>BNCR01000003.1:26331360-26931360 GCA_014656515.1 Oryzias celebensis | reverse complement strand
CTTACATTCAATGTAAGTAATTACTTTTTTTTTTTAGAATATTTTTTTTTAAGTTATAAAAATGCTGTTGTTTGTATATTCAAGCACTGGAAGCTGCGCGCTAACGCAGCTGACCGGCAACTATTAGTAATGTCATCGAGTGCTAGTGACATCAGAATTTGGAGACACTCTTTTTCAAAACCTCTCTGTTTGGAGGGCTAAGTGTACTGGAAGGGAGAAGGGAGAAGTGGTAGGCAAAGGGAAGAATTCGGATTGGGCCTAACAAGCCAAACTAGGAGAGCACTGATCAGAGATAGAGCCAGAAAGACCATGGTGACTCTGAACAAACTGCAGAGATCTACAGCTCAGGTGGAGGAATCTGTCCATAGGACAGCCATCAGTCGTGCACTGTACACATCTGGACTTTATGGAAGATTGGCAAGAAGAAAGCCATTGTTAAAAGAAAACCACAAAAAGTCCTGTTTGCAGTTTGCTATAAACCATGTGAGTGACCCAGTAAACATGTGGAAGAAGGAGCTCTGGTCTGATGAGACCAAAATGGAACTTTTTGGTCTAAATGCAAATCGCTATGTGTGGAAATCTAACACTGAACATCACTCTGAACACACCATACCCACTGTCAAACATGGTGGTAGCAGCATCATGCTCTGGGACTGCTTCTCTTCAGCAGGAACAGGGAATCTGGTTAGAGTTGATGGGAAGATGGATGGAGCCAAATCCAGAGCAATATTGGAGGAAAACCTGTTGAAGTCTGAACAACACTTGAGACTGGAGCAGAGATCCACCTTCCAACAGGACAACCACCCTAAACAGAAAGCCAAAGCTATGACTTCAAATTACTTCATGTGTTGGAATGGTCCAGTCAAAGTCCAGACCTAAATCCAATCCAGAATCTGTGGCAAGATCTGAAAACTGCTGTTCACAAAAGCTCTCCATCTAATCTGACTCAGCTTGAAATGTTTTGTAAGGAAGAATGGACAAAAATGTCAGTCTCTAGATGTGTAAAGCTGGTAGAAACAAACCTCAAAAGACTTGCAGCTGGAATTACAGCAAAAGAGGGTTCCACAAATTAATGACTCAGGGGGGCTGAATACTTTTGCACACTGCACTTTTCAGTTTTTTAAATAATAAAAAAAATTGAACTCTCGTATAATTTCTTTTCCACTTCACACGTGTGTGCCACTTGTGAATAAAATATATTTATGTTTGTGGTCATAATGTGAGAAAATGTGGAGAAGTCGAAAGGGTAAAAAATGCTTTGGCAAGCCACTATGTAGATTAATCGATAATGTACCTTATGAATTTGCTTGTTAGTCTCTGTATTGGAGAACTGTCCAGGGAACCCCACCTTTGCCTGACAGTAGCTGGGACAGACTCCAGCAACCCAGTGAACCCAAACACCAACAATTTTGTTTAGAAAATGGATGGATGGATGGATGGCACCTGGGAACATAATCTCCACGCTGTAGAAGAAAAGGGTGAAGACAAATGTATGAGTCCAGGAATCAAGTTAAGAAATGTATTTAAAGTTAGATTAGATGTCAGTAGAGGAACAAGTTTTTACATGCAAAAATGAGATGTTTAAATCATTGCTCTGACCTTAAGCACTTTGGGAAACAGAGTATTTTTGAGCAATTTTATCAAAGGTTATTGACTCAATTATTATTTATTTTGGTCTCTTCAGATCATAGTAAATGATGGTTCATGTCCAGGAACCCTTTGTGACTAGCCCAATGAAGCTTGCCAAAAAAAAAAAAAAAAGCAAAACCACAACTAGAGGAGTGTTTACCTCCAACGCAACTGAACTCAAAGTTGAGTATGCAATCCAAAATGCTACTAAAATAGAAGTTTATAATCATATATTTTTCACCTCAGAATGAGTAGGCTCTTTCTGTTTTTTGAAGCAACTATCAACTAACAGTGATTCCTCTACATGTGTTTCTTTACTTGACCCAATAATTTCTCCTTTTGCTTAGTAATTATGACCTCAAAAATGGGTGTCGTAGACTATTTTGACCATAACTTTTTGAAAGACAAAAAATTATTGTCATCGAGAAACAAACAAAATCATAAAAGTATTCAGCTCTCAGTTTCCACTTATATGTCTCTCATTCACAAATGATGATGTGACTCCTGGCTACAGATCCTCAACTTGTTTTGGTAGTTGACCTACTTAGCGGAGCGTCTGTTTAGACTACCCCGTTTCCACAAACAGCTCTGAGAACTCAGTTAGCCGGTTTGGATAAGATCCATGGACTGCAGCCAAAACCTTGATGTTTTTCTTTCACCTTCATTTGCACAAGAGAAGGGTCAAGCATGGATTCCATCTGATAAAAAAAAAAAAAACATCTCATATTACTTTGTTTGCAGGAGAAGTACTTGCTTCTTCTCGTTATGAAACAGCTGTCAAACAACTGATGTGTGCAAATATGTTCCTCACTTTGGCAACATTTGGGGCCATGAGGGAATTCTTTAAATGGGAGCACTGTTTGCATTGATACATAGTTGAAATATTGCATTCACTGAAAAAATGTGCTTTTGTTGGAAACAGACTACATATATAATCCACAGGTAGGTAGTTGAAGAACAAGAACAAGAAGGGAATCTAGGATAAAAACCTTTGCTGTATCACATTGGGCATTACATAACTGTTGTGACCCTTGTTGAGAGGAAAGCAGCAGATTAGGATAACCCCCAAAAACAATGTTGTCTTTTTAAATTATATTTGAGGGCAACTTTCCTCCAAGTATTACAGGCTTAGAGGTAAAGCATTGTTTGCACTTTCAAAACAGATTCATGATGAGAAAGCCTCCATTTACCAGCAGACATATTATGACGGTTGCTTACAGACCCTTACGTCAATCTGTTATTGTGTTGACCTTCATGCATAGCCTGTGTGTCTCAGTTTAGACTGCTCTGTTTCACAAACAGCTCTGAGTACTCCTTTAGCCAGTCTAGATAAGATCTGTGAATGTAAGCCAAAGTGCTCATATTTTTCTTTCAGCTTTACCAGCATAGCAAGCTGAGTGTTATAGTTCAGATTACACCAGATGCTTCACAGTTTTCGGTAAAGGCACAACTTCTTCTACTTATAAGTTAGTAATACGCTGATGTGTGGCTATCGCCTCACAACAAGAGGGTCATGGTTTAAATACTAGCTGAGGTGTTGCTGTGTTGAGCTTTTTATTTAGTTTGCATGTTCTCCACGTGCATGCGTGGGTTTTCACCGGGGACTCCGGCTTCCTCCCACCGTCCAAAAACATGCTTCATACGTTAATTGGTTACTCTAAATTGTCCCTAGGTGTGGATGTGAGCGTGTTTGGGTGTGTGACTGTGGCCCCTGCGACAGACTGGCGACCAGTCCAGGGGTGTCCCCTGCCTTCGCCCATGAGTAGCCGGGTTAGGCTCCGGCAGCCCCGTGACCCCGAAAGGGATAAAACGGTTCAGTGAATGAATGAATGTTTTTGGAGCTCATAATTACCAACAGGTCATAAGTCTCAAAAGGCAAACCAGAATTCTAGATTACTATGGTTTGGAATTTGTAATACCTATATTACATCATCAGATATTTGTCTTTTTGTGGCTTTCATACATGAAGCCACAAAAAATAAAGAATCATCTTAATTTTAAAAAAAATTGAAATAAAGGCCTCAGTCATTTTAACTTGCTCTGCAAATGAAAAGTAAGTTACTATGATTGTGCTCTGTTAATGCCAGTATCACAGCTGTGTGCAAGTATATGTTTTTTACAAAGTAAGAAACTCAACCTAATATCTTGAACACACACATACACACAGGTTGTACATATGGTAGTACAATCAACCATCCATTTTATTCACTCATCCAGAATAGAGTGCAGTCTAAGAAAAGACAACCAGACTTTTCCCTGGTCACTTCCTCCAACTCTTCCAGGGGAATCCTGAGGCACTTCAAGTTAATCCAAAACACTTGGTCTCTCCAGGATGTCCTGGGTCCTCCCCAGGATCTTCGGGCAATGGTAAATGCTCTGAGATGTACAGGAATAATCTGGAGAAGATGCCTGAACCACCTCTGCTGGCTTGTCAGGATGTGGAGACGCAGCACTTGAACTCCCTCGAATGCCCAAGCTCCTCACCTTATCTCTAAGGGAGCGCCCAGCAAACCTGGGAGGACACCTGTTTCAGCTACTGGTATTCATGACCTTGCTCTTTCAGTCATGACTCAGAGCTCATGACCATAGGTGAGTACTGGATCAAAGATTGACTTGTAAATTGAAAACTTCACTTTCTGACTCTTCTTCATTACAACTGACTAGCACAGAAAACCACATGACAATGGATGTCACATCAATCTGCCAGTTGATCTCACATTCTGTTTCACCCTGACTTGGGAACAAAACCCCAAGATACTTAGATTTCTCACCCTGGAGCATGGGCTCCCCAACCTGTAGGAGAGGACGAACTATCTTTTTCAGTTTGAGAGTCATGGCCTCAGACTTGGAAATCCCAGCCATTTCACACTTGGCTGTGAACCTCCCCATGGCATACTGAAGATCTTGGATCATTTAAGACAACAGGACAACACAATCACCAAAAAGCATAGAGGAAATCCTGTGGTCCAGAAACCAGACCCCCTCTGGACAGTGGCTGGGCCCAGAAAATTCCAACCCAATTGACTGCTGGCTATATGGATCAACCTCGTGCTTTGGTCATACAGGGTCTGGACAGCCTTGAGTAAGGCTTCCTGAAACCCATAGTCACTGTGGTTTCCTGTGAAACGCCTACTAAAGGACGCCATGTTGCATGGGGTAGAATGCCTTCTCCAACTCCACAAAGCACAAATTAACTGCATGAGCAAACCCTTCATCCTGACAAAACCTGCACTGTTGTTCTTGAATTTAGGTCAATAATCAGTTAAACTCTCCTTTCCAGTACTCTGGAGTAGACTTTCTCAAGGAGGCTGAGGAATGCTATACCCTAGCAGATGGATACTTCCTTTGCTACCTTTTCTTAAAAAAGGGAGTCACCACTCCAGTCTGCCAATCCAGTGGTATTGAGCCAAACTGCCATGCAATGCTGCGGAGACATGTTGGCCAAAACTGTCCTTCAGTTCAGAGGCTTGACGTACTCTTGGTATACTTTTTCCTATGAGTACCTTGCAACCGAGGGGGTCTTCAACTGCCTCTGTGACCTCAGCTTGATAATGAACAGCCTTACACAAGTCCCAAACAGTGTGCCAGGAGGGTTGAGGAGATCATCGAAGTATCTACTTCCACCCAGCTAAATGCTCCTTAGCGGCACCAAAAACAGTGTCAGCAGGAAATTGGTTCCTCCTCCTAAGGTGCTGGACAATTTGCCATAATCTCTTCGAGGCCTCCACAAGTACCCTGGCTGCAGCTCACTTAGACTGCTGGTACCTTTCAGCTGTCACTGGACTCCCACAAGTCAGCAAGCCTTTGTAGGGCTTCTTTAGTTTATTGGCATAATTGCAGTGTCCACCATCAAGTTTTGGGATTTACTCTAAGCATGAAATAATATGTTGTATTAATTTAAATCTGCAAAAGAGGGCTGCCCAACCTTGGCCCTTGAAATCTACCAAATGGAAACACAAAGACAAGAAGAAAGGTCTTTTTTTATTTATTTTTTTGATAATGAGCTCTTCAGTACGACAAAAGGGAGGTCTGCATTCAGATGAAAATTAGCAAGAGAGA
The DNA here is from genome assembly GCA_014656515.1 of Oryzias celebensis. Taxonomy (NCBI): domain Eukaryota; kingdom Metazoa; phylum Chordata; class Actinopteri; order Beloniformes; family Adrianichthyidae; genus Oryzias; species Oryzias celebensis. Next base: position 26,925,672 of record BNCR01000003.1, on the reverse strand, counting down.
AGTGTCAAAAAGCTTCATTCGTACATTTTTGTGTGGTCAAACAAATGTTACCTATATTATTAAGTTTACTTGAACCTAATGACATTGGTGCACATTATTAGGGGTGTAGGAAAATATCTGTATAATATAATATTTCATTAGGCATTACTTCTATCGATTTGAAATGCTGCCAAAAGAAATTTTAATTAATTATACATAAATAAACATATAGTTCTGAGTCTTAACTTTGTGTACCACGAAAACCCCCGACCGCTGTTTGGCAGCACACCACAACAAGCCTCTTTCAGTCACTCTGCACCAAAACCACAGCAAAATCTTGTGAGAACCATCGCATGATCTTCTGGCAGATGTTCACTCATTAGCCCTTTTGCTGCTGTTGTTAAAGAATTCAATGAACATCAGTTTTAGCAAGTGACAGGTAAAGAAACGTGGTGCCAAGTTGGTACTGGTACCACCACATACAGAACTATAAGGCCCTGGTCTCCCCGCCTTGCGCCGCCGAGGAATAAACCCCCGACATCTACGATCTCTATGCCGGGAAGCACAGAGCTCTAGGCTGTCTGGACTTGCAAAGATCACTACGGACACGCTCCGGTTTGCCCTGCTGAATGCGCGGTCGATTTCAAATAAAGTTTTTTATTTGAATGAGATCTTCACGTCGCAGTGTTTGGACTTCCTGTGCTTGACAGAGACATGGCAGCGGGTATCGGACCACGCCCACCTGATTGAACTGTGCCCCCCAGTCTGCTTCGTGCTCAGCACCCCTCACTCATCTGGACGTGGTGGGGGAGGACTGGCTCTCATCCAACGGGATGCTTTCCCCTGCATCAAACTGAGCTCAGACTCTTTCAGCTCCTTTGAACTTCAGATGACTAAGGTCGGATCCAACCTTCTGTTTTTCTGTTTTTTAATTTACAGACCCCCTGGCCCTGCCCGGCTGTTTTTAGACGAGTTTGCTGAGTTTTTATCCAGTATTATCAAACTTGATTCTGTTCTGATAGTGGGTGATTTGAATATACACATTGAACTCCTCATGCCCCTCTGCCTTAGAGTTATTATTTTTAATGGAATCTTTTGATTTTGTTCAGCATGTTTCTGGCCCCACACATGACCAATGACACACTCTACACCTCGTCTTTTCCTTAGGTCTTGATATTAAGGATCTTTGTGCAAAGTACAGTCATGTGAGTGATCACTGCTGGATCTCTTTTAATGTATCATTTCCTGTTTTACCTCAATCCACTACTCTTATGACTCAGCGACGTGTTTTAAGTCCTAATGTGTCAGATTCATCGATTTGATTTTGTTTATTTTACTCATTTTAATGATGTTGACTATCTTATGGAATCTTTTAACAGTCAGTGTCTCCATTTTAAATAGAGTTGCTCCCTTTAGAGAGAGGGTAGTCTCCCCAAATAAGGCCTTTCCTTGCAATTCCCACTCCTGTTTTTATAGAAGTTTTAGTGGGACTATTGTCAAACTTATCAATCTCTTACTGGAGTCAGGATTTGTGCCTTCTTTTTTAAAGCATGCCCTCATCACTGCCACCCTAAAAAAGTCTGAGCTTGATCACTCTGATCCAAAACATGTCAGGGTTGACGTGAGGACACAAATGCAAACGGCACTTGTAACTGCAAGGTCTTTAGGTTTATTTAAGTCCGAACAGGAGAAATGACCACAAACTCGTGTAGCAACCAAAACCACCCGACAACCAGTGCAAGGGAGACGAGGACTTATAACCAGAGGGAGATGATCAGGTAAGTGTCAACAGGTGTGCACATTAGGGAGGGAAGTGACAAGAGACCTGAAAAGAGCAGTAAGGTGAAAACACAGGAAGTACAAACCAACAACAAAATAAAACATGAAGTGAACACCAAAACAAAACAACCAATGTCCCGGGCCCAAAACTCCACAAAACATTACAGACCCGTCTCAAAACTTCCTTTTATTTCAAAAATATTGGAGAAAGTAGCAATGGAGCAACAACATTTTTATTTGGAACAACAAAACATCTTAGATATTTTCCAGTCAGGTTTTAAGAAGAATCATTCCACATAAACAGCTCTTTTAAAGGTTTCTAATGATGTGCCCATGGCAGCAGATTCTGGACAGTTCTCTGTCTTGGTGCTTCTGGACCTCAAATCTGCATTTGACAATGTTGATCACAACATTATGATTGCGCGTCTTCAAGATGATTATGGTCTGTCTGGGTCTGTTTTGGATTGGTTTGTCTCGTATCTCAGTGGAAGAACTTTCAACATCAATGTAGGTTCAATAACCTCTGAAATGCAAAAGCTTTCTTGTGGTGTTCCCCAGGGTTCCGTTCTGGGCCCTATTTTATTCACCCTATACATGATCCCTCTTGGCAAACTAATTAGTAAATTTAGCCACATTTCTTACCATTTGTATGCAGACAACATTCAACTATATTGCTCCTTCCCTGAAACAGACTTTAACATCTTGACCAGTTTACTGGATTGTTTATCTGAGATTAAGTCATGGTTATCTAATAACCATTTACATCTAAATGCTCAGAAGACAGAGACAGTGATTTTTGCTCCGGACAACAAAATCCCTTCAATCAAACTCCACCTTGGTTCCCTGAGCTCCTCTGTCCAGTCGAGTGTCAGGAATCTTGGGTGTTGTTTGACAAATGTCTATCTTTGGAAGGTCACGCAAAACAAACTGTCAAAAATTGCATGTATCACCTGAGGGATGTGGCAAAAGTCAAACACATCTTATGTAGACCTGACCTGGAGATGATTATCCATGCTTTTATTTCTTCACGTTTGGACTATTGTAATTCACTTTTTACCTGTTTTAGCAAAAGCTCTTTAAAACGTCTGCAGCTCGTCCAAAACTCTGCAGCGAGGATTTTAACAGGAGCCAAAAATTCCAAAAACCTTCTACAAAACCAGAGGAGACATCGCCTTTCAAGCTGTTGCTCCTCGTCTTTGGAATGACCTTTGTCAGTTCGACAGATTGACCCTGTTGCAGGTTTTAAAAGTCAGCTCAAGACATTTTTATTCAGAAAAGCTTTTGGTTAATCTATTTTTGCCTTTTAATGTGTTAATCTTGCTTTTATTTCCCTCTATTCTGTTTGTATACAATTTTTGTTTTACTATTTATGTATTTATATTTGTTTTATTTTTGTGAAGCACTTTGTGATTTTATCTGGGAAAGGTGCTATAGAAATAAATATTTACTTACTTACTTACTTACTTATCAGTGCCACATAAAACCACTTCATTAAAGATCTGCTGATCATCTGCGATCTTCAATTGTAGCCAATCATTTTAATTTTCTAGCAATTAGGGAAATGAGTGAGGCCGTAAAGAAGTATGGAGCTACATTTAAAATAGCAAAAGCAAAGTGAGATCAAATCTGCCTATACTTCACAGCAAAACATTCCAATTGAGCAACCTGATGGATAAGAGTGACATGTACAAAATTGAAAAAAGACCAATGTTGTGGTGTGAGCGGTGAAATACGCATTTACTTCTGCATGCGTGAAAACTGAGATGCAGCACTAGAGTGAATATCAGAAAGAATAAAATAAAGCTTCTTAGCCATCCCTCACCCTGTCACGCTGCTACCTTACATTTAAAGGTTTCTAAAAAAACCTGCAATTTTTTTTTTTTTTCTTTTCTATTTTCGAAACACAAGTTGGCACACTGTTCAGATACCTGGACTGTTTTAAAAGTACAGGTTCCACAATGGCACCAGATAAAATCCAAAAAGTATCCATCCCTAATTTAAACTAAAAAGGCAGAGTCCTGTGTTGGAGATTAATTAAATAATTTATACAGAATTTTCATTCATTCATTCATTTTCTGAACCGCTTCATCCCTTTTGGGGTCACGGGGATGCCGAAGCCTAACCCGGCTACTTATGGGCGAAGGCAGGGGACACCCCTGGACTGGTATACAGAACTTTATTAGGTAAAACACTTTTTTTTCCTTCTGTATAAAGCATGCATAAAAGATATTTGACTCTCAATCAACTTAAGCCCAAAGCTCACAGTTTTACAGATCCCATTTTTATTCCTAGTTTTGTTGTTAATTTACCACAGAGTTTGTGAGTTCTAAATAAAGGATAATACAACTGTATTGGGTTCAAGTTAACATTTTACCTGATTAAGTAAATAGTCCCTCTACTGTTATTTACATTTGTTACCTATCAAATATTTAATTGATTTTAAAATATTACTTTTAGTTTTTAGAGCATTATATGGTCCAGCCCCAACATAGAACTCTGACCTTTTAACCTCATACTCTTCTGCCGAAACCTTGAGATTTTCCAGCCAGCATCTCTTAAGGATTCTAAAATCCTGCTTTGAGATCTCTCCTATCAAGCCGTTGCTCCTCATCCTTGGAACTCCCTCCCATTATTGCTGCATCAGATTGAGTGTTCAAAATCCCAGGTCAAGACACGTTCTTCTTTTTTTATGCTTTAATTTTATTTATACAGAGAGGAGCAGAGAGAAAGAGAGAGAGAGATAGACTGGAACAGCCAGGGATCCTAACAGCTGTGAAAGAAAAAGCCTGGAGGAAGGTTCACAAGATTTACACTGCTTCAACATTTCGCACCAAGCAAATGTATCAAATTAATCTTTTTTGATGACACTTGAATAGCACTTTTTATGTGTGACCTAAAACAAAGTGCAGTAGACCAAAGTACACCAAACAAATAACATAAAAACAAACACAATAATGTAGAAATAGAGCACACAAAAAGTTGCTTGGTGGAACACTAATAGTAGGACCTTGTCCTCTGCGGATAGGTGCAGAGCCAGCCAGGTGCAGCATCCAGGGATGTCCGCAGAGACTTTTTTAAGGAGTGGCCATAGGACGGCCACAGAAAATAGCAAGGTTGCCAAAGGTTTTTAAGTCAGCACTGCATATAGTCCAGTCCTTATGTGTTTTCGTTCAGAATTTTTGGAGATTTGGAAAACTATACATTTTTGGAAACCTTAGGACTTAGTGAATCTGAAAAGCAATGTTTACATTTTTTCCAAGCATCCTATGGCCGCCATCTTTGATTTTCAAAATGGTGACTCTTTTTTTTTTTAATCTGGCTATATATCAGCTTCTAAGCATCATAGACACATGATTTTGCTCTCTAAACATACATCTTCAAGGTCACGGAATCTAATGCAATGACTTATAATGTGATCCAATACATACAAGATAGGGTATCTGAAGAAAAAACAAACATCTTTCTTGACAAACATTTTTTCAACAACTGTACATATCACAGGCAAAAGAAACAGTTCAACAGACTCATGAAGGTCGATGGTGGTCTTACTGGGATCTCCAACAACCCCAGTGCAAAACAGCAATTCTTCTGAGCTACTCCAGAACTTTCATGCTTTGCAAAGGATTTCAAGAGCCAGTTCCATTCAGCAGGAAGCCAAACAGCTGTCCACCATGACCTTTCCCCCGGCACAGTCAAACGAGAGCATGGGACCATCACCAGAATCAAAGAAGCCATTTGGTGTTGAGGGCAGTGCCATCACAACCTCATCACGCATGGATACATCCCAGATCATGCGCCACAGATCCTCAACATGGACAACATCGGTCAGAAGCACTATGAAAACTATATGTCAGAGAGGATCAAAGGTGATGTGAGTCTCTGAGCTCCTGTAAAAAAAGAAAATAATATGATGTCCGGCAACAAGAAGTATACAGTCAAGGTTCGGGAAAAAACTGTGGATCTGAAGGAAATGAAAGATTTGTATGGGCGCTTGATGGTCCTTGTTCGTTCGAACAGAGACATTGACCAGAAGTAGGCAGTTGGTACCTACGAGTTCACCCTGATGCCCCGATCACTGTTTATCCCAGACGGCGCAGTCCTGCCATACAGTGACAAGTCCAAACTTTTCCACGCACTCGAGAAGATGGTCACCACCAACACAGACCATGCAGACCAGCAAGAACAGTCCGATGAAAGCACACACTCCACGACATCAGATGCAGATCATTGCCAAAAGATTGTGGTGATTGATGGGAAGGTCCTTGTCCATAAGCTATCCACGAAACCGGCATCTGTGGTGACAGTGAAGGACTTCAGTGTATGCTTCAATGACCAACTCGTGATTCTCACGAGAGACTTTGACGAGGTCATAGTTGTCTTTGACACTATAAAGTGCAGAATCTCTGAAGAACAGAACAAGGCAAAAGAGACAGAAAGAGAATGACCCTGTGCAGTATCAAGTCCAAGATGAGACCAGCATTCGGCACATCGCATTGAGTCGATTTCTGTCACATGATCAAACAAAGGCAAATTTGACAGAATACCTGGCTGAGAAAATCTTGGACTACAACAAAGATTCCCCCAAAGCTGATTATTACCTCAGCGGCAATAATCAGCGGTTACCACAGGGACAGCAATGATGGACAGCTAAGCCAACCACCACTGATGTCCCACCAGCACCCGAGGCCATCATGGAGATGGTCAGGTGTCAGTGCAAGGGAAACTGCTCATCAATCGCTGCTCATGCAAGTCTGGGAACTTACCATGCACGGACTTGTGTCATTGCAGCACACAGTGTGACAATGATGCTGACACGCATTATGGCAATCACGAATCAGATGATGACAGTGATGGTTAATGTTCTCTGTTTTTATTATTTGATATGATTCCTAATCTTGGTAACACATCACATGTTTTGTTACATTTAATTGTTGAAAAAAAAGGTTTCGAGTAATGACATCTGTTTTTTCCTCAGTTACTGTATCTTGTTTATGTTAGATCACATTCTAAGTTATTGCATGAGATCCCTTGACCTCGGAAATGTATATTTAGAGACCAAAACCATGTGCCTATTATGCTTAGAAGCTGATATATAGCCAGATTTCTGAAAAAAAGCAGTCGCCATTTTGAAAATCCAAGATGCTTAGGCATAGGATGCTTAAAAAAAATGTAAACATTGCTTTTAAGATTCACTAGGTCCTAAGGTTTCTAAAAATGAATAGTTTTCCAAATCTCCAAAAATTCTGATTGAAAATATATTCTGGTACATAGCGAACTGGACTAATAACAAAATATTTCCACGCAGTCTGTTTTCAAAAACAGTCTGTGCTTATGGCACAGAATAGCTCCTTATCTGCAGTGCTCTATCCATAAAAAGAACCAGGTTACTTTCAATGTGAATCTTTTTAATAGGATCTTGTGCAACTAGATCACAAGAAAGGTATGAATTATGAGCAATACAGCTTCAGCTAATTTGTCTGGTATCTCAGTCTTCATATTTTTAGAAACATCAAGCACTGTCCGATGGCAATCATTGGCTTCATTGCCTTTTTTGAGTTGGAGTTCCACATCTAAAGAAAAAGAAGGAATATCAATAGGCTCAGGTAACTAATGTGGGTGGCACTTAAAGGATATTGACTTAGAGGACCAAGAGAATATCAACAAACTTGCTGTGATCAAAGTGGAGGAGCAATTCAAGGATAAAGCATCTGTTGTTTTATATTACCCTCAAAGTGGCCTTATCTTTTGGAATATCTGACAATTGTGTTAGATTGCACAGCTAATATCCAAAGTCTGGGTCTTCAAGCTCAGGATGCAGTTAGTTCTGTCAGTCTGAACCCTCAAGAAGACTGATTTCTTTAACGCTGATGTAGGCACGGACCCCCATGTAGTAGGCGACTTTTCCCCTCTCTTCTAGGTGTTTGTGTGGGGTTGTGGACCCAGGATTATGGTTGCTCTTTGTTTTGTGCATTTCCTCTTTTATTTTGTTGATGGTGCCTGCTTCCTGTGTTTTCACACGTCTCTCTCATTTCAGGTCTCTTGACTCACCCCTCCTATCGTGTTCTCTCCCTCCCTAATGTGGCACACCTGTTGGTACTTGTCTCATCCTCTCCTTCTGTTTATAAGTCCTCGTCTCCCTTGCACTTGTTGTCGGGTGGTTTTGGTAGTAGCATGAGTTCATGTTATGCTTTCCTGATCTGACTGAAATAAATCAGAGACTTTGTAGTTACAAGTGCCGTTTGCATTTTGTGTCCTCACGCCAACCCTGACAGTCTGTATCAAAAGCCAAATTGCTGCTCTGGTTTCCAGGTCCTTAGTGAAGCAGAGACGGGATTCCTTCAGGATGGGATTATTTTTCATGGCTTTCCACACGGTATCTTCTTTGGTGGGGTAGGGTAGAGGCCTCCAGACAGACCGTTTGATTGTTGCATTGATTTACTTCCGGGGACAGTGACTCCTGGAGGTTGTGTCTGTGTGTGCTCTTCTTGCAGAGCAAGCTTCTCTTTGCTAGGTGCTGTTTTAACATCTGCATTGTGCGAGAGACGGGTGGGCTAACCTCACTCCAAACAACTTAATCGTTTCAATCCTACTTTTTGTAGTTGTGATGGAGACTTGTGGTTTATTACACATTAATTTTATTTGGAAATCTTCCACATTGTAAGAGCTCAGTTTGCAGGAATTTATTTAAATATGTTTGATACACTGCAATCCTGCAGTGAAATTTAGGCATTGGAATAACGTGGCATTCGAGTACTGTACACACTGGACTAGCAGGCAAGCTGAGCTGACGGAGCAGGCAGGCAGGCAAGCTGAGCTGACGGGGCAGGCAAGCCGAGTATGAGCACTACTGGAGGTTACTCTGGAAGTCTGTAGTGTAACGATTCAGCAGAGACTGAAGGACAGAGGGAGAGATATATAGTAGCAGACACAGGTGGAGGGAATCAGCTGATTGACAGCAGGCAAGCTGCTGCTGCCGTGACACTCTGGGTAAGTAGAGTGCTTCTTTTTCAGATGGAGGAGTTTAAATATCTCAGGGTCTTGTTCACAAGTGAAGGAAGATTGGAGCATGAGATTGGCAGGCGGATTGGAGTAGCAACTGCCATTATGCGGTCGCTCCATTGTGGTGAAGTGAGTGCCAAGCCACAAAATTCTCAATTTACTGGTCGATCTTTATTCCAATACTCACCCATGGTCACTACAAAAACGAAGTCCTGAATACAAGCCTTACAATGAGAGTAGCTGTAGTGTAGCCTCTGTAGTGTAGCTGGGCGCTTCCTTAGAGATAGGCTGAGAAGCTCGGTCACCCGGAAAGAACTCGGAATTGAGTCACTGCTCCTCCATAATTGATAGGAGCCAGTAGCGGTGGCTCGAGCATCTTGTCCAGATTGGGAGGTGTTCCTTGCAGGTCCCACTGGGTGAAGGCTCTAAGGAAGACTAAGGACACGCTTGGGAGACTATGTCTCTCAGCTGGCCTAGAAACATCTCGGTGTCCCCCAGAGTAGCTGGAGGAAGTGGACTGGTAGGGAGAAGTCTGAACATCTTTGTTGAAACTGCAGGTTGAATGATACATGCTAGACATTTCTTTGTTTATCTGCAAGTATGTGTGTGTGGGCTGCATTTGTACTCTGTTGTCATGTATATGTTTGCAACATTTGTGTGTGTGTGGACAGGCCCCGCCCCTTAGACTAACATTTAAACATGACAGTAATGATGATAAATCTACAGCAACTTGTTGCTGGAGATTCTATGCCCCCCAATTTTAATTATCCTCCAACTTCATTAATCCCCTTTTTCTCCCCTTTCATTTCTACTCTTATCCCCCAACTCTAACATCCCACTTTCTCCTTCTCTCTTATTTTTTTGTGCCTGGTCCATAATAGTATATTAACATAATCAGTATATAAAAAGGTTTCTCTTTATACAAAAGGGGTTTATACAAATATACAACACATACATCAGAACATTCATAACCCATTTTTAAAACAGTTAAAATGTCCAACACTAAAGGCCTTCAGCTCTGATCTGTTTGCTCAGCTGCTAGACAGGACAAATACAAAAAATAATTTTATTAAGATTGCTACCAATATTAAAAGGTTACAATGTGTAAAACCTGCAGGGTGAAATAAGGCAGTTAGCCCTCCAATTAAAAATTACTTGGGATTTATGTGTTCAAAATACATCTTTATTCAGACTTCATACTTGACATTTGAATTCAAGAATAGTTTTATTCCCTGAGGACTCTTTGAAACCCAAACTCAATTTCTACATTACTGTCCAGCACTAATTTTGAAAATTGTACCATCGATAAGATTTTGGACTATTCATTTCGAAAGTAAGCATAGTTACATTAAAGTATGTTCTTGGTACTCTAACTTAAACTTTAAAGACATTTGTCAAACATTGTCAGAGCGACATCAGTTGGATTAAGCATATCTTTTAACTAGACAGGGATGTGGTCAAAGACAGCTGCGTGTTTTATTCTAACCTAAATTTACAATGATGCTATTAAATGCTTTAAAATAGGAAAGCGAAAAGCTTTCCATTTCCTCTTATTTGCTACAGCTGATGAAACGGCAGAATATGTGGCGATTTATAATAGGATCCAGTCAGAACTGGAGGATAAAGCTGCTTCACTTAAAGCAGCAAGAGACAGATTCATAAAATGTGTTGATTTGGAAACAGCACTGTTGTTGGACACTATGGTGTCTTCTCTGGTGCGAGCTTGTTAGCTGCTAATGCTATGGGGCTAACTAGCTGTTCTGTGTGTCCTGTGTGATCACGGACTGGTTTAAAGTTGTACAGTATTTTCCCGGACCGGCCTTTAAGACGTGGCGGATAAATACAGCAAGATTAAGTCATAGGACATTCATAAAAACTATATTTTTTAATTATAACAGAATTGAATCCACTGTTTAAGCAGCGTCTGTGTAGCATAACAGTCTGTTACACTGAAAAATGTGACCTGTCAGATGTTGTGCTCAATCCTCCTTAAAGCTGCAGCTTTAATGTCAATAATGATATATAATGACAATAACCCAAAACATTTTACTTTTTTCAGGCATTATTTTTGTTATGTTTTAATATACAATGTACTTTCATCACATAATCAGTCTTGATGGCTGAGAGATAAATCCAAATTGGTGGCAGCAGGAGATGGGAGGGTGGCAGAAGCAAAAACTTAGTCGCTGTGCAGTCCTGGCCAAAACCTTAAGGTAAATTTCTAATGAACTTCACTAAAAGACAAGTGGGCAGTGACGATGTGGACCAACCTTCAACCTTTTTGTATTTTTAATTAAATTAAATGAGTTAAATGTTTTAGAAGTAAAAAAAAGGAGAAAAAATGTGGTGCTAAATGTTCAAATATGAAGGATCTTTATATAACTCTGATGGTCTTAGAAAGAAATAGAATTCCTCAGGCAGTTTATACTGATGAAAAATAACGAATTTGGTAGAATTACCCATGTTTGAATTGGCAAACCAGGCAGCTCTGCACAGAATATCCTATGGGAGTCTAGTACAGTCATCCATGCCGCATCAATTTAGCTCTGGGGCAGCAGGGGTGGAAACTGTTTTGACAGCCTTCTTGACCACAACTCTTTCTGATCGCTGTACTGCTCTGTGAGGCCATGTTATTATTGTCGGTTTAGTCTTGGAACAGCAGCTAAAAACTCTGAACTGCTCACATAAAGCACAACTTTTTGAGCAAAGAATTTGTATGATGTGTGTACCTCAGCAATTCACTTCCGGTGTCAAAGGAGGGTAGCATGAAGCTTGGCTCATCTTCTATGTACCGTTTGAGACAGGGACTAACATTTGACCGCTTGTATGAGGGTCCACTGATCCTCAAGGTAAAGTACAACACACATCAGGTTTCATTCAGCCACATGCTGCTGTGGCAGTGACACAGTGTCAAATCAGTGAGATTTGTTTTGAGCTGAGAGCAGGTTATCTGTTCTCAACTCTGTGGTTTGGGTCACTTGTCTTTTGGAGAATTGCCAAAGCTGTTTGCTTTCTTTACACTACACTTCAGTTTCTGCTTCAAGCTACAACAGGAAATCTTCTTATGAGCTAAGCAGGAATATTGTGTTTGCCATGGGAGCCTAGAGAAGTGTCTACAACACTCTACATCACAACAACATGCAGAGTATGTTCAAATTTGTCTGTATACCTGCACTGTTAATCCAGCTCTTCTGCTTTGACACATCCTTTTAAAAAAATGTTTTTAGATTTTTTTTTAGATTGCCAAATTATTTCCTGAGGGACCAATTAATTTTGTTGAATTAATGCACAACATGTTTTGAGTCCGCAAAGATTTCTGAGGTTAAATGGGGTAGGTATGGTTGTAAACAGTTTTTCAAAAGAGATGGATTAGCTGTGTTCTTACAAGAGGTCTAATCTGCAGCTTTAACTTAGAGAATGTTCTGAACTTTTCTCATTAGCACTGTGCAGTTTCATGTACAGCTCAGTCAACAGTCTTTGTAATTTCAAAGAGATTACCTTTGCTCCATTTTAGTCATTTGAAGCTCAGAAGCTCAGTCAGTTGGTCACACTGTCACAGAAAACACTTCATATTTATGAAACATAGAAATGATAGTTCCTAGATAATTTTTTTTTTAATTAATGCGTTAATATTTATTGACACAGATTAATTATGAGTCAGAAGTAACAGTCTTCACAGCTTATTTTTGCCCAAAATATGAAGCAAAAGTTTGTTTTAAAGAAGCCTGCGCAGTGATATAGAATATAAGGGCTATGTGACCAGATAGATAGATAGATAGATAGATAGATAGATAGATAGATAGATAGATAGATAGATAGATAGATATCTATCTATCTATCTATCTATCTATATATAAATATATATACACAGCATCATCATCTCTTGTTTTTGTCATAGGGTTCTAGATAGTTTAGCAACTCATTTGCTAGATGGAATTTGAAGTCCTGGAATTGTTCGATGTGTTTTGCAGATCGGTTAAGCAGCACACTGTCAGACTTGTACTTGATCTAAGAGTTTGTGATGGAAACATCAAAGAAATGACGAAAGAAAGGCATGGTCCATTTCTTTGTTCTGCTGTCACAGACGTCGACACCACCCATGTTGTCATTTTACTCTCTAACGATTGCAGGTCTCCTCACCTGGACCTGGACTTTGTCCTTGTTTGACCACAACGAGACTATAAGCACTGGCTTGTTGCCATACCATTTTGTGACTGCCAACTCAGAACTCCTAACATCAGTGACGCTCTCCTCCTCTCCCTTTTTAGTTGTCATTGGGTACTTGACATGACATGACAGGAATGCGATTTTTTGTGATTGTGCCAATTGCTGGAATGCCTCTGACCAGCAATATATCCAGAAGGTTAATTGATGTGAAGTGGTGGTCAAAGTAAATATTTTAAATATTTACTTATAATTTAAATATGCTCATTTGTGCATTCATTTGCATTCAGTTAACTGACAATCTTCAGAGTTTCTCAATTTTTTTTTACATTTTCTGATTTATTTATATTTAATAGGAACTTAAAGTCAGCACTTTTAAAGCCCCATTTTTACGGTCCAGTGTCAAAGAAAGTAAATGTAATGTTTAGCTACACTTTAACAAAGGCAAAATACGGATTTATTTTTGGCTTACCTGTAAAATCTTCGTGGCATGTGCAATATGCGGTAGTCTCTATTTTTGTTTTTTTGAACATGAAAACAAACGTCACCTTGTCCTTCCCAATTCGTACTTAGAAGCGGAGACCAAAATAAGTCAAAATATTTTGACTAAAAAGAAATGTTAAGCAGTATATATATATATATATATATATATATATATATATATACACACATCCAAACATATGTGTATATGTGTGTTTCTACAAGGCTCTAAATTGGCCTTATTGGTTGCTAGCTGGGGTGGCCGGTAACATCCAAAGTCTACCAGCCAAATCTGGATTCTACTAGCTAAGCATTTCTCAGGAAAAATAGTTTGTGTATTTCAAAGTAAAACAGCTACAAAACTGTTATAAAAACAGTTTCAGTTAACGATTATTCTCTCACAAAAAAACATCACTAATAATAACTGAAAGTGTAGTCTTGTGTCATGTTTTAAAACATTATAGAAATGTAATATTATTTTAACAAAAAACACTAGATATCTGAAGCATCAACTTGATCTACAAACATTACACAGCAAAATGTTGGGGAAGTAGCCTATATTGACCAGTATGAACTGTTTATTTTTTTAATTGTATTTTTTTTTTTTGTGAATCAGTCCCCATGACAATATTGGGCACAATGCAGTAAAGTCCATGTATAACCATGGTGTGCGTTCATGTCGTGGGTGTGGTAAACTTTATTGCTTACAGTGTGATTTTTAAAGATGATGATTTTTATTTATTTTTTGTAGAAGTGTTTTGCATTCAATTAAAAAAAGATCACCTTTTTTTTAAATGCAATACACGTCTATAAAGATTAAAACTAGTGATAGTAAAATAATTATTTTAGAAGTGTTTAATGCCATACAAAGAAAAACATGAATATATTGAAAAATGTGCAATGTTTTACCTTATTGTGTGTGTTCTTACTGATCAGTGGGTTGTAGTTGTGAATCTGAGTCATTACAAAAAGTAACTATGACGTGGAGAAATTAGTGAATGTGTGTTTGTTTTGAGTGAGATCATTGTGAGAATTGCTAGAAATGCTAGAAATGACCAGTATTACTGCAGCCTCTCTTCATGAAAACGCATAAGTGCAGAAATTCCATGCAGCCTCTGAATGCACCAGCTGGTGTATGGATTAAATCTGCGCAGTGAAGTCCGAATTAAATGTTTAAAACCAACCAGGCAGGCACCCAGAAGTCATGGTTGTGGGTTTGAACCCTCTCATAGGTGAGGCATTTATAATCTCTGACACAGGCCTCAAACCCAAACCACGTATATATTACAGTAAGTCTGTACAGAAGAAAAAATAGCCATGCTGTCCAAGAACAGGATTATAGTTTGGGACAGGCTTTAGTGTCTTTAGAATCAGAGGCTAAGTTTCTGCCACCACGCTCGTGACTACTCAGATTAACTGTTGAATAATCTGCAGACAGATTCTAAGGTTCCTTGTATTTTGGACCGGTAAACCCTTGATGCTCTTTGATGGGGTTTGGCTTCCAGGAGAAGAGTCAGAGAGGTTTGAAAGATCTTGTTCAGCACGTCAAAACAGAGAAGTCCTTTAACATTCATCTTAACAAGCCCTTACCTAATCTTCATTAAACCATTAGCTCCTTAAGACACCTGTAGCAACACCACTAGAAGAGGGATTATTGAAGCCAGGCCACCTACTGTCTATTGCACCAACCTATTGCCTTACCTAAGACTTGTTCGCATTTTTCTTTAGCTACAGCTAAAGTTTCCAAACCTGACTTTTGGATCCCATTACATGCCAGTGCGCCCAGTACAAAGCTCAAGATTGATGTACTGTCAAGCACGTATTTTAAAGGACAATCTTTGAACCACCACCTTTTGGAAAGCATTTTTAAAAAATGTTGAGTTAAAAAAGAATGCCAGATAAATATTTTCACCTCGCTGGCCAAAGACAATTTCTGAGAGAAGAAAAGGTTTCTCTGATGGGACTTGTTTTTATGTTATAGTAAAATTAACCTAATATGCCTCAATCCAAATGGTATTTTCCAATGTCAGTTATAATTGGTTATTTCATTTTGAAACAATGGTATGGGTCGATTCAGTTCAATTTGATTAACAACTTTCTATAGAGAGATTGATCTGGTTGGATTGTAGAAAAAGAAATACATTTTTTGATGAATTGTTAAACCTCTAACTCAAACACAGCTGGCTCTAATGGCAGACATTATGAGATTTTTCCAGAGGTTGGTGATGAGCTGAATTGGTAGTAGTAGCATAAGAAATGCAGATTGGTAAAACACTGATGGATTCTTTGTTCCTTTTGCAAGTTACTGGTTGTGAAGTGACGAGCACAAAGATTACTAGAATAATTATAATTGTCTGCAATTAAAGTAGTTTTAAAACATCAGAGACGTTGGATTATGCAATTTGGTGTTAAGTTTAGTATATTATTGTAAGACAAACTTGTAGTTTTTTTGGAAACGGTTTCTTATATGAAAAATCATGAGGTCTTTTGGGTTGTCACAACATTGTCATTGCCATTATTCTTTCATTCTTTTTGTTTATCTTACATAAGTCCATATGCAGAATTAAAATGTCCAGAACTGCAATATCAATTAAAATGTTTTTTAAAAAATCACACATCACAATTTTTCTTTGATGGACACCTCAATGTTTTATCAGCGTGTTTGATACAGAAGCTTGCAAAAGTATTCATACCACTTGAACTTCTCCACAGTATCCACGATTATGACCACAAACATAAATAAATTTTATTGGAATTTTATGTAAAAGACCAACACAAAGTGACACACACTTGTGAAGTGGAAAGAAAATTATTCAAGAGTTCAACAAGTAAAAAACTGAAAAGTGCAGTGTGCTAAAGTATTCAGCCCCTCTGAGTCATTACTTTGTGGAACAACCCCTTTTGATGCAATTCCAGCTGAAAGACTTTTGGGGTTTGTCTCTACCAGCTTTACACATCTAGAGACTGAGATCTTTGTCCATTCTTCCTGCAAAACAATTTAAACTGAGTAAGATCCGGCATCTGGTTGTCCAGTTCACTCTCTGACCAGCAGAGGGAGCCATTGCCAGAGTACTAACAGCTTTTGTACACTCCATTTCCCATCAGCCATCTGACCTCCGCCACCTTGTCTTCACCAGCTGCTCCTCATCTTTTCATCAGCCCACTGCTTATATGCCAGTCTCATCCTATCCTCTGTGGTGATTTTGAACTGGTTTCTCTCTCGTTCATACTAAGCTTTCCATGTTCCTGTTTGCCTGGTTTTTGATCTTTGTGTGTCTTGACACCTCCCGCCTTGCTCTTTGTGTTTTTGACCCTCGCCTGTCCTGGACTATGCCTTGTCTCATTCTCCTGTGCTGTTTCATTAAACCCTGTTTGCATATGGACCCACATGTCTCAGCCTCGTCCTTACATATTAGATGGAGAGCGTTTGTGAACAGCAGTTTTCAGATCTTACCACGTATTCTGGATTGGATTTAGGTCTGGACTTTCACAGGATCATTCCAAAACATGAATCCGTTTCATTTGAAGCCATTCCATTGTAGCTCTGTCTTTCTGTTTAGGGTGGTTGTCCTGTTGGAAGGTGAATCTCCGCTCCAGTCTCAAGTGTTGTTCAGACTTCAACAGGTGTTCCTCCAATATTGCTCTGGATTTGGTTCCATCCATCTTCCCATCAACTCTAACGAGATTCTCTGTCTGTCCCTGCTGAAGAGAAGTAGCCCCAGAGCATGATGCTGCCACCCCCATGTTTGACAGTGGGTATGGTATGTTCAGAGTGATGTGTAGGGCTAGATTTCCGCCACCTATAGCGCTTTGCATTTAGGCCAAAAAGTTCCATGTTGGTCTCATCAGACCAGAGCTCCTTCTTCCACATGTTTGCTGGGTCACTCACATGGTTTGTAGCAAACTGCAAATAGGGCATGTTGTGGTTTTCTTTTAACAATGGCTTTCTTCTTGCCATTCTAACTAGGGCTAGGCGATATATTGATATAGTTGATTCATTCGTATTATTTCTTTGAGACGATTTATTTTTGGAAAATCGAGATTTTTTTTTTCTCAGCTCTGCTTTCGTAGGCTTCCTTTGTTCGGAGTAAAGTCAGTCTGTCTGTCTTTTGCAACCAGCAGACATAAAAGCGGCAGCAAGCAGAAGAGCTTCTTCTGTAGGCCAAGAGAAAAAAAAAAAGAAGCTGGTTGTGCAATACTTACAAGAGCACACCACACGTAAAGCACCCCACCACACCCCCACTCCTGTAGCTTCTGTGCACTTCTCTGTTTACCGTTTATGGAGGCTGATGGAGCAGCCGGACATGGTGGATCTCAACAGGTTCCGAACAGAAATTGAAGATAAACCGGCTGAACTCACAGCAGCAACAGAGTTTCAATTTAAAAAAGTGTTGATTAGGAAACAGCAGAGTTGTTACACACTGATGCTATCATGCTACAGCGCTATGCTAATGCTATGCTAACGAGCTGTGCTGCTTGTCACCAATTTGCGACCAGAAATGGGTTTAAAGTCAGAGAATATTTTTATGGAGCGGACTTTAAGATGTTACGGATAAACACATCAAACTTAATTTATGGGGCATTCAAAAAAAACGGTATATTCTAAATACAATAACAAACGTAAATCCCCAACATTACACAGTCTTTCTTGAGCTTAAAAAAGCCCCCATTCGTGAGGGGGCTGCATCTTTTCTTTCCATGATAATGACAAGAACCCCAAACCTTATAATGTTTTTAGACTGATTTTTGGTATGATTTCATATAAAAAGGAATCAACTGGAGGTTGAATTGGGAAAATCTGCTCTCCTTTAGTAAATCTGTCTTTGTTTTCTCAGCATGTTTTAATTTGAGTTTACAGTTAGATAACATTAAAGATGTTTTCATACTCTTTATATTGTACTTTTATGCAATTTCATTTTCTTACAAGATTTTATGAAAATAATTTTCATTCTCCATATATATGTCAACGGTTCAGACCAAAGGTAACTGACAGCTCTCCTCATAGAAGTCACAGGGGCACTTTTTATATGTGCTAAAGAGAAGAAACAACGCATTTGTGTTAAAAAAATAAAACACTTCATAACTGTGTAAAAAACCCAAAAGCAGACAACAAAGACTGATTAGAAATCTCATTTAAAGATTCAAGAGTCATTTAAAACAGTTATCTTGTGTTTGCATTACGCTGTGACGTCGTCTCTGCATTTAACAAAATATCATTTTTTTCAAATTACAGCTATAGTTTTTCTTTGTAAAATAATGTAATAATTTGTCTGGTGAAAAGCATGCCTGGCCGGTTGATTTTTCTTTTTTTCAATCACCGGCTAACTTGGCTGGTGAGTCAAAAATGAAATGTTGACCAGTAGGGTTGTGACCTTAAACTCAAACCACACACATTAAAATCTGTTTGAAGGTTGTAGCTGCCAAAAGTGGGAGTACAACTAATTAGTTTCAACACCTGAAAAAGGGCACTCTGTCAACAACGAGAAGTGTTTCTCTTTAGGAGATGCTTAAGCTAGTGGTAGCTCACAAAACATTTGCTGCATTGATCTACAAACATGTCTTACAGCTTGCAAAGTGTGTGCCACTTTGTGTTGGTGTTTCACACAAAATTCCAATAAAACGTATTTATGTTTGTGGTCATAATGTGAGAAAATGTGGAGAAGTTCAAGGGAGCATGAATACTTTTGCAAGCCATTGTAAATCCACACAACCTATAAGTCTATTATAACCCACAACAGGACTGGGCACGCACATACATTCTGCTCTACAGACAACCCTTTTTGACCCTTATTTTTTTCTGTTAGTCTACCATAGGCTTTATGTGTGGAACACACGTTCACTTCTGTGATGTTCTTCCATTATAAGAATGGAAGGGCATCAGCATGGCTCCCTTCTAAGCATGTCTGAGCAGATCATTTACCACAGATAACAAAAAAAACTAACAGCAACAATAAGACACTGTTTGTCTGCAGCCTGCCCCAACCCACACTTGAACTACAATATCCAAAGTCTGATTCCTGAAACTCCTACGCTCATGATTGACCGCTAACTGCTCTACCCTGCCTCAGCTTTACTGACAGAGTTGTGTATATAGCTGTAATACTACCCATTGATTGATTGGTTTATTTCAAGCATAAATTGGACAGTGCAAGACAAAGAGTACTGAGACAGAATTATCAAAATCATTACTGAGACAATGAAATGCATTGATTGAAAAAAAAAAAAAAAACAAGAAAAAGAAAACGCACTAAAGTCACATTTGTAACATTCGTTAAGTATAGTGAATAATAACTGAAGTCCTAGTGGAGCTTGATTGATTGCTTGAAAAGGAGTGGGTAGAAGCAAATTTACATAATCCCACCCCTACATAGTTACTTCATTTTATAGTTTTACATAGTTTTGCTAATCTGGTTCTGATTAGATCTAGTGCAGTTTTTTTTCAAGTAACAAAACTGAGTTCCTATTGATTATTGATTATTCTAAAAAAAAAAAAAGAAAACATTATTTCCTGATTTCAGTAAACAGTAACATGAATCACACATCACGTAACAGATATGTAATACTACTTGATGATTATTAGAAAACAATTTTAAATTAATCCAGAAATCCTCCTTACACATTGGAAATCAAGTTTTCAAGTAACAAAAAAGGGCTTACTGATTATTATCTGAGAGAATTGTAAAATTTTTTTGGTAAACATTATTGACTAACACTTTAGGTAACAAATATGTAATAAACATTGACTATCATTAGAAAATGTTATTACAATAATCTAGTAATCATTGGTACACATTTGAGATCAAGTAAAGAAAAAAAAGATAATTAGAACATTTCAGTAATGAATATTGCGCATTACACTATTCTCACTGGTGGTAATTAAAAGAACTTTGATTATTTCAGCACATTCAAGTTCACACGTCCACATATTTGGAATTATTCAAATACCAATTGATCTTTAACTCTTCTGATCTTCATATTGTGAAATTAATGGGGGGGGGGGTTATACACTTTCTTAATTTTTTTAAAAATGTTTTATATTTGAATATTATTTTGGGTCATTCATTGCTTAACCCGTACCAAAGTTTAGAACCACACAAAGACACAGAAACATTTTTTTGTGGTTCTTATCAATTTGATCTTTAAGTACATCCCCTCAGTTTGAAGCCTCCTTCATTTTTTAAGAAATGTTTTTGGATATTCAATGGTAATGTTTACCTTGCCACCAAGGAGCTTGTTGACTACCTCGGTGACTTCAGCTTGGGTAATGGACAGCCCCACCCCAAAGTACTCAGCCTCTGCTTCCTCAACAGAAGGCGTGTCAGCAGGATTGAGAAGATCCTCGAAGTATTCCTTCCACCGCCCGACAATGTCCCCAGTTGAAGTCAGCAGCTCCACACCTGCACTGAAAACGGTGCCTGCAGAAAACTGCTTCCCCCTCCTGAGGCGCCGGACGGTTTGCCAGAACCTCTTCGAGGTCAACCGATAGTCCTTCTCCATGGCCTCACCAAACTCCTCCCAGGACTGAGTTTTTGCCTCCACTACAGCCTGAGCCGCAGCTCGCTTAGACTGCCGATACCTGCCTCTGGAGTCCCACAAGCAGCCAGACCTGATAGGACTCCTTCTTCAGCTTGACGGCATCCCTTACTTCGAGTGTCCACCAACGGGTTCGGGGGTTGCCACCATGACGGGCACCAGAGACCTTGCGACCACAGCTCCAAACAGCATCAGAGACAATGGAGGTGGAGAACATGGTCCATTCAAACTCAATGATACCAGCCTCCCTCGGTACCTGTTTGAAGCTCTCCCAGATGTGGGAGTTAAAGACTTCCCTGACGGAGGGCTCAGCCAAACGTTCCCAGCAGACCCTCACAGTATGTTTGGGTCTACCAAGTCTTTGCGGCCTTCTTCCCCGCCAACGAATCCAACTCACCACCAGGTAGTGATCAGTGGACAGCTCTGCCCCTCTCTTTACCCAAGTGTCCAAAACACACGGCCGAAGGTCGCCTGAAACGACTACAAAGTTGATCATCGATCTCCTGCCGAGGGTGTCCTGATGCCACATGTATTGATGGACACCCTTGTGCTGCAACATGGTGTTTGTTATGGATAAACTATGACTAGCAGAGAAGTCCAACAACAAAACACCGCTCGGGTTCAGATCAGGGAAGCCGTTCTTACCAATCACGCCCCTCCAGGTGCTACTGTCATTGCCCACGTGGCCATTGAAGTCGCCCAGGAGGACAATGGAGTCCCCCGTTGGGGCGCTTTCCAGTACCACTCCGAGAGACACCAAGAAAGCTGGGTACTCCGAACTGCTGTTTGGCCCGTAAGCTGAAACCACAGTCAGAGACCTGCCCCCCACCCGAAGGCGGAGAGATGCAACTCTCTCGTCCACCGGGGTGAACTCCAACACTTGGCGGCTAAGCTTGGGGCTGACGAGTAAGCCCACCCCAGCCCGCCGCCTCTCACCACGTGCAACTCCAGAATGGTAGAGAGTCCAACCCCTCTCGAGTGACTTAGTTTCAGAGCCCAGACTGTGCGTTGAGGTGATCCCAACAATGTCTCGCCGGTACCTCTCAACCTCTCGTACAAGCTCCATGTCCCAAAAGCCAAATTCCATGACCGGGGTTTAGGCCGCCAAGGCACTCGCCCTCGACTGCCACCCAAACCACATTGCACCGACCCCTTCTGAGCTCTCCTGCAGGTGGTGGGCCCACTGGGGAGTGATCCCACGTCAACCGTTCGGATTTTACCCGACCGGGGCCCGTGGGAGGAGCCCCGGCCACCAGGTGCTCGCCTGCGATCCCCAACCCCAGGCCTGGCTCCAGGATGAGGCCCCGGTAACGCCAATCCGGGCGACGTAACTGGATCTGTGATGTGCTTTCTCATAAAGGAGTTTGTGAACCGCTCTTTGTCTGGCTCGTCACCCAGGACCTGTCTGCCATGGGAGACCCTACCAGCCGAAGCACCAGACAGCATAGCTCCTGGGATCCCTCGAGCACTCAAACCCCTTCACTACGATAAGGTGGCGGTTCATGGAGGTCTGCCCTGAGTACCTCAAGTCTCTGGATGCTGTGGGAGTGTCTTGGCTGACACGTCTCTGCAGCATTGCATGGCAGTCGGGAACAGTACCACTGGACTGGCAGACAGGGGTGGTGGTCCCCCTTTTCAAGAAGGGGGACCGGAGGGTGTGTTCCAATTACTGGGGAATCACACTCCTCAGCCTCCCTGGGAAAGTCTATACCAGGGTACTGGAGAGGAGAGTCCGGCCAATAGTCGAACCTCAGATTCAAGAACAGCAATGTGGTTTCCGTCCTGGCTGTGGAACTGTGGATCAGCTCTACACCCTGTCTAGGGTGCTGTAGGGTTTGTGGGAGGTTGCTCATCCTGTCCATATGTGTTTTGTGGATTTGGAGAAGGCATTCGACCGTGTGCCCCGAGGTGTCCTGTGGGGGGTACTTTGGGAGTATGGGGTCCGGGGAGCCTTACTCAGGGCTGTCCGGTCTCTGTATGACCAGAGCAAGAGCTTGGTCCGCATAGCTGGCACTAAGTCAGACCTGTTGCCGGTGCATGTTGGACTCCAGCAGGGCTGCCCTTTGTCACCGGTTCTGTTCATCGTCTTTATGAACAGAATTTCTAGGTGCAGCCAGGGTCCGGAGGAGGTCTGGTTTGGGAACCACAGGATTTCCTCTCTGCTCTTTGCAGATGATGTTGTCCTGTTGGCTTCATCAAGCCAGGACCTCCAGCATTCATTGGAACGGTTTGCAGCCAAGTGTGAAGTGGCTGGGATGAGGGTCAGCACCGCTAAGTCAGAGGCCGTGGTTCTCGACCAGAGAAAGGTGGTTTGCCCTCCCTGGGTGGGTGGAGTGCTCCTTCCCCAGGTGGAGGAGTTTAATTATCTTGGGGTCTTGTTCACGAGTGAGGGAAGATCGAAGCGTGAGATCGACAGACGGATTGGAGCTGTGTCCACCGTCATGCGGTCGCTGTACCGGTGGTGAAGAGAGAGCTAAGCCAGAAAGCAAGGGTCTCAATTTACCGGTCGATCTACGCCCCAATACTCACCTATGGTCATGAGCTCTGGGTTATGACCGAAAGAACAAGGTCCCGGGTCCAAGCGGCATAAATGAGCTTCCTCTGTAGGGTGGCTGGGCGTTCACTTAGAAATAGGGTGAGAAGCTCGGTCACCCGGGAGGAGCTCGGAGTAGAGCCGCTTCTCCTCCACATCGAGAGGAGCCAGTTGAGGTGGCTTGGGCATTTGGTTCGGATGCCCCCTGGGGCATGTCCCACTGGGACGAAGCCCCGGGGAAGACCCAGGACACGCCGGAGAGACTATGTCTCTCGGCTGGCCTGGGAACGACTCGGGATCCCCCCAGAGGAGCTGGAGGAAGTGGACGGGGAGATGGAAGTCTGGGCATCTTTGCTTAGACTGCTGCCCCCGCGACCCGGTCCCGGATAAGCGGAAGAAGATGGATGGATGGATGAATGGATGTTTACCCACTAGCTCTGTACAGATTTTGGGCAGTGCAAAAAATCAACAAGGTTTTACAGTTTTAAAAGTCTGGATGGATAAAATAAATTATTTGCATGATCAAGAAAGCCGGCTTTATACACAAATCTAATGGCTGGCTTTTCAAGGAAAAAGAGAGGATGTAGTGAACTTTTTTCAAATTACCTCACATTTCTATACAGTTGGTAAAATATGGTAATAGTAAGGAGCAGTATAATAAATATCTACAGCTGCATTCTAACATTTTTAGATTTATTTATGATTGAAATACTTTTTGAAACTTTAATTTGAATGTGTCTGATGTGTAGCTTTCAACTTAATTTGTTATCGATTACAATCCCCAATAATTTGTTTTCTGTGACGCTTTCAGTTAAGACATTATTTATTTTAACTGAGAGCTCTGTATTGGCTTTGTAATTACCAAAAAAACCTCTCTTTGGTTTTGTTGAGGTTCAAAGATAGTTTATTGTAATCCATCCATGCTTTAATTTTTTTTAACTCTGTGTTTACCACATGGATAAGTTCCCTTTAGTTGTCTGTAGAAAAAAACTTATTTGTGTCGTCAGCAAATAAAATGGGTTTTAAAAGTTTTGAAACATTGAAAATGTCATTTATGTAAATATTGAATAGCAGCGGGCCTAGAATTGTGGGACACTGTTCTCTTTCCGTTAAATAGCTTTTGACCCAACTTAGTGCTAGTCCTCTTATCTCATACACTTCCAGTTTATCTAGTAGGATGTCATGATTGAGAGTCAAATGATTTTTTTAAGTCAATGAACATTCCAGCTGCAAATTTATTTTTGTTGATCTGTTTTCTCTAAAACCATTTTGGTTTTTATTTATAATGTTTTGTTTATCTATAAATTTAGCTGATTTATCATAGAATATCTTTTTTAAGATACAAAGGGGATACACAAATTTAAAAAGAAAGCAAAAAATGTTAAAATTTTACAAAGATGCAGTTAATGTCTTACTTTTTTGTCACTGACCTTTGCAATGCAATATTTGTGCACTTCATTATAATGTAATTTAACCCAAGGGAATCTTTTAAAGTTTTTTACAAAAGGATAGTCCAACAGACTGTTAACTAACACCTTTAACAGAATAGCTTTGCTTTCAATTTACCAGTAAATGAACTGAAGTAGATGTAAATGCCATCAATTTGCTTGTTTGGGGTGGTGTTGCATGAAACGTTTGCTTACAAATAGTAGAGATCAAGACAAACTCGGCTACCTGATCCTGGTGAAAACCAGTCTGGTGTAACATAAGGTTTCTAGAGTGAGAGTGGGTCTATTTCATGGCACACTACATTAAGGTAGTTTCCCTAAGAGTTGGCACTATTTTGCACATTTTTTCCTATTTGTATGACTGTTGTACTGAGTGAAATGCAGTCCTTAAATTTCTTATGACCAAAACTCCCAGCTTGTTCTCTTCAGCTTCATGTTGCTAATAAAACAAGCATCAATGACATGTGTCAGGATCCCAGGAAGGGATCATTGGTTAACATAGAGTTGTTTGAAAGGATTTTAAATACAAATTGTAATAATTCATTGGGATCAGCTAATGTGTCAGACATTACCTTCCCCTGTTTCATCTTATGTTCAGTCAGTGCAAGCTCAAATGTTAAATAAAAGGGTTTATTCAAACAATATGTTGTTTATTGCTGAAGCTTTATTTGTTAAATGGGGCGCACATGGCATGGTAACATTCTTCTTCTTGTTTACTGTAGACATGAACTATTGTGACAGTGTTTGAAGCAGAATGTGTCCATGCTGGAGGTCCTCATGTCACGCCATCCCCTAATGAGCATCAAGTCGTACACCGACCCTGGAGCAGCATCTCCATCCCCACAAAGAAACCTTTCTTCTTTAACCGCAGGAGAACATTGACTTTATGTACAGTGACCCAAGGCTGACTGTTCTGATCACTCAGTGTTCACATGTTCAACTGAATTATCTCAAGGTCCTGCAGGAAGGAGGACTGTTCAAAGTATCACACTTTTTTTTTTCTTAATGAGTGATGAGAATGATTATACTGAGTTGTTGGTCCGTTTCAGAGTTCAGTGTTGACCCAAAGATGCTCTGATGGGCTGCACGTATTGTTTTATACCAAAACCAGCCAAGTGAGATGTTTCACAGATCAGAAGCTTTAACATTTCTACTAGAAGAGTTAATTGTTTACTATAGCTGTGTCAGGGCGGCCTAAAGTGAATGTATTTTGAAAACTACTAACCAGATAATAGGAACAACAAACTTGACTAAGATCAAACCAAGGCTAACACGGTTAAAACCACATAGTTACAGCAAAAAACCTCTCAACTCCAACTATGGAGGAGCATTCATTCATCCTCTATAACATTTTGTACATTTCAGGGTGCTGGAGCCTAACACGGCCACTCATGGACAAAGGCAGGGGACACCCCTGAACAGGAGGCCGGTCTGTCACAGGGGCCACAATAACACACTCACATTCACACCTAGGGATAATTTAGAGTGACAAATGAACCTATGAAGCATGTTTCTGGACAGTGAGAGGAAACCGGAGTCCCCGGAGAAAACCCATGCATGAACGGGAAGAACATGCAAACTCCACACAGAAAGATCCCCCATTGGTGACACTGTTTCAAGTCCCCCAGCCTGGACTTTCACCAGAAGCCTTTTTGCTGTGAGACATGGTGGCGCTAGCCACTGCGCCACCATGCAGCTCTATGGAGGAGCTTTAAAAATTAAAATATCCAGCTGAGTCAGCTCCAAAACCCGTAATTGTGGAGGAGCTTCTTACTTTACCGGTCCAACTCTCCTAGCTCCTATACTTTTAACTGTGGATTATTCTGGATAGACTATTCACTTTCAGCTTTAAACCCTTAACTGAGGAGGGGCTCTAAGAGTCAACTGTGGAGGAGCCACAAGTATTTACAGCAAACAACATTACAAATAGTCTCAAAAAGAACCATAGGCCTCACTAGAATATACGTACATATTTTTTTCTTCAATCAGGAGTTTCTGAGGAATGATCAACTTTGGCAGGGCCACCTTTGGATCAGAGAGTCTAGTTGAAATGGCTGAGACAGTCATGAACCCAAGGGTTTTTCTACTGATGATATGTCCTTTAAATAGGATAGCAAAAATAAACCTATATTTTCAGGATTCAACTGTCCAGCTCCACATCCAATTGCCAGAGGGAGCCCTCTCCCGAATATTGAATGCCTCACCTGACCTCACCAGCTGGTTCTCATTCAGGCTCATCGGTGTTGTGTATATTAGCCTGTTCAACCTAGTACTCCTCACAAAGTCTTGTTTTGCCCCGCAGACAGGCTGAGAGTTATATTCCTGGTTTTGATCTCCTGTGCCTTGACCCTTGCATCGACATTGTGTTTTTTACCCTTGCCTGGATTTTGACTACGTTCATGTCTTGCTCATACTCTAATTCATTAAACCAGTTGCATATGAATCCACATGTCTCCGCCTCTTCCTGTCATATATACTTTAAATTCCTTCATTCTGCTGTGGTTGGTTTCCTTTTTCTTTCCTTGTGGTACCTCTATAAAAGATTGAAAACTATTTGACCAGACTGACATGATTAACTCAGGTGTGTCCTTTAATTGACATCACAGGTGTTACCAACTTCATAATCAGTCAGTCTGCCTATTTAAAGGGAGACAAGTAGTCACTGCTGTTTGGTAAAAAGGTGTGTACCACACTGAACATGGACAACAGAAAGCCAAGGAGAGAATTGTCCCAGGACATCCGAATAAAAATGATAGATAAACATCTTAAAGGTAAAGGCTACAAGACCATCTCTAAACAGCTTGAACTTCCTGTGACAACAGTGGCTCATATTATTCAGAAGTTCAAGACCCACGCGACAGTAGCCAACCTCTCTGGACGTGGCCGCAAGAGGAAAATTGATGACAAATTGAAGAGACGGATCGTTGGAATTGTATCCAAAGAGCCCAGAACAACCTCCAAAGAAATTAAAGGTGAACTCCAAGGCCAAGGTACATCAGTGTCAGATCGCACCATTCGTCGTTGTTTGAGCCAAAGTGGACTTCATGGGAGACGACCAAGGAGGACACCACTGCTGAAAAACAATCCTAAAAAAGCCAGACTGGAATTTGCAAAAATGCATGTTGACAAGCCCCAAAGCTTCTGGGAGAATGTCCTTTGGACAGATGAGACCAAACTGGAGCTTTTTGGTAAGGCACATCAACTCTATGTTCATAGACTCAAAAACCAAGCATACGAAAAAAAGAACACTGTCCCTACGGTGAAACATGGAGGAGGCTCAGTCATGTTTTGGGGCTGCTTTGCTGCATCTGGCACAGGGTGTCTTGAATGTGTGCAAGGTACAATGAAATCTGTAGACTCTCAAGGCATTCTGGAGAGAAATGTGATGCCTTGTGTCAGAAAGCTTGGTCTCAGTCGCAGGTCATGGGTCTTCCAACAGGACAACGATCCAAAACACACAGCCAAAAACACCCAAGAATGGCTGAGAGAAAAGTGTTGGACTATTCTAAAGTGGCCTTCCATGAGCCCAGATCTGAATCCCATTGAACATCTGTGGAAGGAGCTGGATGCCATTTGGAGAAGACACCCATCAAACCTGAGACAACTGGAGCAGTTTGCTCATGAGGAGTGGGCCAAAATACCTGTTGACAGCTGCAGAACGCTCATTGACAAATACAGAAATCGCTTCATTGCAGTGATTGCCTCAAAAGGTTGTGCAACAAAATATTAAGTTATGGGAACCATCATTTTTGTCCAGGCCTGTTTCATTAGTTTTTTTTTTTTTAATAATTATGTTAATCAGCAATTCAAAAGTGATGGCTGATTTTGATTATTTAATTTTCAATAAATTTTTATTTATTGTTACTTTTGTAATTTTCAAGTGATTTCAGTGAGAATTGTGGGTTTTTCCTTCTTTAACTGAGGGGTACCAACAATTTTGTCCACGTGTGTAGCTGGTAGTCAGGTGATATAAACAGAAGAGTAGGAATAATGCAAAGGATGAGCCGAGGACAAATGCAAAGCAACGATTGTCGTGTTATCAGACAGGATAAAATAGTCCAACTTCGTACTTGTTAGAACATTTATTTGAACACAGCTAAAAACACTTACGACATGCTTTTCTGTGTCTTATTGCCGCTGTGACGTCATCCCAAAAGCCCCCTTGTAGTTCTTTAACAAAATTCTCTTAAAAACAAAGCCATAATTCCGCAACTATGGTAACGGGAACACACTGAAATGTGGCCAGATGAGTGCAGACTTTTAAAAACAATTCTTAATGTGATACAAGGCCCTGTAGTGTTCTGTGCCTTTGGCAGTCATAATTCCCACACTGGTGTTAGTCAGTGAAGTTCCCACTAGAGGGAGCCTGTGCGCGCACCACACAAGTGGTGAGCTGCAGAGGGAGAGTGACGGTGATTCAGACCGGCTGAGAGTTTGCCGTTAACTTTACGACAGTGTGTGTTCATGACCAAAGTAAGTTGTTAGTAAATGATTCGTTTACCTGTTTAACTTGTTGGCTTCAGTGCTCACTTTAAGTTGTGTTTATGTTTGCCAGTAGCTTCTCAGCCTGTAGTCTTCCTACTGAGTTGAGCTAATGGTTTCCCAGTGTGGATATACAGACGTGCGTTTTTGTTAATAATTAGTATTTATGTGAAT
Organism: Oryzias celebensis; assembly: GCA_014656515.1. NCBI lineage: Eukaryota > Metazoa > Chordata > Actinopteri > Beloniformes > Adrianichthyidae > Oryzias > Oryzias celebensis. Next base: position 26,896,101 of record BNCR01000003.1, on the reverse strand, counting down.
CACAACATAGGCCATAAACATATTTACGTGTAAATGTAACCCTTTCAGTTCCAGCTTAAAGCTCAGCCTGTAATGTCTGTTTGTATATGTATATTTAGTCTTTGTTCCTTCTGTTATTTACAGAAACCACACCCATATCCACCTTTGTTCTGAAGTTTATTCTTCTGTCTCTCCAACGTTGTGCATCTTTATTTAATATAAGCCGTTGAAGAGCCATCTATGCCTCCTCATTACCTCCACATAGCCTCCACCCCGACTCAATTAACCTGCTGTAGGATCTGCGGATATCTTCCTGGTCATGAAGTGCTGTCCTGCCGACACTCCAGGGTAGTAACGGTGGAAAACACGTTCCAGCGCATACAGTCTGCCAAACCCGAGTTATCTCTCCTACACATAATTTCTTTAATCACTTTAGCTACTGGGTTTTGTTTACAAGCTTTATGCTGAAACAGGAAACTCTGCTTGACGGCAGTCTGAATACAGACCAAATGCAAGGTTCAGGACTTCATCCGGACCAAATTCAAAGGGGGTCAATCCGAACCAAATGATTTTCCCAGTATGACTATACCATAGTTTCATTGTTAGTTTTTACAATGTAAATTTATCCTAACTCTAACCAGGCAGAAGGGCTAAAACTTCCCAGAAGGGCCTAAATTTATTAAGCCCTCTTGTAGGCATCTGCAGGGCAATGTAATTTTTTTGAATGCCTAACCCTAACAAAGGGGGTACTTTTAACATTTTGGCTTCTGCAGCTAAGAGCCCCCTCTTATTTACAAATTCAAGACTGGCAACCATGGAAAATATAATTACCATACATTAAATGTGTGTGTGCATGTGTATGAGTCTTCTTTGAGATTCTTTGAGATTTCTGGGATGTCTGTTCCACAGTGCTCTTTTTGTGTCTATCCATAAATTTCTCAACCCATTTTCACTCCCAAGTCGTCACATTTTGTTGTATGGTTAAGGACCTCTCTGCTGCACTTTTTGACGTTTTAGGTGTCCCCAACTAATTATTTTTTGACGCGCTGGCTCAATTCAATTGAATCAGGGGTCCTTTTGTTTTGTCATATAGTGTCCACCAAAGTTTTTGGAGCTATTATCTGAAATAAAAAATGAAGAAGAATATGCTGCTTCTAGACTTAAAGTTGGTACCTCAGTGAAAAAAGTACATACCACTTAGCCACCAGAGCTTGTGAGTAGTCAACAAACAGAGATCCAGTCCTTGAGTCTTTTAAAATGTTAAAATAACATGGTTTTTGTTAAACATATTCTGTCATTTGTAAAAAGATTTGTTAAAGAAAGTCAAAGCAGGGAGAAAATCAGAGATTAGATTTTTTTCTGACCATATCGCCCAGCCCTAGGATTGATGAGGATCAAAGAGGAGACGAAAGAGATGACTGGAGAAATGTAAATAGTTTGGATCACTTTTGATACCAACTCTGCAAAGACAGAAGTCATATGAGCAGGTTTTTTTTAAACATATGTCATTTCAACAAAATTGTGTCTGTCTGAGAAGCACTGGATGAGACAAAAAAAAGCAGGGAATAACAAATATGGATGAGAGAAAAGTTAAACACTGATGCTGCCTCATTGACCAGTGGAGGAGAGCAGTAGAGTCAGCATCAAATGTAGTTATCTGGAGTAAGAACAGAATTTAAATGTCCAAAGTGGTAGAATTTGTTCCTAGACAGTGTTCTATGTTGACAACTATTTTTTTTCCATAAAGCCTGTGTTGTTCGGGGCGAAACAGGTGAAAGAGCATGAACTCAAAAAAAAAAAAAAAAAAAAAACGCCCATTATTATGACAGTACTGAAGGTAGAATACTGCTCACAAGGAATATTTCCCTCTAAACAGTGTAGACACCACCCCCCTCACGCCCACACACACAACCATGAGAAAAAAGGGGGAATTCCCTCCACTTAATGAAGTGAATTTCAGGCTCTGAATATAAATAAAATTGCCAGCATCCGGTCGTCCACTTCCAGACCAGCAGAGGGAGCCATCCCCAGAGTACTAACAGCCTCTTTTCTTCTGTACACTTCAACTCCCAGCATGCATCGTAGCTCTGCCATCTTGTCTTCACCAGCTGCTCCTCATCATGTCATCAGCCCACTGCTTATATGGCAGTCTCACCCTCTCCTCTGTGCATAGTCTTGAACTGGTTTCCCGCTCGTTTATACTAAGCGTTCCATGTTCTTATTTGCCTGGCTTCTGATCAGGGGGGACCCCAAGTCATGGCAGTGAACTTTAAAGTGTCTTTAGAAGTTTGTTCACACATGTCAAATGAAGCTGTGGTTAATAATGGAAATACCTCAAGCACGATTGTTGGTAGGAATCTGAGTTCAAAATTATTCTAATCCAGATCTAAGCCCATCAATCCTCCCTATGATTAGTTTTATTAGCTTGAGTCTGTCTTCTTGAAAGTGACTAAAAATGAAAAGAAACCAAAAAGCCAATCTGATGAACATATCTTTGAAATGAACACAAAGATCTAGCCTTCTCCAAAGAACCATTAATCCCATCTCTAAAGACGATACAGTTTTAAAAGTCTTGATTTAAATAATGACGTGTTTTTTCATCAAGATAACCAACTTTATGTGTGATTCTGACCGGACACTTTTGAAGTAAGAAGAGAGAATTTAGTGAACTCATAATTACTACCCCATCAATACTAATAAGTATAAATATCTAGTTATTTAAAACTTTTTGACATTTTACTTTGCATGTGTGCTGTATCAACCTAGTTTGTTGTCAAAGATCCGTCCTACAAATTTGCTCTGTTATCCTTTTGATTTTGACAATTATTTCTTTTGACAACTTTATGCTGACATTGTATTTACCAAAAAACATTATTTTGTTTTGTCTAAAATTAAAAATAATTTGTTGAAACCCACTTATACTGAGGTTGGATGGATCAGAACCAGGTTTTTTAAGCATGGGGGTGACTACTGCTGATTTGAGAGCAGTGGGAACAGTTCCAGTCTTGAGGGAGGCATGAATGATGTTCGTGATGAATGGGAACAGAGAAGGGAGAACAGTCTTGACCAGAACAGTTGGTATTGGATCAAGCTGGCAGATAGAGGTGTTAGATTTTTGGATGAGTTCACTAATTTGATCAACTGATGGTAGGCTAAAAGCAGAAAATGGGCAGACTGGGGCAATCAGAACAGGGGGGGTTGAATTTGGAAGTTAGGAAGGTTTATGTTGCTGATGAATATCCTCAATTTTTACACATAAAAAGTGATGCCAGGGTGTTACAGAACAGTGAGGAATACCATATTTATTTAATTTTTTGGGGGGGTGGGGTGGGGGATTTGGGCAGGTTGTCTTATTTGAGAGGAAGGAAAAGAGGGCTGTTGTGCTTCCTACAGTGGAATTAATTAAGCCAGGGAAATAAGTAACTTTTGCTTTGGAGATGCATCCTTTGGCTTTGAGTTGTCCAAGATTGAAGGTGTACCAGGGTGCAGAAACAGTATGAGACAGACCTAGATTTAAGTGGAACAAGATTGTCCAGGAGATTTTGGAAGTTGCAATTATAATGGAGTGGAAAGACTGTCGGGGGGTGGGGTGGGGCTGTTGATACGTGAGGATAAATTGTCCAGGTTGATGTCCTTAATTTTCCAGAAGGTGATAGTACATGGCAGGTTTGATGTGGACACAGAGAGGCTTATTCTAAAAGATATCAGCATGTGATCTGAAAAAGATAAGAAATCTAGTTTAAAATTCACATGAATACTTTTAACGTGGGAACGTGGGTGCGCAGGCAGGTAAGCCAGGCACAGATTTCATGCGTATGGGGAACTCATGAGTAGACTCATCCACAGTTCCCTGTATATGGCCTGTCGGGTGATTTTGGGCGCACGTAGGTGACGTCAGTATCTAACAGCGCGACGGACTGTTTCACTCAGACCCACTTCCTCAACGTGCCAGTGCGTACTAAATGAAGCATCTCCTGCATGCTTGTATTTTATAAAGCTCTGGCATTTTAATATTTTGTTTTTCCAGATTCACTGCTGCACGTGGTGCTTCCCGCCCCAAAAATAGGGGATTGAAGCTGCTGCTTTGCCTTGGCTGTTTTATGTCTTGATTCACATACGGATTTCCCCCCATCTTCTTGCCGCGTTGGGACAGAGGGACAGATCGCGGACACAAGCGGCCAAGATGAGCTTCCCCCGAAGGGTGGCTGGGCGCTCTCTTAGAAATAAGGTGAGAAGCTCAGTCACCCGACAGGAGCTCAGACTAGAGCTGCTGCTCCTCCACATCCAAAGGAGCCAGTTGGGGTGGCTCAGGCATCTGGTTCTGATGCCTCCTGGACGCCTCCCTAGGGAGGTGTTCCAGGCATGTCCCACTGGGCAGAGACCCCAGGAAAGACCCAGGACACGCTGGAGAGACTACGTCTCTCGTCTGGCCTAGGAACGCCTCGGGGTCCCCCCAGAGGAGCTGGAGGAAGTGATCATGGAGAGAAAAATCTGGGCATCTTTGCTTAGACTGCTGCCCAGGCGACCCGGTTCCGGATAAGCGAAAAAGATGAATGAATGGATGGAGAGCTGAAATTATAAATTATAAGCATTTAATGCTCATATTAATTTAATGCTACATTTCCACTCATGTTGTGTCATGCATAAAGACGCCCTTGTATTATTTTGTTAAAGTAATACTGCTGCTGCTGAGGCTGGCTCTAGGATGATGCCATGAAATGGGTGGCACCCACAAGGACGAAAGATGGTGCCTCAGAAATCAAGTAGTCTTCCTTCTGCGTTAGACAATAACTCAGGAAAATAATTAATATTTAATCAAAAATAAATGTTGCGGGCCAAAGGTAATATGTTATCATATACATGGCTATTGTTTATTATACGAGGCTTAACAAAAGCATCATATAGGCCATTTAATCATAAAAAGACGTACAGTACACTTGTACAAGCAGTACACACACACAACACATTGAGTCAATTATTAAAATGATTGTAAGATAGAATTGAATTAATTGCTCACGTTTTACTTAACTTTTAATTTTTACATAGTAGTTATCTGCTTCTTAACATCCATTTTAAGTTATTAACAGTTTATCATTCAAGTGCAGATTAATGATCAAGCAACACAGATACTGTATATGTTCCATTTGTGATTGGTCTCTAATAGATGCCGGTCTCCAATGACCACCAGTTCTAACAGGTGTTCATTACTTTAGACAGTGGTCTCTAATAGTCGCCGGGCTCCTTTAAGACAGACACACACACACACACACACACACACACACACACACACACACACATGCACAGTCATGCAGATGCCAGGTAGTGTAGCGATGGCTCATTCGCTTTAGTGCTTATGTCAGATAACCTGGTTGTGTGTTATTCTTTTATTTTTTTTTGTTGTTTACTGTGCATGCTGTTTTGTGTGAAGTGCATGTGTTTGTAGTGCTCATAATGGATGTGGTTGGAAAAAATGTATTAGCATGACGGACTGATTGCACACAGCTGTGAGTTATCAGGCGCCACTCCCCTCTGACATTAAATAAGAGCGCCCTGAACGGACACGGGAGAGATCCAGCGGAGAAACATAGAGGACTGATTGCCGGGTGGGACGTGCAGATGTTATGCCACCAGAGGAACAAGGGCAGCGATAACGGACGCTGGAGAGGCAAAGCGTGCAGCAGGAAGTGGAAGTGGAGAGCAACGTCAGACTGACCGAAGAGCGCCGGGCCACCAGCAAGCTGCTTACAGACAGATGGCCTCTGACAGATGAGTAAAAAGGAACGTCTGCTCTCCTTCCTGCAGGGTGTGCGTGTCCGGGAGATCGGGTAGCAGGTTGTAGCTGAGCGTATTGTTCTGTGTTGCAGCTCGCGGAGGGCACGCCCTAATTACACTCAGCGACCACGCCTCCATCCCTCGCCTGGTCCGATTGGGATCCTCCTCCTCAGAGAAAGTTTTTGGGACAAATGGACTTGAATTGACTGTGATGTATGTTGCTTGTTTGACTCCGACCACCAGGTGGAGTCTGTTAGTATATTCGTTGTCTGGAAGTAGAAGAAGACGAGACGAAGATGTCGGAATAAAGAACGACACAGTTTAAAGAAACACTGGACTCCGCGTGTTCGATATATCAGGTCCAACAACGATATTACATGGTGTCAGAAGTCAAAGATGGAGCAGTTAAGGCCACCAAATAGTCTGAGTTTTGAAGGAAAACTGGCGAACTTGGATTCAAAAGTTTGACTTGTATTTCATTGCGACCGGGATCACCGAAAAGAGCGAGAAAGTGAAGTGTGCAACATTTCTTCACGTTGCTGGAGATGAAGCTATAAAGGTATTTAATACGATGGTCTTTGATGAAGATGTGGATGGTTTCGATGGGCTGAAGGACATGTTCAGAGTCTACTGTGAGCCACGGAAAAACACCACGTATCTGAGACACGTCTTCTTTACCAGAGTGCAAGGACCAAATGAAACAATTGATGCTTATGTGACGGACCTGAAAAACAAAGCGAAGGACTGAGTTTGCACAGCTGACAAATGAGCTGATAAAAGGCCGCATAGTCTGTGGAATAATAAATGACACTGCGAGAGCAAGGCTGCTCAGAGAGACCGATTTGGATCTCATGAAGGCTGTGGATATCTGTCGAGCAAGTGAGGTAATGCACAGTCACATGAAAGCCCTGCACGAGGAAGCAGATGTAGCAGTGCATAAGATAAAAGTTACCAGGGTAAAGAAAGCAGCTGGCGCACAATTTGAGAATGCAAAAGAGAAAGAAGAGTGTAACAGGTGCGGCTACATGCATGAACCAAAGAAGTGTCCTGCATATGGAAAAATATGCAATCTGTGCAAATTAAAGAATCACTTCAGTCGCAAGTGCAAGTCACAAAAACAACAGTACAGACCCAGGAAAACAGACAAAAAAGTGCATGAAGTAGAACAAGCACAGGAAGAGGATGTCATGTTTATGGGATGTATAGACATCAAACCAAATGAGCTAGCAGGTGCAGAGCTTCAGCTTGATGCAGTCTCAACATTGAACAATGATGCTAAGAAATGGACTCAAGAACTAAAATTTAACAATGGTGTGCTCACTGTGAAGCTTGATACGGGAGCAGAGTGCAACGTGCTGTCAATGAGAGACTTTGAGAAAGTTACAAATAAACAGGTGGAGTTAATCAAGTCCGGATGTAATCTGGTTACTTACTCTGGCCACGTAATCAAGACAAGAGGCATGGCAAAGCTCAAGTGTGACTTCAAAGACAAGGAAAATGAGTTAGTATTTCAGATCATAGATAAAGACTCACCTGCTATTCTTGGAAGAGACTCTTGCACAAAGCTAGAACTAATCAGAAGAGTGGACGGTGTAGATAAAGGCAACACTGACATTTTGAGTGAATATGAAGATGTGTTTACTGGTCTAGGATGTGTTCCAGGACTGCACCACATCCAGTTCAACCCAGATGTGACTCCAGTTATTCACCCACCACGGAAGGTGCCAATAGCACTGAAGGACAAGATAAAAGCAGAACTGGACAAGATGGAAGATCTCGGAGTTATCACAAAGCAGACAGAGCCTACAGACTGGGTGAACAGCATGGTCACGGTAGTGAAACCCAACAAACTCAGAATCTGCATTGATCCTCAAGATCTCAACAAAGCCATAAAGAGAGAACACTATCCACTGCACACAGTTGAAGAGATAACTGCAGAAATGCCAAATGCAAAGGTTTTCTCCATATTGGATGCATGGTTTCTGGCAGGTTCAGCTAGACGAGGAGAGTTCGAAGTTATGTACCTTCAACACCCCATATGGACGATACAGATTCCTGCGACTCCCATTTGGCGTGTCGTCAGCACCAGAAGTGTTTCAAAAGTGCATTGCACAGAGACTGGAAGGTTTGGAGGGTGTTGTGAACATAGTGGATGATATTTTAGTGTGGGGTGAAGATGAGGAACAGCATGACAGGAGACTGAGAGCGCTGATGGACAGGATCAGGGGGATGAACCTGAAGTTAAATAAAGACAAATGTAAGATCAGAAGGACAGAGATTGGATATGTTGGTCACATTCTATCTGCAGAAGGTGTGAAACCAGATCAGGAAAAAGTCAGAGCTATACAGGACATGCCTGAGCCAGAAGACAAAGCTGGTCTACTGAGGTTTCTAGGGATGCTTCAGTACTTGGCAAAGTTTGTCCCAAACCTCTCAGATGTGAGTGCGCCACTCCGGAAACTACTGGAGGGTGATGCCGCGTGGCATTGGGAAACAGAGCAACAGAAAAGCTTTGAAAAGCTGAAGATGCTTGTCAGCACAGCTCCGGTGCTCAAATATTTTGATGTGAAAAAGGATGTAACGTTTTCTGTAGATGCGAGCTCGGAAGGTCTGGGAGCAGTGTTGATCCAGGAAGGACAACCAGTGGCATACGGCTCAAGAGCGCTGACTGACTGTCAGAAGAGGTACGCTCAGATTGAAAAAGAACTTTTGGCAATTGTGTACGGTTGTGAAAAGTTTAAACAATATGTATATGGCAAAACGGTGCATGTAGAAACAGACCATAAGCCTCTAGAGACGGTGTTTAAGAAATCGCTGCAGAAGGCTCCACCGAGACTCCAGAGGATGCTGATGAACCTTCAACCATATGATCTGTGGGTCAGCTATAAGCCTGGAAAAGAGCTTTACATCACAGACACACTGAGTCGAGCTTACCTGAAAGAAAGAACTGAACAACTCCTGGAGGATGAACTACAGATTCATCTACTTACAGCTCAACTACCGATCACAGAAAAAAAACGGAACATATTCAGAACACAAAGCGCAGCAGATGAAGAACTGCAGCAGGTCATAAATATGGTCCAAGCAGGATGGCCAGCAGAAATACACCAAGTACCAGCAGAGATCAGAAAATATTGGACGTTCAGAGAGGAACTTACATGTTCTGATGGTCTACTGTTCAAGAACACTCGACTTGTTGTTCCACATAGTCTGAGAGCAGACATGTTGTCGAGAATTCATGAAGCTCATCTCGGGATAGTCAAGTGCAAGGAACGAGCAAGAGACATTATGTTTTGGCCCAACATGGCTAAAGAGATTGAAGATGTTGTGTTAAAGTGTTCTGTTTGTAACACATTCAGACGATGTAACACAAAGGAGCCGCTCATCTGCCACGACATTCCAGAGAGAGCCTGGGCAAAGATTGGAGTGGACTTGTTTCACTATGAGCAAGGTGAATACCTGTTGTGTGTAGACTACTACTCCAAGTATCCTGAAATTGCCAAACTCACTGGGACCACCAGTCGACATGTGGTGACTGCCCTTAAATCAATGTTTGCAAGACATGGAATTCCAGATGAGGTTGTGTCTGACAATGGTCCACAATTTGGGAGTGCTGAGTTCAGGACATTTGCGGAGAGATGGGAGTTTGTCCACACCACATCTAGTCCTGGATACCCCCAGTCTAATGGGCAAAGTGAGCGGGCAATTCAGACAGTTAAGAGCTTATTGAAGAAAGCAAAAGAGAGCCAAAGTGATCCTTACATCGCTTTACTGGAATACAGGAACTCACCTTTAGATGGAGTAAAACTGTCCCCAGCCCAACTGCTAATGGGCCGAAGACTGAAAACCAGACTACCATCATCAGTACAGCTCCTGAAGCCACAGCTGTTTGATAAAGTACACCATAAGATCAAGGAGAGGCAGCTGAAACAGAAGCAGTACTTTGACAAAGGAGCAAAAAGTCTACCGCTTCTGAAGGATGGAGAGAAAGTGAGAGTAAAAGTCAAAGAAAAGTGGCAACCAGCAGTCATCGTGAGGGAACATGACAAACCCAGATCAGTCATAATCCAAACAGAAGAAGGAAACACCTACAGGAGAAACCGCCGACACCTGATGAAAACCAGAGAAGTGACTTTTCCACAACAAGGTGCAAAGACTTACAGGATGTTGATCCTGTGACCAGTACACCTACAGAGACTGACCGGACACGTGTACCAACACCAGTGACATCACCTGCGACAACACCAATGAAAAGAGGGGTGACACCAACTGTGAACCGGGAAGATACAGTTCAGAGGTCAAAGTTTGGAAGACTGATTAGACCACCACAACGTTACTGTCAGTGAAAATCAGCAGTTATTTATGCTGTGTAGTTAATACAAACTGTTCAAAGTTTGAGTGCAAATCTAATTCTTTTTTAGTTTTAAGATAAATTTTGCAATTGGTTGTAAACACTTTTGGGTTTTGGTAAAATACTTTTAGAAGCAGCACTACAATCATTCTTTCTGCAAAGTGATTACTGTGTGAAAAGAACTGCCAAGTCAGTAGCTATAAAAGTGAATTTACTCAGGTAAAATATCTAAAGGGAAGAGATGTGATGTATGTTGCTTGTTTGATCCGACCACCAGGTGGAGTCTGTTAGTATGTTCGTTGTCTGGAAGTAGAAGAAGACGAGACGAAGATGTCGGAATAAAGAACGACACAGTTTAAAGAAACACTGGACTCCGCGTGTTCGATATATCAGGTCCAACAACGATATTACATTGACCTTTTTCTGTGTGCTTTATTTTTATTCAGATCTCATTTAAATTAGATTTTTATAGACTTTTTTTTTTTAATAAATGCATGTATTTTTTCTAAAACAGGGTTTTAATCATTTTTACACAGCGTGGTTTGTTTGAGCCGATCAGACTTTGGGGACATTTTGACACTTACACCTCGTGCGATGGAATATGACGAAGAACATTCTAGGTAGGAATATGCCCCACATTTTGTTAAGCCCCTTTCTGTCTAGGGGGTGGAGGACAACATAAAAGTATAAAATCTAAAGATGTTTAAGAGAAACACCAAACAATTGTCTCCATAAGAAGATAACACATGTATTTACAACAAAAACAAAAACCAACAATAAATTATAAGTGAAGCTAAAGGCTTCAGGGTGAACCAAGTCCAACATAACAAACAAAACCCCAACCTATCTCAAATCAGAAACCTCTTACCTGTTTATGGAAGAAAAGGGAAAACAATGACAAGACTAACCTCCCTAGACCAACATAAATAGCAGAAAATGTGCACTAAAGAAAATGGCAGTGCACCCCTACAACAAAGTGCAACACAAACTACATAACAAGTGGAGAAGAGCACCACGTTGCAATGGAGACTAGAAGGAAAATTATAGATTCTACCCAACAATCTCTCAGGTTGCAAGACAAGTGCAAGCAATCCCTGCCACATCTGTTCCTTCAGAACTGATATTCAGCCTGGCAGAGTGCACAGTAAGCATGTCACGTGCAAGTCTCCATCCCCGATACAGGTGATGCCCTCATTTTTTTGAAGAAAAACATGCAATAAGACCAAAAGGAGCAAACAAACTTGTTCAGTAGTTTGCACTTTGAAGTAGATGACCATCCTGGATTTCATTGACTTTTTACATTTGTGTCCAAGTTTCAGATACTCATTGTTGAGCTCTACTCCAATTGTTAAACGTAACAAGTAAGTGTCCAAGTTTTTATGTTTCCTCTATTTGCAAAGCTTTTATTGTTTTTGTTGTGAAATTGAACATTCTTGTTTTATGTATAAATACCTAATCAATTTTGAATTTGATAATATTGGTGCTTTTTTGTTATTTATATATCTGCACAGTTTGGCAATGTGGTATAATGATAAATAGTAGTACTAGCTCGTTACTGTGATGCTTGCTGATCCTGTGAGCTAAACAATCAATGTGCTGAATGCACTGCTGATAAGTACATTATACTTGAGCTGGTCTTGACGTTCACTGTGAAAATCGATTTAAAATCGATAATCAAATCCAAATACTTAATGATTAATCGTTTCCAGAAAATGTCCCAGCCCTAGTGAACAGCCATGCTTAATTGGGTCTAAGTCAGGGCTCTGGTTGGGCCATTCAAGAACAGTCACCGAGTTGTTGTGAAGCCTTGGTTATTTTAGCTGTGGTTTTAGAGTCATTGTCTTGCTGGAAGGTGAACCTTTAGCCCAGTCTAAGGTCCTGAAGTCAATGGAGAAGGTTTTCGTCCAGGATATCCCTGTATTTGGCCACATTCATCTTTCACTTGATTGCAACCGTCCAGTTGCAATCGTCCAGTCCCTACAGCTGAAAAACACCCCCACAGCATGATGCTGCCACCACCATGCTTCACTGTTGGGACTGTGTTGGACAGGTGATGAGCTGTGTCTGCTTTTCTCCACACATACCACTTAGAATTAAGGCCAAAACATTTTATCTTGGTCTCATCAGACCAGAGAATCTTATTTCTAACCATCTTGGAGTCCTTCAGGTGTTTTTAAGCAAGTTCCATTCTGGCTTTCGTGTGTCTTGCGCTGAGGAGAGGCTTCCATCGGGCCACTCTGCCATAAAGCCCTGACTGGTGGAGGGCTGCAGTGATGGTTGACTTTCTACAACTTTCTCCAGACTGCATCTCTGGTGCTCAGCCACAGTGATCTTTGGGTTCTTCTTTACCTCTCTCACCAAGGATCTTCTCGTCCGATAGCTCAGTTTGGCCGAACGGCCAGCTCTATGAAGGGTTCTGGTCATCCTGAACATCTTCCATTTAAGGATTACGGAGACCACTGTGATCTTAGGAACCTTAAGTGAAGCAGATATTTTTTGTAACCTTGGCAAGATCAGTGTCTTACCACCATTCTGTCTCTGAGCTCTCCAGGCAGTTCCTTTGACCTCATGATTCTCATTTGCACTGTGAGCTGGAAGGTCTTATATAGACAGGTGTGGGGCTTTACCAATGAAGTCCAATCAGTAGAATTAAAACACAGCTGGACTGGCCTGGCCTGTTTCATTAGTTTTTTTTTTTTTAATAATTATGTTAATCAGCAATTCAAAAGTAATGGCTGATTGTGATTATTTAATTTTCAATACATTTTTATTTATTGTTACTTTTGTAAGTTTCAAGTGATTTCAGTGAGAATTGTGGGTTTTTCCTTCTTTAACTGAGGGGTACCAACAATTTTGTCCACGTGTTTAGGACCATTTCAGATTTTCTTTTTTAATAAATCTGCAAAGATGTCAAAAAATTCTGTTTGTTTTTTTTTTTTGTAAATATGGGGTGCTGTGTGTACATTAATGAGGAAAACATGAAGTCAAAAGGTTTTAGCAAATGGCTGCAATGCAACAAATAGTGAAAAATGTAAGGGGGTCTGAATATTTTCTGTACCCACTGTAACTGCAAGAGAGACTGGCTTTTAATTTGCCATAAAACACAAACACATGGTCTTCCTGCCAAAGAATGGGAACACTTTTGTCTGAATCTAATATTTAAAGTGGATGAAAACCCAGTACTTCCATCCACATATTTTCTAAACTCACTATTCTTTGATTCCGAATCACAAGGATGCTGGAGCCACCTCAGCCACTGATTGGAGGATAGTGAAGTACACTCTGACCAGTTCACTATTTTGTTGCAGAGCCACGTACAGATAAAGGACTACTCGTATTCCAACCTAAAGGATAATTTCTTAGACTACAACCTGAAGCATGTGTTTGGACTGTAGGAAGAAGCTAGAGTGCCTGGAGAAAAATCCAAGAACATTCCGACAGAAAGTACCCAACCAGATTTTGAACCAGGGCCTTCTCAGACCTAACCACTATGGCACCAGTCCCACTACAAGACACCCTTATTCATCATTTTTAAATATCGAAAGTGAAACATTAAAAAGGTGTGATACCACGGACAGGCTTTCTTTAATTGAATTGTGCTCCTCATGCATGTGACGCAAAATAAAATGACAGGTTTGATGAATAAAATAAAATCATACACTAATACTATGTTTTCTGGGACTTTCAGTATTTACAGGAAAAAGAGTGAAACTTGTTTAAAAGATGTTCCAAAGCAGTTGTTTAATGTACCATTTCTTACTATGCTAAGTCAGTTACAAAAATTGATAAAAATTGTTGGTACTCTTCAGTTAGTGACAAAAACTCGAAATGGTCAAAGAAATAACTTGAATCGGACAAAAGGTAAATGTGAAGGTGAAAGTAAGTGTATATATTCAATGAAATCTGACCATTTAAAATCAGACATTGCTTTTCAACCATGCTTCAGTAGACTTATTTACAGAAAAAAAACAAAAAAAAAAAAAACATGAAACTTCGCTGGATAAAAATGATTTAAAATAATGTATACAAATGACATGTTAATCCAAGGAGACTCCACTATTTAGTAGGGTTGTAATGATTAATCGACTTAATTGATAAATCAATTTATATACCTTTGATCCATATACATAGTAATGAAATTGACCTATTAATGAATGGTCCTTAATTGAACAAAAATGTATTTTATCAATATTAGAAAATGCCATTTAGATTTTAACACAATGGGTTTATTTTACTATAATATAAAAACGACAAAGTATCACCAAAGCACACAACACATGTGATGCAGCAACAATGATCAAGCATCATTCCAGTCCAATTAGTGAAAAATTGTGGAAACACTTGAATTTAGCAAAGACATGTGACCAAACAATGTGGTAGAATGTTCTAATGTTTCCTTTGGATTATTCTGATGTGGAAAAACAACAGTGGGCTGAACTTTATCAAACTAAAATGTGAATGGATTTGACATTCATTCTTGTTTGCTTGTACACATATTCATTTACACTTGATTATGTTGGAGAATACAAGGAATCTGGAAAAATTCCTCTGTAGAAATCAGATTCTACAGAGAAATGGGTTGGCATGAGTCAGAAAGCTTGGTCTCAGTCAGAGTTGGGTCTTGCTTCAGGACAATGGCCCAACGCACAGCTAAAAACAGCAAGAAAGGCAAAGTGGAAAACATTGGACCATTCTAAAGTGGCCTTCTTTGAGCTGTGACCAAAATTTCTGGAGAGTGCTGAAACATGCTGTCTGAAAAACTGGAGCGTTTTTTTATCATGAGGAGTGGGCTAAAAAAAAACCTGACATCATGTCCAGGAATCTCATTTGCAGTTACAATCAGTTAGAATCATTTGATTGCAGTGATAGCCTAAAAAAACCCAAGTCTATTTCATATTTTATTTTTGAAAAAAAAAAAAAAAAAACTTCCACTATTCCTATTTTCACTTTTACAAATTGTGTCAGCACTTGTTGAATAACAGTTTGGTTTACTTGTCTTTATTTCCAGGAAAAAAGCCTGGTAAATGAATAAAAGGGGACATTAATGAGTGTCAGAGGGGCCCACCTTTCCTTCTAGGCCCCTTTCTGCAGTGAGAATCAGGTCGTGTCCTCAAGTTAGTGTCTGGGATTGACACATGCACCAAAACAAACAACAGTTGGTGTCACAGTCTGTATTTATCCAGTTCTCTGAATACACAGCATGTTGGATTCTTGGAGCAGCTGGCAGCTGAGAGTTCGGCACTTTCTGTTGCTGGCATCTGCTTTTGGCTCAGATATGCAGCCAGTAATGGTCTGCTTTATCCACATTAAACTGCAGTCAGTACCAGGTCTGTGTGGGAAGAGGACAAGGCCATTCCAGGAGGATTGAGAGGAGGAACGTTGCACAACAACACATTCTTATCTAATTATGCTGCTAGAATCATTTGTCTGCTTGCCGCTGCCAACTTCAGCTTTAATAAAACCTATGAGATCCTGTTGATTACAGTTTGTGTGATCAGTGACCAAAGGTGAAAAAAGTGGCAAGTGAGGATCTCTATAAAACTCAGCACAAGTAACAAGTGAAAGCCGTTGAAACTGCAGCAGTCAGGAAAAAAAAAAAAAAAAGACTTTTGTTCCTATTTATTTATTCTGTTCTGTTAGACTGAAAGCTTATGATTTCGTTTTCTTTTACTTCATGTTGAAGAATTAAACATTAAAATGACATGCTTTATGAGGCTTGTAAAGCTCTGCTGGGATCTGTTTGTAGTAGGTCTTCAGAAGATGTATGATATATTCATGCACTGTACTTTAGCGCAACTTAACCAGATTGGAGTTTAAAACTCTACCAATGCACCACGATGGCACAATCGATCAGCAGTTCAGAGACAAGATCTACAGATCAGGATTAGTTTCAAACATCATCTAAGAAAAGAGATGAGAGGAAACCAGAAACATTTCACAAGAATGAACAGAGAGCAGACTGAGCCAGCAAAGGAAGAAGTTTAGACAAAGGGAATTCTGAAATCTCTTAAATTGCACATTTTTTTTTTTTCAACTTTGGGAACAACTTTAGCAGGCTTGGAAACCCTGACACAGTTTGATCCTTCTTTCTTGTAGTGTTGAAAACTCAGTATTGTGCACAGGTCTTAATTTCATGCTTTCTTCCCCATTGGTGATGGATGTGCCATTTTTTAAGCCAACTATGTGTTTCTCTTTTTTGTTTGTTTCCAGCAAGTGCTTACAGTGGGTATGGAAAGTATTCAGACCTCCTTAAATTTTTCACTCTTTGTTATGTTGCAGCCATTTGCTAAAATTGTTTAAGTTCATTTTTTGCTCATTAATGTACACACAGCTCCCCATATTGACAAAAAACCCACAGAATTTTTGACATGTTTGCAGATTTATTAAAAAAGACTGCTGAAATCCCTCCTGCCTGAAAATCTGCTGTGGTACGTCCCCTCTTTAAGGTTGGGATCGGTTCTATCCCAACTGCTACAGTCTAATTTTCATCCTTCCTGAGGTTTTAAAAAGAACTGTAAATCATCAACTAACAAAGTAGCTCAAAAGTCTCAACATTTTATCTCTTGTTCAATTAGGTTTCAGATCTTGTTATTGGTGCATAACAGCAACCCTTTAAAGTTCTTAATGACATTGCTTCTGCCTTAGATCCAAAACTGCAGTGCTTAGCCATTTTTATTGATTTAGCTAAAGCATCTGACTCAGTTAATCACTCCTGTCTTATTGATAGGCTTCGTGATATTGATGTCTGAAAACTCAGTTATGGTTCTCAAGCCTTCTCAGTCAAAGAAATGGTAAATAGCGTATACTTATAAAGCACTTTTCTATCTTCCTTGAAGGCCCAAAGCGCTTTACAGTCACGGTCCCGTTCACACATTCACACACTGATGGTGGCTCCGCTGCCGAACACTGGCGCCAACCTTCCATCAGAGGCAATATGGGGTTCAGTGTCTTGCCCACGGACACTTCGACACATGGGCAGACACGGTGGGAATCAAACCTGCAATCCTTTGATCAGAGGCCGACTGCCCTTTCCACTGCACCACGGCCACCCCAAATCAATGTTTTAAATCAGAACAATTTCTTTCTCACCTCCTTCGTCACCACTGGTGTACCCACAGGGTTCTGTCACTGGACCCACTCCTTTCTCCATATATATCAATAACAGGTGATTCTGTAAAAGATTCCTTCATTCATCTCTATGCTGACAATACAGTTCTATAGCATATAGATATATACAGCTTTAACATAGTTTTAATGACTCTCCAGACTTTATGTAAGGTTAAATGTTACTAAAACAAAAATCATGTGGTTTGGTAAAAAGGGACATACACCACCAAATATCCCCAGTATTTTCACACTTGAAAGGACACCTCTAGAACAGGTTACAAAGTCCAAATACCTTGGACTCTGGATAAATACCACTTTGTCTGCAAAATGAACATTAGCTCAAACAACCATACTTCCTATTCTTGATTATGGGACATTATCTACAGATCAGCTTGTGAGCATCCTCTGGAAAAGTTAGAACCCCTCGATCACTCTTCTATTCAATTTATAACAAATGCTCCATTTAAAACTCACCACTGCACCCCCTACTCATCAGTAAATTGGACTCCATTATTCACTCGACAAAAAAATTAATTAGCTACTGTTAATTTAGAAAATTCTGCTTGGTCTTTCTTCACCTTGTCTGAGGCAGGTGCAAATCTCATCCCCTGTGTACAATACTCACTCTGCTAAACTGATCTTGTTAACAGTCCAGAAATCAAACTGTTCACTTAGTTCTTTGTCTTTTTAATCTGCTGCAGCCAGAAACTTGAATGACTTACAAAAAACTCTGAGATTTGGCACTTATTTCACAAGCGGATTTTAAAACCCACTTTATTGACCACCAGAGGCATCACTTGAGCCCCACAAGAACAGGGGGACTTAGCCCCCAAGAGATGCACACAATATGAACAAATGTAGCACATTTGTAGTTGCTCATCTGTGAAACTTTTCCCTGTTTGTAAGTCTCCTGGTAGCTGTTCCCTGCAACAGCATTGTCCTAATCCGTTTGTGCTATCTCATGCTTGCCAAAGATGACTAAAGCTTTCTTCTAATTCTTTCCACTACTGACCAAACTATCATGTTTGATACTTTTACCATAAAAATGTTTAAACACACACACACATAAATATATTTCTTTAGTTCTAGCTCCAAATTACACAAAATTGTTGGTACCCCTCAGTTAACGAAGGAAAAACCCACAATTCTCACTGAAATCACTTGAAACTTACAAAAGTAACAATAAATAAAAATGTATTGAAAATTAAATCATCAAAATCAGCCATCACTTTTGAATTGCTGATTAACATAATTATTTAAAAAAACAAACTAATGAAACAGGCCTGGACAAAAATGATGGTACCTCTATAAAAGATTGAAAACTATTTGACCAGACTGACATGATTAACTCAGGTGGGTCCTTTAATTGACATCACAGGTGTTACCAAACTCATAATCAGTCAGTCTGCCTATTTAAAGGGAGACAAGTAGTCACTCTGCTGTTTGGTGAAAAGGTGTGTACCACACTGAACATGGACAACAGAAAGCCAAGGAGAGAATTGTCCCAGGACATCCGAAACAAATGATAGATGAACATCTTAAAGGTAAAGGCTATAAGACCATCTCTAAACAGCTTGAACTTCCTGTGACAACAGTGGCTCATATTATTCAGAAGTTCAAGACCCACGGGACAGTAGCCAACCTCTCTGGACGTGGCCGCAAGAGGAAAATTGATGACAAATTGAAGAGACGGATTGTTCGAATTGTATCCAAAGAGCCCAGAACAACCTCCAAAGAAATTAAAGGTGAACTCCAAGGTCAAGGTACATGCGTGTCAGATCGCACCATTCGTCGTTGTTTGAGCCAAAGTGGACTTCATGGGAGACGACCAAGGAGGACACCACTGCTGAAAAACAATCCTAAAAAAGCCAGACTGGAATTTGCAAAAATGCATGTTGACAAGCCCCAAAGTTTCTGGGAGAATGTCCTTTGGACAGATGAGACCAAACTGGAGCTTTTTGGTAAGGCACATCAACTCTATGTTCATAGACTCAAAAACCAAGCATACGAAGAAAAGAACACTGTCCCTACGGTGAAACATGGAGGAGGCTCAGTCATGTTTTGGGGCTGCTTTGCTGCATCTGGCACAGGGTGTCTTGAATGTGTGCAAGGTACAATGAAATCTGTAGACTATCAAGGCATTCTGGAGAGAAATGTGCTGCCTTGTGTCAGAAAGCTTGGTCTCAGTCGCAGGTCATGGGTCTTCCAACAGGACAACGATCCAAAACACACAGCCAAAAACACCCAAGAATGGCTGAGAGAAAAGCGTTGGACTATTCTAAAGTGGCCTTCCATGAGCCCAGATCTGAATCCCATTGAACATCTGTGGAAGGAGCTGAAACATGCCATTTGGAGAAGACACCCATCAAACCTGAGACAACTGGAGCAGTTTGCTCATGAGGAGTGGGCCAAAATACCTGTTGACAGCTGCAGAACGCTCATTGACAAATACAGAAATCGCTTCATTGCAGTGATTGCCTCAAAAGGTTGTGCAACAAAATATGAAGTTATGGGTACCATCATTTTTGTCCAGGCCTGTTTCATTAGTTTGTTTTTTTAAATAGTTATGTTAATCAGCAATTCAAAAGTGATGGCTGATTTTGATTATTTAATTTTCAATATATTTTTATTTATTGTTACTTTTGTAAGTTTCAAGTGATTTCAGTGAGAATTGTGGGTTTTTCCTTCTTTAACTGAGGGCTACCAACAATTTGTCCACGTGTGTATTCCACAGTTTTACTGCGCACTATCAGTAAGTTTGAATTTTACTGTTTCTCTTCATTTATGAGAATGTTCTCCTACTAAGGATAATCTCTGTATATTGTGTCTTGATTAATCATTTAATACTTTGTATAGTATCTGTAGCATTTGATAACTAATTAGGTTTTTTATTCATTGAGCAATTCGGACTGTAAAGAAAAAAATAATTAGTATGCTTTAAATATCCTGCTTAGTGAATAATTCTATGGGTTCATTTTTGTAAAATGCATAATTGTTTTATTCAAGGTTTATAGATTTTCCCCGTTAGTTAATTGCAGTAGATAAGGAAGAGTGTGACGAAGAGGCAAAGGCATTTGAATACATCTGCAACTGGTTTAATAGTAAAATAAGACAGACAAGGGCAAGGCAGGAGAAAGTCAAAACAGAGTCAAGACAGAGTCAAGACAGAGTCAAGACAGAGTCAAGACAGAGTCAAGACAGAGTCAAGACAGAGTCAAGACAGGCAAGGGTCAAGATTCACAGGAAGACAGCAGTGGAAAGACTCAGAACATAAACAAAATCAGAAGAAGGCTCTGCACCAAGAGACTAAATACTGTTTGAGGTGATGGTATGATGTGGAACAGCTGGTGAAACCTGGGAGCAGTGGCAAGACTGATGGGAGATGTAGTGAGGAAGGTGCTTAGGAGAATAGCAATACTCAGAAGAGGCCTCCCTCTGGTGGTCGGAGGGGGAGATGGAAAGTCCTGACATATGGAAATGCCAAGCAGCTACATAATATGCATAGTGAATTGCAATCAAGAAAATGTTTTGCTTTTTAAAAAAAATATTTTTTGAGATTGTTATTCTTATTTGTCTGATGTGTGTTTTTCAGGAAAGTTTAGTGTTATTTATTAGTCCTAAAAACATGTTCTCTTGTAATTTTACAATTGGTGTTCCATTTGTGCTTAACTCTTGCCCCATTTTTTTGATAATGACCAAAACCATGGATTTTATTTTATTTTGTTTTATATAATGTATTACGATCCAACCATGTTTTAAATAGAATAGTTCATTATTGATAGTGCTAATGAGGAAACTATAATTATCACCACTGTAAAATATGTTAGTGTCATCTCTATTTGCAAATGTTACTAACTTGCATAAATAAGATATGCTAAATATATAATTTACTGTCAGGTATATTCTCCTAAACACTAAAGAAAAAAATCAGTAAAGGACCAAACAAACAATCAAGTTTTCCTACATATAAGGGAAAGACAACAATAGTGGAAAGATGCCCCCATGCTTTCTCTTGAAGGACTGTTCTCTCCTGCTCTCATTTATTAGAAATTCTAGTGGAAAAATTCAAACAAAGAAACAGAGTTGAAAAGTACATTAGGAGTGTCATATAATCAACCTTTTGGGGAATGTTTTCGGTTTCAACAGCACCCTTCCATATCTGCTACGGACAGTGTCATTAAACCTCCTCATCCTGGTTTAGGGAAGAAGGCAGGCAATTAAACACAGAACAACTGTTGCAGAGGGGTAACACGGTCAGCTATAAACTATGATTTGAGTTAACATTTGAAAACACATTTAAACCATGATAAAAAATAAAGAATTTCTTCCCTATCTTTTACGTACATGTTTAACAAATTTGATCCTAATACAGAGCTCTGATGGCAACAACAAGTAATTTCAAGATTAGAAAATGTTTATTGTCCGATGTTAATGTATTGTTTTTTTGTCTATTAAATAACTAAATATCCATTTCCATGTCACTCCTCTAATTCCATACTATTCAAGTTAATTGAACAGAATTTTGTGGTTTATTGTATCAAATTCAAGTTAATGCCTGGAATTTGACTACGAGTTTCTCTTGCAACGAAGGCCCTGAGGTGTGTGGATCCATGAGCAAACGGTTTAATGAGTGAGAGCAGGAGCAAGCCATACTCATAATCAAAATCCAGCTATGGGTCAAAACACAAAGGTTAGGCAGGATCAAGAGGAGACCGACAAAGGTCAAAACACGGAGAAGGCAAACCATGAAACTACTCAGATTGTTGAAAGACAGAAACAAGACTTCGCACATGTTGGAAGACTGAAAGGGGTTTAAATGTCCACTGATGATGATGGTGATTATGAACGGCTGTGCAGAAAGGAGTAAGTATTCAGGCAAGAGCTCCCTCTGGTGGTTGGAGGCTTGAGTTGTGGGCTGAACTTTGACAAGTTTAATGTAATCAGGAATTCGTTATATTACAAAAATGTGTGGACCATTTACTGTGTGAAAAATTAAAACAGCTACACTTAGACCACAGCCAGGATGGAACAGGGTGTTCTGAAGGTCACCATCCAGTTTATCTGATGTTTTCAGAGCTGATGACGCCCAAAGTAGACATGGACATGGATTCTTATCTTCTGCTGTTCTTGAACTGACCAAATTGACCAAGTGACATCAAAAGGACTTCAGCTGATGGAAAGACTTTCAAAGATTTTCCTTGGGCAGTTCAATGAACAGCATAAACAAATATATTTCTGTTTTTCTGACAGGAATGCAAATTTTCCTGAATTTGTTTTTGTGGACCACCAGGTTCATTGATTGAATCTAGAAAGGTCCTGAGAAAATATTTAATTTCAATTCATTATCTATCCTTTGTCATAACAATCTCTTTTGATTGTATATTGATCCCAGTTTTATTGGATTGCTTTCCTTTTACACAATTTATCAGCTCCTGTTGAATACTGGAGGAAGGGACGTGCTCAGTTTAAAGCCAAATACAGTGGCCCTGAAGTGAAAATTGCACCAATAAATCAGTGACCACAAAAATAATAGAAACAACAGTGACAATTAAAATGACTCTGAATAAATTTAATTTATTAATCTTTGGTGTTCAAAGTAAATTGTAAAAAAACATGAAAATAACATGAAGAGCTATTCATCAAGGTGAACACGTGAAGTAGAGTGGACTTCAAGAAATGATGAAAAGGAAGTCTTGGACAAGTCTTCTTGAAATGTTTCCACACTCATCAAAGTAGCTTCATCTGTTCAGGCAAAGCTGTATTTAAACCCCACAAATACCCTCCAGGCGGGTTCCCTATTCTGCAATTGAATTAAGGGAAACATTCCAATCAATCAGGCTGTTGAAGTTACTTGGTGAGTGGTGAAATGTTTCCAGAATGAGAGGAAGCCGGATTGCCAGGAAAAAACCCATAGATAAAGAAAGAGAACATGCAAACACCACACGGAAAGTTCCCAACTGGGATTTAGACTTCTCAATGTAAGATGAGGGTGCTAACCACCACACCGTAGTGATAGGAATTCCTCTTAAGTTATAAAAAATTACTTTGTAAAACCAGAACCCAATACTATTCAACTTTAATATCAGACAACTGAAATAATCCAAGATTTCTTTTTAATACTATTGCCAGGCTCACCAGCAGTCACTGCTCAGTAGAACCACATATTCCTGTTACTCTCAGCTCTGAAGATTTCCTTACATTTTTTGATAGTAAAACCTCAAATATTAGACATAAGCTGAACAAAGTTATCCCTACAATCAGCCCAGACGAGACTGAAGCAATGGAAACCTCTAACATTTGACTCCTTCACTGCTGTAGATCAAGCAGAATTAATATCAGTTATTACATCCTCCAAAAGCTCAACTTGTCTTTTAGACCCAATCCCCACTAAGCTTTTTAAATAAACCTTCCCCTTAATTAATGAATCAATTTTAACTACAATTATTACTTCTCTAAAAATAGGTTATGTGCCACAGTCTTTTAAATATGCAGTTGTTAAACCTCTTCTGAAGAGCCCAGTTTAGATCCTGGCCAACTATAGACCAATGTCAAATCTCCCCTTTATTTCAAAACTCTTGGAAGAGTTAAGCAAAGTAGTTAAACAGCAAACCACAACCTACAGGACAATAGCCTCTTGAAAATATCCAGTCAGGATTCAGACCTCACCATAGCACTGAAACTGCACTAGTTAATATTAATTAATTAATTAATTAATATTGGCCTCAGACAAAGGATTAATCTTTATTCTGGTCCTGTTAGATCTTAGAGTAGCCTTTGACACTATAGACCACAGCATCTTACTCCAGAGGGGCTTTGGAGTAAGATGCTCTGTTTAGCTTTGTGGAGAGACTCTGCGAAGCTAAACAGGCAGGATCTGCCTTCCTGTGGTTTTAATCCTATTTATCTGATAGATACCAGTTGTTAATGTAAATGGACATTCCTCTCATTGCATTTAAGTTAGCTACAGAGGGCTCAGTTCTAAGACTCAACCTATTTATACTTTACATGCTGTCCTTAGGAAACTTAATCAGCTGACAAAGTGTTGATTTACACTGTTATATACAGTTATATTTATTATTAAATCTGACCAGAATGACCACACAGAAAAACTTAATGCCTGCATTAGTGACATCAAAATTTGGATGGCAGTTAATTACCTCCTCCTAAACCCAGAAAAAACTGAGGTCATTATACTAGGTCCAAAATACCTCAGAGATGCCCTACCTGTTCAGATGGTCTCCCTGATGGTGTAAATATAGCCTCCAATCCCACAGTTAGAAACCTGGAGGTTTTATTTGACCAGGAATTATCATTTAAGGCTCACATATCACAGGCTTTAAAACTGCATTCTTTCACCTACGGAATATTTCTAGGATCAGAAAGATATTATCTAGAAGCGATGCTGAAAAACTCATCCATGCATTTGTTACGTCTAGGCTGGATTACTGTAACTCTTTGCTAGCAGCGTGTCCTAAAAGTTCTTTAAAAAGTCTTCAGCTTGTTCAAAATGCAGCAGCTAGATTGTTAGCAGGAACCAGCAGAAGAGAACACATTACTCCTGTGTTAGCTTCACTTCACTGGCTCCCAGTTGAATCTAGAATCAAGTTCAAAATCCTCCTGCTAACTTGTTGTTCACCAACGTTTACCATCCAACCTGAAAGAACTGTAAGCATCTGCAAGCAGGAATGGCAGAGGATCCTCAAATGCAGGTGTCAAAAACTTGTTGCATCTTTCCCAAAAAGACACATGGCTGTATTACATCAAAAGGGTGCTGCTACTAAATACTAAGCAAAGGGTTTGAATTCATAGGACCATGTGATATTTCTGTTTTTCTTTTAAAGAAATCTGCAAAAAATGTCAAAAGATTCTGTGGTTTTTGTCAATATGGGGTGCTGTGTGTACTTTAATGAGGAAAAAATGAACTTAAATGATTTTAGCAAATGGCTGCAATATAACAGAGTGAAAAACGTAAGGGGGTCTGAATATTTTCTGTTCCCACTGTATACTTGAGAGAAACGTTTGACTGAAAAGATGTTGGCACTTAAGAAAGATGACTTGATAAAGAGAACGAAGCTTTTTGTCAATTTACATGCAATAATCAGAGCTTGGTAAGAGAATTAGTTCGATCAAACAATCTGATTGTAAAACATCATTATGAGTCAATTAGGTGCACTAACTGCACCACATCAAGACATTAGGAGCAAAATGGACAATTGGACATCAGTCTCTGATGAATTCATTCTACTATTGAAAATGTGTTATGCAGATGAAGGCCAAGTGTTTGATGCAGAAGCAGTAAAGGAATCACTCCAAAGGTTACTACAAAGACAGGATGCAATGTCAATATATGGATCAACAGTATCTAGAGCAGAAGAAAGTCAGCATGATTTAAGTTCTCAAAACAGTCATGTAAAAGCAAAAAGGGCAGATGCTGCTGCATGCTTAGCGGCGAAAATGGCTGAAGTTAACCATGAAATGGAAATTTCCATGCAAAGACAGGAGATTGTGAATCAACAAGAAAAGCTAAAAATGTTGGAAGTATACAGAAATCCTGAGGCAATTGAAGCAGAATACAATGTGTATGTTGAAGAGGAAGTAAAAGCAAATGCTCAAAAAAGAAATAATTAGGTAGAAGTCACTTCATTAAGTCAGCCCTCAGAACAGCAACACAGTAGCTTGCAGTTAAACTGAGTGCAGCTCCACTTCCTCTTCCATTCAAAATCAACATTCAGGTTTCCAAGAGAGCTTCAGTTCCCCAACCAGTGACACCTAGGTCACTGGGAAAGATAGTGAAGTGTCCCTAGTTGAAGCACTGAAAGAATGCCCAACAATGATAAGGCTTCCAGCTCCAGAGCCATTTGTGTTTAGTGGAGACCCCTATTAGGGACCGACGTCTACTACAACTAACACCTGTTAGACCCTGCTTTTATGGGAGACCTGCATCTATTAGAGACCACTGGAAGATATGGAATTGGAAGATACATGGTATGTGGGAAACGAGGAGAAAAAAAACACAAGCCTTGTAGCCAGGAAGAAAAGTGTGTAGGTTAGCTGTGAGGGTTCACAATTAGTCAGTGGGCAAAGGTGTGTTTCTTGAAAAAATGTTTTTGATATTTTTGTTCTATTTTTCTTTTTTTAAAGAAAGATAAAAACTACAAAACAATGCCTTTTCCAAGGACTAGAGACATGCAAGTCCAACTGGGGGGAATAACCACACAAGACAAATGGTGTTGAACTAAACATGTCTGACCAGAATCCCCCCCCCTCCCTTACTGACACACTAAGGAAGCTATATAGACAGGGAAAAACCATGCTGGACACATAGGAGGGGGAAGGACAAACTAACCCAACATGTAACTCATTTATTCATAACTGCAGGAAAATGACAGCAACAACATTTAAGTAATAAAAATAGTAGTTATTGAAAACTAAGAATACTCATAATGTCCTCTTAAAGAAACCAAAATGAAGTCCATGAGGAGAGTTAGTAATCCCTGCAATTTCTCCAGTGGAATGTCCCAATCTCCTCTGCTGATTGCCATAGATGAAAGCACCTGATGTGGAAACTCAGAGACAAACAAAAAATGAATCAACTGTCTTTTCACTTAAAACAAATTAATCAAATGTGTGCACCCATTGTTAATTTACTTTAAGTCAACCAAGTCTTAATAGAAAAGAAACAAATACTAACACCTAGGTGGTGGTGGTGGTGGAGGTGCAACCACCACATTAGCCTACATGATACTTAGAAATTACACTTAGCTGTTCTCTATTCTTATAAAAGAAATATAATCATAAAAAAATGTTTGTGTTATGAATCAAACAAGTTATTGTACTGTTTCCAATTAATTTATGCATGTTTCTGTGTCACAGTGAAAGGATGCCAAAGGAGATGAAAGCAGTTACGGGACACCATAAAGAATAAAAACAAACTTCCCAGAGTGGGTCTTTTGGTAGCAGTGCAAAGGACTGGAAATACAGCGACAGCACATCCTTCTGGATTCCACATATGAAACCCAGAAGGTTAGTAGTTATTTATGTAAATTGGGATATTCTTTTGTCTCAATTTCTGTGATCATACTCAATGTTGCAGATCATTATTTTGAATATTTTGGTTCTGTCCTCTATGTCATAAAAAATGTTTTTCTCTTTTTTTAAGCTCTAAAATTAATCTCCAGCCGATTGATTTGAGCCAAGAACCAATTGAAGACCTTAAGTTCTGAGGCTGGATCCTTTGGACAGCCTTCAAGGCCGGCAGCACCATGCACTCCCATACTGAGGTCTGCATCTTCCTACCAACATCCAACAGCGGGAGGAAAGACCTCTACTCACCTTAGGAACCCCCAGTATTCCCCAGAGTTCAGGCCTTGTCATTAGTAGCTGCCACAGAAACTTCACAAACCCAAAAAAGAAAAGGAAAAGATCAAATGCGGAAGGACCAACCAAACAACAACTCATCCAATTTCTTCCATTAATTACTGATGCTCCACATGTCCCCAAAGACGACGAGGAAACTTTATTTTTTTTTACCCTCAGCCGTGTCCCTAGGTTGAACAGACTGCGCCATAGCTCCCAAGCAACTGCTCAAGTAGACATATTGCAGTATCTCACAGATGTGGAAAGAGCAGGACTGACCCAAGTTTCAAGACCAACCACATTACGATCAAAGACAGAAGATGATCCATTCTTTTCAGGAGACATCCTGAAGTATTTAAGAGGTTGATCTCTATCCAGGGACAATTCAGCCACAAGATGGTGAAACACAACAAATTCTTTTCTACTGTTAATGGGGTGGACCCACATTCTTTTTCTTCTCTGGCGAGATCTTTCAATAGGTAAAGGTCAAGGGCTCTCCTCCTGTCTACTCAAACTGGGAAACAAGATGAATAAGTAATATACTAAATGTGATGAGTACATCATTATTATGTATTTCAACAGAATATCTACACCAGAGATCAATTAAAGACGTTGTACTAACTTCTAAAGAACAGAAATATTTTTGTAAGACCATTTACACATGATGGCAAAGAAAAAAAGCTCTTAACAACCACAGGTGAGCAGGAGCACCTGTCGGCCGTCGTGGAAAAATACATGTCTGGTGTGAACTGGAGGTCAGCGGATAATACGCACACTCTGCCAGTTCTCTGCTTTGCAGCGCTTCTGGATCCGGTGTGAACCAGGCTTTAGTTTCATGACCCCGTTTTATTAGGTTCAAAGCTTTGATTGTTGGAAGACCCAGTAATGGCTTTGGCAGATCCTCCACCACATAGATATCCTGTTCTGTTTTGTTCCATTTTAAATGGAGCCCACCTATAAAGCATCCCTGAGTTTTCAGTTTTTGCTAATTTAGCCTAAACCGCACCTTTCTTGGTGCGTTTAACCTCCAATGTGTCTCTCTGGAATACATGTTGTTGGGTATTGCTGTGTCACCTGCACAGCTTTTCCAGCTTGACAAGACAAACCTCCTGCTTTAACTGCAGTTTTTCTACCCACTTTTCATTGTTCAACGAGTCCATTTCACCAAGGAAGGTAAAATCCTCCTCTTCAGCCACATACAATTTTGCTTCTGCAATTTCTTTTATCACATTTAGATAGAAAGAAGTTGTGTTTGCGACTTAAAACATTTCTTTCCCTTCTGGTTAAGTTCCGTTGTAAAATGAACAGCACAAACAAAAACTTCACTGTTGATTTGGATCATTGAACAACAAATCTTAATACTGTTCTCGAATTTCATTTCCATTCTCAAAGTTCTGAAATAATTTACGTTTAAAACATTGGATATTTATGTAAAATGATGCTTTTCTCTGTTACTGGATCAACTGATTGTGATTATGTAATCACTTCACTAATGTGCAGCGCTGAATATCAGGTGAGAATGCTTTAATCCACTTCAGAATCCGCTGGAATTACGTTATTTACATCAACGGCTGAAGAGTTATTGTAATCAAAAGAATGTCAACATGGAGCTAAAGCTCCAGTATTAAAGCAAAGTCATTTTCAGAACTCATGTCAGTGAGTGGCACTACAGTCTCATTTTTTTTCAAATACAAAAAAACACTCGCTAACGTTGCTTTGAAAATAGAAAACTTCACCGACACTTTATTTTGAAGATTTGGTTACTTCCAGTGACAATAGTGCTGCACATTCAAGAAGCCCCTGGCTGCAGTGTGCAGACTTCGACCTTCTCCTGAAGACACATTGCACTGGAGAAAAAAAAAAAAGACCTTTCCCCACCAATGTAAAATAATCTAAGACTTTAAGGCCTTTTTTCAGTTAAATGACAATTAAAATGTTTTAAGGACCCGCGGTCACCCTGGTATAACTTCGACCTGTGCCGACACCTGCTCTGTCCCACAGATGAGTGTCTGATCTTTTTTTACTGCTGCGCTCTGTCTCACTTGCATGCGTGCTTTCTCCAGCATGATCTCCGGGTTCAACTGCAGGCTCTCTGATAGCTTAGCATCTGTATGTCAACTACAATCTGGTCTCTAAGCAGCTCTTCTCTCAGAGCTCTGAACTGACAGTGCTTTACCAAGTCATCATTAGGGAATCCACACTCTCCCAGCTCTTGGTTACTTCTATTAAAGCGTGCATGTTCATGAATCATGCTTCTCTTACAAACGCAGTGAACGCTGAAACCTCATGGCTTTTTTTTTTTACATGTTATGTTAGGGGTAACACATTCAGAATATCTTCAGCATCATCAACTGCAACATACGTGAAAGCATTCACCTGGAACACTTACGAGTGTTGATCCAGTTTTGTCACTCTCCTAAAGAGATCAAACCTCTCCATCCACCACGGCCATTTCCTACTTCCTACTTCCGGTGGCTAATCTTACTCACAACTCGTGAGTCTCTGCTCAAGTATTGTGGGTCGCGGCCAAATCTTGTCGGCCATGGTCAAATCTCATGGTTCACAGCTCAAGTCTTGTGGGTCGCGACTGAAGTCTCATCAGCCACAAGCTCCGGAGCGAACCAGCAGCGCCAACATATTGGAGGGGTCTACTTTAGCAAGGCTACATCTACAACCAGCTGTGGTCACCAGAGAATCACAGCCATGCCGTTTGTTTGTGCAGCCTTCAGATGCCACAACCTGCACTATTTTGAGAGCAAATCATGTGGAATTACATTTCACAAGGAAGTTGAGAGGATTTTTTGGATATTATAGCATTTAAAGCATTTTTACATTTGGATAATCACAAACTTTACACAGATAACAAAGAAATGCTAACGGAAGAACCTGTTCCTCCCTCATGTTATCTTTTGCTATATATTGTTGATCTTTTTTCCACAACCAGTTTTCCGCAGTTTCCCAGTGACATAGAATTACAGAGGTGATAGGAAGTGATAGGAGTATGGAATCCCATCTGTCTTCAACTTTACATCACATCTCCAAATGGTTAGTGTTTTTATCTGTTTTAATCTTAAATTATTTTAGACATGTTCTCCATCATGAGACTTAAAATGCTACAAGAGCATGTTCAAAACACCAACAACAGGGTTTTTTTATTGGAGTAGGTCTTTAAAAGACCTTTTAAAACAACATTTATCCCTTAACATACTTAAAAGCTATGTCCATCCATTTCTTAGCTGAACCTCTTAAGTGTGAGCAAAAGGATTTTGCACAAGTACAAATACAATCTAAACACAAGTGAGCAGATATATAGTGATATAAAAAAATAATTAAATGATATTGATATAATGATATATTGATATAATGATTTATTGATACAATGATGTATTGATATAATGATATATTGATATAATGATACTGTTAGTAAATGTGTTTGGGTTTATGTATTTTATTAGGAGGATGGAATAACAACCCCACTGCAGTGCAGTTCTACAGCATTTTATGATGGTTGGCTGTGGCGTTTCACCGAGTGGATCAGGGAACGTGCAGCACAAGATGAGAATGTCTCCCTGTCAGCTGCCGACTTGCACTCTGGTTTGATTTCAGAGGAAGATCCCCCATCCATTTGCATGTATTCCTGCATTCATCTGACCAAAGCTACCTGTCCTGCTACCTGCTTTGGTGGTCATTTCTGGATTTGTTGCTGGAGAACATGCCCTTTAGGGTATTAGGCTATTATATGTTTCAGTTATTATTAGGCCATGTTTTAAAAAGTTTTTGAAGAAATTATTTTTTTTTACTAAAATAAAAAAAATAGTTTGCTTGTCTGAGTTATTTACAATGTCTTTTAATTATATTATATACATATACACAGTTATGTCTGATTAGTTAGATCTGTGAATAATATCAATGTATTTTAGTTATTAATATTTTGAAAAATTAGATACTTTTGTAATTAAAATATATTTAATTTTATTAAGATGACGTTTCTGTTGAGTAAGGTATTAATGTTCTGGAGACCTGCAGTCCCGGATTTGTTATTTTCCATTCATGCCAGAATAAACCAGACCAAAACTGAAGACACCTCGTCCTTCATGACTGATCACAATGCAGAGAATGAATGAGGCATTTGCTGACCTGCTAAATGTGGGAAATGCCCATTACTGTCAGCATCCGGTCGTCCAGTTCCTTCTCCGACCACCAGAGGGAGCCATTGCCAGAATACTAACAGCCTCTGGTTCTCTGTACACTCCAGTTCCCAGCATACATACGACCTCTGCCATCTTGTCTTCACCAGCTGCTCCTCATCAAGTCATCACACCACTGCTTAAATGCCAGTCTCACCTTCTCCTCTGTGTGTAGTCTTGAACTGGTTTTCCTCTCCTTCATACTAAGCGGTCCATGTTCTTGTTTGCCTGGTTTTTTTATTTTTGCCTGTCTTGTCGCCTCCCGCCTTGCTCCTTGTGTAGACCCTTGCCTGGATTATGACCTCGCCATGTCTTGCCCCTGTAAAATAAAACATTTGCTTTTGGATCACACACGCCTCAGCAACTTTGTTACAGAAAAATACGCCAAAACACAGATCCAGCAACGGGTTTTGCGGCCATGTTGTTGGAGAACGGACACCAACTACAACACCTGACGGCCACTATGGAAGCCGTAATGAGTCATATATAAAGCCTCTGTGAAGCTAATCCCAGGTCCACTTCTCCTACCGCTTCTGGGGAACCATCAGCAGCCTGTCCATCTACAACCGCGTCTTGGCTTCCTGACGAATTCAGCGGTAACCCCGCTAACTGTGATGGTATCCTCATGCATTGCCAGTTGTTTCTGCATCAGCAGGCCCATCAATATCCTACTGATGAGTTCAAGGTGTCCCTCCTGTGTTTGCTGTTATCGGGAGAAGCTCTGCAGTCGTTAGGCATTACCTGGTCTGGAGGGTCCTTGCCATTCCATTCCTGACGCTTTCATGCAGTTATTGCGCCAAGTTTTTCAACACCCAACCGATGGAAAAGAACCAGAGGAGCAACTGTTGGACATTAAGCTGGGTGAGGACTCAGCCGCTACCTATTCACTGAGGTTCAGAATCCTAGCCGCCCAAACAAAGTGGTCTCAATGCGGACTCAAAATCATCTACCGCCGTGGGCTTGAGCGGACTTCCCAGACATCAACCCTCGGACGTGATTGCCATTTTAAGAACACACAAATGAAAGACAGGCTAGAACTTCTGAAAACAGGTCACGGACACGTTTAACTAAATCCTCTGTGTGTGGCACAAACCTTTTAATGAGAACGGGACAATGCTGCAGCTTTATGACACACATAAAAATTGGCTATAAGAGTTTAAAGAAACAGAAAAATGTTTTTATCATGGTTGTGCATGGGAGACTTTATGAGGAAAAAAAGTTAAATTTGACTCTAAGTTTAAACTTCCCAGGCTCGTCTCACTTGTCAGATTCTGCTATGAGGAAAGAACACCCGCAGAGTTACAGCTTGTCAGCTCTGACCCACGGCAGAAGTCAGTGCTCAGCCACATATTTGTTCATTTTATCAACAAAACTCACTCCACTGAGAGCTACAGTGAGCCGTCTCAGTGGTTACAGTTCTTGGCTGTCGGTCACAATTCCAATCTCGTAGGTCATAACCCACGATATTTGATTTGTGACCCACGAGATCTGAGTTAAGACGCACAAGATTTGAGTCACAACCCATGAGGTTTGAGTGTGACCCATGAGATCTGAGTCATGACACATGAGATTTGAGGTACAACCCACAAGATATTAGTCACTACCCATGAGATTTGAGTGTGACCCATGAGGTTTGAGTGGGACCCATGAGGTTTGACTGGGACCCATGATATCTGAGTCATGACACATGAGATTTGAGGTACAACCCACAAGATTTGAGTCACGACCCACAAGAATTGAGTCACGACCCAAAAGATTTGAGTCACGACCCAAAAGATTTGAGTCACGACCCAGGAGATTTGCACCTGCTGTCTCTCCATGAAAAACCTGGAAAAAATTCGGAAATTGAAAATGCAATTTCTAGAACTTTTCTGTAATGTTTTGGAAAAGTCATGATTTTCTGATTCCAATGAAAAAAGGTGTTGCAAAACCTTATTTACAGTCAACCATATGGATGAGAAAGTCTGCGATGACGTACTTCAAGAATTTGACTGCTTTGTGATTTTGTCTCTCTACATGATCGCTTCAAAGATTTTGATCCCAAAAAAGACAGAGTGGACACTCTTCTGTATGAGTCCATGGGAATTGGCAGAGCTTTCTCCAACGTATGGAAAGAGGTGAAGATGGTTCTCTCTTTTGGTTCTCTCTCTCGGACAGGCCACTGTTGAGAGAGGATTCTAAATTAACGAGGAGCTTATTGTTGAGAACCAGAAAGAGGTGTTTCTGGTTGCCCACAGGCTCATTGTTGGCCATATCATAGCAATTGGTGGTGTAACATGTACAAATCACCAAAGAATTGTTGATGTTTGTTTCTGGAGCAAGGCAAAAGTACCACAACTACCTGGATAACCAGAGGAGGGCTATATAATTGGGGATAAAAGAGAAAAGCCCTTGCAGATGAGTTGGGACAGCTTAAAATAGTAGAGTAGAGAGCAACATTGCTTTGTTGGAGAAGGTAGCTGATGAGTATGCTGAAAAGGCAGAATCTACTGAAAAACTGACCTTGATCACAAAATCAGACAGTTTATGTCGCACTGCCAAAGAAAAGAGAGTTTCTCTTCAATACCTTGAATCAACCTTTTTGATGTTAAACTTTCTGAGATGTAGCAGTGAAGATGGTTACTGGGTGACATTACACCAGGAAAGGAAAATACAGAAATTAGATTGTCAATTTGTTCCAGACTGATGTTCAGGCGCTTGTTTGAGGGGCAACATTTAATTTTGAGAAGCCAAGTTTACTTTTATGTTGTGTGTTGTTACACCCCAATTTGTCCCATTTAGTGTCCCAATAAAGGACGCATCATAAAATTAGGTCCCATCTCCCGCCAGTCTCAAAAACCACCACACTTTAAAGCAGGTTAAGAGATTATTTTAGCTGATGGATTGGTAACAGACGGGGTGTGACGGGGACGTGACATAAACACGCAAGTGGTCTACACCACGCACGCGCGATGAAAATAAACAGCTCAGTGGAAGCAAGGCTTAACTGAGTGGAAATGCTCACCAGAATTAACTGGACCAGACCACTCAGCGGAATCCCGGCTATGGTACTCCTGTGCAGCAGAGGACAAGAACATGTGCTTTCTGTTTATTTCAATTATAAACATTTCTGACAATACATTTAACCATCATCATACTCAATCATTTGACGTTTGCTAAAAACACATAGGGCCTCTTAATTTAGTGTCATGTCAGGAGTTGTTAACAAATTAATTTTACAGTTATAAGATCATCTCATTTTTAAAAATGACCTTAAGTGCAATTTTTGCATGCGCAATTCTTGTTGTGTGCGTAACTTTGGATTTGTGCCCGCATAACTCTTGATTTATAACTCATACAATACATTTTGTTCATAAGTAAAAAAATTACAAAATTTAAAAAAATACAAACACGGGCTGATCTATCATCTCCGCTCTGTGGGCGTTTAGAAGGATCCAGCAGCACCTGTTATACCCGTCACTGGTGCTCCGGAAAGACCCCAGTGTTGGAGGCGCTGTCAGGGGAGGTGCAGCAGAGAATAAGCAAGCAATTCTGGAAAATATATATTTTTTGAAGGGATATGTGTTTTAAAAATGCTTATTAAGACTTTTTTTGTATTAATTAGGGGGCATATCAGTTTAAGAAAGTGGGAAAATGTCAAATTTCAACAGATAATATTTACAATTTACGTTCAAAGCGGCTGATAGGACCACTCTGATGACCCAGCATTCTTGCAGCATTTAAACGCATCGCTTATGCACAAATCTTGAAGAAGTGAAAAGAGTCTCCTATCAGATTTGTGCGTATATGTGGTCTTGTCTGTTTGTAAGAAGAAATGTGTTCGTATTTTTAAAGATCTGTTTGTGTAGTTAGTTTCAAGCTGTTGTAATTTTAAATTGTGCATGATAAACTTGTACATTTTTTTAATTTTGAATTTTTTTTAATTATGCACAAATCTATCCGTTTGTATGAGTTGCAAGTCAATAATTACACACACACAGATCATGTTGATATTATTTTTTCTATTTATTTTCTCTCCAGATTTTGTCGCCCCAACCCCGCTGCACAAGCTTTTTTTCTTTTTCAAGGAGTTACTCTCATGAATCGGGTGTTCACAACAACTCTTGTGATATTTACATTTGAAGTTAGAAAGATGAGATTGTTTGAGCTTGTATGTGAACGTTTAAAACTCAGAAGAGGGAGGAAAAAAGAACGTAATAAAGAACGGATACCCAGCCGACCATGAGTTTTTTCCCATCGTCCATGTTAATGATCCTTTCACAAGATGTGATTGATTCGTGAACGTCAGATCTCTACTTTGCTCAGTGTTGAGTAGAAGCACCTTTTGAGCTAGTACAGTTATGAGTCTTCACGGAATTTATGCAACAAGTTTATCATGCCTTGATTTTGGGGATCCTCTGCTATTCTTTGATGCAGATCCTCTCCAGTTCTGTCAGATTGGATGGTGAACATTGGTGCACAGTCATTTTCAGATCTCTCCAGATGCTCAATTGGGTTTAGGTCAGGGCTCTGGCTGGACCAGTCAAGAACAGTCACAGGGTTGTTCTGAAGTCACTCCTTTGTTATTTTAGCAGTGTAGTTTAGGTCATTGTCTTGTGGAAGGTGAACCTTTGGAACAGTATAAGGTCCTGTGCACTCTTGAAGAGGTTACCTTCCAAAATATCTCTGTACTTAATCACATGATAGAGGTATTTATTTTTGAGTAATTACACTTTTTAATGTACTTGAAATGTATCTGTTAACCACTTACTTTTTGCCTTTGTTGTATTTTTCCTTTTTTTTTTTTTTCAATCGTAACTTGCAGACAACATTGTCTGCAAAGAGCAGAGAGGAAATCCTGTGGTCCCTAAAGCAGAGGTCCTCCAGGCCCTGGCTGCGCCTAGAAATGTTGTTCATAAAGACTTTGAACTGAACCGGTGATAAAGAGCAGCTCTGTTAAAGTCGATCATGCACTGGTAACAGGTCTGACTTCCTGCCGACTATGAGAAACTGCAAAGTCTTGAGTAAGGCTTCCTGGACTACATGCTCCCAGAGCTCCCCATCACAGGACATCACAGGACATTCACCTTTTGTGAAATGCCTTCTCCACTTTTACAAAACCCATTTGGACTGGATGACCTAACTCCCATGGACCATCCAGCACCCTAAAGAGGGTGTAGAGCTGGTCCATTGTTCCACGACTGTTGTTCTTGGATCTGAGGTTCGACTATTGGACAGACTCTCCTCTCCAGTACCCTGGCATAGAGAGTTTCCAAGGAAAGATGAGGAGTGTCATTCCCTGGTAGTGTGGCACACCAGTGTGAAAGGGATCCACCACCCCTGTCTGCCAGTCCAGTGGTACAGTTCCTGCCTGTTACGCAATGCTGCAGAGACGTATCAGTCAGAACAATCCCACAGCATCCAGAGACTTGAGGTACTCAGGGCGGACCTCATCCACTTCCAATGCCTTGCCATTGAAGAACTGAATACCTAGGTGACCTCAGCTTGGGTGATGGGCAGTACGACTCTAAAGTCCTCAGCTTCTGCTTCCTCAAGAGAGGGCGTGTCAGTGGGATTAAGGAGATCTTCGAAGTAATCCTTCCATCGCCCGATGTCCCCAGTCGAAGTCAGCAGCTCCCCACCTTCGCTGACTGTAGTGACAGCTGGTCAGCTGCGACTCAAAGTCCAGCTTACAGCAGAAGTCAGCGTTCATTTTATCAATAAAACTCACTCTACTGAGAGCTACGGGATCATGTTGTGGGACAAAAAGAATCCACCATGTCAAAAGGCGCTCTGACGCTCAATTTCACTGCAGAAAATGGCATTGAAGCTGCGACGCTTCAGCTCACAGCGGTAGGTCGCTTCAAATCTCGTCACCAAATCTCATAGGTCACTACCTGCGAGATTTGGTTGTGACCAACGAGATTTGGTCACGACCTAGTCAGGTGTGCCACCGGAAGTTGGTCGATGCTGTTTGCAGCGCCTGCCCCTTGTGCCTTTTTTAAACTCTCCTGCAGGCAGTGGGTTGACGAGAGAGTGAGCCCACGTCTTTCTCTTGTGCTGTACTCAACTGGGTTCCCTGAGAGTGAGCCCACGTCTTTCTCTTGTGCTGGACCCAACTGGGTTCCCTGAGAGGAAGCCTGGCTCGCCTGTGAGCACCAACCCAGGCCTGGCTCCAAGGTGGGGCCCCAGTGACTGCAATCCAGGCAACGTTTCAATATCTTTGTTGTACTTCTCAGAAAGTGGTTCTGAACCGCTCTTTATCTGGCTCAACACCCAGGACCAGTCTGCCGTAGGAGACCCTACCGGCATTCAAAACCCTGCACCATGTTAAGGTGGCAGTTCAAGGAGGGGTATTATTCCTGTTAAAAATTGACAGATTTTTGGCCTTAGTGCAGACACCTGTACCTGCTCACAATGAAGAAATTTAAAGACAGAGAGAGAAGCAAATCAGCTAAGAGTTCAAGAAATACAAAATGTTTTTTTTTATTTCTTTTACTGAGATAAAGTGTCTATTATTGTCAGCTAATTTCTGCCCCAGTTTGGCTTTCAATGAAGCTAGAAGAATAGTATATAAAGAGTATTTAGACATATTTAGCTAAACATAAAATGTTGATATATTGCCCTTTTTAAAACAAATATGTATCTGGAACACACACACACACACACATGTAAACACAAAAATACAAATTTGAACTCATAAAAAGGGAATAAAGTTATTTACCATCAGAAATCCAAGACACCACAACTGCACTATCAAAAACTCCTGAAGTAGTGCACTAGTATTTGTGAAATGCTCTATTACTGTCATTGTCGAGCAACATAAATATCTCTTTTCAACTGACATGAGCATGAATGCCCCCAAGTGCCCCTGGTGGAGTGTACTATGCAGCCTGGTTTTGACTAATTTGGGAGTGAAGAAACTTCTCTCACATGCAACCTGGGATATTGAAAGAGTTAAGAAAAACTTGTATGCAACCCCAATCACATGACGGGCATCTGTAAGTAAGTTAGACTGAGAAAGAACTTGGTAAACACAGATCACAGAGTTCCTGCAAGCACACAACTTACTCTCCATCTCAATTACATCACCAGTCTCCTCAGACTCGGTCATTGGTATCTTCCAATGCCAGTAATAGTAATTTAAAAATAATAATAATAAATAGTCATGTTACACACACCAAGTGGACATGAACATTATAGTAATTTCACCTACCACTACTCATGTCAGCAGGGCTTGTCCCTTTCCTAAAGCGGATTTCAGAGATTGTATCAGTATTCATTTCCTGCCTTTGCTGCACTGGGGCTATGACACACACAATAAAATGGACAGGTCACTAAGAGCATGTATCTACAAATAACAGGGCTCTAGAGTGCCACCAAATTGGCTGTAGGTGTGACTGGATTTTTCAATGGTGCGCCTAAAAAAAAAAAAAAAAAAAAAAAAAAAAAAAAAAAAAAAAAAAAATCAGTGGTCGCACCAGTGCGCCCAGCCCTTCTAAGAAGAAAAAAAAAGGGGAAAAAAAGAGACTTTGAAAGTCTCATTCCTGTGTGTGCGCGCAGGTGTGCATTCCGGTTCCGGGTCACACGACTGCACACGAGGGGTTTCTTCGGCTTTCGATTCCTGAAGTTTTTTGGAGCGTTTTTTATAAATTCTTTATATTAAATAGCAGATATTGTGCTACAGAGAGAGCTGAACATTGTCACCTAAAGCTGAACTGGCAGAACTTAAAGCTGTATTGGCAGATATCCAAGCCAAACAAGTGGACATTCAAGCCAAGCTAACTCCATTGCTGGCATTGGAGGCTAAGCTAACCCCTCTGATGGCACTCGTGCAGGAATTCCGACAAGAAAAAGTACGAAATGAACAACAGGATAATCGGCTTGACCTCATGGATAGAAGACAGAACGACGCGGAGCAACAACTAAGAATGAATAACATCATTCTTACGGGATTTCAACTCCAACAAAAAGTCTGGAGCAGCTAACGTTAGCACGGATGCTAGCGGAGCCGCTATGAAAACAGCCGAATCTGAACCCAGGAGAAAGGAGTCAGATAAACCAGCGATCCTTATAAGGTTTGTGAATCAGAAGCACAAAATTGCTCTGATGAAGCAAAGAAAAATGCTAAAAGGATCAGAGATTTACATTAATCATCATTTATCTAAACATAACACATTGTTGGCTAAGCATGCCCGACTCCTGAAGCGGAAAAAAAAGATCCAGAGCACATGGGTGCTGAATTCCAGGATCTATGTGAAACCTTTCGGTCCATCTGACTTGGCCAAGGCTGTGGTCATCACCAACATGAAAGACTTTGAGAAGTGTGTGGTCCCGGACGTCTGAGCCTTTATTTGAATCAAAATAAGAATCAAAAATGATTTCAAGAAAATATGGTGCCCGGGATTTACCACTGACTCTTAGATCAACTTTGACCTGATTTTCAACAGTGATTTCTGCCCTGCAGACAACACAAAGTCTGCAGTTATAAACTCTGTTCTAACCTGAAGGACGGCTGTAAATCAGGCAGCTGAACGCAGGAATACTGTCTTGGCCAAAGGCATGAATCATATCACTTGACATAGTTCCCTGAAATGTGATTAATGTCAAAGGATCTACTAATGAAATAACCTGCACTTATTGATTTTCTACATCTGTTTAAAGTAAATTATCTTTCAGACACATATGATTTATTGTTGCCTATTTCTATACTTGATCTGAAGAAATGACTTGTCTGATGACGATAGCCAGCATCTACTTGATATTTACTGATTTTGATCTTTTTGTTTTGTCTTTGTTTATTCTTTACTTTTTTCTTTAACTACTATTATTGTTTTTATTATCATTTTTTATTTATTCACATCACTGATTTTTTTATGATGAAACTATTCTTAAAAGAAATGTGTTATTTTTTTTATCATTATTCTCTATTATTATTATTTTTGCATAAGCTCCAGTCAAGTCTAAAATAGTGTTCTACTTACATGCAAAGCAGTGTGACATATTGTTACTCAAGGATGTTTAATTACCTGCATACTGTCAGTACAGTATAAGTACCTGATTATTAGTTACGAACCGGTTGATATCTAATGTAAAGTAAATGGTATGGTCGAGTCGGAGTGGGATTATATAAGTTCGCTTTCTCCCCCTCCCTTTCAAGCAGTCAATTTTCTGATGTCTAGTTATCCTATGTTTGACATGACTACTGTTACACATCTTTGTGGGTGTTGATTGTGTTACACATGTATTGTATATCTTGTCTGCTTGAAATAAATAAATAAAACAAAATAATAAATAATAAAATCAAATAATAAAAAAATAAATAAATAAAAATTCAAATCAAAAGGTGTAACATACCTCGAATAAATATGATTGTTTTTGTTACTGAGAATGTAAACCTGAGTCGTTCAGTTTAGTGTGCCCTGTGTACACACGCCCGGTGCTGGCAGCAGTTGGAACGGAGAAAAAAACTCTGTTAAAACTCTTTAATCTGTGTTTACATTTTTTGTCCACGTAACTTTTCAAGCGTTTTTACGTCATCAACCTTTATCAGCAGACTCTGCCCTGAAGAAAAGCGGCTCTGCACTGCAGCACTCTAATGTGGTGTAAATTGATGCAAAAACAGAAAGAAAAGCAAGTTATTTCCATGTAAGAATCCACTGATTCACAGGGATTGTTTAAACGGTTAGAGATTAACGGTGAGTGAAAAAGTCAGTCATCTAGGTATCCCTGAGACATTATTGGTGTTAAAAAATTAACTTTGGTGGCCCTTAAGTTCAACGTACATACACAAATCACTCAAAAACATCACACAAAAAAGAGATCACAACAACAATTAAAAAAAACAAAACAAACAATAAAAAACATCAAATTTTAGAAATCTAATATAATATTCCACAAACCAAAACAATAAAAAGCAAAAAAAAAAAAAAAACATAAAACTAATACGTTTTAGAAAACAAATGCTATTTCTAGAAATTAAAAAGAAATGTTAAAAATCAAAGCAAAAACAAAAGGTAGGTATTATGGGACTTAGGGCGGCCGTGGTGCAGTGGAAAGGGCAGTCGGCCTGTGATTGAAGGATTGCAGGTTTGATTCCCACCTTGCCCGCCCATGTGTCGAAGTGTCCTTGGGCAAGACACTGAACCCCACATTGCCTCTGATGGAAGGTTGGCGCCAGTGTTCGGCAGCGGAGCCACCACCAGTGTATGAATGGGTGAGTGGGTCTGTGACTGTAAAGCGCTTCTGGCCTTCAATGAAGGTAGAAAAGCGCTATATAAGTATACGCCATTTACCATTTACCATTTGCTGATTGGATGATGACATTTGTTTATCACTTAAGCAGACATGAAGTGCCATAAACCAATCATCTTTTCATCTATTTTCAGGGTTCCAAGTGTTCTTTTTAATGATGATTCTGCTGTTTTAGAACGTGAGTCGTTTTCTAGGACATAGTTTCTGCAGAACAGCAGGAGTTCATTAGAAATTTATCTCTGAGTTGTGGTGGGACTGTTGGCGGGGAAGTAACCTTCCAGTGATATCCAATAAAATCTTTGTTTACATTCTCTCCTGCTAGCTTACAGCCCCTCACAACCCCAATCTAGAATAGGCAGTACAACAAAAATGGCAGCCACTATTGTTACAATCCAGCTCCAGCATTGGCCGTTGACAGATCTATTTGTCTCATAGACCATAAAAACAGTGGACATCTCAACCCCTCCCCTCTGGTGTTCCCAACCAGGAAGTACCTGCTGGTTCCAATAAGGCAAAATCCCAGAGACTTTTATTTATAAACAGTTATTACTCTGTCCTTTTTTTTGTCAGAAAAATCCTTCTGATACCTTCTTCTTAACATGTTCTTTCAAATCCTATTTTTTTTAAAGACACTTTTTCACTATCCAATCAGAAGCATCAGTAAAAGCATGTGGTGCCCACTGCCCCCACCTCAAACATTTGATTGAACATTTTGTGGATTTCCAACAAGCTCACTCATGATTGGCAACGGTAGTTCTCCAATTAACGTGACTCAGACTGAGTCGGTCCAATCGCTGTCGTCTGGTTTCAAAATGACGGCGCTCGTGTCAGGCAGCAATGGTGACGGATTTGGCTTCATTTAGTCAGAGCTGGAAAAAAGGCATTTTTTATGGGTGACATCACACCTCGAATTGTCCATTGTTTGTTTTTTTAATGTCTATGATTTGTCTCCAAGCGGATGCATCAGAATGAGGCAAACCAGCAAGACGTGGGTTCACCCATTTCACTTGTCACAAATTTGAGCCTCTTTTAACTGCATGTTTTTATTTGCCACAATTCGAATAAAAGAAAACCTCAGAAACTCAGTTTTAGTCCTACATTTTTTCGTTAATTATTTTCAAGTCCTTGGCCTTGAAAGCAATTAAAAAGGAAAGTAACCATGTAATACTGCTGAGTTAAATGCAATGTGGTTGAGAAGGTGGGTACACCTAACTATAGTGCTGGTACACCTAAGAAAAAATGCACACTGTGCAAAAATTTAGTCTAGTTTTCTGCTAAACAGTGGATTGCGCTGCTACATTGCACTAAACCAACTACGGAAGGGAAATGGTACATTCCAGCAGTCCTCATCAGCCGCACATTGAAAAGCCAACGCAATATTTGATGACAAATTTTCTACTTCTATTATCCCAACTATATTTGAGGGTTTAAATGAAGTTGTGGTTTGGCAAATAGTTATATTTATGATCCTTGCAAGGACTTTGTCACCTGCTACTGTGGCAGACTGAAACAGCTCTTTTTTTTCTTACTCACTTGCGGCCCAAAGGTAGAGCCGTCAACATAGAAAAAGCTAAATAACCCGAGTCTCAAACCTTCAATTTAGTAACTTTGTTTTGCTTTAAATGTTTGTAAAACAACTGATCAACAGCATTGCTATATTCTGAGAAAAGATCCTGCATGAATTTTAAAGACAACAGTTGTGTTGCAAAAAATGGTAAACAGCAAAAAAGAACCGTTTCAGCTGCAATAGAACTGTGGACCAATCAACCACTAAATATGGAAAAAAAAGACAGCAAAATGCCATAGAGAATAAACAAAGTACTTAACGATAAAAGAATTCAATGAAACCTGTGCCCACCAAGACATTGACTTAAACCATTTATGGTGAGTACTAATGATAATAATATAAAACTAAGTTCTTAGAACACATTCATTTTCAATAACAACCTTACGTTGGAGAGACACAGATGTGGGAATGTAAAAGATTATCAGTATGTGTGCATGTGGCTGTCTCCCTAATTCAAATGACAGGGTTTAAGAACTGGTGAAAAAGAGAACCTGTCCACATTGTAGAATTGTAGTGTCCGGATGTGTGATGCCCAGCAGTGCTGGGGTTTAAGCCACATACAATGGCTGTAGTCAAAATTTTAGCTGGAGGGAATGTGAAACACCTTCCACTGGCCTGCCCCAAAAGTTGTACAAATGCAAATACATAACAGACGGTGGCAGGTTTGTTGGGAACCCCACCCACATTCAGATTCATTAACCATATTCAGTTTACTTGAGGCTTAATTGATTTTCTTTTGTTTATTCTGTTGGATTTATTTTGCAGTGGAACAGCTGGTGCCAATCAAAGAAAGAAATGATGGCTCTACCAACTTCACTCTGCAGTCTAGTGTCTGGTATCAGAGGTCCCCCATGGGGCATCTTTAATCCGCAGGACATTCAGTTGAGCTTCATGTCACAAGAATTAAAGCGGCTCTGGGACACGTGAGGGGCAGGATGTGAAGCATGTCAAACTGCTTGGGATTAAGGGAAAGAGGTGAGACCTGCAAAGCGACGCTTCAGCTCAATAGCAGGTAATCGTGTCAGAGAGGTGAGGACATCTGCCGTGTTCTGCTGACCTCAACCTGATGACTGCTCTTGTCAAA
Source organism: Oryzias celebensis (assembly GCA_014656515.1). NCBI lineage: Eukaryota > Metazoa > Chordata > Actinopteri > Beloniformes > Adrianichthyidae > Oryzias > Oryzias celebensis. The sequence goes on along the minus strand of BNCR01000003.1, from coordinate 26,851,465 downwards.
GTCACACGAACAATGATACTTTGTGTTCTACATCGAACTATGTAATAATCTCACAGATACTTTATGAAACTACGTCTCTCAAGGCATGATTCCTCAAACCGTACAGAACCACAGGACAAGCTTAAGCTTGGCAGGGGATTGACAGAATAAACCTGTAACGGAGAGTCAGAGGTGGTTGGATCTATTTGAAGGCACCGCACTACTCCAACTTTGTGAAGAAGCGTGCACTGCGTAATTGTTCCAGAGCTGCTGGAACCAAGGGTAGAGGGTATCGGTACTTCCCTGTGACGTCATTCAGGCTACGGCAGTCTATGCAGGGCCTGAGACCACCGTCTTTTTTCTTCACAAAGAAGAAGCCAGCTAACTGGAGAGGTGGATGGTCCTATGAACCCCTTGGCCAGCTCCTCCTTAGTGTACGCCTGCATAGCCTCAGTTTCTGGTTGGAGCAAGGGAAAAACTCTTCCCTGGTAGGGGTAGCCCCAGGTAGGTGATCGATGGTGCAGTCATAAGTTCTGTGTGGAGGTAATTTAGTGGGATTCTGCTTACTAAAGGCCTACCTCAGGTCTCAGTACTGGACTGGCACGTCTCCATCCTTGGACATAGGAGAAGCTCCCTCCAGACTGGTAGAAGCCACACATGTCTGTGTTGCAATGTTGGAACAGACCTCTCCTCTGCTTACACTCTGGAGACACTGCTTGACACAGAAGGAGGAGGGAAAAGAGAGCTGTTGCACAGACCAGTCAATAGCACAGTTTTCCCTTTCCAGCCAAAGAGACCCCAGAATAACCGGGCAGTGAGGAGAGTCAGTGGTGAAGAACTGAATGGACTCATGATGATTTGTGGACATGATGAGCTTGATGTCTTGCGTGATGAACTGGATGTGCCCTGAGCCCAGCGGTCGACCATCAAGAGCTGATACTGCTATGTGAGCATTAAAGGTGAGGAAAGGCATTTTATGATCACAGGCAAAGGTTTAGTCAACAAAGTTGCCTGCAGTGCAGAGTCCAAAACTTGAGCAAGTATGCACTGTGTCCCCTCCTTGAGTTAATTTCATGAAGAGATCACCAGGGTCCTTGCCATCGACTGAGTAGTGAAAAACCTCATGGAGCTGCTAAGCGAACACAGCATGAGAGTCAAATGGAACAGTTCCTCCCGCTGACATGGCTGATAACCACTCCAGGGGTTCACCAGTATGAAGCGAACACAGGAATGAGACCCTAGCCTCCTTGGTAGGAAAGAGGTGGGGCTGCTGCTGAAGGAACGGCTCACACTGCAGTAAAAAGCCACAACAGAGCTGATCAAAACAGGGAGGCACTGGCTAAATGCAGTGGAGGGTGAGTGGTGATGAGACTCAGCTGTGGGACTCCTGGGAGTGGCTGGAGGGGTAGCTGGGTAATGGAGTAGGGGAACCAGGAAGTAGTTATTCCTCTGGAGAGAGTGAGCACAGGCCACCATAGGGGGAGCCAGAGGGCAGCCTCCTGACAAAAACAAATACTGTTTTAACTTTCTTTTGCTGATACCAAGGAAACACAGCTTTACTTGCTATGTTTCTGCTGTTTTTGTACTATAATTTAGCCAAAAAGAAAAATGTAGATTTCTTGACAAAACCAGTGTTCATGCATCTATATTTTCATCTTCTCCCACTTATCAAGAGCCAGGTTGCAGGGACAGCAATCAAACCAGAGATGCCAGGACCTCCCTGATCACAATAATGTCCTCCAGTTCTGTAGGCAGAAATGGAGGAAAGGTCCGCAGTGTTTTGTGGGTCTTCCTCAGGGTTTGCTCCGAGTGGGACATGGCTAGAATAGATCCCCAGGGAGTCATCCAAATGCTTCACACCGAACATGATTTGCGCGGCCAATTCGCATTTCCTGCCCCTCTTTTGCCATGCGGCAAATTTGTTGCTCGCTGCGTGGCCAAAAGTGTGTTCCCTAAACTCGCCACTCCTTTTTTTTTCAAAGAACTCTAAAAAAACATCAGTGATCAACGTCACGTGCCAAAAGTTGAGTCCCTGATTGGTTGACACAGATGTGCCACCTCGTGTGGGCTTAATTCACGTTTTCAGACTTTCGTGCCATGCCAGCCACTCAATCCGCACGGCAGAACCTCAGATTGTGTCTAAATCATATTTGAAATTATTTTGGACTATTTCGGGTGTTATGTATGGGGTGCTTAAATATTTTTAGCCTAGTAGATGTTCAAACATTTGTTGGTTTCTGCAAAAGTACAATTTTAACTGTCCTCAATTATGTTTGTTCCTCATTGGATAACATTATTTATAGATATAAACATTGTTGCAAGTTTTAAAACCAATGTGAAGACCTGCAAGTCTAACTGTGGTCGGGTCAGAATTTGGCATCAACAACATGAAAGCATGGATCTATCCTGCCTTTTATCAACAGTTCAGACTGGTGGTGGTGGTGTAATGGTGTGGGGGATATTTTCTTGACTAATTTTTGGCCCGTTAGAACCAGCTGAGAATGATTACAACACCACAGCCTAACTGAGTATTGTTGCTGACCATGTCCATCCCTTTATGACCACAGTGTAACATCTTCTAATGATACTTCCAGCAGGATGAGGCTCCATGTCATGAATCTTGAATCATCTCAGACTGGTTTCTTGATCATGACAATGAGTTCACTGGACTCTAATGGCCTCCACAGTCACCAGATCCTAACCCAACGGAACACAATTGGGGATGTGGTGGAACGGGACATCGGCATCATAGATGTACAGCTGACGAATCTGCAACAACTGTGTGATGCTCTTGTGTCTTTATGGTGCAAATACTCTGATGAATGTTTCTAGTACCTTGTTGAATCTATGCAACCAAGGATGAAGTCAATTCTGGAGACAAAGTGGAGTCCAACCCGCTACTAGCAAGAACTACCTAATAAAGTGACCTGTGAGTGTATATGTAAGAACTACAGACTGGAAACCCCTGTGGTCAAAGTGGGAAACTCCTCCAAAAGTGATAGCGGATGAGAAAGCAAAGATCCTGTGGGACTTTCAGATGCAGACGGACAGGATGGTAATGGAACCAATCAGACATTGTAGCGGTGGATAAAGAAAGCCATTGTGGTGGATGTGGCAGTACAAAGCAATGGTAACATCAGGAAGAAGGAACATGAGAAACTGGAGAAATACCAGGGACTCAAAGAAGAACTGGCGAAAGCTTGGAAGGCAAAGGTGACAGTGGTATCTGTTGTAATTGGAGCACTCGGGCTGTAACTCCCAAACTGGAGGAGTGGCTCCAGCAGATCCCTTACCTCAGACCTCAGACCCTCAGTCCAGAAAAGCGCAGTGCTAGGAACAGCTAAGATACTGCGCAGGAGCTATAGAGTCCCCGGCCTCTGAAAGAGAGCCTGAGCTTGGGTCAGAATCCAACTCCAGTGGGTGAGAAACAAAACTTTTTTTTATATATCTTTCAATGGGTGTTATTGTGCAAGGAAATAAACAAATTTCATCTTATCATCTTATAATTTCAAATACCCCTAATGTTAATAGTTTTTTGCACTGACATTCACTTTGAAAACTTGATTTTTTTTCAGGGTTTAGCTGCCACAAAAACAGTTTGTGGTATAAAAATATGCAATGCGCACATTTCATCAACAGTCTTTCATCATAAAAATTGCTAGATATGGTCCTTGCATGTTTTTTGAGCATGGTGTAGCTTTGTATATCACTGCAATGGCTTCAAGCACAGATCCCAGTTAATGCTAATGTTTCATGATGCCCCCCTGTCCCATAAAATCCCTGCTATTTTCTCTGTAAGTGGGAATAATGGACAGAAAATCGTGTGTTGAAATCTTTCTTCCCAACTGCTTTCATATATTACCAAAATCTGGGAGGAGGCCCCGGGGAAAACCAAGGACACGCTGGAGGGACTACGTCTCTCGACTGGCCTGGGAACACCTGCCCTCGCCCCCAGAGGAGCTGGAGGAAGTGGCCTGGGAGAGGGAAGTCTGGGCCTCTTTGCTCAGACTGCTGCCCCTGCGACCCGGTCCCGGACGAGCGGAAGAAGGTGGATGGACTAAAGTCTGAGGCTGCAGAATTTTTTTTTTTTTTCTGTTTCATTTTAGTTGGTTGGTGAACGTTGGGGATTGTTTTTATTTCAAATTGTGCTCGTGAAGTAACATTTTAACTAAAGTTCCATCTGCAAGTTTTTGGGTCTCAAGACTTCAATAAGTGTTCCATGTGTTTATATCAGCACAGCTTGATAAATGATGATTACTCTAAATTATCTTTGTTCTTTACTAAGGGCAGATATGATGAAATCATTCAGTCTAATCAACTCTTTGTCCTCAAGAAGACTTAGCAACTCCATCTGCTGATGAAGATCAAGTGCTGCAGCTGAAAGCTGTTAAACATACTGATCAGGAAACTCATTAATCAGCCTTAAGTTACCTTGCTGCATTTTCCTGGCTTGACCCAATGATGAAGAACTGCAAAAAATATCAAACAAGGACACTCTTCCAATAAAGAGGCTGCAAACTCTTCTGTGTGTAAAAACCTTGTGACTCCAGCTCACTTGAAGGACTTCCTGCAGAGGTGGAGGTCAAGCTCCAGCTTTAAGCATTTTCCACTGTGATAAGTTTGTTTTGTGTGTTTGTGTGTGAGAGGGAGCATGTTTGTGTTTCTGTGTGCAGATTAAGTGCAGAGCTGCCTGTAGTCCCTCCTCCCCTACAGCTCTCTATATATACCCCGACAGAGCAGCAGAGCTGCAACTGTTTCGACTGCAGTCCTCAGTGTACAACAGTGTGTTTAGCAGAGAGAGAGAGGCAGAGAGACATTCACTGACTGTGTGTGAAGCAACACAAAGGCAAAGACAAAGGCACACGCCCAGGTGAACCAGCAGCTCTTCTCTGATGATGGACAACTACGGCTTGCCACTCTGGGTCTACTTGGCTGCTCTAGCTGTGTTTGTTTGTGGGGCAATGAAAAGGATCCTGGCCTTCCACCTGAGTGTTGGGCCGACCCTGATGGCCTGGTTGGGGGCCACCCTGCTCATGGAGCAGCTGTGGGTGTTCTGCATGCCAGTCCTGCTACTACTGGTACTGCTTGGCGTGGCCTTTTACCTCCACTCCGCCTGCAGAACTGGCCCACCACAAACAGCTCTGTCTGGTCAGGGGAAAAGTGTCTTCATCACAGGTAAGAAGACAGACACCCTGTCTGCCTCATCTTTCTCTCTCAGGGCGCTTTGCAGAAAAGTAAAGTTTACTGTGTGTGTGTGTCTTTAGGAAAAGAGGGATATGAAGGAGTTTTGAAGCTGTGGTTGGAAGGTTACAGATGTTCAGCAAACATTATTTTATGCAACTTTTGATCTCAGAAAATGTTGAATTTGTTTTTAGAGTATTACACCACATTCAGCTGTTCTGAAACTAAGTAAAAATAGATGAACTAACAGAGAAACAAGTGAGCCACAGGCACTACACTAGTGTGTCAACTTTCACTTTATGTCGCTTTCTTTTGAGCTACTCTTTAGATATGGGTCACATTTCCCCCTTAAAACAAAACGCTTTCTCAGAAGCTTTGCTGTACTTAGCACGTTTTTCATGAATAGAAACGTTGTAAAGCAGAAACTTGGTGCATGGATGTTCTTAAAGTTTGATGGAAGTTTTTTTAAATGATAAAATATTAACATTGACTTTTGAGAATCTGTCACCACACAGTGAGATGGTGTTCACACAGCATTAGGGCAGTTTCTGTTAATATCACCTACCTTGATTTGAGTGAGGGGTCTTTATTGGAGCAGAAACAGATTCTGATGCAAACATGTGGGTTCCTGGGTAGATTTATTGCTAAATAAGCCTAGTGTGTGTCTGCATGTGTGTGTTTTGGAGGTCAGGCTTGAAAAACAGGGGTTTTGTAGTTCTTGGTCAGTCTGTATTGATTTTCTAACAAAGTGGATGTGAGGTTCCTTAACAAAGCTTTTCTCAGGTCAGAGAGGTGATAGTCTGTGCTGTTTGTCACATATAAACTGACAGAACAATGAATGCCCTCCACTGTGTCTGTGTTTACATGTGTTAGGACATAAAGTGTGTGTGTGTGTGTGTGTGTGGAGGGGGGGGGTCCAAAACTCGTGGGACAGTCAGCCGTTCCAGTCAAACCTACTGTTATGTCTGCAGGGTTGAAACACAATTGATAAGAAGCTAGTTAGTTTGTGTGTGTGTATTTGGACTGGCCTCTGCCTCCGCTCTTTGTGTTGTGGTTAACGAGATAATCAGATCCACAGATTAATGTGGCTTGTTAATAACACTCTGTCTTTGTGAGTCTGTGCTTTGCTGTAAACTGCACAAACACACATTTGTTGGAAACGTTCCCAAATGCTCTCTGAAAGGAGAAGAGCAGTCTTCTCTATGAAGAATAAATGAAATGAATTATTTGGGTCTTTTTTCAAGGCTGAAAAGTCAAATTGAATTTAAATGTAAGTATTTTGATTTTCCCTTTCTTTGACAGGAAACTGCATGAGATGAGCAGATTATTCTTCCTTCATGAACAAAAGACTTGAGGATGTGACACAATCACATTTTAGAATTGTTCTTTGAGAAGTTCTGCGTTCCTGAGTAGATCAGCCCCAGATAACACTTCCAGCTTTTCCTTTTCTCCCTACTCTGAGTAATGCAGACAATGTACATGTGCTTTAACTTTGGATGTCAAAGAAGAATGCCTTCATGTCCATCCAGACAAAGATGGATGATTGAATCAACCATGAAATAGCAGAAAGAGTGGGCATCTTTTAAACATCACCTTTGTGGTAAATCCCGTGCACGTGTTCTAGCTCTTCTTTTGTTTGGTTGAGGTTTTGTGGTTTGGCTGAAAACGAATGCATGATCATGAGCCGATGGTGTCCAACTCTACAAGATGAACAGGTGTTGACACTCAATTTTCAGAGGCGAGAGAAACATTTTTATGAGTAAAACTTGGAAGTGCTACATGAAGTGTTAATGTGAAAATGATAAAGAAATTAAAAAAAAAACTCAATTTCATTTCACAGTTCAAATCTAGAACTGATTGAAGGGGTTGTAAATCCTTTTTACTTTATACTCCAAACTGCAGTTACTGGTAAACTCACATCTGACCCTGCAACATTTTGTCCTCATGTCCCGCTAAGGCAAATTGTCAGGTGGGTGTCCCTTCATTTGGTGCAGCTGTGTTGGCATTGTGGGGTTTACCACAAATCTATGCCATGTGCCATGTCATTTTCAAAAGGAAAAGAATTCTTGACCTTGGATCTGTGGGTGAATTGCACGTCATTTGAAGAAAGAAGACAGCAGAAAACAATGAAATTAGCAAATGAAGTGTAGCGACTGTGAGTGTGTGATGCAGTTTATTACCATTAGTTCTGAGGTAAATTGGTTTGATTTATTTGCATTTGACTATTATGTGTTTTGAAGAATCAGTGGCTGAGGAGGAAGTTGTACAATACCTTGTTTAGAATAGAGACTGAAATAAACCAATGTAGCAGTAACCTCAGGTAACCTCAGGGAAACCCTGGAAGCCCCCGGACTGCCAGTCCAACAACACACACATGCTGACAGAAGTGGAGTTTCAGAGTACTGAGCAAAGCCTCCAAAACTAGACATTTGTTTTGCTTTGGTCAGAGGACAATGGCATCATGATTCAACCTGTTGGTGCAAACATCTTCAAATTTCAAACAAAGGACTTGTCCAGATCTGTTCCTCCCACGCAGGAAACAGGGCTGCACTGATCACACGCAAGAAAATCTAGGTTATACAAATATCCGTGTCAATAAATCACTACAGCCAGCATTACACACCCTCATCAAGGACAGCTTTAAAAACACCCATTTCTGTGAAGCATTGTTGCGTTAACGTCCACACATGCCAGAAAATAGCTCACGGCTTTTGTCTTGCTCTATTGAGATTGGAAGTTTTACACTGTCATCAGAACAGAGCTTTCTTCTTTCATGATTGTTGTTCTTATTACTGGTGGTAAGAGTTGGTTAATCGTCTGTCAGAAAAAAACGTAGCTTTTTGGAAAAAATGAAATCATTCAAGTTAAAGTTTAGCTTAAAGCAATAACAGAATTACTAACAACATTTTCAAAAGTAATAATAGTATTGAAGTTCTTGAGGCCCACTCCATGAGAAAACTGGATGCTAAAAAAACCTGGGGCTGATGACGTAACTACTCACCAGGTGTGCCAAAGTCTTTCTTACCACTAGCTCCTTCGCCCCCTTGTGTGCATTCATTTCCCTTGTCAGAGCTGGTCTCCAGCTTAAAACTGTACAGCTGGTTGATCCAATTTTGCGATCCATTGTTTTTGCACCACTAATGCTAGCTGGGGGCTTTAAGCGCACATGCGCAGATCGAGTTCTCAATGACGGGGGGGGTTCTTCGAGCCAACAGTCCCGCCCACAAACCAGAATTGTATTGCTTATGAGCTACTGCTGCTGGACATAAAATATGTCTTTAAAAAGTCTTATTTATTTTGGGCCAAAACTGCAGTCATAATTAAAAGACTATTTGGTACAATTTTACAAAAGAAAAAATATGGTTGGAGTGGGACTTTAAGAAATGTTTATTACTTTGTAAAACAGATAAAAGATCAAGCAACCACTGAACATGAGTCTTCACAACTATGTCAGTAGGGCTCTGTCTGTGCACTGTTCCATTCCTGATCATTCCTGATCCAGGTCAGATCAACATGACCTACAGACCTTCAGAAAGCCACCTGCTGTCAATGCAACAAATACCCCTGAGACTGACGTCTGAAATTAAGTCAATTCAGTAGACGTCTCATTAGCATGTGCCCTAACTCCCTGTACTAGTGAGCAATAGATTAAGCAGGGCATCTACTAAGCTCATAATCAGCAGTCCTTTGTAACTCAGATCCACTGAGCTGCTACTGAGTAACAAGAGGAACAAAAAGTAAGAGCAGGATGAGAAAACATCCAGCAGAGCCTTTGGAACACAGGTTTTTTTTATACTACAGAGAGGCGCATTCTTCTCAGGATGAGGGCTGAAGTCAGATGACGAACTGAACAGAAGTTACCACAGGTCAAAATCCTGTCTGTTTGAGGAGAAAAATCCAAATCACGTCTAAGGTCTCAGGATGAAGTTAGCATCCATGCATTTGGTCATGATATACACTTCATTGACTTACTTTCAGGGCATCTTTGAACCAGCAGCCATGGAATTAATACTTCTTTGTCAAGATGTTAATCAATGTCCTTTACATGTTGTTCATAACCCAAGTAAGCATTAACTTAATAAATGACCTTTTATTCTATTTTTGTACCATCACTTTTTCCATTGCTCTGAAGCTGCATCATTTATTTGATGCTTTGCTACGCTTTCTGCATTTCTTCCCTGTGATTTTCATTTCCTTTTGTTGGTGTCTTGTTTAGTTTTTGAACAACTGTTCTTACCTTTGTTGGATAATCTTACATTTCTTTACTTGGTTCAAAGTCTCAACACAAGTTAAGATCTTCTTTAAAACAGAGTTCTGGTACTTTAAAGCCGCCCACCATGGTCACATGACCTTTGCTTACACTTGGACCACACTCTTGGCGTTCCCCAGCAATGAAGCAATGCTGATCTTTGCCGTTCCATCATGTTATGTTTACAAAAAAGAACCGAAAAAAAGTTGCTGTTGAAATCCATCCCTGATGAGAATTGGCCTGGAAGTGTTGCTTGGGTTTTGTTCATTGATCTGTTTTCACAAGTTTTCTCAACACAAATTTATTTCTCACTATGTGGGAGTATTTTTAGTCCATGAACATACAAAAGAACTTACAAATGCCTGAATCTAAACTCTGCTTAAATAAACAAAGTCAAACAAAGAGAGTTTTAGTTGTGCAGATCCTACACTAAGCTGTCCACATCTGTGGAACTGTATAAGAGAAAAATGAACTTTTAAAGTAGTACGGCTGTCAGGAACTTTTCCATGTGAGACATTGTTCTGAAAGGGTTTTAAACTCAAATGTGTAGATGTGTGTGTTCTTTAAGTATTGACTTTGTCAAATGATAAACACTGAACTGATGTAAGAAAGAGTTGCAACAGGCCAAAGATTATACACACGACTGCAAATGAGAACCAGGAGAGGAAACCTCTTTCTCTTGATGTATGGACAAAGTATGCACTTCGTTTACACACATAAAGTAGCTTAAGACACCTGAAAGAACTGGTGGGACCTTGGAGATGCTGTAGTCCTCTGCTTCCAGATGTTCAACCTGGCAACCATATCAAAGACATGTCACTTTTTTTCCAAAAGGAAACACAACGTTTTTAATAACAATCAGTGTTTGGCATGTTTGAAAACATAATCAAACCTTCTTAAACGTAAACAAAGAAAACTACTAAGCTAAAATGTTCTTATTAACATAAATAATTTCATTAATAAGGGTCGTCCAAACATAGTAAACATCAATCATTTAATTTAACAGCCCCCCCCTCACACACACACACACACACACAGGATCTTCTCAAACAATCAATCAAAAACTGTTTGTTGTTGGCAAACTCAAACATGAGTCTACGAAAGGTTATGTGCGAATCCCACTTTTTGTTTGTTTTTGTAAAGATAATGAGCTCTTGCTCTGACAGCAATGAGGAAATTCATTCACGACCCCTGACCTTTCCTACACCAGGATGATAAGACTTTCTGAGAGATATTGAAACACTTGGGTTTCTTCTCCACAGTTTTTTAATCCCAAATTTAGAGATAAATAGGAAGAACGCGCTGGTTGCAAGAAGGCCAAAATCCCACAGACTTCCATGAGAAATACACAGTTAATACTCAATCATTTCATTTGTCAGAATAACCATTCTTGATCTGATACCTTCTTCTTAATATTTTCTTTCTAATACTAATTTTCTTTAAGAATATTTTTTCTTTATCGCAAGTTATAAATTGACCAATTAGATGCCTCAGTAAAAGCATGTGGTGTCCACTGGCCCCACCTCGAATGTTTGATTGATAGATTCTCCCGAGCTCGATTTCAGTGGGAGGGGTGTGGAGTTTGAACAAGCAGGATGCTCACTTATGAACTTAAGTCACTTAAAACGTGACTTTAACCGACTTCAATCACTGTTGATGGGTTGCAATATGGACTTCAGGAAGTGACGGAGAAGGCCTGATTTTGCGAGGGCCGAAGGTAAGGCATTTCCTATGGGTGACGTCAACACCTTGTTTTGTCCAGTAAATGAATATATGTCAATGATGAGTGTGTGGACAGGCCCCGCCCATTTTAGACTAATATTCACGATTGTAATGGTTATTAGCTTCCAGCATTTTGTTGCCTGTAGTTTTACGCCTCTACCCTCCCTTCCTTATAGTCATCCTCTAACTTCTATAATCCACCCTTTTTCCCTTTTCTTTTGACAACCCCCCCACACACACACATACAACTCTGTCTTTTTCCTCCTTTTTTTCCGTCTGCTCCAACAAAAAAGAACACATACAAAATTAATATAAATAAAGTTTCATTTAAATTACAGAAGGAGCTTATACTAACAAACATTTTGTGTTCCCTATGATTTATAACCCCCGATTGTAAGAGTGAAATCTGTCTTATACAAGTAATCATATCTGTTTACTCAGCTGTTGGACGGGACAAGTTAAAGAATAAAAAGAGCAACACAGGTAAAACGGAAATGACTTCACAACAGAGGGAGAAGGAGTTAGCAATACATTCCACCTGCATCCTCTTTCTCTGCTGCTGCTGAGATCTCACAGGACTGCTGAGAGTGGTGAGGCAGCGACTCAGCTGGGTCCTTTTTTGTAAATACAGAAAAGTTTTTAAGAATGTAGAAATATCAATATTTGCAGGTCAGTATTGATCTGATACCAATACTAGCTTGAGAGCAATAATATTGACATTTTGGATGGATCCGCCCAACACAAGCTTCTGCCTCAGGTGGAAGAGTTTACGTATCTTGGGGTCTTGTTCACAGGTGAGGGAAGATCAGAGCTGAGTGAAGGTCTCGCTCAGGTTGCCCTGAAAAGATTTGTTCTTTCATGGATTTTTCAAAATGTATAAACAGGAATCATGTGTTTCTGTTGTAACGGCATGTTGGCTGTATAATTGAGCATTTAAAAATGAAAACTTCACATTATTTTATGAGTTTTAAGTAGCTCACATGCAAAAAAGTGCGATCACCCCTGATTTAGAGGTTCTCTCACTATAGTCAGCTTCAGTCTCGCTGTTTCTGGATGATGGCCGCTTCTGTGGTGTTTCCATCTCTCTGACTATATTTGAAGGCTTGCTGCCCCCCATAACCCGAGAGGGCAAAAATAAAAACAAGAATAAAATTGGGAAACCTTTTTTATATAATTGTCTCAATTAATTAAATCTGAAATATTATATTTACTGATTTACATTTGGAATCCCAAAAACCTCATCTAGATAAATAATTTCTACTCTTTTAACTAAGTGTATTTGTTCTTAATACTTAAACCTGCTCAAATACTTCAATGCTGAACCTGGTAATGTGTACTGTAAATTAAGATAAAGCAATGGATTGCCTTATTTCTCTTGACCAGCTCGAAGTTTGCGCCACTTTCCATCTTTGCCACATGTGTCATCGTAGCACCTTGACCTGTGGAACAACGGGCACTACACTGCTCTTTTAATCAACAAGCGCTTGTTTAAAGATCAGTTCCAGTCACAGTCTAGTTAAATTAATTACAGCGTAAAACTTCGGCCAAATAACTATGTAAGTTTTCTTTGCTGGTAGCATCAGAAAATGAGGAGCAGTTCAATGACAAGGATCTTCTATAGGAGGGTTAAAATAAGGCTATTGAATTGAAACCATCTGAGTTGAGTGATTTTCCATGAGTCCATGAACCTATCTTGTGTACTTTGGAGGAGTCAGCCTGTGAACTCGGGTTAATGGAAACCTCAGACTCATGGTTGCCTCTGCAGTACAAGGATTAGAATCATTAACCCAGGTGGTTCAGGACCTGACCAACTCTGATCTCACACTGTCAACCCCAGTGACTTCTCTCCCCTGTTGGTTTCACAGTCAAGACTGAAGGTGCACAACAACCACGTCCTCATGTAATCACAACTAAACAAGTTTTTTTTAAGAGGAAAGAAGCAATTGCCTTCAACAGCAAAGAAACGGGGAATGAAGGAATGAGCATTGAAGTTCTTTGAGTAATGTTTCCATAAAATATTACAACTATGTGTACGTTTGTATTCACCCGAAGACCAGAAGGTTGGGAGTTCAAATCCAGGTTGAGTCATGCCAAAGATTGAAAATGGGACCCAACTGGGACCTGCTTGACACTCAGTATTTAGGGGTTGTATTGTGGAGTTCAACTACCAAATGGTTCCCGAGTGCGGCTGTGTCTGCAGCTCTCTCTTCTCTCTCTCTCTCTCTTCTAAGTTCACACACTTAGAAGCGTGACAACCTTCAGGATTTTAACTTTTAACCTGCTGTTTCACAACATAGATTGGTTATATCTCTGCTTTTGTCATCAAATGTTATGTTCTTCAACTTTAAAATACTATAGGTCTAGTCTCAAGATATGGTTTTGGCTCTTTTGTTGAGAAAACAGTCTCAAAAGAGAGACCAAGAGCGTGTTCAAGAACATTTAAAATTTCTGTAGGAACCCTTAAAGCACCGAAGAACATGTAAACACCAGATGTCCATGGTAATTTAAGGATTTGTTTAAACCACGACTGTCAACATTATTGCGTTAACGAATGCAATTAAAATTAATGAGTTATTATATATAACACTGACACTCTGCAAAGCAACCATCTTCCACTGGTTCAGGCTTCCATGACATGAGTCAAATTCTGAATGTACAATCCTGCTGATAACATGGTCACTTTCAACAGAAGTGAAGTGAAGAGAAAGTGAGAGAAAGTTCAGCTCTTACTGCTTGTTTTTGTCCAGATCATGAAGGTAAAGTTTGTTTTGAAGAAGCCTTCACATATAGAACATTGTGACTGGAACTTCTTCCAGAACACCCAGCAGCTAATCAGAATGGAGTATTCATCCAGACCGATCAAAGTCCAGAAACAAAATGTTTGTTCCTTATGGCAGTATATCAGCATTTCTGTTTTCTTGGAGTAAAACTGCAGACATTAAAGTCTTTACAGTTCTGCTTATTGATGGGTTTTATGCACATAAATTACATTTGTGTCATATCCGAGGTAATACTTTACAAATTAAAACATTTTAGATGATAAAATGAAGGAAAAAGTTTGAAAGCTGCATAATGTTGTACAAAACTTAACTCGTAAACATTGTGGTAAATCGTGATTAATCACAACCTAAAAGTGTAAATAATCTGATTACTTTTTTTAATCGAGTGACAGCACTACTTTAAATTTTATCCAACATCTCCAACAAGAACATCTTTGGTGTCTACTGTGATCTTTTAGGCAGTTAATCCAGAGATAACAGACTTGACAGATATCCAGAGGAAAGTAAACATTGAAGGGATCAAAAACAAACTAAACATGCTTAACAAAAGCAAGGTAAAAGAAGAAGTGTTTACCTCCTACAGAAAATTAACGAAATCAAAGCTTTCCTTATTGACTTTACTTAGCAATGAACTTAAACCAAGAGGAGTCTTGCTAAAGATATTCACTGCCCTCTTTACCACTGATTGGAGTAACCTGAGCTGTTTACGGAGGTGGAGCTGCAGATGTTGCCACTGGCCTCCACCCAAACACATATGTGTGTTTCTGACCTCGGTCATGTCATCCAGCTCATCCATCTCTGCACAGATCAACGTTTATTTCTTTATGTGGGGCCCCTTAGAATGTCAGATCTATTATGTAACGCCACTCCCCCCCAAAGCCAGATACAGATATCAACACTGCACATGTAGTTGGAAGCCCCCAGTTCTTCTCATGACTCTTGAGCACATTGAAGGCCAAAGAGAGGTCTCCTGCCTGTACCTGTAAATCAACTGTTAAACTAAGCAGTAAATATTGTTGGGCAACTTCAGCAAAAGACCAAGATGCACATAAAATTTCCAGACAAGAGTCTACAGTGCAGTGAATAAACCAAACAGGAGCTTAAACAAAGAGCCAGAAGTTGCTGAGTTTACCCAGCTGGATGATTTAACAAGGCCCACAGATCCTGGTGGTTGTGGGAGTTCTTACTGCTTCCCAGATGTGTGAGTAGTGAACAGTTTAACTCCTACAAACATCCAATTTCAGACTGTCTGAGTTCTGCAAACCCTCACACTGACCTTGAGATTCAGGACACAAAATCCCCACCAAACACTGAGGCTCTTCAGCAGGGGTCCCCAAACTTTTTTCTTGTGAGGGCCACATAACTGTTTTCTCCTCTGACGTGGGGCCGGGGTCAGTCTGTAGGCTAACAGAAAAAGTAGAAAAAAACCGCAGAGTGTCTCAATGTAAACATCTATAGTTTTCCAGAAATCCACACATGACCAAATATTAATAATCCTTTCTGGGATCTTCAGAGAAAAAAAGTACGGAAATAAATATGAATCTTTTTGTTATAAAATTAACAACACTATTTATGAAATTAAAAATAGCCAAACAACCCTTTTTTTGATCTTCAAAGAAAAAAGTTAGTAAAAATAATACAAAAATACAACAAAACAATAAATAGTTTGTCCTCTTCTTCTGTCCCTTTGAGACTGTGGAAGCTGCAGCTCCTCACACATCTCACACTTTGCACTAACTTCACAAAAACATGAGCAGCTGTGCAGCTGTGCAGCTGTGCATGACAAAAAAAAAGTCAAATTCTTCTGTTTTCTACTGCAACTGGGCAGATATATGCTTTACCTTTTCCATCAGTAGTGTTCCCTCATTTACGACCAGAAATTTGGGTGTTTTTTTTTTTTGTCATATTTTTAAGCACAGTTTCAAGCACCATTTCGGGACCGAAACCATTTTAATCAAACATCAATCTTCATGTAGTTAACATTTGACATAGGCCTACTTGGTGAAACAAAAGTTTAGTGCAACAAATTAAGTAAAATAAAACAAAGTTGTTTAAAGAAAGGGTCACCCCCACCTTAAAGTTCCAGTTGAGCACCAGCACCCATAAGACCCAAATCCATCCATCCCTACCCTCACCTCACTGTAAATGATCATTTTCATCATTGCCAAATGTTCCTTTTGTGATAAAAAAAATAATTTTTAGGTTTTTTTATTTATATCAATGTATAAACACACAAAGAAAGTAAACAGCAATGTCTCTGTTTTGCATGATCCTTTAGTTTGCTGACATATTTATTCACAGGCTTTCTGCAAAACGCCACACTTCAACCTCTAGTAAATGTCCTACTACAGCAATTGAAACATCATGAAACATTGCACCAGAGTGAACCAATCAGAATAAGGCTTCAGTGCTTCATGAAGCTTCACCTGCCCATCGCTAACAAAAATCCACAGAGAAGCAAAGCAGATGACCTTACAATCAAGACCTGACAACCAGTCACGTGTGTACACTGAGGAAAATGAACCAAAATAAAAATACAGCTGTTTTCATGAAAGACAAAGTCAGACAGAGAGATACTCATGGGTTACTCAGCAGACTCCTCAAGTGCAAACAAGGCCTCATTGTCGTTTCTGTTCATTGCATTCAATTTACTTTGTGTGAATAAAATCTGAGAATGTGAACCAGCATTGCTGTTCCATACAGCTGAAAGCATCCTTAAAAAACCCAACAATTATGCCAACACTTTCTCAATAACTATCTATGGTCTGCTTTGCTACACGTTTCAAATCCAAATGAGGTCTGGGAGAGGTACAGAGGGGACTCAGAAATGTGACCTTCCTGTGAGTGCTTTTGGGTCTACATAAACAATAGACAAAAAGAATAAAACTCACAATATGTCTGTAACAGATTGAAGAAGAGCACCATGAAATAGGTTCACAGTAAGCATTACTTTAAAAACGTTGACGTGTTTGTGCAGAAAAATAATTGGTACATAAAGCTTCATGACGACGGGATGTCTGGTACTGTACACCAAAATATCCTGTAAATTACAAGGACAGGACAAAGTTTTTCTATTTACCACAAAATAAATTACTTCTGTCAACTTTCACATGTCACTTGAACAATTAAAAAAATAAAATAACATTTCAGTAAGGCTTTTTTCAACCTGCCACTGCATCAGAACAAGCTCCATGTCTGCAAAATGTTTCTTCCGCCTCTGTGTCCAGCTTCTGCTTCAGCTTTTATTTCTTGGAGAGCTGAAGCTGAAACATTCTCATCTCCGGGTTGCCGAGCTGCTCACAGCAGCAGATTAATGGTAACCTTGCAGGTGAGCTCAGTCCTTGGAGAGCATGGACATGAAGTGTTTCTGCAGAGTGGGGGGGGGTTATTTTCCTCTCTCTCAGTGGCTCTTTTCTCAGTACATGACTTTGGAAATCCGCCAAGAACATGAGGGAAGCAGCATGCCAGTGCCTCAGTGCTCGCCAGCAGAACTCATTCAGACACCCTCTGCACAAAGAAACACACAGAACAGTGAGTTCTGCTGCAGATCAGGTTGTAGGAGCGCTCTGAGTACGTGACCGACCCCCACAGTGGCTGTATCAGAGGGACTCTGGAGTCTTTCCGGGAAAACATATATGGTGTGAGAGCACAAGTGTTCTACAATCTGCTTCTGTGAAGAAAAGGCCCGGAGACAGAAACCGATCAGAAAGTAAATGAACAAAAAGTTGTGTTTTTACATTACATCTTTAATCCTAAAGGAATTCCACCTACTTTCTTTGACATCAGTTGATTAAAAGAAAATCAAGAATGGCAACATTTTTAAGTGCATTTATGGAAATGTTAGGAAAATGACTCACAATACAAACCTCATTTTAAAAACACCAGGAGTCTTGGTCCTCAGACAATTAGATTACCCAAATATTCCTAGAACTAAATGAAATGCAAAATGTCAGAACTGCAGATTCAAAATTGCACTAAAATCAACAAACAGGACAACATTAGTTACGCACACATTTATAAAATTATCTCTCTCTCTCTCACACTCTCACACTCTCACTCTCTCTCTCTCTCTTTCTATATATATATATATATATATATAGATATATCAACAAACATTTCTTCTTCTTTTTTGTCAGATTGATGCAGAGCTGAAGCTTACCATCAAGAAACTACACAAATGATTCAAAAGACCACAACTTTTTTCTAACCTCACACCATCAAACCATAAAACGAGCTTTATCAAATGAATCTTTTATTTTATAAGTGTGCAGTGCTGCCATCTAAAGGAAGAAAAACTAAATATCATTACATATATTTTTATATCCTATAATGCAATATTGCAACCATCAAGACATGTGTTCTTAGCTCTTGGACTTTGTCCCTGCAGGCTGTGACTCTGGTTTTGGAAAGGAGGCAGCAAAGCGTCTTGACTCTCTGGGCTTTGAGGTCTTTGCAACTGTGTTGGACCTGACAGGAGACGGAGCCAGAGAGCTGCAGAGAACTTGCTCGCCTCGTCTCACTCTGCTCCAGGTGGACATCACTCAGCCACAGCAAGTGCAGCAGGCGTTGCTGGACACTAAGGCAAAGCTGGGCCTTCGAGGTAAAAGACTTTTGGTTCGGGTGTAAACTTCTCAACATCAGTAAGAGCAGAAAGGAAAATATGTGAACAGATTTTTCATTTAGAGCTCTATTGATGCATGAAGGATGGTTATGTGATCGAAGACTTTAAGAAAGCATGAAAAGCTTGGGGTTTTGTTCATTTGAAACGTATTTTTGGTTTTGGGAGCCAGTAACACAAAGGACACAAAGGACTAATTTTCAAAAGCAGACTGGAGAGGTAAGAAGGTGCCGTACCTGCCATGTAATTAAAAGTAAAAACAAAAATTTTAATAATAAAAAATTGGTTACTGCAATGGCAGCCAGTTCAAAGAGGCCAAGATTGGAGTTATGTGGTCAAACTTTTTTGCCCCGCAAATAAATCTGGCTGCTGCATTTTGGACCAGCTGCAGTCTGGCTATTGAAACTTTGGGTAAGCCAGCTGTTAAAGAAATGCAATGAGTTAGCACAAAGGCATGGATGACATTTTCCAAGTTCCTTTTTGACATAAAAGATCAAATCCTGGCCGGATACTTTAAATGAAAAAAGCAGGATCTGGTCACCCCATTTATTTGGAGATCCAGTTTCAAAGCAGCATCAAGTTGAAAGTGGCACATAATACATTTCACAAGTTAGTGACCACAGACTGCTCTAAACGGGCAAAAGAGAGGAGATCAAAATCATGATCCTTTCAACCACCAGGGGTAAACACAATTACCTCAGTTTTGCTTTCATTTAGGTCAAGAAAGTTAGCTGACAGCCATAACCTAACTTCAGCAAGGCAATCAATTATTATTTTAATAGTGCGGTTGGATCCCTTGCATAAATTTGGCAATCGTCGGCATAAAGGTGGAAATCCACCTTATGCAACTGCAATATCCTTTCCAGAAGCAACAAATAGAAAATAGCAATGGGCCCAGAACTGACCCCTCAGGGACCCTCCCTTACTTCAGGGGGTACACTTGGATGAGTGAGGGCCCATTTTCACACAGAAAGACCCATATATAAGGTAAGAGCACACCCACGGTAATGCTTCCCCAGAAAGCCTCACCCACTGTTCCAGCCGACCACTCAGGATCTCATGATCAACTGTGTCTAAAGGCATCCATAGATCCAGTAATAAAAGTATGACCTGTTCACCTGCAACTGTTGCCATTAAAGCATCATAACATTTTTAAAAGAGCGGTCTCTGTGCTGTGTCCAGACCTGAACCCTGACTGCAGAGGTTCCACTATCTCATGTGCCTTTAAGAAAGAGATCAACCGTTGTAGACAATGTTCTCTAAGGCTTTTGCACAAAAAAGCAGGTTGGATATTGCCCTGTAGTTTGAAAGCGATACAACATCCAGCCGTTGTTTTTTCAGCAGTGGCCTCAGTACCGCTGGTTTAAAATTGAGTGGAACCTGAGTGGACGTAAGACTAGTGTTAATAGTCAAAAATGCTGGTCCTAACACTGCAAAAAACCAAGCCAGAAGAACAACACAGGAGGACCCAGCTGGCTGAAGCCTTGGTACCACCCTTTGTAACTCAACAAGAGATACCAATGAAGAGGACTTAAGCTTAGGTACTAGTGTTCTAGGGTGAAGAATAAGTGGAACATTATGTGAGAGAGGACCTTATACAGGCAACCTTGTCCATAAAAAATACACACAATTTTCCACAGAGCTGTCCATATTGTTCCCATTCCTATCTGAGTAAAACTAATGAATTTAAAGTATTAAAAAAGATTTGTTGATCACTAGATGCAGGAAAGATGCTAGAGTAAAGTAGTCTTCGAGCCTTTGTTACAGCTTCATTAGAGCTGAACAGCTTGTCCTTTGGGAGATCATGGGAAATCTGGAGTCTCTCAGCTTTCCTGCAGTCCCGTCTCAAGGCACGGATTTTGCAACCATCTGATAGGAGCAGGTTTAGAGACAACAGTGAATGACAGAACAAAGTCAAATAATACTGCTGAATGATCAGAAAAAGCAGTCTTCAGTCTTCAGCCTCATCTGAGATGAAAGGAAACCCGAAAGACAGAGCTAAGTCCAGCGGATGTCCATGTTGGGTCGGAAACCCACTGTACAAGATTAAAAGAATCCAATACATCAAAACAGTCTTTGACAAGTGTCAAGTTTGACAAGTTTGTCAGGGCAGCACACATGAATGTTGATATCACCTAAACTCAACACATTTAGGCATAAAAGTGTACAGCAGTTCAGAAAAATCTTCTATAAACTTTACATTGAACTGAGGGGAACGTTATATTAAAAGTCCTAAGAAACTGCAGGACAGGCCCAGGTCAAAAAGATCAAACTCAAAAGAATGAGAAAGTAAAAGGAAAATGTGACTTAAAAACACAAACCAGTCCACCTCCTCTGCCCACAGATCGTGGCACATTAAACAACTTCACACAGGTCTCAGCTTCAGAGGTGCTGCTTTCAGAAACGGCTAACTTTGATTTATGTCCCAAGACTTACTCAGTGTCACCTTCATGAATGGCTTCGCCACCCTGACAGCTGAGATGCAGAAAGTGAAGACACCATGAAAGAGTCTGTTACATAATTTACTTAAACTGCTAACTCTTTGCAGAAGGAAGAGACAGACAAGAATCATGTTGCAGTTTGTTTTTTCCCCACATTCTTCATTCACATGAAGAGAGCTTGGTGTGACTTGTGACCACAGTTCATTGGAGCTGTTTGAGATATATCCAGTCAGCATTAGCTCACAGGACACGTCCTTTTAGTGCTTAACTCATTTGTCTGGGATCTGACAAACTTGGAATGCTCTCCGTAGGTCTGCTCTGCATGTTCACTTCTGAGTATTCCTCTGATAAACCAGATGCTTAAACAGTTATTCTGTTCCGGGAACACTTTCTGATGGGGTGGAGGGTGGTTCATGTTTCACTCTGTGTAAAAACTAGCTGTGATTGGCTAAGAGATGTATCTTTCATGACATTTACCATTGCTCCGCCTAAGGTCCTGAACCTCTTGGTCATTCAGGGATACGCTCAGTGTGAGTGTGTGTTTGTGTCTTTTGCTGTGTTTCTGGGTGCAAACATAAATCTTTCATGACTTTGAATCTTTTCACTTATGGGGACCAAGATCAGCAGTCTTCCAACCGCCTTCATTAAAGTTTAAGGACGTGGTTTGAAGTCCATGGGACTTTTCCAGTAAGGAAACAGGAAATGTTCAGACCTCCTGCAGAAACAAAGAGCCGCATGTTTGTGGAACATTCTCCAGATTTCTTTCTCAGTTGCACAATTCTTTGCTGTGCCTGCAGAGTTACTTAAGCTACATCCTGACATACTCACGTTTGTTCCAAATACGTTTCACAGCTGACTAGGCACAGCTCAGACAGCTTTGTTTGTATCATGAGCCACATTTAGAAAGAGATCGCAAACAAACTTATTGAGCTAAACAACAGGAAAAGACCAGACAAACCAAAGGCAGACTCTGAAATGCATCACATTGTAGCACCGTACAAAATGGGGCCTCCGTCATTGCAATTGGTCAGGTAGGACATGCAATGATTACTCTACTTCGATCAGTGTGGAGTACAAACAGTAAGTCACCTGAGGTATGGTCTATGAAAACAGAACCGATAGATCAGTTAAGATTGGAACGTGGATCCTTGACAAATTCTGACACTCCAGCTTCTGCCCCTGGAATGAGTCTGGATGAGGAGGTGAAACACATTAGCAGGACTTTAGAAAATATGCTCTCTCACTCACTGACAATGAAGGTAATGCATAAAGCCTCTTCAAAAAATGCTGAAGCTTTAACATCCAAAATCAACACAGGCAGCCATAAACTGTGTCTGCAGTGGTTCCCATGGTGAGAGGGCTCTCCAGAGCCCCAGGCCAGAATCCAGTCAGGAACATCAAGTCCAGGTTTCCAAACTGAAGCTTTTCCTAAACAGCTTGCTTTGCAAAAAGTATTTTTATCAACAAAATGTATTTGCAAGGAACAAATTCCTAACAAATCCCTCACAAGCATTCTGAGCAGCACTGCACGTGCTTTGTCTTCAGACTGACTCGAGTACTTCCAGACGGTTTGGTCTGGCAGCAAACGAACAGGAGCAGGCGGACCTCAAAAGACGAAGTTGGCAGCCACATAGTAACAAAGCCACATCGTTCCCCAGTGAAAACCTGTCACTTTATATCATAACCGTAACCACAAACTCAAAACCTTGTGCCAATCGCAGGCAAACCCTGCAATGTGGGACTCTAAAGAATCTCAGAACTTCATCAAACAGCAGTCTGACCAACAGTGTGTGTTTTTGTGTGTATGTGTTTCTGCAGGTTTGTGGGGTTTAGTGAACAACGCTGGTGTTTGTGTGAACTTTGGTGATGCGGAGCTCTCACTCATGTCCAACTTCCGTGGATGCATGGAGGTCAACTTTTTCGGCACACTGAGTGTCACCAAGAGCTTCCTACCACTGCTACGACAGGCCAAAGGTCGCATTATCACCATCTCCAGCCCAGCCGGTGAGTATCAGCAGACTTACACATTCAGTTTGACAGAACTGCACAGTGGGATCTGGGCTGTTGAGGAAAAGAATGTTTTCTTCTTACTGCTTCTATGCTTTGATTCCAGCAAAGCAGCAACAGAGGCAAATATCAATTGGGTGTGCTACCAAAAAACAAACGATTGTGTTTCTCAACTTTACGACTTGAATTGGACACGTAACTGCAGAAGTTATAGAGCTTTCCAGGCTACATTCAGGTGAAATGCCATCAATTGTTAAAATGACAAAAGCACGATTAGAATATTCACTGTAACCATCCTCAGGTGTCTTGGTTACAGTTAGCTGATGGGCAAAGCAGTACACAGGGTTCTGCTGCATGACCTTTCCCCTTCACTGCACAGTGCATTGATTTGTTGGTTCACTTTTGCTTCTGTCTTTCCAGGTGACCAGCCGTTTCCCTGCCTGGCAGCATACGGAGCATCAAAGGCAGCTCTCAATCTGTTGACTGATACTCTTCGACATGAGCTGGAGCCCTGGGGAGTCCAGGTGTCCACTATTCTGCCATCTTCATATCGGACAGGTGAGATCCCCTTTATCCCTGCACCAGAACATTCAAAAAATGTTAATAATAACACTGATCCCTGTTGTTCACAGGTCGCACCAGTAACCCTGCCTACTGGGATCAGCAGTACAAACAACTTCTGCTGGGCCTTCCTCCAGCACTACTTGAGGAGTATGGCGAGGACTATGTGACTGAGACCAAGGACCTGTTTCAGAGCTTTGCCAGCCAGGCCAATCCAGATGTCACGCCGGTTATTGAAACCATTGTTCAGGCACTGCTCGCACCTCAGCCACAGGCACGTTACTATGCTGGTCCTGGCGTGGGCCTCATGTACTTTATCCACAGCTACTGCCCCTTCAGCATCAGCAACCGCTTCCTCCAGAAACTGTTTGTGAAAAAGAAGCTCATGCCCCGAGCACTGAGGAAGCAGTCAGGCCTGGAGCTCCACAGCATTCACAACAATAACAACAATGAGGAGAAGTTGGAGAAACTGTAAGCCAGCAGAGCTGTCCCGCTGCAGATAGAGGACCACATCTGTCACACAGTCCTGCAGCCACAGCCTGTCCTTCTGTTTGTTCTATAAGTCCTGAAGGGGTCACAGTCATGCACTCGGTAGGGTAGGGATGCTGCCAAAGGCCAGAAGAGAAGACCATCGCCAATGTTGCACAAACTCACCAATTCCATGTGCCTTTAAACACCAAGCTGAAAGAAATGAAGCTGCATCTTGTGCTCTCAGGCTGTTGTCCCACATTTTACCTCCACCAAAGGACAAAATAAAAGTTTGGCATCCAACATGTGGATGCAATGATTTAGACATTTACAAGATGAAACACCGACACACAGAGAAGTGTCTCAACCAGCATCTTTGTTGGAGTGAGGTCTCACAGCTACAAACACGAGGCGGTGCTTTTGTCATTTGACATCCTCTGACAAACTCTGATCCCTGACAAAATGTCTTGAACGAGAGCTTGCAGGATCTCCACCTCTGAGCCACCTCCAACTCTTTACTGAAGTCAATGTGCTTCAACAGTCAAGCATTGTATACCTCAGCAGCAAGTCACTTATGGACATCAGGAGGTGCAGTTATATGATCTTGATGATACAAAGTCCGGCAGAACACGGAGCAATAGCGTGGTGTGGCCGAACAGTGCCAGAGAGCCTGATCCATTCGTGTGAGAAATGTCAGTATATGCTGATGAATATGGGTTGTTCTTAAAAGGGAAACTGTTTTGGTGGAATGTTTTTTCTTAAAGATTTGTTTAAGCAAGAGATTATTATAGCTTCTGAGAATCAGGGTTCTTCATTGTACTTTTGGCCAAAGCCTAGTAAAGCCTGGGGTTTTTGAGGACAGATGAAAAGTGCACCTGATGGTTTCTCATTCAAGCGTGTGCTGCATCCCGCACAGTTCAAAAGTTCCTTACTCTCCTCACATGCTGAGAGCAGGATTGGCACAGTGTGCTTGAGGATGGACATGTGCTCAGTGTGTCTTTTCAGTCTGTGGATCTGTCTCTGATTTATGTTGTCTGTTTCAACCATTTGAACTGTGATTTTTGTATGCACAAATGAAAAACAGCAACAAATACATGATGTGAAGCACTCACTTTGTTATTCTTTGATAGAAATAAAGCTTACTCTTTTTCAGAATTTGTCTTTTGCTTTTTGCAAAAAAAAAAAAAAAAACTCCAATGCTGACAATGTGTCATTTTTGAGAGATTGTTTTATCAGAATCTTCTACAAAAAGCTGCACGAGCGAAACAGCAAAGCTTGTGTGACTGCGTGACTTTAAATCCAAGCTGCACGTGTGCCTCCTTCAGCCCCTCCCCGGTGTGTTTTCTTTACAAACATGAGGCATGGCTGCTGCGGTGGAAAGTTTGGATTTGGTTCTGACAAAAAACACCACATCAGGAATTTGGAACTGGTTTGGATTTGTACCAGACGACAGCGACCAAAATACTACAATATGCAAAGTGTGCAAGGAGACAGTGAAGGCAACTGACGGTAACACTACCAGCTTATATACTATACTATATACCTATATACTAAAAAGCAGTACTGTGAAAGTCAAGTGGCTCAGGCTGCTAAAGCTAAGGCACCAGCAGCAGTAGCCTTGACCTCAAAACAACAAACAATAACAAGTGCGTTCTCTAAATTGACACCTTATGACGAAGGCAGTCAACACTGGAACATTATAACTGATGCGGTGGATTTCCACACAACAAAAGATATGTGCCCGCTACGAACAGTTGAAGGGGTATTCTTTAAGAAAATGCTTAAAGTTTTAGATCCGCGCTTCCAGTTGCCCAGCTGCAAGTTTTTTTCAAACACCGCCATCCCACATATGTATACAAACCGCAGCAAAGTTGCACAGAGTATACAAAATGTGCAGGTTTTGCAACAACAAGCCATCTATGGTCCATCAGAATCTCAGAACCATATCTGAGCCTCACAATTCACAATATAGACAATTGGGAGCTATGCAGTGCCCCACTGGACCACACTGGAGAGCTAATCGCTGCAGGACTACATGAAGCTCTCGAGTCATGGGACTTGAACGAAAAAAATATGACATGCGACAGACAGTGGTCCAAATATGGTTAAAGCGTTGGATTTAAACGAGTGGACAAGGCGGCAGTGCTTTAGACACAGATTGCATCTTGCAGTTGGTGAGTGTAATACTGATGTGTTAAGTTATATTTTCTTTACTCTCCAGATTTGTTAAGTTATTTTTATGTCATGATGTTTTATGAATTTTGTTGCTAATCAGTCAAATGTAGAGTTCCCAGAGATGATCAGTAATTTTTTCTTTTTTTTTTTTAAGAAAAACGAGTGACCTCAGTGTGCAAGAAGGCGGTGAGCACTTTTTCATTTAGTTGGAAAAAAGAGAGATCTTCTAACAGCTAAAGCACACCATGATCTCCTTCAGCTTAAACTCGTCACAGAGTCACCAACTCGAAGGGGCTCCAAACTGGCCATGGCGGAGAGAATTCTTGAACAGGAAAAGTTCCTGTCTGAAGTCCTAAAGGCTGACAAGAAAATAAAACAGCCGGCTCTGTCATGGAAAGATCTGGATGTGATGGAGTCCTTAAAGAAAGGCCTGGGGTCACTGAGAGACTTCACTGATGCCCCCTCTGGGGAGGACTAGGCGAGTGTGTCATATGAAGCCTCTACTGCACCTACTTCAAAACAACCTGCTGAAGGCAGAAGACAATGACTCAGAGTTGATGAACAAAATAAAGTCCATTGTGAATGACTACCTCATGGAGAAAAACAGTGATCCTGCCACTGATTCTAACAAAAGACACATTGAAGAGAGAGCTGTCACTGAGCTTCAACCCCTCCTGTCTCCAGAACCAGAGACTCCAGAACCTTCCACCTCCATGCCCCTGAGTGGTCCCATTACAAATCCACCAAAGAAAGTTAAGCACTCCCTGGGCAGCCTTCTGAAAGCTGCAGCTGCAGCAGCTCTTTCAATCTCTGTGGAACGAGAAGCTCCCTCTGTGAAGGAACTTGTTGAAAAGGAGCTACATTCCTACTTGGCTCTCCCCAATGTTGGCAGTGAGATGAATCCTCTAGAATGGTGGAAGGTACATCAGGCAAACTTTCCAAGAGTCAGCCAGCTTGCACTTAAATACTTGTGCATACCTGCTACAAGTGCCCCTCTCCCACAGAACTGGGATTAGATGTGGAAAACAAACTTTACCCACTCAATGTGGAACTACTGATAAAACATTGTAAAAACTGAGGAAATTGTCAGAAAAAGAAACATTTCAGTTCAGACTAATCAGGAAAGATAAGGAAATCAAGGGAAATGTTTGAAACCAAAATAAGAATAGAAAACAGTACTATTAAGGATTCCAACTGTCCTATTTGCAGAAGCAATTTTGGGTTATAGGTAAATGGTGTATACATACAACACAGACACCATCCTGAGAGACCACTACCAAAATCAGATTGATGCAGAAACCATAAAGCTCGCTCAGTCATCAACAACAGACTGGAGCGGACCATGGGAGATACCCACATCTTGGGCCAAACGTAACCTGGACAGGAGATTGAAACAAGAGACTTTGGATCGCAGTCGGGCGATCATCACAGCCAGCTTAACAAACCAGATCCCTGCTCCCCCTACCACTCCTCTTCCCTCTTCAACTCCTACACGACCAGAGCAAGACATGCAACCAGAAGAGGAGCGGACTTCATCACTCTTTCTGAAAGACAGATGCCCCTTCAGCAGATCGCAGAGCCCTGAAGAAAAAGCTGAGCCCATTCCATCTCAGAATGGCAGGCATCTGGTCACAACAGTGACTGAAATTCATGCACCACCTCCAGCTGCAAGGGCTGCTCAAGCTTCAGTGGAGACTATGACCAAAGCTACGGACTAGCCTTGGTCACCCTCTTTTGATGGAATTCTCACCCCATTTGACCCGCTTACTGTTCTCCAACGACTCCTCTTTCACAACGTCGGCAGCAGAATAAATACCCTTGAAGGGGAAACAATAAGGATGACAGCGGACCCAGACATAAATGAGGATGTCTTTCCTGACCCAGAATCGCCCCTCTTCAGATCCTCACCACAACAAACACACAGCCCACGTGCATCAGAGGAGCAGCAAGAAGCAGCAGCGGACCCACAAACCCAAGCGGAGACGGGGCCCATGTCCAGAACATACAAACGCAGGACCAACAGAGCACCACTGCACTCTACAGCAGAGGTCATGGCACCCTCACCCCGGCCACGCTCTATAAGCTACGATCCAGTGTGCAGTCCAGACTGACCATCCAACCAGCAGACCAAGCAGCACCGTTGGTAGCAGTGGAACTGGTGTGTGTTCCAACTCGCCATCCTAACACACCTCATAAATTGTTAGACTGGCACCTGCATATTCATCAAAAGTCGGTCATTATGGGGTACTAGTATTAGCGGATTACCACCCTTTAAAACAGAGCACATCAAGGCAGACAGCTTTCTTGGAGCCAGATGGTGTCATGTGGAATTTCTTTTAAAATGAGCCACCTATCATGAGGAGCCAGAAATAATTTTATTGTCTTCTGGTCCAAATAACAGATCTCAGAAGAATAAAAAGGCCCCAGTAACAGAAAAGAGGTCCTGGGACCACCATTCTGGTCCCAATGATTCATTTCTCAACTTACCTGTCACCAGAGCAACAATCCACCTTTACTTACATGAACCAGCATATTCAGGAATTGGAGGACCATATTCCCTTGCTTCCTCATCTTTTCTGTACTGAAAGAGATTATGTTCACTGGACACCAGAAATAGTTAGAAGTATGCTGGAACACTGGAGTTCCTATTCAAACTAACACTTCTCAGAGGGAGAGGAAAGATGAAATCATTAACCTGTGTGAAAAATTCACTTTGTCTTGGACATAGTTGTCTTTAGTCTGGAGAGGGCTTAACTTTATTCCAGCTAAATGTTAACACCGTTTGTTCTAGATATGATATACAGGAATACCACCGAAGTATTAAATAAACCATGTATTATCAAGGGAAATAGACCAGCCAATCTCAGCAGTTCATACAGAAATCGGAACACCCCCCACCCCCACCCCGTGATTGATCCTCCCAGCAAAAATGTACGCTTTAATCAAGGAGGATCTTTTCAAAAAGAGTTTAAAATAATCAAAAACAAGCCTAACCTGAACCAAGGACAACTTAAAGCTTTAAAAGAGTTAACTGAAAATAAAAACATAGTAATTAAACCTGCTGACAAAGGAAATGCAACAGTAATCATGGACAGAGAACATTATGTACGGGAATGTAACAGACAATTAAATGATAAAACATGCCACTGTAAATTGAACAAACCCATTTATTTAGACATGATCCTCCCTAGTGGATGAAATGCTTAATAATCTATTAAAGAAATAAATGTATTAATTACAAACACAAAACTTGGGACATCGCAGCCGAGACCCAGACACTTTTAAATGTTACTGAAGATTCATAAAGTTCCATGGCAGATTCCTCCAGGGAGACCATTAGTTTCTGACTGGGAAAGTGAAACCTACTCTACGGCTGAATATTTAGACTTTTTCTTAAATCCACTATCTGTTAAACATAACAGTTATCTTAAAGACACAAATGACTTCATTGAAAACATAAAACAATTAGATATCCCAATTAATTATTTTCTCTTTACCATGGACATTGATAGTTTATATACAAATATTGATAATAAAGAAGGAATTGATGCTGTTAAAAGACTTAAAAAATTATTCTGATATAAAAGGACCTAAAAAAAGACATTTTCTACAACTGACAATTAACTTGTCCAGAAATGATTTTGAATTTAATGGGGAATTTTTTCTTCAGATTTCGTCAGACAGCTATGAGCAATGAAGACATTTGCCCCGCTTATGCAAACATGTTAATGGCCGACTGGCATGCCACAGCATTGGAAAAAAGTACTCTTAAACCTTTATGATATTTACGGTTTCTTGATGATGTTTGGGGTGTTTGGACGTATTCCTAACAAGAGTCTGAAGCCTTTTTGAAGATGCTTCACCGTTCTTCAGTAGACTTCTTGGATACGACAACATATATAGGAAAAAAAGTACATCAGGCAAACTTTCCAAGAGTCAGCCAGCTTGCACAGTACACAAACTTGATGTCTAAGTATTTTTCAAACCTACAGATACCCATGCTTTACTGTTTAAGTTTACTGTTTACTGTTAAGTTTTCATTTCCAACACACATTTGCAGGACTTGTTAAATCACAGCTGCTACGTTTTCAAAGAATTTTATACAAGAAACAGATTTCAAGGATGCCACAACATTTTATTTTCATTTCATTGTCTAAAAGGGGCTATTCACGCTCTTTCCACAGGAGTTCTCCACAGGAACCTTCAAACTCTTGTTCAAGACCAAAGTTTTTTGGAAGAACATAGATTTTTTCCGGCCTTCAGATGTAACAAAAATCTCGGTGATGTCCTGTTTGTGACGTCTTTCACAACCCAAGTCCTGAACATCTGCAACTTTTTCAAACACCTAGATTGGATATGTATTTATAACAAAACTGTGTTCCCTTCTTTGTGCAGGGGCACCCCCCACTCAAAGAATTGTATTTATGTCATTTCTTGTTCTGGTGGTGGTATGCAATATGTAGGTGAGACTGGAAATACAATGTTAATCAGATTTACTCAACATAGATATAACAAAACAAAAAAGCACTGATATATGTTTACCAGGTCCAACACTTCGTTTCTCATGGTTGAGAGGCGGTCAAAGCAACAGTGGTACAAACCAATCCCAGATGGTCCACCCTGGAAAGAAAGAAAAATGAGAGAGACTGGATCATTAAACTTGACACTCTTCATCCAAGTGACCTTAATAAACAGAAAAGAACATTGTTTATATAATTCTTATTCTATGATGATCCAGCAGAGGGAGACATCACATAACTTACCTGTAAAATTGAAATTTTAATGCTCTTTCTCTTTTATTCTTCTTTAAACCTGACCCAGGACAAATTTTCTAACCCAAAGTTACCTCTCTGCCAAAGTGCCTGAGCCAGACCAAGAAGTCAAGATGAAAGAAGCGGAACCTCCCCAGAACGTCTATGAAGAAGAGGCAGAACCTTCTCAGGACGTGGAGGGTGAGGATCGTAGCCCGCTTAACTCTTCTCCCGAAAATTAACCCTCGCTGCTGCAGGGCCTCATTCCACACAACCAACCGCTAGACCCTTCTGACGATAGTCTACCCATAGGTGTAGAAGTGGACCACCTTCCTTCAGAGCATCCCAGTGGAGGGAAACAGCTGCGGAAAAGAGGACCGATTCTGAGGCGGATGAAATAGACAGACTGATCGTTACTCGTTTTGTCAAAGCTGTGAAGTCAGCCAGACTCTGTTTCCTCACATGCTGTGTGAATGATCTACGTAAAGAAGAATGCTACAAATGTCAGGTGGATCACCGGAGATCCCCCCTGCTTGTTCCAAATGGAAGATGACTTTGTTTCAAACAACTCTCTAGCTGTGATGAAGAAGCTGCTAACTCCTAGATATATGCCCGCCATCAGGACCCTCCTGTATAGGAAAAATCTTAAGACGGATGATATGAGAATCCAAGGGGTGACTGACGCTCTGCTCCTCGAACTGAGAAACGGAGCCCGTGGTGCTGAAGGAAATTTATTTGAGACCTTGTACGATCGGATGATTGATAACGAGGAGGTTGATCATGAAGAGATGGAGGATGTAGAGAAAATATGGAAGGGTGAAATTCCCCAGAGAGACTCTGCTTTTTCAAACGAGTGTAGTTACAACCATCGAAAAAGCTTGTAAATTTTATCTAGCAAGCTCGAGATTTGATTTTTTTATTTTTAAAGTGTGTGACCTGACAGGAATGAACCCGCTTTGTTTTTATAGTAGACTCAAATGTGTGATCGTGTGAACTTTTCTGCTTTTGTATATAAAAAAAAGTGTAACCAGCTCTGTTTTTTATAATAAACACCTTTGTATGATACGATACCTGCATGTAAAAAATAGCATCTCACCAGAGTCGAAGGCCTCAGTCTCCATTTTTCTGAGAGGTTGTAGTAACATCATGGTTAAAAAAACAAGTTCTGAAAAAAAGCTTATTACGATCCTACCCATCCAGGGGTTTTTGGATGTCCTGAGAGAATTCGCAGAGCCTTGCTGGAAGAAAGAGGGAAAAACGTCTCGTCGGTGGACGTGAAAGACTTTTTATCAGAGCAGGACACTTATACTCTGCATAAAGCAGCCAGAATCCATTTCCCCTAGGAACAGAGTGCCTTAAACAAATTTCAAGCCAATCTGTGCGACATACAAGCTTTAGCAGGGAACAATGATGGAAATAATTATTTACTGATGGTCATAGAAGTTTTTTTCAAAAAAGGCCAACGTTTGTGTTCTGAAGAAAAAAACAGCTAACGAGGTAACAAAAGCTTTTGAAGCCATTTTCAAAGAAAGTCAGATTCCTGAAAAATTCAAACGGACGCTGCCATTTTTGTGCATTTTGCAACAGCCAGAGATTTAAAAGCCTCAGTGATCGAAAGATTTCATCGAATGTTAAAAACTAGAATGTGGAGATTCTTTACAACACCAGGCGGTACATAGACGTCCTAAAGGATTTGGTGAAGGGTTATAGTAAAAGTTTTCACAAAACCTTAAAAAAGGCCCCGCCCGATGTGACTCCCGAAAACATGCCTAAAGTGTTTAGAAATCTCTACGATTCTTTTCCCGAACGTCAAAAAAAAAATGAAGATGAAGTTCAAAAAAGAGATTAAGAATCTCAACATTTAGAGGAAAATTTGATAAAAAGGTATGAGCAGAGTTTTACAGACGAGGTGTTCACCGTGGCTGGGGTTCTTCACCGGTGAGGGAGGATCCCCGTCCGCAGTCTCAAGTGGTCTAGACACTAGGGTGTGAGATCTACCATTAAAGAACCATGGGGGTCCTGAGTAGCGTTTCAAAGGCTTCCAAAAAGAAGGTCTTCTGCGTAGGAAATGGCTAAAATAAAATAAAAAAATAAATAAAATAAATAATATAATAATAATTGATCCCAGGGGTTTTTAAACAAAACCAAATAATTACTGTTTAACCCGATGGTTCGGCTGTATTTCCCCTTGTAAAATATGTTCTGAGTCATAAAAACGCTCTTGTTTCTATGATTTCTGTACTGCGTAAAAATCTTCACCATGTTGGGATGATCGGCTGCTTGAAACAGCAGGTCGTCCAAAACGACCAAGTGGTTTAGATGAGGTGGGAAAAGCTTGGGGTCTTCAAAAGAATCGGGTAATCCTTCTACAAATGTTTTTATTCATTTTCATCAGATCTGAATACAAAGGTTGATGTTGATTACAAATCCACATAAGATTCTCTGGTATAAAATCCAAAACATATTCACACGTTTCCAAAACACTAGTGGAATAGCTGGATGTGTATAGAGGCAATAAGGTTGGTGCAGCAACAGAGAATATTTACATCACTTTTATTGTGCATACACATGGACAATAATAAAAAGGAACATCCCGTCGGTCTGCATATTCATCATATTTTTTTCAATACGAATTAAATAGATGTCAATGGAACAGAGAGATCTTTTCCCTTGGGCATTACACTGTCTTTGTCACGTTTTCTCATACACTTGATAGTGTCGCTTTCAGTCAAGAAGTCGCTCCGCTGCAGCTCCTCCTCCTCCTCCTCCTCCTCGGGTTTAGTTCCATGGCAAGACGCTGCATTCAGTGACAGGGAGAGCTTTCTATTAGGTTCTTACGGTAAACGTTCTTCTGGCTAACAGTTGGGCAAATCAGATATTGGACGGCTGTGACAGCGCCCTCTGCGGTCACATATTTGACAGGTCACAGTTTTCGGTGTAACACTGGTCCTAGCCGGTTGATGGCTGTTTTGGGCAGGGGGCAAATTTGGTAGAGGGCTAAACATCCACTGACGTCCAGCGGGGCTGCAGGAAAAGGTGTGCTGAGCCATATGTGAAAAGGCTTCAATACCGGTCTTTATTGGAACAGCCTTGGACCGTTTTCCATCTACTTCTGATTATTGACTTTCACTGTGGGAACGTGACAATCCCCCGCCAAATACAACCCGGTTCTTCCCCACGTGATGGTGATGTGTTTGAGAAGACCCACCTTCCAGGAAGTAAATATAAATGAGTAACTGTACAATTTGTATATTAAAAATATGTATAGTTTTCTACAGATTACGTGCGTTAACAGAAAGAAACTAATTCAGGCTATTTCAGATTTAAAAAATCTGTAATTTCAAAAAACTCGAGTTAAAAATATGTCAATCACTGTTGTTTGAAGAATATAAGAGCTCCATCTTAGCTCTGAAATCCTGCAAAAACTAGGTATGAACATCAATGTCAGCTTGTAATTCTGAAAAAAGTAAAACTTTTGTTTAAAAAAAAAAAAAAAGCTGTTCATAAAAAAAGTTAGTTTTTTCAGACTGAAGTTACTCAACCGATTTCTTTTTCTGGTTCCGGGCAGACATGTTGAAAAAAAATACCCGTGAGTGCTTGGGTGTCCGCTTGATGACCGATAGCCTTTGTGGCAAGTCTGTCTTTTACCCCCACCCCTCAAAAAAAGAACTTTTCTCTTTTTTGTATTTAGAGAAAATAAAGTTTTTCAAAACTCTGTTTTGGAATCTGTGTTTGTAAAGCTGTTTTTCCTTTTCAGAATGGACAGCACGACCATCTGCTTTTCTTGTCTAGATGCTTATTGGGTGTCAGTGAGAGACTAGGTAAGCATGTTTTTGATGTTTAGGGTTTCTGTTCATTCCTAAACTAACCTGTAGGTCTGTGAACAGATGCGGCCTACAGAGGGCATAGGACACATTGTTGCGCTGTGTCTCACTGGTTGGATCACACCTGCTATGAACAAAACCAGGTGACTTTCTAACAACACTTCTTATTAGTATTTTTTTTTTAGTTTCCTAACTAGAAATGAAGTGGGTTAAAAACCCTGAGCATAACTTTTTTAAATTCTATTACCAACATTTTGATTTTTTTCTGACTCTGCAGCTGAAGACTCCCATTTTGGGGCGGGTTGGGTGACGTCAGCGACCTGTCAGTTTGATGTAGTGTATTCAAGTGTATTCAAGAAAATAAAAAAGGGGGGCT
The DNA here is from genome assembly GCA_014656515.1 of Oryzias celebensis. NCBI lineage: Eukaryota > Metazoa > Chordata > Actinopteri > Beloniformes > Adrianichthyidae > Oryzias > Oryzias celebensis. The sequence continues at coordinate 26,816,333 of BNCR01000003.1, read as the reverse complement.
TTGGGCGGCCTGTCTAAATTTGACGGAAGGTGTATCCAAGGAGGAGAAGGGGGGGTTGGGAATGTGATTTTGGGTAAGTTGGGGGCATCTTGGTTGAGGGAACAGGTTTCAGCCTGCTCACTGATTTTTTTTCTTTTTCAGATACACACGGATACATCAGTCAGACAACTTTAAACAGATTAATCAAATAAAACCTCTTCCATTCATAAACAATGAATTTGTTTATTTCGCTTTAAACTTGCATTTTAATTTTTTGAATATATTATTTTTAATATATTTTTAATATCAAATTTATTTTAATTTTATCATTAGGCCTATGGGACCTGTCAACATTTTTGATGGATCGATGAGGGGTCAAAGGGCACCTGTCAAAACAAGTTTGATCGAAAGTGCATAGTATATTTTCTGGGTGATATATCAATATAATCGATTGGTTCGATTTTATTTTTTAGACGATTTATTCCTGAAAAATCAAGATCAGCTCTGTGCTTTCTTGGGCTTCTGTTGTTAGGAGTAAAGCCATCCCCTCTGTCTCTTGCAATAAGCAGACATGAAAAAAGCAGCAAGCAAAGACGCAATGCAGACGGGAAGCTTGTTGCGCAATGCGCTGTCAAACTTGGGTTTCAGCACTGAAATGCCGGGTAGGAGCACAGCTGTGATAATTGGATCCTTTTTGCCAAGCTGTTTCTTTTTTGGAACCAACGAGCCTGTGAGGTGGGAGGACATATAAAAGTGATGCAGATCCTCATGAAGGACACAGCAACAATCATTCACAGCAGCTAATTACAACTTAAAACCTTGCAGCAGAACTAAAAGGAAAAAGATATCTACAAACACCAAAGAGGAAGCCGGTAAGAGCTGGGACTCCAGCTATTTCAGCTAATTTAGAGTTTAGCTAATATATTAGCATTATGCAAGCTGTTTTGGCTAAATAAGACAATTTTTCCAGTTATTTCAGTTAATTCAGAATGTAGCTACTGTTTTAGCATTATGTTAACTGTTTTGGCTAAATTAGACACGTTTCCAGTTATTTCAGCTAATTTGGAGTGTGGCAAATGTTTTAGAATTATGCTGCCTGTTTTGGCAAAATTCAATTTTTTTTCCGTTACTTCAGCTAATAGTTTAGCTAATATTTTAGCATTGTGCTAGCTGTTTTAGCCAAATTTGACAGTTTGCCAGTTTCATTGGCTAGTTTGGCATTCCGCTAAAATTTTTAGCAACCTTTCAGCATCAGCGTTTTCAGCTATCAGCACTAGCATCTTCAGCGACCAGGTAAATATTCAAAGCAATTTTTAAAATTTTTGTCCAGAATTCTTCAAAATCTTTCAACACGTTTTAAACATATACAATATGGGTATCAAAAAGTTCAGGACATTGATTCTTGTACGAGTAATTTGAAATTAAGCTAAAATTTTAGTTTTTTGCTAATTTGGCATAAAATTGGGTTTCTAGGGCTACTTTTGAGTTAAGCTAATATTTTAGTAACATGCTAAAATTTTTTCATTCATTTGGCATAATTTTTTTTATTTCTGACTTTAGCTAATATTTCAGCTACATGCTAACATGTTTTTTTTTTTTTTTTTTTTTTGCTATTTTGGCATATACTGAGGTCTTCTGGGCTAATTCTGAGTTAAGCTAATATTTTAGCAACATGGGTTTTTTTTTGTTTTTTTTTTTGCTAATTAGGCATATAGTGGGTTTTTTTGGGCTAATTCTGAGTTAAGCTAATATTTTAGCAATATGCTAATTTCTTTTGCCTATTTGGCATATCATGTTTTTCTTTTTCTTTTTTTTTTTTTTTTTTTTTTTTTTTAGAATATTCCTGAGTTAAGCTTATATTTTAGCAACATACTTTTCATTAATTTGGCATAATTTTTTTTTTTTTTTTTTTTTTTTTTTTTTTTTTCTTTTGGGTGGGGGCTATTTCTGACTTTAGCTAATATTTCAGCTACATGCTAACTTTTTTTTTTTTTTTTTTTGCAATTTTGACATATACTGACATCTTTTGGGCTAATTCTGAGTTAAGCTAACATGATATTTTTTTTTTTTTGCTAATTAGGCATATAGTGGGGTTTCTTAGTAATTCTAATAATATGCTAATTTATTTTGTCTATTTGACATATGTTTTTCTTTCTCTTCCTTTTTTTTTTTTTTTAGAATATTCCTGAGTACGATAAAATTTAAGCAAAATGAGAAAATAATTCGCAATTTTTTATTTTTTTTAAGCTAAGTTAGGACAATATTTTAACAGGCTAACTTGTTATTGCCATTTTTACATAATGGGGTTTTTTTAGCTAAATCCGAGTTGGGCTAATATTCTAGCAACATGCTAACATTTGTTAAGTTGGCATATAATGGGGCTTTTTAACGCTATTTCTGAGTTAAGCTAGTATTTAAGCAACATGCTAATTTATTTGTCGCTGCTTTGACATATAATGGGGTGTTTTGAGCTAATTCTGAGTTAAGCTAGTATTTTAGCACCATGCTAGAGCATGGAGCATAACATAATGGTAAGCTAATATAAATAACAAAAAATACCAAAATGATATGTCACTATAAAGATAAAAAAAGTATTTACACAGAAACAAAAACCACCAACCAACAGTAACTTAAGTGACGCAAAAGGCTTCAGGGTGAACCAAGGCCAAAGCAACAAACAAAACCCCCACCTATGTGAACACAAAACATCTTACATGTTTATGAACGAAGAGGGAAAACAATGACAACACTAACCTCCCTAGTCTAACAAAAACAGGAGAAAATGTGCACTAAAGAAATGGCTGTTCACACCTACAGCTTCACTTTACAACATAACTAAACAAACAAAAGACAGAGTGGACCTCAACTCAAAACTACAAAGTGCAACACAACATGAGTGGAGAAGAGCACCAAGCTGCAGTGCAGACTGGTTGCACCAGGTTCCCATCAAGCTGCGGCCTCCATCAGCTTGGGTCCAATGGAGGCCGCACCCTCCAGCACCACACCTGAGAGAAATTAAAGAGATACACAGAAACCCACAAAGATTCACCAAAACAGAGAGACCCCTATCTGACAGAAATAAAATATAAAGAAAAACCAAATCCAAATACGACTGGGGCCCTAACAATGACAGAATACGTCTGATGTTTGTTGGGCATTTTTCGTTCCCAGCACCACTGTCAAACTTAATTTTCTTATTAAATTAATTCTAATTTGACTAACATGCCAATATCAGAGTACGTTTAAAACACAAAAGTTTTTTTTTCTAATGTATAAATACTCCTTCCTCATTAGAAACAACAGCACTGGGGACGCTGCGCGTCACGTCACCTCCAATAGGCGTTTGCCTATTTATGCCAATGCTTCTATAATAACTGATGAATCACGGAGCCGTCCCGTCTGTTACTGTAGCTCTGGGGCGGGGTCAAATGCACAGGCCAATCAAGTGGGATAACCTCTATGGTTACCCTGGAAACAACATACAAGGCTGTGGGGCAGTAACGAGAGGAGCCAAAAGCCACTGTCTGCTTACAGAGGTACAATTCAACGTTAAAAATTCAGCAGTTTTCGGAAACGCCCCGCTCGTGCCGTTGACATGCGCCTGCAGCGTCCGGGTAGGCTCCGCTCTTTAGCAGCTTAGCTCATCAAGCTAGTCGGACCCACCGGAAACAAACCCGCATGCGCTTCGTTTGCTACAGCGCATTCGCCGGCGGTTCTTGTCCTCAGCCGTCATGGAAGTTAGCTGACGTCCGGCCTGGCTTGGTACGGCCTGGTCTGCGGTGCTCTGCTCTCCGGCTCGGTATCCCGGGACCGGCTCGCAGCTAAACCCCGCGGCAGGCTCCATCCCAGAGCCCGGAGATGAGACGGGGAGCATCCTGAATCACGGAGGCACGTGCTAACCAACCAGGTAGGCTGAAACCAACCACCTCCACCTCCTTTCCCGTCATGGCTGTGTACTGAACCATGTTTGTCAGACCGCAGAGTGAAGACCCGTTAGATTGCATATAGTAGATTATTTACTTTATTCATGAGATCCAAATAAAGCTTTCAAACAACTGAACCACCAAATAACCAAGAGAAACGGAAGTTCACTTTTTAATGCATGTAAATGGACGCTCTCTTTCTGTCGGCTGGAGCCTTAATGTTGGTCATTTTGTTTTAAACCATCATAAAGTATAGACTCCTACCATCCATGGTCTTCCTGACGATGTTACACAAAAACATACATGTAGCCAGGCTGCTTGAATGTATTTGTTTTGCTGTCAGAAACATCAGCGCTGAAGCAAAGATGAATCAGTCAGGATGAAGACAGTGATGTCCTCCACCTGATACAAACTATTCCCTCTAGTGTGAGCACATACAAACATGGACAGGAAGGAGCTTACCAGGGGCGTTTCCTTGACCTGGAAACATTGGGGGCTGAGCCCACTCCCTCACTGGGAGACCAGGGGAATTTACGGAGTGAAAAAAGCTGTTTAATTAAAGTTTCTTGAGCATAGTGGTATCATGTTTAAAGACAAATACAGCAATATGTACTACAAAATATTAGTATTTTCAAACTTAAACACGGCAATGTAAAGAAATTCTTATAGATCTTAAAAGGAAGACAAAATGATTAAATTTGATATTACAAGCAATTACTATGTTTTGCTTTTCCACTTAGAACCAAAAACATTATTTCTGTGTCAGGTTGCATGATGGACTTTAGTCTGCAGATACATTTCATCCAGTAGTGTGCTGTTACTTTTCTATTTTAAGACCGCTCCTTTCTCTCAATGACATTTTCCTTCTCATTTTTACCTCTTTCCTTCTCTCACTTGCTTTCCCGCTGTTGCTCCACTTTTCCCTTCACCTCCTGCTCTCATCTTGTCACCATCTGCTAGTCGTCATGTCTTTCTGTCTCTTTCAGTTACAACTTTCTTTTATCTTCCTTCATCATCTTCTAATACTCTGTTTAATTCTTTGAACGTGGAAATATTAGGTCAAAGCTGAATCCTGCTTTAGTGGTTACAAACTATTCCAGCCACTCAAACCAAGTTGATTGGAATCCTTTTTTTCTGCTTTGCAAACATGCTCGATGAAAAGCAGTGATGTTTGACCTGCTGTGGTTTGGTCCTGTATCTGCTGTCCTCAAATCACTGACTGTTGTGTTCCTCCTATTCACCATTTGATCAGCAGCAGTTAAAGTGCATTGTTTAAAATTTCAAAAAATGTTTTCCGTTTACAAACGGAAAAAATGTTGTTGCTGAGTTACTGAAGAAACGCATTAATAACTCGTGTGTAGAAATCTTTTTTTTTTTCAGCTTTAAAAGTCGTTCCATCTCAGTGGAGATCACTTCCAGTGACATGCCTCAACAAATTCTTGAGTTTAGGGGGTTTAAAAACACATTCCTCCATTTAGAAAATGACGCTTAACAATATTAAAGAACTGGACGGCTGCACTTGACTTGCTGCCGCTAATTTTATTCTTTAGCTGCGGTGTCGCATTCTTCGGGCTCACCAGCGCCTTCTATCTTGAGGTAGGCGTACTGCTTACCTCACCTAGTGTTTCTAAAGCACAATTTTAGTGGATAAAAAGACTAAATGAGTCACAAACTGAAACCAATGTAACCAGACATATGACGAGAAATAAACAAATTAGGTAACTTTAAAATAAAGCGTATTTTTATGATGATAAAATGACAGAATTAGTAAAGCGCATGTGTTAGCTGCAGCTCCAGTCAGTGTGTGCGGCGCTGGCGAAGGAGGGGCTGCTGCTGCCCCACCTGCCTCTGTCTTGCGTATTTGAACAACACTCAAATTTACTGAATAACCGTCAAAAACCCACACAGAAAAAGGTAATCATAGAAAAGACATGTCTAAAAAATATTTGATTTTTATTTATAAGGAAAAAATATATTCATTTGTTCTTTTTTTTTAAGCTATATTTTGCTGGTGAGGCATAGTAAATGATAAAATGAAATAAAATGCAAATACAACAGAAAGTTTTGTTCACCTAAGTAAATCTACAGAAATGTAGAGAGGCATAAGAAGTCTTGCAATTATGTGAACGTGAGCAGTAAAACAAATGATCAAATCAAATGCTGGCCACACCACAGAACGCACTGGCTTCAGACACACACAGGACGAGGACACGCTAGCCTTTTTATTTTTTTTTTATTTGTTTTTAATTTTATAAATTTACATAAAAAAAAAAACTTCTATAACCAAACATCAACAGTAACTAAAAGGGGAAGCAAAAGGCATGACAGGATGGAAGGCAGCAGCAGGAGTAACACAACTAATGTACCCTATCTTCCACCACAGCTTTCACCAAGAGAAAATGAAGCATTAAACATTCATAAAAGCCTTTGACACCAGGCTGTACATACATTCAGTTTGGTGTAAATCTGGGCTTTTAAATAAGCATCAGTCAATGAAAAAGGGCTAACTTCTTAAACCTGCCTCTAGTGGTCATTTTATGGACTACAATCTTTAGTATTTAATATCATAATTAAACCCAATTGTCATGTTTATGAGTGGATAGTTACATTTTACACTTTACTAAATGACTCTGCCAGATAAATTGTTGTTGTCAGCTTGTGTTGACTGTTTGTAGGATGGATGTGTGCGGCAGGAATCCAAACCGCACAGCCCCTGTCAATGAGGACACTCCACAACGAGTTGATGTTCCTCTTTGTTCCCGGACCAACGGTTGGAGCTGGCCTCCACATCCCTTCCAGCTGGTGGCCTGGTTGCTCTACCTTTACTTTGCCATCACAGGTTTTGGTGTGTTCGTACCTCTGCTGCCCACACACTGGATTCCTGCTGGCTACATTGTATCCTTTCTATGCAGTTTTCCACCCGTGATCTGTCACAGGGAGTTGTGTTCTTCTGTATCTGAACTCTAAAGCAGGAATTAAAAAAAGAAGTTAGGGTTTTTTTTTCACTAATAACTTTTCTTGACAGTAAACCTTCTTTCTCACACTGTTATAGGTTGTCAGTAGAAAATACTGACACACCTACCTACGGTTGTTATTGATTTATTTTTTAAGTCAAGTTTTAAGTTTTACCTGAGTATAAGTCACAACCTCACCCAAACATGTAAAAAAAAAAAAAGTTTACTCTGAAAAATACGGTACCCTAATAATTGTAATATAATTGTATGTGCTCTTTTAATGTGTTGTTTTTGAGGCATTGCTCAGAAAGTTCAGTTATTTTGTACTGAACTGAACTTTTAAATTTTTGTCTTGATTTAAAAGCTGACATGATCCATCTGGTTGTGTGAGCCCTGAACTGTGCTACAGTGTACCGGCATCGTGTTTGCAGCCCACCTTTGTGTCCATGTCATGGCTGTGTCTGTTGACCCAGCTGACTACAACGTGAGGATGAAGAGGAGTCGAGGTCCGGTCCCTGCGTTTGACCGCTCCAAGCATGCACACGTCATTGAGAACTGTCATTGCTACCTTTGTCAAGTCGACGTGTAAGTCACACCTGCATGCACACAAGCTTTACACAAGCAATTTTATATGTCAAACTCAGCATTTTTCCTGAAGTGATATTTTACAGGCTCAGTCTGTTGCAGAGTGGCTCAAAGACTTGAGCCACTTGAGTTTCTACTCAAAGTTGGTCTTCGAAAAAACCTGAATTGTTGCCTGCCTTGCCTGCTAGTGCCATAATTTGTAGTCGTAGTTAATGGTAGTTCAGGGAAACAGATGGTATTTAGGGTGCATTCACTCCAGCAGATTTACAACAAGTTTGGAAACCAAATGGCTGCGCTTGATTTGACAGGTATATTTTGTTTTCAAGAATCTTTTATTTTGAAAAAAAAAAAACAACAGAGACTCTCAGCTCCACCCTGCAAAGCTTGTTCAGGGGAGCAAAATGACTAACCTAAATGATCTTTTACTCTGAAGATTTGTTTTTGGTTTTGAAAATTGACAGGAATCTCTCGATTACATGTTAGTCACTTGAGTGCTAAAAGGAGTCCATGGGCGTGCAACTAGTGCTGTGCGATAAAACGATAGCTATCGATAACACAAAACTACTTTTTATCGATACTGAAATGAGCCTATTGTGATAGATGGACTTCTACTTTGAAGGGTTCGAAATTAACACTCTTCAGGCACGATCGTTTTCTCCTCTTTGGCAAGCAAGTTAGAGGGTTAGTAATCACATGGAGAGTAAATGTTTGTGGAAACTTGATCATGCTTATTAGCTCTTCTTCAGTCGAATTTTTTTCATCCTCTTCTCCACCGCCTGCATGGAAGGTAAACACAATAAATGCAATGCAAGACACAATCCCACACCCCCGCGGTCACTTTACCTGTGCAGCGTTTAGTTTGGCTGATGAAACAGCAGAATATGTAGAGATTTCTAACAGGATCCAGTCAGAACTGGAGGATAAAGCGGCTTCACTTAAAGCAGCAACAGACAGATTCATAAAATGTGTTGATTTGGAGACACAGCTGTTGGTGCTAACTAGCTGTTTTGTGTGTCCTTTGTGATCACGGACTGGTCTAAAGTTGTTCAGTATTTTCCCGGACTGGCCTTTAAGACGCGGTGGATAAATGCAGCAAGATTAATTCATAGGACACTCATAAAAACTATATATTTTTTAATTATAACAGAATTGAATCCACTGTTTTAGCAGCGCCTGTGCCGCATAACAGAGTCTGTGTTACACTGAAAACTGTTACCTGTTAGATGTTGTGCTCAAACCTCCTTAAAGCTGCAGCTTTAATTTCAATAATGATAGATAATGACGATAACCCAAAACATTTTAGTGTTTTCAGGCGTTATTTTTTTTTTTTTTGTTGTGATTTAATATACAATGTGATCACCTGGAGGTAGAATTACAAAAAAACTAGTATATCTGTCCTTGTTTTCTTAGCATGTTTAAATTTGAGATTACATTTAGATGACAATAAAGACATGCTCATACCATTTATAAATAACTTTTTTGAAAATAATTTTCCTAGAAAAAAACGAAAACAAAAATCAGACACATTTTAAAAAAGTAAAATGCCTAAGGTATTTCTGTGTGTCCACCAACCTTTTTTATCACCTGAAGCAGTGCCACCAAGCATGCTCAAAATGAGACTGAAATAAATGAGAATTCTCCAGCAAAAACATAGACCATATAACTCACTGGACTTAACACGGTGTGACGTCACCCTTAGGAAATCCTTACCTCCGGCCCTCGAGAATTGAAGCAGGAGCCTTCTCTGTTGCTTCTTGACAGTCTATCGCCTTAGTCGCACCGGTCTATGTTGATTGGTCTGAGTCGCTGAGTCTTAGCTGAGTCATCGAATCTATGGAAAGTACTGTCGCCAATCAGGAGAGATCGTATTGTGAGTTCCCACTTCTGTCCACGCCTCTACCATGTAAACAACAGATGTAAACAATAGGGAGAACCATTCAAACATTTGATTCTGCGAACGGTAATATTGCATTTTCTTACATTTATTCTTATTCTGTCAAACTAAACCAGGTAATACCACATGAAGTTCGAAATATGTATAAACCAGTTATAATCAAGTATTTAAATATAAAAACAAGTGAATGTAAACGCTTGCATTTCAAACTCACATCTGCATTAACTTTCAACTTCTTTTGTTTACAAAGTGTGTGTGTTTTTTTTTCTACTGAATCTTTGTGTTTTTCACCACTTGTTCATCCGCACTGAGCCTGAGAGACACGGAAAAATCTCAGTTATTTTTTTTATGTTTTTTAAAAAAAAAAGCGGGTTATCAAATCCCTTTTAAAGTGACTCATGGGCAGGAGGGCTGAGATTACGTTGCCAATGCTGCAGCTGCTTTCTCAAAGAAGCGTTGTGCCATGATGATTCCATGTCTTAGCTTCCAGCAGGTACTTTCTATTTAAAGAGGGTTTGCTATATCCATTGTTTTTACAATCACTGGGCAAAAACACCAAAGTTCAGACTTTCACAGCAGCAACAGTCTAAACTACCAGAAGAAATTTAGAGAATTTGCTTTTAGTTCCTAACTTAGTCACAGGATGTTGACAAAAAAATGTTTAAAAATGTAATGTTTGTTCTGTAAACTTAAAAACATTAGAATTTATTTGTAGAATCAATGCTTTGTTTTGAAATGGAACTGATCAAGCAGTTTAGTGTTCTGTTTTGTTTATTCTCTTTGAAACTTGAAGGATTTTGCTTTAATTTTCAGCTTAGTTTGTAATAGTTTGCCTTTTTTTTTTACTTTTGGTGGGAAAAAATACAATTTGTTATTCAATATGTTCAAATATGTTCATAATGGCTACCAGCAGTCTAAATGAAATATGGATTTATTCTAACAGATGATTCCCACACACCGCGTCTGTTCGCAAATTGATGTGACCAGTGTTGGGTAAGATACTTCTAAAAAGTAATTGATTCCTTTACTTAGTAACTCGATCAAAATTGTAATGAAATTATTTTACTCATTACTTTTTTGAAAAAGTAATTCACTTCTCCTTACTTCACTTTTTTTCCTCTCATCCAAATTCTCAAGGGAAAAACAGCTTCACACAAACAAAATCGTCTTGTCTTTCATTTATCAGAGCTCCTTTGAAACAGATTTTTAATTTTAATAGGACTTGTCTGGTTAAACAAAGGTTAATAAATAAAATAAATAATAAAAACTACATTTTAAAAACCTTGTTAAAGGTATGAAGATGGTTCAATACATAACCTGCGTCATTTGAATTCAGACAACAGTGTGAAAAATGACACAAATAAGTTACTGTCACAACATATGTGGTCAATGCTACAGCTCAGAGTCAGATGTGGAAAATCCTGTTACGTCATATTAATCTCTATGTTCATCTCTACGTTCGTCTCTATGTTCATCTCTACGTTCATCTCTACGTTCATCTCTACGTACATATCTATGTTCGTCTCTACGTTCGTCTCTACGTTCATCTCTGTCCATCTCTCTCTATTCATCTCTATCAAATGTGAAACCAAGTCAATTTTTCTCTCTCTCTCTCTCTCTCTCTGAGCGCAGTGGCGAGCAGCTTAGAGAGAGAAAGAAAGACAGAAAGTGAATTAAGATAGAAATAATCATCTCAGAGTCCCAGGAAGCAGTGAACTCTTGTCTTTCACTCCAAAGAGCGGCTTTAGAGTTGTTTGATTCATAACAAACACATCAGTTCACGGGGCGAATCTCTGCTCTGCTGCTCACCTGCTGCTCTGCAGAGATGACAGGACTCCCTTCAGGACAGTGTCTCTTTTTGATTCATCTTAGATCCAGTTTGGAAATCCCCTTGACTGCAGCAATAAGTGCATGTCTGTACTTTGACTGATCCTCAACTCCACGTGCACGTGTGCACGTATGCGCCAGTTACTCCGTCTAGTTTTAAATTAATTTGCGTTTTTGTTTAATTTAACTGAGAGAAAATGTCAAAGCCTACAAAAACTAAGTTACAAAGTAACGAGGGTTTCTATAGTCCAGTAACTGTAATTAATTACTGAAATTTGAACTGTAATTTATTATGTTACTTTGTTACTGAAAAAAGTAATTAAATTACAGTGCAGGAAATTTGTAATCCGTTACCTCCAACACTGAATGTGACTTTTACAAACGAATACGTTCACATTAAAGCTCAAACAACTCATCTATTTATATGCACATTTCACATAGGTTGTGAATTCCCAATTCATGCAAGTACCTCCATGAAAACAAACAGGAGCAGTGCGTACAGTGAGCGGGGGGAGGTGGGTGGGGTGGAGAAGCTGTGCAAATCAGTAATCGGATTTGTTTCTTATTATCAATAATAGATTTGTTGCTTACACTTTTTTTTTTTTTTACTGTATTTAAGTTTTGATGATCTTATAATATTAAAATAGACCAGTATCACCAGTATCAGTGTAGCATTTGACTGATGACACAGTGGGAACATGTGGCAAAAAAAAAAAATCCAAGTAGAACTGGAGGAAAGAGCTGCTGCACTTCCAGCAGAAACCAAAGAACTTCATGAAAGTGTTGATTTGGAGACGCAGGCGTCCACACTGACTACACTGTTATCTATAAACGTTACAACGTTATGCTAATGAACTGGAGACACATGGAGCGCTTCAATGTCGGACAAGATTTTCACCGACCGAAATTACAGTTATGGAGGAGAAATGCAACATAAATACATAATAAATAGACATTACAGAGCCACTGTCGGGCTGAACTCCACTTCCACCCCTGTAAGAGTGCACCATTTTTACTGTCAGTGACATCAGAACTAGAATAAACATACAAACATTTTATTTGATTTAAATAATAATCATCTGCAGGTAGAATTAGGAAAACATGACACTAAAAACATGTTGATAACATTTATGCATCACTTTATGCAACGTTATCTTAAAAAAATGTGATCATGTTCAGCTGGTTTAGACTACAGGGGACTGACTGACAGCTCTCCTTATGGGAGCTGCAGGGAGCTTTTTCACTACAATGTTGTGCTGCTGTTCTGAAGAAAACAGCAATAATTTATCTGGGATAGAAAATAAAACACTTCAATGACAGTGTGAAAATACCAAAAGTAGAGAACAAAGATTCTGAATGGAAATCAGTCGAGGAGTTACTGAGGAAAACTTTCTTTTAAAATGTGTTTTTTACTTCATGTTTTAAATTTAACATAATATAATTTTATAAAATCAAATCTCTGAGGTTTTTCTATGTAAAATAGTGCATTTGGCTGGTAAGTCAGTCAGTTGTTATTGTTGTGGTAATGTAGAAATCTTAATAAAGTTCTCTGCAGCTTTATTACTTAATGAAGATGTTTTACTTTAGTAAAGTGTGTGGTTTCAAATGAACAAACATTTGGTCCACAATGAAAGCAACCTGGAAAATTTAGAAAGAGGTTTTATTTCGCATTTGTGGAAAGAGTATTTGTTTTTTAAAGTACCAAGTAAACTTACTTGAAGTTAGTTAGTACAAGTAAATAACAAATTACAAGTAAATGTACTGTAGAAGCAGGGTTCCTCCACAGAAGTTTGGAAGTCGTGTCGTAGATAAGTAGTTACAAGTAAACAGGATGGAGGAAATTCTAGTTGTCAACAGTGATAGTACTAAAGTACTAAATCCCCCTTTTGTACTGCTTTCAAATCAGCGGAATTCATGAGATGCCTGGAAATGCATCAAAAGGCCTCTAACTTTCCTAATTTTTCAATTCTAAATATGTAGTATTCTGTGGAATGAATCGGGCAACGAAAGATCTGTAGCCAAGTTCACAAGTAGAAACCCCCACCCCACCCCCAAAAACTGCACAATTCCCCCCCGTTCATAATGAACCAATATCACATGTAGTCAACCACAGACTATGATACGAATGGAATTGTTGTTAAAATCACTTGTTACAACCCTACTTTTTGGTGTTTTACTTCTTTTCTTTTTGGCCCTTTTGTGCCTGTGTGTCCGCCTGGAATTGTGTTCTAGAACATCTTGATTTTGATCTGGTGGGGACTTTTAAGTAAGTTTTAAGACTTTTAATGTTTTTCAATGCAGGTAACTATTGTGACCTACTGCAAAATACAAGAGAAATAACATGCCCTAACCACTAGTCATATATTTGAGCAGATGTATCCAAAAACTAAAAGCAAATATCTATGCTAAGACATAAAACCAGTATTCACAGTTCCTTTAGATCTAACAGTGAGGATGTCAATCATTTTTAAATGGAGAATATTTTTTACATAAATAAGACTTTTTTCATGTCAAACATGTTTTGTCTTGAATCTCAATAATCAGTGACAGGCTAATATCCTGAAATAACCTGCTGCCTTTGCAATGTTTGCACTTAATGGTGATGTGTATAGGAAAAAAAGAATAACGATCCCATGAGCTGCTGTCATAGCAGTGCAAACTGGGAGTTAAAGGGGATGAGAATCCATGACAACTTTAATGTTTATTTTCTAGAAACGGATTCATATGAGGCTTAAAATCACTGGATAAAATAACCCAACATCCTTAAACAACAAAACATGTCATTTTTCACTTTGCCAGTAGAAGTGTTTACTCTACCCCATCTTCATACATGTGGAACAGACGGAGATTGTTGTTGTTTCAGGGGCCCAAAGTCAAAGCACTGCAGCTCTTGTAACAAGTGTGTGGCAAATTTTGACCATCACTGTCGCTGGCTTAACAACTGTGTGGGCAGCAGGAACTACAGGTGAGTGTTAGGTGTGTCTTGATGTGTCTGCGTCTTCAGCTGTGCAACACTTTCAACATTTTCATTAAAACCCAGAATGAATGTGGGAACCAAGTCACCATCACCAGGTCTGTTGATTATCCTCCACACCCTTACTCTGTGGGTCTAACAAACGGATCTTTTATTTTCTCGTAGCTTATAAATAACTGTGTAAAGGTATCAGTGAATGTATGAATGATTGTTTTTATTATATGTTTGAAATAAATAAACTAAACAGTCTTAAAATGTGGTCAGAAATATTTTGTCTGTCTTTCAGGTTGTTTCTCCACAGCGTGGTCTCAGCTCTGTTGGGGGTCTGCCTTGTTCTGGTTTTTTCCTCCTATGTCTTTATTGAGTTCTTTCTGGATCCATCCAAACTCCGCACAGACAAGCACTTCCTGGGTAAATCCTGATCTCTGACCCTCCAGCAAGATGCAAATGCATCCAGAGATGCAACTGGGGTTTGGATTTCCTCTCTGTGCATCTTTGGATAGAATGACCTTCCTTTTAGGTCTTAATCATAGACAAATACCACTAGACAAAGCGGGGTGTGATGTCACGCGTTAAAGATACCTTACCTCTGGCTCTCCCAAAATGAAGCAAATTTGGCCAACATTTGGAACCAGTCGACAGTGATTGGCCCAAGTCGGTCTGAGTCACGTTTTTAGAGCAACTAGTCGCTAATCATTATTGAGCTTGTTTGAAGTCCACACCCCTTCCACTGAAAGCAGGTTCAGGAGAATCTGTCAATCAAACATTTGAGGTGGGGGCCAGTAGGCACCACATGCTTTTACTGAGGCATCTGATTGGTCAGTTTACTTGCAAAACTTAAAATATCATAAAAAATAGGATTGAAAGGAAAATGTTAAGAAAAGGTATCAGAGCAAGAATGCTATTCTGACAAATAAAATGACTGAGTAATTACTGTCTATGTCTCTATTCAAGTCTATGCGATTTTTGAGACAGCATGAGTGGGGAGGGGTCACACTGTCCAATGATTCTACAGTCTGTGGTCCTAATTCAACTGTGTTTCATCATGGTGGTCCAGATGTTCAAAGATTAGTGATGAAAGAAGCAGAAGTGAGATGGAGACCTCTCTGTATCAGAAGACGTTTAAGCTTGACTTGCTTGGTGTTCTCTATCTCATGAAAAAAGCCACAGCTAGACCTGTACAGCATTAGTCAGCATTATTCTTAAACTTGTGTGTCCACAGTGAGAAATGAGACGGGTGTGTGGTTCGTCTTCCTGCCTGTTGCGCCCCTCAGGTCAGCAGCAGCAGTCATTCCTGGTCTGGCGGCTGTTACAGTCTCTCTGGCTCTTCTGTCCTTTGTGCTGCTCTGCCACCTGCTCTTCTTCCACATATACTTAAGTAAGATTCCAAACACATTTTTTTGTAGGTGTCTTCTTGTCAGAGATCGGGCAGTGGTCTCTCAGCTGTTGGAAACTGGTGCAATTCCCTGCTACCACAGTCACAAGTTGTCTTTGGTGAAAAACACGGAACCCTTACTTGCCTCTAACGGGTTCTGTTAAGTGCTATACCTGATTCTCTTACTGTGTCATAACATAAACAATTGGCAGATGAGAAGTAGAAAAATAAAAGTGCAAAATAATTGCAGACTATTTACTAGTAAATGTATTTTAGTCCATTTATTCAGTATTGAGAGGCTGCCCAGTGTCCCATCTGACAGAATTAAGTCCAGACTCCATCACAGCTGGACCCTTTGACTGTGAAAAGGGAACTCCATTCATAAATACTGGACTGAATTTCATTATTTTGAAAAGCTTCACATCTTGAAAAGAAAATTTGTGTTGTGTAAATAAATTCTGAAAACAGAGGCTCCCTTCCTTCAATGTGATTCCATAAAAAAATGTTTTGGTTTGTGGACTTTTTTAAAAAGAAGAAAAATAATTTAAAAGTAGCACATACATTTGAGCAAAAACATAAAGACACGTTAACTGTTTAGCTGTGATAGACAAACTGTAAATCCAGGAAATCCCATTGTTAAATTGTTGAAGGATTTAATTTTATAATTGTGCAGAAAAATTAGTATGAATCGCCTTCAAACTAAAAAGAGTTATTTTCCTCACAGACCTGTTGCTTCTTAAAGAAGCTCTTTATCCGCCGCTGTATTACAGTTTTTTTCCATTGCTTTGGCTCACTTTTTGAAACAAAAAGTGTATTCTCAAAACCACCTGAACATTTCTCTAAATGTCTTGCCATTTGTTCACAACAGATTCGACACTTTTCACACAATCCATGGAAATTAAAATTCATGTTTGTTTGGGTTTTTTTTTTTATTATTATTTATGTTATGCCCAGCCTCTTGTGTCTAGGGGTGCAGGACATAACGTCATAAAGAAAGAAATTAACCCAAATGCCAATACTTAACAAAACTGACTAAACAATTTTCTGTACAAATAACAGAAGGGCTTATTGTCCCAAATGTAAAGATAATAAATGAAAAATGAAGCATTTAACTTCAGGGTGAACCTAGGCCAGAATCACAAACAAAAAACTAAAACAAAAATTTAAAATGCTCTATTTGACCTGCAGTCAAACAAAAAAAAAAAAAAAGGCAGAGTCTGAGGCAGTTTTTTAAAAATAATAATCACAAGTGGTTATTCTTTCAGTCTTGAGAGTTAAAATAAGCAAATTCTTATTGCAACATATTCCAAGGAGTTACATTGTTTCTGTTGCGGACAGTGGTGAGTTTGTGTGTGTGTGTGCACGCACGTGAGAGGGTGGGGACAAAAATCCTTTTTCGCCCTGCAGCCCAGGGCCAGGCCTGTGCAGGACCAACGGAACGCTGAAGGTGTCTTGAGGGCACTGACACTTTGAGAAAGATACAAAAACTTAGTTTTGGAGCATAAATTAACTGTTTTGAGAGAGATTAGCTTTTGCTTCTGATCCAAGTTCTTGTGCTGTAGGAGACAGGTCATTTTGAGGAATGACCATAGGTTTGACAAATGTCCTTTCTTTTAAAAGAATTGAGCCAAAGTCATTGACAATGACGGTGTCATTTTGGTGGCTCTGTCTATTTGAAACATGAGTTAACTGTTTTATGATTAAGATGACATGTTGCTGCAGATCCAGAGTGTTTTGCTGAATCATATAGACTGTTTGGAGCAAAAGCACATGAAGCGTTTCAAGAAATGAGTCAAAGCAGTAGGAAAAACGTTACCGTCACCTGTTTAAACTGGTTATCTGTTTAAAGACACTTGTCCACACCTTTAAAGCATTGGACTGCAACCTCTCCACCGGGACCAAAAAAAATGTCAGAGAACACCAGGAACAAGATTGTAGACCTGGACAAGACTAGGATAAACCAATCTACAAGAAGCAAAGAACTTGGAGAGGAAAAAATCAACTGTTGGAGCAATTATAAGAAAATGGAAGAAATACAAGATCACTGACAATCCTCCTCCATATGGAGGTCGATAGAATATCTCACTTGTTGGACATCAAATGATCTGAACAACAGTGAAAACATATCCCAGAACTACAGATTGGAACTAGGCAATGATTTAAAGAGAGCTGGTTTCACAATAGCAAATGTTACCATGGTAACACCTGGTGACGTTATAGATTTAAATCTTGTAGTGCTCCAAAGGTCCTGCTACTTTTCCACATGTCCAGAGAAAGTTCTCAAGAAATCATGAGGATGATCCAGAGTATCATCATCATTAGGACAATGTCATGTGATCAGATGAAACCACAACAGAACTCTTTGGTAGAACACAATACCAAGCACGGGGGTAGAAGCATCATGCTTTTCTGTAGGGCTGAGATTAGCTTCTGTTATTGGCAAAACTCTTATTTTCTGTTAAGATGTTTTTTTAAACAAACGATGTGATTTTATGGATTCTTTTTTACCTTCTGTCTCTCATAGTCGTTCTCTGATGAATATTAGAGATTAAACTGCAAAATCAATGACTGACAAAATCTATATACTTTATGGAGTAAGAAAATATAAGTAATGGATACAGATAAAAATGAAAAACAATGTACATTTTTGTTGGTGTGCAATATGATGCTTCTGTTTCATAACATTCTGAAATGTGGCTGTGACTGCAGCTTACTGTTGTAAATGTGGTCAACAAATTTCAAACTACCAAGTGGGAGATAACTAGTGGGACTGAAACATTTGATTAAAGTCACAGAAAAGTCTGTATCTGGCCTTGATGACACCCACTCACTGAGTCGTAAATGGATAAGTATTACATTTTCTGTTGTTTGGATGTGGCATGTTTCATGGATTTGTGTGCTTCTACAGTGTGGAACAGACTCAGTACCTATGAGTACATTGTACGACAGCGTCATCGCCTGGATAGCAGAGACTGCTCAAGAAAGCCGGCATCAGTGAATGAAACTGCAGCTCCTCATGTCCCCAAGGTAGAGTTATGTGCTGTTGTCACATTTGTTGGGGGTGGTGTAGTTGGGCTTTGTGAACCTCTGTCTCCTTTATTGCCTCCAGGATGCAGACTACTCAGGTACTCTTGGTTACACCAGCACTCAGATGAACTTTGAGGAGCCCATGGTTGTGGCAGTGCAGGGAAGCACCGAGTAAGTCTTACATTTTTCTGTTCTGGTTCTGTTCCTCCCAGTTCCAGTTCAGAACTCCTGGCTTCTATGTCCAGTCAGTTCTGAAAAAAAAACGAATCAGTGTGGGTTATAAACACTTGTTCATGAAATCAACACAGATAAACGGCATTATCACTGAGACAGTTTATTGGTGAAAACAAACAATGCAGATGTAATGTTTTTGTTTTCTTCTTTTCTTGCATGTGTGCGTGCATGTATATACTTGTGTGTGTGTGTGTATACGCTTGTGTGCATGTGCGTGGGTGGGGCCGTTTCAGGTTTCTACCCAACGGTAGAACAAGGTGCATGTCCAGCCCTGTGATGGAGGATGAGGTTCCGCCTACTGTCTCTACAGAAGTGAACATAGCTGCACACACACGCCAAAATAGACGGGTAAACATGAATATGCTCGCTAGAAGTTATTAAAGTTTCCTTTCTAATAGCTGAACATGGACACCCATGTAGAGGCAGTGAAAGCGTTCAAATTGGGAGGAGGCCTGTAGATTGAGGTCTAAGTGACCTCGGGCTTGTCTGACATTCTGTGTGAGCTAACAGACTTGTAATTTGTTTTTCTCTGTAACTTCTCAGAAGAAAAAGAAGAAGAGGGAGTGTCAAGTCCCAACCGAGACCTCCAGGGAGCGCTGCCTGACAACTGTGCAACTTCCAGGTAATCCTGGTCCCCCATGATCTAAAAGGATTAATCTTAACCAAGGACACATTGACATGTGACTGTTAACTCAGGTTACAACAGCTGAAAAACAACATCTCCGCCTAGGAGCCACAGCCGCCCTCAGTGGCTCTTTTTGTCAGTTTCAATTTACACTCGAGGAGCAGAACCCAAAGTCAAGAAGATCTAAATATTAACCCTTTCTAGGATCTTCACAGTAAAAATTCAGGAAATAAATATGAATCCATTAAATGATATTAACAGCACCATTGATAAAATAAAAAAATAAGCAAACAACTCTCTCTATAATCTTCACAGAAAAAGAAAACTAATTCTTTTCAAAAACATAAAACCAAAAAAAGTCTGTTTGAGACTTTGGAAGGCTGCAGCTCCTCGCACATCTCACAGTTTGTGTTCACAGCAGTCATGGGATTTTTCGCTCTTCTTATTTATTTGACTCTTTCGGCTCCCAAGAGGCCATTTATATCAGGGCGCTGACTCCCAGCTCCACCTTCAACCACCAGAGGGAGCTCTCTCCTGAATATTGATCCTCTCCTCTCTCGCTCCGTCAGGACTTTGCTGATTGCCATGTATTGTTTTGTCCTACATACAGTTCCGAGCATTCTTTGCTTTTGCCTGCTGTTGTCTTTAATAAACATAACTGCCTCCACGTATTCGTCACAATTTAGGTCATTTTGTTGTTTTGCTTAATTTATCATCAATACAAAAAAAAAAACATAATTGGCTCACAAGTTAAAGGATTCCTGATCCCTGCACTAAATCATTGTCTAAACTTCCCATAGAAGTAGTAATCACAAATATTTTATGAACATGGCTTTTTCTTTATTTCAATTAGTAAACAATAAAATATTCTACAATCCTTTTTCCTCCATTAGTTTGCAAACGTGACTTATGTGGTGGCCAGGGTGCAACCCCCCAATCATGTCTTTGAATCTTCCACCATTGACAGAGGTCTCATTTCTTTTAAAGACACATTTAGGATGTTCTGTGTTTGTGTTGCAGCCTCTAAAAGAACGATTTGATCCAGTTTCTTACTGTCAAAAGAGAGACGAAAAATATGTTTGTTTTGCAGCCATTAGGCCATTTATTTATATCATGTAACTTTTAAATAACAGGATAATTACACTAGCAGTGTTATATTTTTTAATAGGCTTTGTAATTATTTTGATTTATTTTAATCAAAAACAGCAGCACCTACAAGTTCCTTTCAAAATAAAATTTTAAACAAAAGAACAATTTTACAGTCAGAACAACTCAAACTTTAGAAACTGCAGAGCACCCCTCCCCCTGCCCCCCCTGCGCCGCGTCCCGCGCTGTCCTTTCTCCTCCAGCCCTGCCCCGCTCACTGCACATGCAGGATGAGCTTGTTTGAGCTTTTATGTGAACGTATAAAGCTCAGGGAGGTAAAACTTCCTGTTGTGCTTTGCGATCCAATGAAAAAAAAAAAAAAACAGAGAGAGAGAGAACGACGAGTCCATTATTCCAAATTAGTGTTGATGATTTCTTTATAGTTGATTAGTCGACTAATCACTGACAGCCCTGCACTACAGACTTTCTACAATTTTCTCAGACAAATACGAACATTTTCAGACTTTTCTCTCTTGTTTAAGCTCTCTAAGGTCAAACCTTCAGAGAAAAATAAGTTTAGGGTTATGGAATGAAAACAAAGATCTTCAATCTTCAATCAAAAATTAAAGGATATCTGGAGAGCTGCGCTTTCCTGCACAGGATACACAGCACGGAGGAGATTGATTGACAAGGGCTCCAGTTTATGCAGGTCTCGATCGTGTGGCCAATTGTGTGTGTGGTTGGGGGGCACTTGGCCTCTGTCAAGGGGCAGAGCCAAATGTGGAGGCGGCCTGTGGGCCGTAGTTTGGGGACCCCTGATCTAAAACATCACTAAAAGTTTGAATGAATTTTCCTTACACCCCACCTCTTTGTCTTCAACAGAGTCCAGCAGTGGGTCCACTTCATCTCAGGCTCAGCGTCTTCCTTTTCCAGCATTCCCTCTGAGGGCCCCCCTTTCTCTGCTGCCCCTAGCCCCCACTCTGGGCTCTGTTCAAGCAGCTGCCCCTCCTGCTGAATACCATTCAGACTCTGCTGAGTCTCTGGAGGAAATTCCTGTGGTCCTGGCCAAGTTGGGTTCCTCATCCTCTGCTGCTGGTGGAGACGCATCCACATCATCACATCAACCTGTTCCAGCGGGCCTTCTTCCTTCCCCCCATCCCAGGACAAAAAGGAAAGCTTTTTCCTTCCGACCAAATCAAAGCTCAGTAGAGCTGAGGTTTGAGATGGCATCTATGCGGCCTCCCTCTGTGTTTGTCAGTCAGGCAAGTGGAGGCCCCACTGATCCTCAGGGAGAGGAGCTTCAACTAACCAGGAGACAGAGTAGCTCCAGGCCTCGACTCGTGCCCAGATCACGGACGTTTCAGAGCTCAGCTTTGTGGACAGAGCAACCTTAACATCAAAGACTCTTCTTAAATCAGCAATCATCTGCACTGAGCCGTTCAGAAAGCCTATCACCTTTTCTATCAAAGGATACTGTGTCTCTGACTTAACCTTTAAATTTGAAAGCTTATGTGAGACTGATGGTGAAAACTCCATGGTTGTTTTATCCTCTGTAACAATCCTTGATACATCACCTTTCCTTTAAATGTTATGTTGATGTTATAGTTTTCTCGGCTACAGCCAACTGCAGTCCATCTCCTCATCTCCATGTTAACCTCAGACTAGGAGGGCAGAGTAGCCATTGTAACACCAGGAAAACAAGGTTACCATAATATTGTATGTCATGCGATCAGTATAGTGGTAAAACCAATCACTACGCTCCTGATATCTCATTAAAAGATACTTCAGTAATTTTTCTTAAGTTTTATGATTGTTTTCACGTTTTAAACACGAGATGTGTCTGTAGCATAAAACTCCATCGGGCAGCTGCTCGGCAGGCTTGGCTGGAAAAAGTCCTGATTCTGGCACCAAACAGTGCAGTTTAATGGCTGGTCACTCTGACTTTTTTACTTAAAGCTGGATTTTATAAAGTAATATTTGTGCCACTACATTGAAAACAAAAGTCACAGTTTTGAGATAAAACCTTCCTAATTTGCAAACAAAAAGTTTTTGTTTCAAAAACAAAACTTTCTACGGTTGCAAATGAAAATATGAAATGTTTGCTTTCATAATCTTTTTGTTTGGTTTCAAAACACATTTTTGTGTTTGCAAGACAACTGACTTCAGATACATTGTCTGGAATTAAGTGTCTTTGTCTTGCATTGACGGTGCTTTGTGGTGGACAGACATGGACTTTTATAGGTTCTGTTCGACCAGGATATTGCTGTCTTCAACCAATATGGCCCGTTTCTTTCTGACTAGAACGTAGAAATAGCAGCAGAGCCAAAAAAAGCAACAAAAAAATATATTTTACTGCTCTGTTACTCTCTTTTATGTTACTATCATGATTTGTATAAATGAACAATAGTTTTTTCATGAATAAAAATTTTAAATATAACGAAAAAAGCATCATTTTTTTGTACTTTAGACTAAAGCACACATAAGTTCTTATAAAAATAAGAGACCTGGTGAAACAGAATAATCTTCTGAAGCAAATTTACTCAAAAGAAAAATTAACAATAAAAGTAAAAATGCATTTTGTCGGCATACATCAAAGGGTAACTAAGCTCTAAATCAACTTTTGTTGGCTGTTGACTTAATAGTTGAGCTTTAAAGGGCTGGTTATTGGTCCTTGCCAAATATTTGATAGCTGAAAATAAAATTGTTTGATACTTGAAATTATGCTATAAAACTGCATGTGTGCTGCCCTCTATAGGTTTAAACAAGGTAGTACAGTTTAATTTTGTGATTGGTCAACGCTATTTCTGTCGTTCCAGGTCATCACCCCCTAGAAAATGCCACTCTGGACGACTGCCCATGTCTCCCATTTCAAAAACCGCCTCTGTAGGTATCAGTGGTTGAGTGCAATTGGCACTGAATCCAGTGAACTCTGTCCTGGTGATGGGATTTGCAATGAACATTTCACTTGGGATTCTTTGTTTAATACGTTAGCCTTTATTAGCTATCACCATTTTACCACTCAAACATGGGCCCACTTCTGTCCTGCAAACCCTCACCTGTGCTGTGTTGAATCCTCAACCTCTATAGAAAGTTCTGTGGTGAAACTGGCATCAGTTTGCTCTGTATCATTCTATTATTGAAGACCCAGCATACGTTACCTCAAGCTAACCACACTGTCACTGTCAATCACAGATCCAGACCACACCTCAGTCTGCCTGCCCTAGTCCTGCCTCTTTTTTGCATTTTTCCCTGAACTAGAGTGTAGCATTAGGGAACCCTAGGACCGCATCACCGGTAGATCATGTGGAGATCATGGCAACTTAAATTTGTCTTACAAATGCTTCACAACAAACTTACCACACGCACGTCAAGTTTGTAGTCCCTTTTTGTGACGTCCCTTGAAGTCGTCGGATGAGCCTCAAAGGAACTGCTAGACACACTTGCACTCCCTTTAAGATTTGGCCGCACCTCTATACGACCCTCCACGGACCCAGACAACCCAAAAGCTGCATCACCTGTATGGGTCAAACCATGGTACTGGTGCGTGACTATGGCCTTTCTGGGTGCAGCTTCAGATTTTACTTTGTTGTTAGTTTAATGTCTCAATGATGCTTTTGGATTTTCTGCAGCATCACACCTCTGCAGGAGCACAGAGGTCTTTTAGCGAGCTGCTTCTAGCAGCTACAGAGTAGAGATGCCTCCATCCTGACAACAGGGGCCATTCAAATACCTCTCTTTTCTTTCATAGCCACTTAAACTGTGGAGTGCTTTAACATCTTAATCACACTTTTATTCTGGACTGTTCGGTCTGCATCAATGTCAGTTACCTTAAACAGTACCAGATTCCTCTTTTCTCTTCTCACATTCAGAATAATCTAAACTGGCAGATAGTCCAGCCTTACTACAACAGTCTTGAATATGAGGTCTTATATAAGAGATACAGAAAAGTTTGGAGCTACATTGTGAGTGTGTTTTTTTTTTCTGGTAAGAAAGTAATTTATTTAAAAAAAAAACAACATGACTGACTGAGTGAGTATGTGTGTGAGTTATTTTGCATTTAGAATTGGGAAAGGGAAAAAGATACATTGCACCTTAAATGTGGCAGACATGTTTGACCAATCCCCCTTTCCTGTTTCCAAATTGGTTCCAGAAAATATTTCTCAGTCATCAGTTTTGAAGGTGGTTCCACTTTAAAAAAATTGAGAGGGGTCTGTAATGTTCATTATCCAAATACTTTAACTGAGAGAGATGGAATTAAAAAGGAAAAAAAGAATCCAGGTCAAAACAAAATCTCACTTTCAATTCTTTGTGATGTAACCCTGGTTTCAATGACTGAGGTCAAAAGTTTCCTGTATTTCTTTCACTGTAGCTGCTATTTGTTTCTATTCTGCCATGCAGATCTTCGCATTAGCCGTGATGTTTTGGAGCTATTGTAGGGCAATAAGGACCATCAACTCCATCCACTGACTCTCTATTGCATTGAAGTCAAGATTCTGCATAGAACCCTCCAGTAACATGAAATGCTTTTTGTGAGGCCACTGCTTGATGATCCTTCATTGTTCAGATGACATGTTTTGGGATCATTGCCATGATTCATCCTCGATGTGCTCACTCATGGAGGGTAGTGTTTGCCCAAACTCTCACTCATCTCAGTCTGGTTCAGGCCAACAATCTTGTTCCTGGCGTATTTTGACAGCTCTTTGGTCTTGGTGGAGGGGTTGCAGTAAGACAGAAAGGTCCCAACTCACACTATGACTCACTTTTACTACTTTGCTCACCTGCCTGTATGTTGTTTTATGACATTTCTGTTTGGGACTTCATCATTTTTGTGGCTGAGCTGCTTCATCTCTTCTTGTTTTCTGTTTTTGTTGTCAGTACTCATGAAAGTGAAAAGGTTCAGCGCCATGGTCACTCACTCAGCCAAAGAACCAGCCCTCTTTTTCAATAGTTTCTGTTTTGATGCTCTTCTGCATGTAGGGCAGGATGTCACCATGGCGACATAATAAACAGAGGATAACAAACCCTTCAGTGTGGTTCTGAGGCCAGGAAAGAGAGCAGAGAGATACAGGACGGCGTACAGGTAGGACACTACAGAACATTTCACAGCCAAACGGCTGCACAGATACAAACATTTTTATAGTCAGCTTTTTATCCGAGAGGGTTCTGATCTGATGACTTAAAAGATAACTGCCTGATGGTGCAAATATCTGGGAAACGTAATTTTGTTTAATGAAATTGAAATATTCTCATTTTAATTCAGTGTTTTGCTCTTGATCAGTAGTTATTATAGGCAGTAAAATGTTCTTTTAATATAGTGGAACATTGTCAGGATCGACATGAGATTTAGGACTTGGATTTGTAACATGGTTCAGACCAGTTTAGTACAATCTTTTGAGGATCAGATAACTTTTTGAGGCATTTGTGGTCCTGAGCTTGCACAATGCAATTTCTAGGTTTGAAGCTGTAGTGGGTAATGAGGCTAGTCTTTCAGCTTGACATCAGCTGGTAATGGTTAATGTCAAGGTTTGGTAGTTAAAAAAGGTTTGTTTTAATAACAGTAACTGTACAATGCTTGTTTGTCTGTTAGTGTAAGTGTGTGTGCGTGTGTGTGTGTGTGTGGGTGTGTGTGCGTGTGCGTGTGTGTGTGTGTGTGTGTGTGCGTGTGTGTGTGGATGTGTGTGTGTGTGTGCGTGTGTGTGTGTGGGTGTGTGCGTGTGTGTGTGTGTGTGTGTGTGTGTGTGTGTGCGTGTGTGGGGGTGTGTGTGTGTGTGTGTGTGTGTGTGTGTGCGTTGACTCCAGAAAAGTTGTGAGTTCTGTGAGGAAACGACACAGCAGCACACAAACATCTAAATGCGTCTCATAATGCAGTTGGGGCAAAAATGCAGAGATTCATTTGAGTCATGCCAAAGACTGTAAAAAATGGGGTCCAGTGTCTCCCTGCTTGGCACTCAGTATTAAGGGGTTGGATTGGGGGGTTAAACTACCAACTGGTTCCTGAGCGCAGATGATCTGCAACTCGGGGGGAGGGGGGTGTCACATGTGGAGGTGTGTGGCGACTAATGGGACTTTAACTTGAACTTGTTAATTCCTACTTCCTGAGTGAAAAGCATTTTGGCTGTTTAGCATCAGCCTTTAATAATCAGCTTGTGTTTATTCGTGTCACAACATCTTTTCAATGTAAGTTGCTTTTGTTGTCTTCATTGCCTCTTTAATAAGTGTTATTTTGAAGAGATCTTGGGGACGTTTTTGATTTTTGATTTGTTTTTTTTTTTTTGTTTTTTTTGTCAAGCTTAATTGCCAAGCTGTCTACTAATCAAACATGCACTCGAGCACTTTACGTTGGAATATAAGGCAAATTCCTTGAAATACACCTGTCCATGACCTGATTTCAGCAATGACCCCCCCCCTATTTTACTAATTTCATTGGTTGACAAAGTAGTCTATCGGGGGTACATTTATTCTGTTGTTACATTGCTGCTTTTACAGTAGTCAGGAGGATTCTATCATATCAACCAACCAACTTTTTTCGTGCTTAGCCTGTTTTCTGATGTTTATTTCCATCAGTCAAGGGGGTGGGAGGTGTGAAAGGGGTGTGTTTGTGTTTGTGTGTGGAAGGGGCTATTTTTACATGGCTTTGCTTGTTTTATATTTGTTTTATTTTTGGTGTAAAGCACTTTGTGTTATGTTTCATTTGAAAAGTGCTATTTAAATAAAGATTGATTGATTGATTGATTGATTGATTGATCAATCTTCCCTGTGGAAATTATGCCAAGAATTCATCAAGAGAGCAAATAGATGTTGACTGTTTGCCCACTTGGTGGAACCTGCTCTATAGCATTTTGAGCAGAAGATTTGAGCAAAAAACACTGCTTTAGACCACAAATGATCACTTTTAAAACAACATTTCCTTAAGAGTCTAGAAAATCCATTGCTATGATTATATAAAGCTGTTCAGTTTAGTCAGCAATGTTTGTTAGGTTAGGGTTAGGGAGCGTTAGCATAAGACATCCTATAGGAAATTGCATAATACATTTGCATCAAGCTAGCAAACTTTGGCTTAGATCAGTCTCCTAAGAAACTGAAGAAAAAGAAAGAAACTAGGGCTCCACTACATAAAAAAACACGTAAAGTTGAAAGTCTATTTCTTGCTAGATTTGTAATCAAAACAAAGCTTTGGTGTCTCTAAATCCTAAAATATTTGTTTGTTAATAATTTCTGCATATTATTTAGGAGGCCTGACTTATCCATATAATACCATATCATGTAGCTTTGTATCAAAAAGCCAATCAGAACGCGAGAATTTAAACCAACATCCCTTTCTACTGAAATAACATCCGTTTGGTAATCAGAAAACTCTCATACATACAAGTACTCTCTTTCATACATACAAGGGTCACTTTCATAAACACAAGTACTATTTTTCATACACACAAGTACTCTTTTTCATACACACAAGTATTCTCTGTCATACATATAAGTACTCTTTTTCATTCATACAACAACTCTTTTTCATACATACAAGTACTCTCTTTCATACAAACAAGTGCTCACTTTCATAAACACAAGTACTCTTTTTCATACATATAAGTACTCTTTTTCATACATACAAGTACTCTTTTTCATACATATAAGTACTCTTTTTCATACATACAAGTACTCTTTTTCATACATACAAGTACTCTCTTTCATACATACAAGTGCTCACTTTCATAAACACAACTACTCTTTTTCATACATACAAGTACTCTTTTTCATACATACAACTACTCTTTTTCATACATACAAGTACTCTTTTTTTATACATACAAGTACTCTTTTTCATACTACTTTCTTTCAAAAAAAATAAATAAATAAACCCCACAGAAAACAAAGAATTTGAAGTCCCCAATTATGAACATCGGAACAGAAGGCCTTTGTGTTTGCAACTAGATGATGTGTTGAGATGTTCTAATATTTCTGTCTCAGATGAGCAAAAATTACTCAGCTCAGATTGTAACTTAATCTTTTATGTAAAAATGAATAATCTTAACCTACTATAAACACCTGCAGCTTTTAGTAAAAATCAATGAAATGCAACATTTTTATAAACAAAATGGAAGAAATTGTATTAGTTACTGTACATGTACCATGTTTTTTGCACTAATATCTGTAGAAAGTCTTCTGTCTTTAAGGGAGATGCAGTAAGTTTTGAACCTGTTTTTCTATTTTCCTAAAGAGTTTGATGGTATGTATGAAAGAGTTCACAGAATTTTTTCAAATTTGAATGGAAATGAAAAATTCTCTATGCATCATTTGTGAATGCAGGCCCCAACAAAATCTCTGTATTTTTTTTATCTGTTACTTTCTCTTCCTTCCATCTCACAGGAGCTTTCTCATTATGGCTGAGAACTCAGATGAGGATAAGTTACTAAAAGCATTTAAAAAGTTTGCCGTTCACGGAGACACCAAAGCAACAGGAAAGGAACTAAATGGGAAAAACTGGGCCAAACTCTGCAAAGACTGCAAGATTATCGATGGCAAGCATGTGACTGGCACAGATGTGGACATCATCTTCACTAAAGTCAGGTGAGGTTTGGCTTCTCAGGTCTTGTGTGGGAAAAAAAGGAGAGGAGAGCTTGTGTCGCATGGGTCTTTCATTCTTCATGTATGGTGGAAACTGTGTTGAATTTTCTCTTCAGCCTTCTACAAGAACATTAACTGACTACATAAAGGATAGATCATCTGGCTTTTCCGTTGCCACTCACACTATACAGAATACAGTGAATAACAACACGTTCAGCATGTAACAGATGCAAGCAAACACAAGTGTTTACAATTGTTAGACTACAAATAGCATCGAGTACAAAGTGCAGGCAGTTGTGCACTCCTCCCTAGAGAGCCACAGGTGAGGAGGGTGGAAATCCAGAAGTAGCAACAGCTGACCTGAAAACACCAGGAGGTAGTTAGAAAGGTAAAGCAAACAGCTAACTGTGTCACATTTTGCAACAAACCTTGCTTTGCAATTTTTTAAATCATCAATGTCTTTTCTTAACTGCATTCTGTCTGTTTAATTGCTGGTAAATGGATGGGTCTGAAGGTCTCTTTCTTATAATGTGAGAGCTATTGCTAATGTCCTGTATTATTTCCCTGTTTCAAGTTGCTGGACGTCATGGCTTCCTGGTATGTCTGAGAATGTCTGCATTTGACTGCTTTTTGGTTCCTGATGAGTTCTTTCAGGTGACAGTCTTCTTAGTATTATCTGGTTTGTGTTCGAAGAACTGGAGGAGGTTCAGCCTCAGGAACATTTTTCAAATTTGGTTTACATGCAAAAATTCTAATCTACTCAGTTTTTTTTTATTTTATTTTATAACACAAAACAATATGAACAAGGTTCCATAGTGTCAACAAGTTAAAGTCCTTATTAAACGTTGTTAAAACTGGAGGGGGGGTTGAGCCAGTGTGGTAAACTTCATTACAGTAGGTGAGGTAGAGAGTCAGTTAAAAAATCTCTCATTGCTAGCTAGCCTGGCAATAAACCTGTCCAAAGAGGAATGTTTTAAGCCTGACTTTGAATGTAGAATTTGTGTCGGCCTCTTTTACATGAGCTGGGAGTTTATTCCATAAAACAGGAGCTTGGTGGCTAAATGCTCTACCTCCAACTGTGCTTTTAGAAATTCTAGAAACCACAAGCAGTCCTGCATTTTGTGAGAGAAGTGTTCTGTTTGGTTGGTAAGGCTCTATGAGATCTTTAATATAGGATGGGGTCATACCCCATCAGAATAGAGATTAGTCCCTTTTCTGTGGCCAGTAACAAGTCATTAGTGACTCTAACTAGTGCAGTTTCAGTGCTATGGTGAGGTCTGAACCCTGACTGGAAATCTTCAAACAGGCTGTTGTCCTGTAGGTGGCAGTAAAGCTGTTTAACTACCACTCTTTCTAATATCTTTGAGATAAAGGGGAGATTTGATATTGGCCAGAATGCCAGGATCTAAACTGGGCTTTTTCAGAAGAGGTTTAACAACTGCATATTTAAAAGACTGTGGCACATAACCTGTTTCTAGAGAGGAATTTATAATAGTTAAAATGGATTCATTAATTAAGGGGAAGGTTTCTTTAAGAAGCTTAGTGGGGATTGGGTCTAAAAGACAAGTTGAGCTTTTGGAGGATGTAATAAATGATGTTAATTCTGCTAGATCTACAGCAGTGAAGCAGTCTAATGTTACAGAGGTTTCTATAGATGCCTTCGTTTCTACTGTTTTAGTCTGTTCTGGGCTGATAGTAGGGATAACTTTGTTCAACTTTTGTCTAATATTTAGGATTTTACAATTGAAAAATGAAAGAAATTCCTTAGAGCTCAGTGTAGCAGGAATATGTGGTTCCACTGAGCTGTGACTGCTGGTCAGACTGGCTATAGTACTAAAAAGAAATCTCGGATTCTGTCCATTCTGTGCTATTAAAGCTGAATAGTATTGGGTTCTGGCTTTATGCAGAGATTTTTTATAATTTAAAAGGGTATATTTCCAGTTATTCAGGGACTGCTCTGAGCCGGATCGGTGCCATTCTCTTTCTAACTTACGGGTGACTTGTTTAAGGGAACGTGTTTCAGCGTTGTACCACGGTGATACTCGGTTTTGTCTAAATATTTTTGGTTTCAAAGGAGCAACAACATCAAGTGTTCTCCTGAGGGCCTCCATGGAGTCATCAACAAACTGATCCTTTTTTCTGGGACTGGAGCTATGGAGCTGCACTCAGAGTGTTTGCTCAGCATGTTACTAAATATTGGTTGTACTGTAAGTTTAAATTCAGATACAGAACGGTCAATGTTCTTCTGAGCTGTTCTTCATTTATTGGAACGGTGGAGTTCTCTAGAACAAACTGAAAGGTGATGAGTTAAAACAAGGTCCAGGGTGAGCTTGTGACAGTGAGTGGGTTCCTTTACATTTTGTGTGAAACCAACATTATCTAATAAAGCAGCAAATGCATTTCCTAGACAGTCACTAGAGTCATCAACATTATGAATGAAACAGATTTTTGAGTTTTTCTGTTTGAGGGATTTATAGACAATATGATGTTTTCAAATGAACTGTAAATGTGTTTGGCTTTAGTGTTAGGAAGTAAGCTAGACTGTGATATTACTACTAACCCACCACCTTTCTCAGAAATCCTGGATTTCTGATAGTTATTATAATTAGGGGGGGGTTTGCTTCATTCAACCTAACAGTCATCCTGTTGGAGCCAGGTTTCTCTTAGAGCTAGCAGGCTAAGTTTGCTATCATTGATTAACTCATTGACTAAAAGGGACTTAGAGGAAATGGATCTAATGTTTAGTAACCCACATTTAATGACATGTTTAATAATTTAATTATGTCTTTGTTACACCCCTTTCTGTCTAGGGGGAGCGGGGCATAACATAAAGGTAAAATAATAAATATTAAAACAAAAAGAACATCAAAAAGACATTGCCATAAAATGATAACAAATTTATTTACATCGATAACTACAAAAAGTGACGCAAAAGGCTTCAGGGTGAACCAAGGCCAAAACAACAAACAAAACCCCCACCTATGTGAACACAAAACATCTTACCTGCTTATGAAAGAAAAGGGAAAACGATGATAAAACACTAACCTCCCTAGTCTAACATAAACAGGAGAAAATGTGCACTAAAGAAAATGGCAGTTCACCCCTACAGCTTCACTTTACAACATAACTAACAAAACCAAAGCCAGAGTGGACCTGATCACTAAACAATAAAGTGCAACACAAACATAATGAGTGGAGAAGAGCACCAAGCTGCAGTGGAGACTGACTGACTGACTGACTGACTGACTGACTGACTGACTGACTGACTGACTGACTGACTGACTGACTGACTGACTGACTGACTGACTGACTGCAGCCAGGCTCCCTTCTCGCCAGCTGAAGGTCCACACAGTGATTTTGTGGCTGCCTTAATCAGCTTAGGTCTAATGGAGGCCACACCTTCCAGCACCACACCTGAAACAAATTAAAGAAGAGACACTAACCCACAAAGATCCACAAAAAACAAAGAGGTCCCACTCTGACAGAAAAATAATACACAATATAAAGAAAACAAATCCAAATACGGCTGGGGCCATAACAGTCTTGCTTGTTGTGCTTGAGGGTACTCGCAGCTTTTACTTCAGGTTACTGTGTTTCACTCCTTGCACTCGCCTTTCAGTACATAAGCTAAAGCTAGCAGCTGCTGGACTAACTCATTAAAGACAACTCATTGAACAGAGTCTGCTTTTAAATTGTGTACATCATTTGAGTTGTTTCTATTATTTGAATGTAACTATTAATACTCATGGATGCCATGATGATGAACCAGAGCTTGTGGCCTCCATCTATGTGTCAACGTACAGGCAAAAGACAGCTCGAGTAATTACCTATGAGGAATTTCAACGTGCCCTCCAGGAGCTGGCTTTGAGAAGGTTCCGAGATCAGAGCCAGGATGAAGCTTTACAGTCCATTTGCAAGCTTGTGGAGGGCCAGGGACCGGCCAACATTGGAGTGACGGTGAGAAAAAAACTTTTACGCTGAATGCAACAACATCCCTGCATCCCTTAGAAGGTCACAAAACACTGAAAAATAACAAGGCAATTGCCTAGGACTCCCACGCCACTTGTGTGTGCAGCTTTGTGTTGGTCTTTCAGAGAAAATTCCAATAAAATATATTTATGGTCATAATGTGATGGACCTGACCAGGTCCATAAGTCCCTGAGACAAGAGAGGAGTTAACAAGACCAACTATCCAGGGGCCTACAGCATCGAACACCTTCTTCAGGAGTCTGGGGGAATACAGTCACCTGGGCAGCAGGAAGGCCTCAGGAGCTGGACTATCTCAGAAATCTGAAAGTGACAGGATCAAAATGATCTCAAACAGCAGGTGGAGACATTAAAACAGAGGGTCAGGGGTAAAAGCAGAGGGTATAAACCTGACAGCACTGTCTTTATCAATAAAAAACTTTAAAAACTGTTCACAAAGTAAAACAGAATGCGTCGGGCAGTAGAAATCACAGGGACTTAAAAGAGACTTTAAAAAGTTAAAAAGGATCTTAGGCTTGCTGGTGTTCTCAGACACAACATCTGACATGAACTGAGTCTTTGGATGTTTCACAGCAGCCTGATATTCAGTCAAGGAGATTTTAAAAAGCTTTAATGAAACGTGAAACCTGTCTTTTTCTCCATGTTCGCTCCCCGCGACGGCAGGAGCGTTTGAGCGTGCGCCTGTGATCATTGATCCAAGGCTCTGGTGCCAGTTTGCACCATTTACTCTTAAAAGGGGTGATAACTTCTAAAATGCCAGAACAAACATAGTTAAAATCCATCAGGAGCTCATCAACACTTCCATCGAGTGCACAGAGGCGCGTGAGTCAGGAGGTAGCATTAAAAGATCAAGGTCAAATCAAACGAACAAATGATCAAATAAAAAAAGCTTCAACAATCGCCTTGACATAATCGTGTAAACCCAGAGTTAAAACCAGATCCAGGATGTGTTCTTTCTAACGTGTTGACCTTTCTTACTAACTGTTTCCGGTTAAAAGAACTGATCAAGTGCAGGAAGTCTTTCGTTAGTGTCTTGATCTCACAACACCCAAAATCCCCAGCAATTAAAATCCGATCATACTTTAAATTGATCTCAGACAATTAGGCTGCAAAGTTCTGAAGAACGTCCCTTTTGAACAAGGGCAGCCTGTAGATCTTCACGCAGAGAACCGGAGACGACTCACATTTATTCTCCACAAGCTGAACCTTGAAGCTGGAGAAAGCTTTTGCTGAAAGCTGCTGGCATAAGGAGTGTGATCGGAAAAACCACAGCAACTCCTCCACCTCTACCTGCAGCTCAAGGAGAGCTGAGGAATCCACAGCCATCAGGGAGAAGTTCTGAGAACAGCATGAAGTCTCCAGTCTGTAGCCACGTCTCTGTCAGGAACATAAAATCCAGCTCCCGCAATAGATGCCAAATTAGCTAAAGGAGTTAGCATAACACTAAAAGAAGGATTACATAACAAATTTGCATTAAACAATTGGAAAAGTACATCAATTAGCTTAAACAGCTAACATATTGCTAAATCCAAAAGTAGCTTAATAATCCAAGATAACAAATTAGCTTATGTGGCATTAAGAGTAAAAGAAATGGAGGAAAGACCTTTGTTCTCTAAAGTGTGACTCACCGCATAATACTAAATGATTATGCCCACAATACTTAACACACATCTAAAAACATGTGATAGATAGTCCAACAATTTACAATGAACATGTGGACAGCAGGGCTGCACGATGGTGCAGTGGTTAGCGCACTTGCGTCACAGCAAGAAGACCCCTGGTTCGGGTTCCGGCTGGGGGAAACTGTCACCTTTCAGTGTGGAGTTTGCATGTTCTCCCCGTGCACGCGTGGGTTTTCTTCGGCTTCCTCCCACCATCCAAAAACATGCTTCATAGGTTAATTAGTTATTCTAAATTGTCCCTAGGTGTGCATGGGTGTGTGGGTGTAGCGCCCTGCGATAGATTGACTACCATCCACGGGTGTCCACTGCCTTCCCCCATAAGTGGCCGGTTTAGACTCCGGCGGCCCAGTGACCCCGAAAGAAACAAAACAGAAAATGAAATGAAAATGAATGAATGTGGGCAGCATGAGTTTTTTAAGTGCCTCGCCCAAAGACACTTCAACACATGAGCATGCAAGAGGAACATTCAAACCCTCTTTCACCAAGGATCAGAGGTTACTTGAACCTCAACTGCTCAGAAGCAACTTCATGTTTGGAAAGACTAACCCTGGGCTCGCACTGCATGTGGTCTGGTGCGACTGCAGAGCGGTCCAGCTATGGCAGATGACTCTCATTAGCTAAGGATGACTTGCGGTCCTGCTGCAGCCACAGGCTCTGCTGCCAACCTAGTGGACCGCCGAACTCACATAGGTTCACGCTATGACCTGCCATTTATATGGGGAGTACTAGTAAACAAACAAAAAGCTTTTTGCGCTCAGAGGAGGTGGTATTTGGGTCGTATCAAAATGGACATATTTCGCCAAACTGATAATGTCCAACTGCTTACTTAGAATGTTTTTTCTTTGAAACTGCTGAACAGGCTTCTCTTGTGCGTCTGTTTACGTTTATATACATCATCAACAGTCTAGCTAAGCTGCACGCGGTCCCCAGAAGCTGTGACGTCACCCAAATGCTCCCTTTTTGTGAATCAATTTAATTAGTGGTTTTGAATGACCTATCTCACGAGTTGCTTTGTGTTTATTCGCATAATCATGATTTAATGGAAACAGTGTAATTGAAAAACTGTGTTTTTTTTGTCATTTCTAAAATGTCGATAAGTTTTGATAAAGTTTTGTGCAGCTTAGTAATGGAAATGCAGCTACTGACATGCAATCAGAGGAGGCAAGAGGCTATGCAAAATATAGCTTAAAAATTAATACATGTAAAAAAAATACATACATAAAATTAAGGATAAAAATCAAATAATATTTTTTAGACATGTCTATTCTATGATTACCTTTTTTCGTGTGGGTTTTCAACATTTCTTCGGCAATTCCTGTTCAGAAACGTGAGACAGTAAAGGGTGAGGCACACCAGCCCGCGCTGCACAAACTGCTTGGAGCTGCAGCTGACACATGCACTTTACCAATTTGGTCTTTTTATCATCTTAAAATACGCTTGATTTTAAAATTACCTTAGTTTTTTTTCTTTCTCGCCATCTGTCTGATCACATTGGTTCCAGTTTGTGACTCATTTCGTCTTTTTATCTGCTAAAATTGCGCTTTAGAAACACCCTGGGTGAGGCAGGCAGTACGCCTGCCTCAAGGCAGAGGGCGCTAGTGAGGGCTGAGAATGTGACAGCAGGGCTGGATAATAATAGAATTAGAAGTAGCAAGGCAAGTCCAGCCGTCCAGTTGCTCTTTTTAATAATGTTTGGATTTATTTTAGCATCATTTTCTAAATGGTAGAACACGTTGTTAAACCCCTAAACTCAAGAATTTGCTTAGACACATCACCGGTAGTGATCTCCACTGAGACGGAACGACGTT
This sequence comes from Oryzias celebensis, assembly GCA_014656515.1. NCBI lineage: Eukaryota > Metazoa > Chordata > Actinopteri > Beloniformes > Adrianichthyidae > Oryzias > Oryzias celebensis. The sequence continues at coordinate 26,779,811 of BNCR01000003.1, read as the reverse complement.
TAAACCTGAAGAACGAAAAGGAAAACTTCTACAAACAGGTTATTAGTGTGTTTTTCCAGAAGGAGAGACCATATACATAAAACAAGGGGGCGTCACACGGACTTCATTTAAAGCTAAGAGTAAGTCAATAATAATTTTTTCGGATTTTTTTTCCCCCCTCTACTACAGTTTGTAAACGGAAACATTTTGTTGAAATTTTAAACAACGCACTTTACCTGCTGCCAATCAAATGGTGTATAAGCAACTCTATTGGGTTCATGTTTGAAAATCTGTCTGATCTGAACGTCAGTGCCTCACCAGCCAAGAACCTGACTGCACGTCACGGAATTTTATGTATCTAGAGGGATTTTGAAACGTTTTGCTGAATAAAAATTGTGACTGTAACAAACGGTGGTTAAGTTACAGCATTTTTTTTTCAAAAATCAATCCACTCACTCTAGCTGATGATGTCATCTACTCACACTGTTAAAATCACTGTTAAGACTATGTTGACATCACTGTTAAAATCAGGCAAAAGGTCAATATTGCCTAATATTTAACAGCTGTAGTTCAAAAACAAAAACAAAAGGGAAAAAATGACTCCATCCAGCCTCGTCTCTTTTCTTCATATTTGGAAAATCCGAGTTAGGCGGAGTTAACTCCAGCCAAGATGGCTGCGCCCGTAAGCTGAGAATGTAGGCTTCATGTTGGGGACTGTAGAAGTCAATGGATGTCGTCAGAGACAATCTGTCCATTCTTTTATGTCTATGGTCTGTGGATGTTGGACCTAAATGTTTCCAAACAGATCAGTGACACCAGCTGCTGCAGCTTGCTAAGGAAACACAAAAAGTGCAGATACTTCCAGCCTCACAGCCTTTACCTTGAACAAATTGACGCTGTGACTAAACTGTAAGTGAGATCAAAATAATTCTTTCAGTTTTAAAAAGCTACAAGCACAGGATTTCATAAATCTAAATTTTAGTTTTGGTTTTGATCTGAAATGAGAGAAAAAAGTGTATTCTCTGCTGAGCTTTTAACCCCATGTTCTCCGATGGTTGAGCTGCATTTTTGATCTCTTCCCAACTAGTGCTGTCAATCAAAAAAATGATTTCTCAAACATCAGATTTCTCACACTTTTGGGTTGTGATTAATCATGATTAATCCCAATGATTTATGAGTTAATTTTTTTAAGAAAGTATGCAGCTTTCGCACAAAGAAAAAAGGCCAGAGAGAAAATGTTTCCCCTCATTTCTATTGTCTAAAATGTTCACATGTTTAACGTGTTGACTCAGAAGTTTCATTTGTGTGCAGAAAACACATCAACAGTAAGATAAGCAGAACTGTAAAGACCTTTCTGCCTGCAGTTTTACTACAAGAAAACAAAATGCTGATCTACATCCATAAGAAACAAACATTGTGTTTCTGCGCTTTAAATAGTCCAGGAGAAGACTCTGTTCTGATTGGCTGGCGGGTGTTCCGGAAGAAGTTCCGGTCACAATGTTTTATATGTGCATGTTTCTTCAAAACAAACTTATTCTGATGATCTAGCCAAAAACAAGTAGTAAAGGGTGAACTTTCTCTCTAAACTGATGCGTTATTGAACCTATTGTGATAATCAGCATATACTGTGTCACAAAGTAAGAGGATGTAACAAGAGTGGCCTGGTTACATTGGAGGCAGACGTCTTTAAAGTCCAGGAACATACGTTGTTGTTGTTGTTGTTGTTTTTGTTTGTTTGTTTGTTTGTTTTTTTTTTAAGGAAACAATGCATCAAACTGAACAGCTCTCATCAGCTCCCCTCACCCACACTGAGCTCCTTCCCTTTTATGGGCTCCAGTTAATTGGCTGGTCACGCCCAGGAAGGAAATGACAGTACAATAATACAACAAATAAGCATAAGACAGACAAAAGAGACAGACCAAAAGTGTCTTGAAACTATTTAGTTAACCTCCTGTAAACAAAACAAACATAAACGAACAAACAACCCAAATCATTACAAACCTAAAGACAAACAAACAAATCCAAATCCCTTCCACTTCCTGTGCTCTTCCTTAAAACAGGAAGTGAAGGCCTTGGCCACCATTTTGCCCTTTGAGCACCAGGAAGAGGAGGTGAGAAGTAAAACAAAAATCAATAAACAAGTTTAAACATATTGTGTTTGTTCTGCTCCTTTGTGAAATGTCTAAAAGTAATGAACAAACAGGTGACAAGTAGATACTACTTTGTAACTTACTGTATATCGCTTTCCTTTGCTGCTGCAGTTGAAGTCTGCCAACCCAGCGATGCATTGACTCGTTACCTTGACAACGGGTCGCATTACATATCAAATAGTCCGCCTTTTGTGAAAGCGCGATTTCAACCTAAAAATAACAACAATATAGTACTAAAAATTGATGGAACGTTTTTTTTTGTAACTGACCACGTTATAAGCGGGATTGAGCCTGATGAAGTGTGTATTTTCAGAGTTTACTGAAGCCTGAACCAGCAGCAGACGGTTGCTTCGGCGAGTGTGATTAATCAGCGTTAATCTATATTAACACGTTTTTTTTATTTTTTATTACGAGTCAACACATTAACATTGACAGCCCTGGTCCCAAAAATGTTCATGTCTTCAAAACTCTTTCAACGAGTTAAATGATTGTGCCGACCACAAGGCGTTCGGCTATAATGTGTGCTAGTGTCTGTTGGTTCAAACATGTTCTAGCAAGTTAAAAATATGTTTTTGGTTTTTCGTCAGACTTAATTTGGGTGGGTATAGAAGAAATGAGTGAACTTTGTGTCAGACTAGGAACTGCAGGGCAAAAGTGTTTGCCGCATGGTTTGAGCGTTGCATTTTACCCAACCAGAGGCATTTTCCTACGTTTTACGTTTGACTCAAACAGTGGTTGAGTTATAGCAGTTTATCTGGAATTCTTTTCTTTTTTCTTTTTAAGTGATCCGTTCACTACAGACGTTGACTTAATCCACTCCAAAATCCACTGTTAAAATCAGGAAAAAAGTCAAAATGGCCTAATTTTAAACAGCTGTAGATGAAAAACTACATCCAAAATAAGTTTACGTTTTTTAAGTGTGTTACTATGGTTCTATGAAGTCCGGATGACTGGCAGAGGCGATGCTTCAAGCACCGAATAGCCAATGGCAACAAAGTCCCAAGGAATCAAGAAAATGGGACTCAGCCACACCTCAGAGCGGAAGTCAGGCACATTCACCCTGTAGAACCTGGCGGAGATATCCAGGGTGAGGCAACTGCCCTCTGACTCCAACAGGACTCCATGAGCAGCAGCCCTGGATGTAGACACAGCCCTGGATGTAGACACAGCCCTGGATGTAGACACAGCCCTGGATGTAGACACAGCCCTGGATGTAGACACAGCCCTGGATGTAGACACAGCCCTGGATGTAGACACAGCCCTGGTAGAATGACACAAACCCCTGTTGACAAGGAATGACCGCGCATAACATTCAGCCTTATCTGATGGCTGTGGAGGATGACCCTTTTGGCTCGTCTCCAGTTGAATTGTTTTTTAATGACCACTGATAAACCCAGGTATTCTCTATAACAACATGTAAACGAAGCATCCAATAACTGTTTTTAAGAAAAATAAATGTTTAACCTAAGCCTAACACTGAATGTTTACTTCTGTTGTTTTTTTGCATCAGAAAGCTGCAAAGATTGCTGCAGTGGACCGTCTGACTGACACGTCCCGCTACACTGGATCTCACAAGGAGCGCTTTGATGAAAGTGGTCGGGGCAAAGGTCGAGAAGGGCGGGAAGAGATTAATGAGAATACTGGATATGTGGGAGCCTATAAGAATGCTGGGACATTTGACATCAAGAAGAAAACTGAGAAGTAATTTGGTGGGAGCCAATAGGAAGTGTCAACTGGACCAAAGCATGAACTGTAACCCGTGTATGTGTGTTTGCAGTTTTGCATGTAACCTTTACTCTGATAAACTTCTGCATCCTGATCAGTTCATGTTTTTTGCAACAAATAAGAAAGACAAAACTGTATAAGCAGTGATCTCCAAGGACAAGAGAACAATGCATGTATTTTTGCTGCAGTGTTCAGAGGACTGCTCTTTTTAGTTTGTTCAGTCCCTCTAGGAAGCTGCTGAGCTACTAAAAGCACATTAACTTCTCAGAATAGTTTTTCTTGTTGTTTTGAACAAACACTTTCCCTAAAATTTGTCTAAAATAATTGTATTTCTTCTGTCACTTGCATCACTGTGTGCGACACTGAAGATGACTCTGCCACCAAAAATCCCTTCAAGTGAGTCAAGAGTGTACTGCAGGCGAGTAAAAGATGAACACAACTTTCATTAGGACTTTTTATTTGCATCCCCACCTGCCTGAGAAAGACTACCGAAACGGGACGGGGCCTCCTGCAGAAAAACAAACTGGAAGCTAAGAAGAAAAAGCACATGTGCATGAGAAATTAATTAAAAATGAGACAATTCTGCCCAACACACAGGTTTATGCAAAAGCAGACCAGACAAGAAAAAAAAGCCCAAGTTTACAAAAAAAGCAATAAATGTTAGAACCACAGACTGTTTATGAGAAGTGAACAGACAGGAAGTACCTGCTGGCTCCAAGAAGCCAAAATCCCATAGACTCCTATAGAGAAAAAGTCTATGCCAGGATACTGGAGAGAGTTTGTTCAATAGTCAAACCTCAGATCCAGGAACAACAGTACGGTTTGTGTTCTGGTTGTAGAGCTGTGGACCAGCTCAGTCCAGTTTTTATGCAGTCAATGGTTAGAACTTTAAAGTAATGAAGTTGTTTGTTCCATTTCTGTAAATGTGTTACAGTGAGTGTCCTGCCTCACCGTTGTCTGAATCTATGGAGTGAATCATTTGTTTTTCCAGTTTATTAATAGAGAATTGGTTACAGTGTGTTCTAGTTTAAAAAAACACAACAAAGAGCAAATGACTTTTGCCTGCAGGGTCACACATCACATATAATGAAGCTTAAAATGAGGGAAGCTGTCATGATGAGGCTGATGAAGCATAATCAAATAAAACTTTGCAAAAGCAATCATGTTTGTTTGACTTAGGAAGCTGTTTTGGACTTAACGGCCTGTAGTAAAAATTGTGCTCCGGTGCCAATTTGTTTAGATTTTTCTGTTGAGCATCAATTCTCTTGGCATAACCTGCAAAAAAGAAATTGACAGACTTCTGAGCAGCAACTCTGCTTGTAGCCACCGTCTCAGACACCCAATTTTTCAATTTGTTGTCAATACAGACAATAAGAATCTGATCACAGTATGTGATAGAAGGACAGACACACGGCTTGTAGTCATTCTCTCCAATGGATTGTTTTTATTTTTCATTATGTTGGAGATGGGAAAAAGGGAGAAGTGATTGTGCTTTACTCTTAGGAGATGTCATGGACTGTTGCTGCCGCTTTAGCTAATAAGAATGTGTCTATGTAAATGAAGTTAACACAGAAAGTTTTGGAAGAAAACACACAGTTAAGTCCTTTTCCCTTGGGGAGGCAAAGAAAACATTTGGAATCTGTTTTGTAGTCCAGTGGAGCATCCTGCGGTCTTGAGTTTTTAGTATTTGCTTTTTTTTAATAGTAAACTTTTTCATTATTTAGGATGTTATTCCTGTGATTAACGTCAAGAAATACTCTGGCTGTAAAATGCTTTAGTGGGAGTGACGTATTTGCACATGCTCAAAGTAATCTGGCAGCTATTACCGATGGGAGTGTCAATGTCACACCCCCAAAAGCCAAATGCCGCACTGTGATTGGTCAGTTTGTCAGCTCCGCACACAACACTGTAAATGTGCCATTCATTCAAAACTCGTGGGCTGCACTAACATGAAACATTCATTTTAAGGTGGGGGCCACAAAATATTGTCCTGGGGACTGCAAATAGCCCACAGGCCACCAGTTTGAAATCCCTGATGTACATCATGTAATTGTAAATTGTCAACATAATGTTTAACAGAGTTGTTTAAGTTGTCAGCTTTTGCTGTTCCTGGTTGCACTTGAGGAAGACTCATGCAGATCTTTAAAGTTTGCTGTGATGTCTAATCAAGTTCCTGCTGGTTGATAATCAAGTTACATTCCAGCTTCCCCTTCAAGTGCTCCCAACAGATGGTGGTGTAAACCAAACATCAGCAGGATTGGATTTGAACCTGACCGGAGAGAGAATCTGTGTGACTCTGATGCCTGCAAAAAGCCTCACAAAGAAGATTTACCTTCAATCAGTGTTTATTAAATCTGCAGCCATTAAAGAACACTCCCTTCCATTCTCCCTTCATCCACTAATCCTGATTACAACTGAAAAGGTGGTGTCTGCTCCTGCCACAATCAACAGACTGAACAGATCACAGAGGACTGCAGCTGGACTTTGCAGGGGAGATGAGGGACCAAATAAAATGACTGAGGAGACAGACAAACAAGACGCAATGAGGGAGGAAGCAGAAGAGAAAAAAGAAAACTAAGACACAGGAACAAATACAAAGACAGTCAAATGATACAGTGGAAATGAGAGGATGAAGCAAGAGGACAACTGATCTCAATCATGGACAACAGAGGAAGGAGAGGAACAAATGGATCTATCAAAGACTCTTCCATCAAACGTCGAACATCTTCTGGGTCAAAGGAGGTAAGACAGGGATTTGAGACCCCTGAAGGCTTTAAGACCATCTCATCCTGCAGAGCTCCAATGACTGGAGGAAAACATGCTGTCCTATAAGTTTGAATGCAGAAATCTTTGCAGTTGGGCTGTTAACCCTCCACGCTCCTTATATCAAGATAATCACAGGTTTACAACTTGGTGCATTTTTGCAACAAAATAAATGCTTATATGTGTTTTAGTATATGTATAAAAATATTCATTCATTCATTTTCTATAACGTTTTGTCCCTTTCGGGTTCAAGGGGCTGCCGGACCCTAACACGGCCACTCATGGGCGAAGGCAGGGGACACCCCTGGGCAGGTTGCCAGTCTGTCGCAGGGGATTATATAAAATAAATCTTTTCAAAAGTCTTTTTTACAAAACTCCAACCCCTTTTTAGTTTTAAAAACAAGGAAGTATCCAAGGCTTTGTCTTAAGGCTTTCTTTGTAAAATTCATCCCAAAAACGACTTAGCCCCTGAGAGACCCACACAATACAATATGAACAATGTAATATGAAGTGTAATGCAGTTGCGTCAATTCGCATTCTGGTGGGCGACAGGTCTCTGACTGCAGTTTCGGCATATGGGCCGAACAGCAGAGTACCCAGCTTTCTTGGTGTCTCTCGGAGGGGTAAAGAAAAGCACCCCAACCGGGGACTCCATTGTCCTCCTGGATGACTTCAATGCCCACGTGGGTAACAACAATGGCACCTGGAGGGGCGTAACTAGTAGAAACAGCTTCCCTGATCTGAACCAATGATCGACTTTGTAGTCGTTTCAGGTGACCTTTGGCCGTGTCTTTTGGAAACTCAGGTAAAGAGAGGGGCAGAGCTGTCCACTGATCACTACCTGGTGGTGAGTTGGATTCGTTGGCGGGGAAGGAGGCAGGAATAACTTGGCAGACCCAAACGTACTGTGAAGGTGTGCTGGAAATGTCTGCCTGATCCCTCCGTCAGTGAAGTCTTTACCTCCCACATCCAGAGGAGCTTCAAACAGGTAGAGAGGGAGGCTGGTAACATTGGGTGGGAATGGACCATTGTTTCTGCTGCTGTTTGGAGCTGTGGTCGCAAGGTCTCTGGTGTCTGTCATGGGGGCGACCCCCAAACCCGTTGGTGGACACCGGAAGTAAGGGATGCCGTCTATCTGAAGAAGGAGTCCTATCAGGTCTGGCTGCTTGTGGGACTCCAGAGGCAGCTGACAGGTATCGGCAGTCTAAGCGAGCTGTGGCTCAGGCTGTACTGGAGGCAAAATTTCGGTCCTGGGAGGAGTTAGGTGACGTCATGGAGAGGGACTATCGGCTAGCCTCAAAGAGGTTCTGGCAAACCGTCCAGCGCCTCAGGAGTTGGGAAGCAGTTTTCTGCAGGCACCGTTTTCAGTGCAGGTGGGGAGCTGCTGACTTCGACTCCTGGACCTCCAGCATGCATTGGAACGGTTTTCAGCCAAGTGTGAAGTGGCTGGGATGAGGGTCAGCACCGCTAAGTCTGAGGCCATGGTTCTCGACAGGAGAAAGGTGGTTTGCCCTCCCTGTGGGTGGAGTGCTCCTTCCCCAAGTGGAGGAGTTTACGTATCTTGGGGTCTTGTTCACGAGTGAGGGAACATCTGAGGGTGAGACCGACAGGCGGATTGGTGCTGCGTCCACCGTCATGCGGTTGCTGTACCGGTCCATCGTGGTGAAGAGAGAGCTAAGCCAGAAAGCAAGGCTCTCAAGCTCTGGGTCTTGACCAAAAGAACGAGGTCCCCGATACAAGCAGCCGAAATGAGCTTCCTGCATACGGTGGCTGGGCGCTCACTTAGAGATAGGGTGAGAAGCCTGGTCACTTGGGAGGAGCTCGAAATAGAGCCGCTGCTTCTCCATATTGAGAGGAACCAGTTGAGGTGGCTCGGGCATTTGGTTCGGATGTCCCTAGGGAGGTGTTCCAGGCATGTCCCACTGGGCGGAGGCCCCCGGGGAAGACCCAGGACCCAGGACACGCTGGAGAGACTATGTCTCTCAGCTGGCCTGGGAACGACTGAGGGTCCCCCCAGAGGAGAAGCAAGAAGTGGCCAGAGAGAGAGAAGTCTGCTTAGACTGCTGCCCCCGCGACCCAGTACAGGATAAGCGGAAGAAAATGGATGGATGGATATATGCTTCATTTAGTATTTGTTATGTCTATAGTAAACTACGTGCTGTCATTTTAGTAATTTTGATTGTAAAAAAAAAAGGATTAGTATGCTCCAAATATGATATTTTGTGAATAATTCTGACTGCTCCTTTTTTAAAATACGTACAGTATAATGGCTTCAGTTAAGGTTTATAGGTTTTCCCTCATATTTTATTCTAGTAAGTAATGCAGGATTTCACCAAGCAACTATATAATATACGTTGTGAAATGCAATCAAGAAAATGTTTTGCTTTATTTAAGATTGAAAGATTTTTTTGAGATTATTCCTTTTTACTTGTCTGTTGTGTTTTCCAAGAGTTTAGAATCAATTATTAGTCTTAAAAAAAATGTTCTCTTTTACTTTTCAATTGATGTTCTGTTTATGCTTAACTGTTGCTAAAAAAATGTCCATTACCAAATGTCATGTTTCTTTTTAAATTTACATTTAATGAGAATATATTCCTTTCCAGCCATTTTTAAAATAATATATAGCTCATTAATTATAGTGCTAATAAGATAATTATAATCATTATCACTGTAAAATATATTGGTGCCATCTGAAAATAATAGATACTTAAAGATAAGTAATAAATAAGATATGTTAAATATATAATTTTTGTACATGTTAAACAATTTTGGTCCTAATACAGAGCCCTGAGGGACACCACAAGTAATTTCCATATTAGTAGATGAATGTTAGAAGTAATGTTAACTTATTGTTTTCTTTCTAACTTTTTTTATCCACTTCCATGCCATTTCTCTAATTCCATTCTGTTCAAGTTAATTGAGCATAATTTTATGGTTTATCATATTAAATACGAGTTAAATAAGTCTTCATATTTCATATCCATATTTAGTTCCGTAAAATTTCTGATCAGACTTTCTACGTCACAAATGTCCCTCCTGTGAAATCTTTGACTCACCTCTCAGGTACATGTCTCTCCCCTTTCACTGCCTGTGCCCCTCTGACCTGACTCTTTTTAGATTAACAGGGATGGAGGAGTAGTTTTAGTGTATTATTATTATTTCCACCAACTTTAACATCCCTTATGGAGCTCAGCTCGACTTTCAAAGCTAAACTGAGAGAAATTGCCATCATGGAAAAAATTTAACTTGTGTGTTAGCCAGGTTTGTATTCATCAAATGAGGAGCACCTGGTTCAATATTTACACGCAACTTTCTGCAGTTAGCTGGTGCTAACTCATTCTTGCTACCAGTGGTGATGAAGACTTACTTTCCTGAAGAACTTGTGTTCATCCATGTTGTCTAACATGTTTTGCTGTGTGTTGATGCAGCGGTATGCAAAGTAGCAGTGAAAACGTGGACTGGATTTTCAGTAATGTGGTTGTTCTCTGTGAACAGCTGGAACGGATCGGATAATAAAGCACTGACGCATCCTTAACACTGTAAAGTGAATGCTAGAAGAATGGAGCTTTCCATTTCTTTATTCACCCAATCCTCTAATCCTTATTTTAATTCCAGTGCTAGTTTCCTGTATTTGTTTAAATGCATTCGACTCAATCAACTCTGAGTTTGTGCGCATGTATGCATGTGAGTGTGTGCTCGCACGTATTTGAGTGTGTGCACATACATGCATGTCTTCATATGTGTTAAAGTGTTTACTGCACATGTTTGTTTTTGTGTAAGGGTATTTTTCTGAGTGTGTGCAATAATGTGCATACTCACATTCGTGAGAGTGCATGTGTCTGCCTGTCAGTATATGCGTTTGAATGTTTTGGTGCATGTGCTTTTATATGTGCATGAGCATTGGTGTATGTGTGTAATTCTGAGGCTAGAATTAGAGTAAATCCTGCACTCTGGATAATGGAGGATTAATGTTTGAGCTGCACATGACCCTCAGTGTCATTGTCCCTTTAAAGAGCAAATCATCCTCATCATTACTGCTTCCTCCTTCTCTGTCTACTCAGGTTTAATGCCACAGACTCTCAGTCTGTCTCTCTGCACTCAATTAAGTGGAGAGAATTTAAAGAGATAGACCCAAACATCAGCAAAAGCACCACCTTAGCTGTTCCATCAGGATTCTGAGTCCTGCGGAGCACCTAAAATGAGCAAACGTTTACTTAAAGAATTCAATAGACTGCTGTCTAAAGGAGTCAAAAGCTTCAGCACATTTTTAAAATGAAACAAATTAAAAAGAAACAAACAAAAAAAAAACAACTTTAAATAAAGTTTCAGGGTTTAGTATAATTACTATATACTACTGTATAAACAAAACTATCAATGAAAGTTTTGTGTCTTATTATCTTCATCTTCATTATCTATGTACCTAATAAATAAAAGAAGTTGTTTGTGATGCCCAGAATTTGTGTTTTTCTGGAGCAGAAGAATTTGATACACAGCAAATTACTCAGCAAAATCTGATTTGCTTAAAGAAGAAAAAGTATGAATTCAAAGACATAAAACTGAATAATTTAAAAAAGCAATATTTTCCAAATCTTTAATTTTTGAATTATTGTTTTGTTTCCAACTATACATTTGTAATTGATGTGGAGATAAAAAATATAATTTTTATGTATGGTCTATCAGAATGGAAAGGGTTGAATTAAACAGTTTAAATATTAGTAAACAAATTGATTATTAGATAGAAATTTAGTTAGAAATTTTTAACATCAGTTCATAAAATGTATAAAATATTATTTTTATTTTTTTGAAATTTCAATAAGCTTTTTTGTTAGTTGATTCCTAATCTTGTTTACGAAAGCTCCACTTTATTCATTTAATTTAAATAATTATGTGAATCCTGTTTCATAACTCAGCAAAGTTGATTTTAAAATGGAAATGTTATTGGAAAACCTTGGTTTTCTTGTTAGGCTTCCTTATCAAGGAATGTGTTCATTTCAAAGCTCTTGGTGTTCCCTTTCAGCCTTTTTTCAGCATTTTCTCAGTTTTAATTTTAGAAAAATTGTAAATGTTCCTTGAAACAAATAACGTTTTTTAGGTTGAATTAAAGTTTATTGTGTTAACCAAGCGAGGGACATTGGGCGACAACCGCATCAACCCTAGACAAAATCGGCAACCCGTTACAAAGGATCCCCAAAGGGAAACACTGGATCATAAAACCTTAAAAAGAAGATAAAAAATAAATAAATAAAATAATAAGAATAAGAAGAATAAGAATAAAGGGTACTGTAGAGGAGAGTCCAGCCGATAGTCGAACCTCAGATCCAAGAACAACAATGCGGGTTCCACCTCTACATCCCCTTTAGAGTGCTGGAGGGTTTGTGGGAGTTCGCTCATCTCTCATGTGTTTTGTGGATTTGGAGAAGGCGTTTGACCTTGTGCGCCCCTGCACTAAAAAATGAGCTGTCTGATTTACCTAATCTAGTTATGTCAACCGGTCCCACAAATGAAATAACAATTTATAATCAAGCTCAACAAGAATTTCTAGACAAAATGAATGAAACATCATCAAATAAAAGCTATATGGTACACTTAAGCTGAAAGAAATTATCATTATTATGTAAGATTTACTAATGAACTGTTAAGTTAACATGGTTACATGGACTGGTTTCAGTTGAAAATACTTAGCATGGTTTAGCTAAATCAACTTACGGAAGCATCATTCAATTATTTAAAACCTCTTATTGTACGAAATCAAAATTTTCATTTTTATTTTAAACAACAAAGTTGTGTGGGACCAGTTGAGATAACTAGATTAAAACATACATCTTTCTTGAGTGTAGGAATGATTCTAGATTAAATAAACACAACTTGAATTGCGCACATCATCTTTACTTCAAAGATTTCAAGGCTTTACAGATAGACAATGCCTACCTGAACATCTTAAACATCTCAGTTTGCCATTTAATTAAAACACTTCAAAGCTTTACATGAATACATGAAAATAAATTAAACCTAAAAATCAAAAGAACAAGTACAAAACAAATGTACTGGATTAAAACAAGCCAACCTATGTGGAAAAAGTAAAATAAAAACACCATTAAAGTATAATAAAATCATAAGAACATATAAAATAAATTTTAGACCTTGAATAACAGCCTTATTTTGTTCTCAGCCTAAAAAGGTTCCTATTGATGAAAAAGGTGATTTCCTCAAAGAATTCCCTGCTCCAAAAATTGTACCTGACACAACCAAAAAAATTTTTTTTCCATAAACTAGAATTCTTCATCTTTACATCTCAGTTGGCCACATTTTCAGTCCAAATCGACTCCCAAAATATCTGTTCAAAAGAGTTGACGATTGTTCCGTTGTCATCTTACCTTCATCAGGGGAATTCATTAAGTTTGTTTTTAAGGACCTGCACTTGATTGGAAAGTCTGTTCCCATCCAGTTCCATGACCACCTTTTGCAGAAATTCAAAGGTGTATTTTGCATCCTTGGGGTAACTCAGGTTCAAACAGTTGATCAAGCCGGAAAGGAGTGCAAATCCTTTGGCAACATCAGTAATGTCCTGCAGAACTTGACATCCTTCAATCACAATCCCAACATCTTCAGGTGGATCAGTGTTTTCTGCTCCTTCAGAACGTACTACAAACATGCCTAAAGGAACGGTCTCCAACTCTTTTCCTGTAGCAAGATCCACATCCTTAAGAAGACAAACAAACAAAACAATTAATAACAGAAATATAGACAATTTAATACAGTTTATAACAAACTGTGATGTACTGCTTTGAAGACTTTTTAACTCAAAAGGGTAACACAACTTGACAGTTAGACTGACTCCACTCTCAGCCCAAATTTTAAAAATAAAAGAAGGGGCGGGACAAAGGCAGGCAGGTAGGTAGGCTGAAAAACTAGAGCTGCAGAGCATGATGATGTGCAACTACTGAAATGACATGTAACTTTTACCCGTTGGTCAATCACAAAATTCAATTATACTACCTTGTTTCATCCTCTAGGGGACAGCCCACAGACAGTTTATGACTATTTTAAGGAATTAAACACATTTGTTTTCAACTGTGAAATATTTGGCAAGGACCAAGAGTCAGCACTTTTAAAGCTCCATTCGTACAGGAAAACAGCCTAAAAAGGTTGATTTACTGCTGTGTTACGCTTTAACACCAACTCGTAGCAAAGTAGAGAGGAAGACAATAATAGAAACAGAAAACTTGTTGTGCCCTGGAGGCGTTCCTTCTCCCTCGTCAAGCACCGCACCTGTTCCTGATCATCACCACCTGGTCATCATCACCATGGGTTCTTAAGCAGCGTCAAACCTCCAGCCACTGTCAGATTGTTATGCCGTTTGTGTATCAGTCGGCCTGCCACTCCGTCATCTCGCCTGCCTGCCTACCTGCTTACCTGCCTGCCTGCCTGCCTGCCTGCCTGCCTGCCTGCCAGCCAGCCCCGCTCTGTCAGCTCAGCCTGCCAGCCTGCCAGCCCCGCTCTGTCCCCCCTTTCTGCTTCAATGTTCTCTGGTTTTCGACCAAAAGCTTATAACCTATGGTAGTGACCGCGTCAAGGTCTCATATGTGATCAGTCTCCTTGAAGGAAAGGCACTTACGTGGGCGGAGGCGGCATATGAGAGCGAGGGCTTTGGTCAAATCACGTTCGCTGCCTTCAAGAATGAACTGAAAAAGGTGTTTGATCATCATACGTGGGGAGGAGATCCTGCACAACACCTTATGCAGCTCCGACAGGAGGCACTCAGCGCAGCCGACTACGCCATCGAATTCAGGACCATGGTTGCTGACTCTGGTTGGAATGAGGCTGCCCTACAAGCCGCTTTTTTCCATGGCCTTAACGAACGGCTTAAGGATGAGCTCGCCACCAGGGACCCGCCCCGCTCGTTGGAGGGTCTTATTGCCCTCACTATTAGGATCAACAACCGTCTCTGTGAGCGCGGTAGAGAGCGGCGAGTACGATCCAGGTTGCCAAATACCTCGACTAGGCCCCCGCCTTCCTCTTCCACATCTGATGAGCCCATGCAGGTGGGACGCACTCCCCTCACCTCGGAGGAACGCCTCCGCCATCGGATTAGTGGGGAGTGTCTTTACTGTGGACTGGGAGACCACCAGATTACCATATGCCCCTCTCGGTCAAACGACAACGGTGGCCCGTAGGAATGGGGGTACTGGTGACCGCTGATTTATCACGATCAACCCCCCACACCAAGACACTCCTGCCGGCCACCCTGTGTTTATCCACGACCCATCCAGTCCAGGTCCTGTTAGATTCCGGGGCTGAGGCCAACTTTTTTGACTGTGCTTTGGCGTCTCAGCTGGGAGTGCGGCCGGAGCCCCTTTCATCTCACATCACAGCTAAGGGTCTGGATGGACAGCTGTTGTACACCATCTCTTCACAGACCCCACCGGTGAAATTGGTCATCTCAGGCAACCACCACGAAACCATCCAATTCTTCATTATTGACTCTCCCACTGCCCCAATCGTCCTCGGGCACCCTTGGTTGGCTCGACACTATCCCCATATCGACTGGTGTAATGGCAGAATTATCAGCTGGGGCCCTTTCTGCTATAAGTCATGTCTTCTATCCGCGGTTCCCTCGACACCTACCAACCCAGTCCAACCACCGGTCTTCCCGGACCTGTCCTCTTTAGCCCCTGAATATCATGATCTTAAAGAAGCATTCAGTAAGGACAAGGCCTTACACCCCCCCCCCCCCCACCCCCCCCACCCCCCCACCGGCCCTATGACTGTGGTATAGACCTGCTCCCCGGGGCTCCTCTTCCTACGAGCCGCCTCTACAATCTCTCCAGGCAGGAGACAGCTAATATGGAGAGATATATACAGGACTCTTTGACAGCCGGCCTCATCCGCCTATCATCCTCCCCTATGGGGGCCGGTTTCTTCTTTGTGGCCAAGAAAGACGGCTCACTCCGACCTTTCATTGACTACAGAGGGTTAAACAGCATCACCGTGAAAAACAAATATCCATTGCCACTCTTTGAGTCCGCTTTCCACTCCCTCCAGGGGTCCACCATCTTCACCAAACTGGACCTCAGAAATGCTTACCATCTTGTCAGGGTGAGGGAGGGGGATGAGTGGAAAACTGCATTCAACACCCCTCTAGGCCATTTTGAATACATGGTCATGCCATTTGGACTCTGCAATGCCCCCGCCATTTTTCAAGCATTAGTTAACGACGTATTAATAGACTTCCTGAACTGCTTTGTTTTTGTCTATTTAGACGACATCCTGTGCTTCTCCCCATCCCTTGTAGACCACATATCCCATGTCCGGCAGGTTCTTCAGCGACTTTTAGAAAACCGGCTGTATGTCAAGCTGGAGAAGTGCACCTTCCACACCAACTCTGTGTCCTTTTTGGGCTACATATTTGAGAAGGGGCAAGTCAAAGCAGACCCAGGGAAGGTCAGGGCAGTGGTTGAGTGGCCTGTACCCACCACCGTGAAACAGCTGCAGCGCTCCCTTGGGTTCGCGAATTTCTACCGTCGTTTTATTCGTGGTTTTAGTCGCGTGGCTGCGCCTTTAACCCAACTGACCTCCCCTTTTGTGCCCTTCTGCTGGACCCTGGAGGCAGACCACATATTCCTCACACTCAAAGACCTGTTCACTACCGTCTCTGTCCTTCAACACCCTGCCCCCGACCGGCAGTTTGTGGTTGAGGTGGATGCCTTGGATGCTAGTGTAGGGGCCGTGCTCTCCCAACGTTCTGCTACAACCAACAAGTTGCATCCCTGCGCATACTTCTCACGCCGCCTCACTCCCGCAGAGCGCAACTACCACGTGGGTGATCGGGAGCTTCTGGCAGTCAAGTTGGCCCTGGAGCACTGGCGCCATTGGCTGGAGGGCACTCGCACCCCTTTTCTCATCTGGACGGATCACAAGAACCTATCCTATCTGCAAACTGTCAAACAACTCAACCCACGCCAGGCCCGGTAGGATCTCTTTTTCACTAGATTCAACTTCTCCATATCTTACCGACCCAGCAGCAAGAATCAGAAACCAGACTCCCTGTCCCGGCAATATGCACCCGACTCCTCTGCCCCTCTGGAGCCTATCGTATCCCCCAACCGCATCGTGGCTGTGGTCACCTGGGAGGTGGAGGATGAAGTGTGGGAGGCCCAACAGCAGGACCCTGACCCAGGTACCGGTCCCCCAGATAGCCTCTTTGTCCCTAATTCTGTTCATTCCCAGGTCATCCAATGGGGCCATGCTTCCCGTCATGCTTGTCACCCTGGCAGTTCTCGAACACTATCACTGCTGCAGCCAGCCAGCCTCCCAGCCCCGCTCTGTCAGCTCAGCCTGCCAGCCCACTCTGTCAGCTCAGCCTG
Organism: Oryzias celebensis; assembly: GCA_014656515.1. NCBI lineage: Eukaryota > Metazoa > Chordata > Actinopteri > Beloniformes > Adrianichthyidae > Oryzias > Oryzias celebensis. The sequence continues at coordinate 26,762,830 of BNCR01000003.1, read as the reverse complement.
CCAGCCCGCCCTGTCATCCTGCTCCACTATTCACCTATTCAATAAACATACCTTCTCATCCTTTAAGACGTGTCTGCTCTTGGGTTCCACCCACCTCCTTGTTCACAACAAAACTAAAACTAGAGGTGATCTAAGACCATATCCTCACGTATCTGGATATGTCTCAGTCCCCACATGAGCGTTATTAAATAAATTTCCACCTCCACAACTCCAGAGATAAAAATGCTCATGTGACCAGAATAGCTAATCAGAGCCATTCATCTTTGTTCTGTTGCTTCAGCATCAATAAAGCTGCGGTAATTTGTCATGTTGTTTGATGAAAAAATTCTGTTTTTGTACAAATGGAGAGAAAAATGTAGGTATTTTTCAAATGTCCAGATACAGAGGGGCAAAACAGTATTTATATAGATACCAATTGTGAAAGTTCTCCCACATAACAAAACTCATTGTCTCTCATTTTGTCTCTCATTGTTTTCTCATAGAACAGTATGAGACAGAAATCCAGAAAATTACATTGTCTGATTTTTTTTAAGAATTCATTTGTAAAATATGGTGGAAAATAAGTATTTTGTTACCTACAAACAAGCAAAATTTCTTGTGCCTTAGGTTGTTGTGTGGACAGGGCCTTAGTTTTCGTTGCATATTATTTTCTGGGTCTTATTGTCCTTTCAATTCTTTTTGGGAAGTAGTTTTCAAAGGACCTCAATCCAGAGGGTGTCTTTGACCTACAAGATTTTTGTTGGTAGATCTTTATATTTTCTATTCATTGAAAAACCAGAATAGCTGTTCATGTGAAATACAGATAAAACTGGACTTACCATGAGCTCTTTTATAATGTTGTCTGGCTTCTCATTTAGATACACACACAGAGCTTTCAAAATGCATTCACGTCGTACGTCAACACTTGGGTTCTAAAGGAAGCACAAAAGATAATCAACATAAATATTAAAGTTATTAGATTTATCATTTTCATTACTTTGTGTTACTAAATTAAAAAAGAATAACAAAATGAAAGTTGGAGGGGTAAATCACATTTTTCGCAGTAAAAATATTTTGCTTTGATACTTAACTTGAATGATTTTCTTATGAACTTAAAAAGTCAGCAAGTTTTATGTTCAAGCAATAAAACTAAAATACATCTCACAGTGTTGATGGCTGTCAGTATTAGGCAGATGTTGCGACCAACAGTGCCTCCCTTCTTCTTGAGCACCCTCAGTGGGTTTGAGTGGTGGTCCAGCTGATACATAAACGTTGACAACAAGGGCACTGTTGTTATGTGAGTGAACTCTGCATTCACCTGTTAATGGGAAAAAAAATACACCAAAAAAGCAAAACAGATTAATAAAAGACAAGTGATTTAGACTTTCCTCAGCCACTTGAGAACAATGGACGTTTAGAAGTGAAAAAAAGAGGACTATCATTTTAAACAATTACATTGTGTCCTTGTTCACTACAAAGGGCCCATATAATTAACCCTGTAAGGCCTAAACCATTAAATAATTGACAGAAAATTCCAATTCTGCAGTCTTATTTTTTTACACCTTTACCTCATTTTTACAGAAGAGTGCCGGCCATCTGCTTCTGAAGTCCACTATGAGTGGCATGTCATCAACAACTTCATGCCTTCTATAAGCAAACGTCATCTTCATTTTTTTTACTGATCAGCTGTTCTTTGTTTTTTTTCCTTTACTTCCAACAGTAACTTGTGCCTTTCACTTTCCAGGCTGTCTGTAGTTTGACCTGCAGGGTACTCGGTTTTTCGTGGTTTCTTGACTTGATTTGGACTTTGACCTGTGACTTGCCGCTTTTCTTTAACTGAATTGATGCTTAGCTCTGAGCAACCCACTTTTCTTAATTCAGTAGGTACTTTGCCATTTTATATTTTAAACTGATTTTCCATCCGTAGTATCCTGTCACAGATCCTTGTTCTTTTAAACAGGGGTATTTTAGCGTGAGAGCCTGTTCCACGTCATCCAACTCTGCATTTGATGGAGACACTTTGCACTTTATTATTTCAGAAGCCAAACAATCCAAAATACTGGATTTCAGATTCGGACTGACAGTAAGGAAAGCCTCACTGCTGTGGAAAGCTTGGTTTCCCCTGTCTAATTGAATTTGAGCCTCATAGCTGAAAGCAGGGATCTGGAATATTGGAGGCCATGGTTGGGATCTCAGAAAAGGTGGATTCAACTGAAGACAATATGTCTGTGTCAAATGCAGAGGAAAGAGAAGAACCCTCTGGAAATAGGATAGGATGTAGCCATGCTGGAGTTTTCCAACAAGTAAATCACTTTAAGTGTGGCTTTGTCTTTGATTTCTGAAGCCATTGTTAAGTTCAAAAAATCATTGTCAAAGACAATGTCCCTATATTGCAACCTGAAGTTTCATGACAAACCAAATTGCTTTTGAATCTCATCTTTAAGATCTTCGATAGACTGAGATAGTCCATTGGCCAGAGTTAATTTCGCTGCATTATCAACTCCAGGTATGACTCTAACCATTGCCGCCATCTTTAATTTATCCTGAAAAACAAAATTACACAAAGATTTATTAGGTGCCTAACTTAGTACTTAAATACACGTTTTTTCTAAACAACTTTAAAAAAATATCAAAAAAAGTCATTTGTAAGGCATTAAAAAGTGTCTACTATGTGTACAGTGGCTTGTAAAATGTATTCACACCCCTTGAACTTCTTCACATCTTCTCACATGACCACAAACATAAATATATTTTGTTGGTGTTAAGTGGAAGAAAATTAAACAAAAGTAAATTTTTCTTAATAAAAAACTGAAAAGTGCATTGTGCAAAAGTATTCAGCCCCCTTGAGTCAATACTTTGTGGAACCCCTTTTTGCTGTAATTCCAGCTGCAAGTCTTTTGAGGTTTGTTTCTACCAGCTTTCCACATCTAGAGACTGAAATCTTTGTCCATTCTTCCTTACAAAACATTTCAAGCAGAGTCAGATTAGATGGAGAGCTTTTGTGAACAGCAGTTTTCAGATCTCTCCACAGATTCTGGATTGGATTTAGGTCTTGACTTTGACTGGACCATTCCAACACATGAATCCGTTTCATTTTTACCATTCCATTGTAGCTCTGGTTTTTCTCTTTAGGGTGGTTGTCCTGTTGGAAGTTGAATCTCCGCCTCAGTCTCAAGTGTTGTTCAGACTTCAACAGGTTTTCCTCCAATATTGCTCTGGATTTGGCTCCATCCATCTTCCCATCAACTCTAACCAGATTCCCTGTTCCTGCTGAAAAGAAGCAGCCCCAGAGCATGATGCTGCCACCCCCATGTTTGACAGTGGGTATGGTGTGTTCAGAGTGATGTTCAGTGTTAGATTTCCACCACACATAGTACTTTTTAACTTCTGAAAGCAATTGGATGCACTCAGAAAAAAGGGGGCTGAGTACTTTTGCACACTGCACTCTTCTTTTTTTTTTTAGAAAGAAATTGTACTCTTGGATCATTTTCTTTCCACTTCACAATTATGTGTTACTTTGTGTTGGTCTTTGACAGAAAATTTCAATAAAATATATTTATGTTTGGTCAATAATGTGAGAAAATGTGGAGAAGTTCAAGGGGTGTGAATACTTTTGTAAGTTACTGTATATCTCTTAAGCTGTGTTCAGATTGATGCAGCGATGTTCCAACACAAAGCTTCCTTTGTGTCAGTCCTGCAGCTGGGGAAAATGTATAAAAACACTGCGGTGGGTCAGTGTAGTGTCGGCCTGGCGCCAAAGCTCTTTGTGAATGGTTAGGATACGTTAGGGGCAGCTGTTGTCTTAGACACATCGCTTGCCATGTGCCAAATGACTACCACACCATGCTATTGTCAGAATCGAGGCGCAAAATATGAACATTCCATTGCAGGTTTCACACACATACAAAATTGAAGCGGCCAGCGTCAGAACGCTAACACCAGTGTCAATCACATCAACCTGAACACAGCTTAAGAATGTTACTTTACACTTTATGGTTTAACAAGAACACTTTACAAATCACTTTTTAATACATTTTTAATCAAGTAAATATTCTTTAAATTACCCATTACATGCGGAAATATTTTAAGGGTGACCATTTGCTGGGTTCCAACTTTGTAGTCTGCTAATGGATAAAGGTAATCAAGTTCCTTCAGATCAACTGTTGCAAGCTCATTTGTGGGATGCAAGTCAAATGCTCCATAGTGCTCTTCATACAATGAGTCTGTTTTTTTGACAACAAGAATCAGTTCAATTCTTATGACTAACAACTGGATTATTCTCCAAAATTCTGGCATACCACCAGTTGATCCATGCACAACTATCATGCCTGTTCTGCAGTTTATGCCATTGACTGTGACACTTTGACCAAGGTCCACAGCAGAGATTTCATTATACTTGTGAGTAAGTGTGTTCACAACACTCTGATTAAGAATCTCAACTGGGACTTTTGAGACATGTCCAACTTCTAACAAAGGCTTTTCATACTCAGGAGAAAGCAAACAATGTGAAACTGCTAACTGGTGCTTAGCTTCAAGTGACAGTGTGATGTTTCTGAAGTTATTTGTATGCCTGACTACTTTTGTTAAAAAAGCTATGTTTAGCTTCGAAGCGCATAGTTCATAATACCACAAGTGGGCCAAAGCACTTGATCATCTCCAGATAGTGCTCCAAAAAATGGTGTTTAGGCAACCACTTGTGGTCGGTAAAAAATTCTTGATAACATCTTCAATGTTCAGATATTTTACATTTGTGATATGCAATTGACTCCAGAGATTGAACAGGTGCAACCGCCAATTCAGTGATGTCTTTTAAAACTAAAATAACTTGCCAAGCAGGCTCACCCTCAGGAACTAGTTTTCCAATGATTAAAGGCAGTAACCGTAGAAGACACCAATTTTCATGGGCATTCCCACCTATTGTGCTTTCTTTCACTAGAGTTTTAGGCAATACATGAGACCGATTTGTTTTATCTGCTCCTTTATATGGAAAAGACTGAATAAGGTTGTTCAGATGGACAAGTGTAAATAACTTTTTAGTTATAAGCACTTGAATGCACTCTGCTAGCTCCACAGGAACTATGCCTTCAAACAGGTCGTGGACTATATCAGGAGGATAACCACTTGTAACCTCAAAATGAGAAAGACCATCAGTCAAAACACAAGATGATCTCACACCAAAGCAGCTTACCCCTTTTTCAAGTGCTGTTTTAACATGAAGCCTGTGAGAATCCTTGGTTCAAGCCACAAAAGCTCCAGATTTCACTTCTTGATCCTGAATCTCACGAAGCTCAGCTGTACAAAAACGACAAAAATATTTTCCTGAAAAACGTTCGACAAAACTAGCAAGACTGTGAGCCCCCAGATTATCAGCAACAATACACGGAACAGTGCCTCTAATAAATGACCCAAGCTGTGGTACAAACAACCCTTGTTGCTGCAAAGTACCAATATCATGCAACAAAGGGTCTAATATTTTCCTGTAGCCAAATGATTTGATATAATCCCTTTTGCACAGCAATGCCAAGTTAATAGAAGATAGAGTTGAATTAGTACCAGCTGGCAAATTGCCTAAAATCCAGTACACTGCACAAAGTTTGTGCTTCTTTTGTGACGTGCCCAAGGGATTGCAAACTTCAAAATCATCAATGTAAAAATATAGTGAAAGCTTCAAATCTTCTCCAAAAAAAAAATTTTTCTTTTGTAATATTTACCATTTTTAAAAGATTTGTATTCGTGTACTTTTATGGAGTAATATTTGTTACTACTGATGTTTATCAAGTTTATTAAGTATACCTTGAATTGCAGAGATATCAATAAGGGAACATACTGAAATGTTTTGTTTGTTCTCGTCTCCAGAAAATATTCTACTGGTTCTACAACCTTAAAGAGATCTTTATAACTTTGCTTACGCTTGAAAGTTGTAGCAAGCAGACCACCTTTTGCTATTGTTTTTACCAAAGGATTACAGTTAGAAATGGTAGCACTGAGTTCATACAAGGGGGGAATCAAATCTGCAATCTTCTGATCAAAAGCAGACTGCCCTTTCCGCATTATATACCATTTTATAAAATGGTTATATTTATCAAGGAAAGCCAATCACTGCCACCTCACATGAATTCAACTAACGTAATCCTCCCTCTCAAACCAATAAACATCCTATATTCTTTCAAGCCATTTCTCTAATCAACGCAGATGTAAAAATTCTTTGCAAAGCATTTGCACAGAAAAAAGAACAAAATTATTCATCATATAATTCATCATGATCAAATGATGATTAAAGGAATTACAACAAAATACAGCCATCACACAATTAGTCTTTATTTGGATGACATATTACTTTTTCTAACTAATTCACATTCCATCAGTGAAACAATAACAATTGATAATGAATTTCAGACTACTCAATTAACTGGAACAAATCATTTTTATTGTCACTGAACAATAATGTTAAGCAAACAATCTCAATACCAGTCAAATCAGGCAATATCAAATATCTAGGTATTCATTTCTCCCCGAAACTATCAGAGCTGGTGTAACTAAACTACACCCCATTATTGAAAATTATGCAGGACGAACCTGCTGGGTCAACCTGCCTCTGTCACTCATGGGTGAGATAAAAATGAAAATTTAACCTAAAGTTAATTATATCTTCTCAATGATCCCCACACAACCACCTCTAAAATGGTTCCAAACATTAGACTCAGCCATATCCAGCTTCTTATGGAACAATAAACCTGCAAGAATTAGTCTAAAAACTTTAAAATCTGGAAAAAGCTGTGGAGGCTTAGAATTACCTAACTTCCACAACTATTTTCTTGCCAGAAGATTACACTACATTTTAAGATGATAAATAAATATATATATATATATATATATATATATATATATATATATATATATATATATATATATATATATATATATATATATATATATATATATGTAGCCCGGTGTAGAATGAGAGGCAAGACACAAGCAGCTCCAAAATAATGTGGGTACTTTATTCCCGACTATTCCAATGAAAGGGAACAGCATTAATTTTAGTTTGATTTTGTTGTGCAGCAAAAAGAAAACTCAGGACGGAGCAAATAAAAAAAGAGTCCCAAACAAGACAACAGCAGCGGTCTTATTCTAAAATAAAACAAAATAAAAAACACAACTGGTCATTCACATGTTTACAGTATCATGCTAGCACACTGTCACATAATGAAGAAATTCAAACTCACAGAAAAGTGATGGCAAATGGCTGCTCTGACTGGCGCGGTCTTACCCACGAGCAATCCTGACAATGTTGTCTCCCATCTATGCAGAACATGCATTTAAACATTTGCTGGTCAAGCCAAAATAAAATTGAACTGTTCAGGATCAGCGGTATATATAAAAAAAACAAACTCACGCCGTCCTGCAGCTCCACAGCCTTTCAGAACTCCGCCCTATCCTTGCTAGCTAGCGCTCTTTCCATGGACTGCAGCTTTCTTCAGAACCCCACCACACGCCATCATGCAGCTCTAGAACTCTTTAATACAACGACTAACAAGAACTTTTCCACTCCTAAAGTGCAACTTACATCTGTATCCCACCACAATCTACAAACACCTTCTTTTACTAGTGCACATGTGACAAGCCAGGACCGTCAGGCTGCCATACTGCGACCCCCACACCCGCGCGTGACGACGCATTCGCCCGTGGACCCCGCGTCCCAAAAAAAACAACAGCGCCACACACTGGCCCCTCCTGGCACCACCCAACCTAAAAAGGGAAGCTCACTTCACCTGGTTACATATATATATATATATTCCAGAAATCAACCCATAGATGGATTTGGAACAAAAAAATTGTGGAAAGATCAACCTGTCAGATTTACCAGATTTATCAGCCTAAAAATAAAAAAAAACTTGACTGCTACCAAAGTAGTAATATAAGTACTACTTTAACAGCCTGGTGGGAATTTCTTAAAATGTCAAACTCTTCACTCTTTATGCAAAATTTATCTAGAACAATCCAGATGTCCTGATGAAAAAAAAATGTTGCATTTCTCTGCTTGGCAAGCAGGGGGCGGAAGACTACTTGAGCACTTCATTATCCATAGAAGATTCATAACAAACCAAGAAAAACATGGAATAAATAAATTCTTGGAATATCAGCAACTTAAATCTGTAATTACTAAAAAAATTAAATTCAGTGACAATGACCTAAAATTACCAGAACTAGTTACCTCTATGATCCAACGAATAAAGCTCTCTCCAAAATATACAACATTTTATGCAACCTAGATAATAAAGTCTCAATCCTGACAACAAAATGGGATGCAGACTTCAACACCACCACAGATTAATGGTTTTGGACAGAAATGTGTCTAAATACATTCAAACTAACATGAAGTCCAGACCTGCAACTAATCCAATTCAAAACTCGTCACAGAAACTATTTTACTGGACAGAGGATGTTCAAGATGGGTCTCAGAAACGCAGAAATTTGTGAGCATTGTGATAGTAATTTACCTGACAATTACATGCATGCTCTGTGGTTCTGTACACCTGTCCAGGCTCTCTGGCAACAGGTATGTGCTGATTTATCAGTCTGGCTTAAGGTTTCAATCACAGCCTCACCTTCACTTTGTGTGCTGGGTGACATGAGTGCCATTAATACAGAGGGAGGATCAGTATCCACCAAATCACTGTCAGAATAAACTTCATAACTCTTTGTATAGCAAAAAGAAAAAAAAACAATTACACTAAACGGGAAAAACATGAAAAATATTAGTGAAAGTCATCGCAGGAATCTGCTGAATGATCATGTCAGCTTGGAAAAAAAGTCAGCCAAGAGTTCAAATAATTTGGAAAGCAATCTGTCTCTGGTCTCCCATGGCTATGTCCATGACTTAGGGGGTGATGTCTTCGGTGTCACACAGCCCTGACGATCTGGGGTTTTGGTGCAGGGGGTGGGGCCTCCTTGGTGACCAATTGGGGCAGTGGGTGGGGCGCATTAGTCAGGGAGTCTGGTTTGGCTTGGGGGATGGTCTTTTTGCTTGCACTGGGGGGGCTGGCTCGGGGCTCAGAGGGTGCTACTTGGCAGTGGTTCCCCCCTCCTGTGGTTTTTAAGTGCACCTTAGACATGTAGGAACCTTGGTGTGTGTGTGGGAGGGGGGGTTTCAGACATCACTGCCAGCAAGCAGGTGATGACCTCTCAGTGCTTTACTCTCCGATTTTAAGTGCCCCGTAGACATTTAGGGCCCCTTGGGGAGAGGCTGATTGGACATCACTGTAACCAATCAGTGACCTGCTCGCCCATTTTAACTGCACTTTTTATTACACACACCTGTGTGTAACACCTTTTAGGGGAGCCCCACTTCTCTTGGTCGTCCCTACTCTAGGTGTGGGTGCCTGGCTCCTGCCGTGTTGTCTCCTGCAGTTGCCTGGAGCTTTGGAGCCGGTCTCCCTTAGGTGGCCCAGTCTCGGCTAGGGTGGGGGGATGCTCAGAACTCCTGGGTGGTGGTGGGCGCTTGTCTAGGATGGGAGGGCCCCGCGCTGGGCCCCCTGGTGCGATGGGAGGGCTGCTCTTCTGGCTGGGCTGGGCCTTGCACTCTGTGCTCCTGTACCTGACTGCTCTCGGGTGTTGGGGGCCCGTGTGGTGGTCCAGCGGGCCCTGGTCTGGGTGGTTGGCCGGACTGCCGGGCGGGTGGATCTTCTTCGTTGGCCCCATAGTATTGGTTCCGGGGGGTCTTGGTGTGGGGATGGCTGGGAGTTCTCCCTCCTTTTTTTTCTTTACATTCCATCATCCACTTTAAATTAATATAACATTCACCTGAACACAGGCGTCGGCTCACCTTTGTACCTTCAAATAGTTCACGTGTCAGAATATAATGTGTTACTTGGGTTGGTTGGTATGCACAAGTGTGCGTGTGAACTGGATGTGGACAAGTTTGTGAACACTCTTGGAGCCAGCAGGTATGTTTGTAACAGCAGAGTGTGTGGACAGGTCCCGCCCATTTTAGAACAACACTCACGATTGTAATGAGTATAAGCTTCCAGCATTTTGTTGCCTGTAGTTTTACGACTCTACCCTCCCTTCCCTGTGGTCATTCCCAAATTTCTTTAATCCACCCTTTTTCCCTCTTCTTTTGCCCCCCAGACAACCCCCTCCCCCCCTTTCTTTTTCCGTCGGGTCCAACAAAAAGAACACAAACAAAATTAATATAGAGTTTCGTTTAAATCCCAAAAGGGGCTTTTACATAACATACATTTTGTGTTCCCTATGATTTATAACCCCCGATTGTAAGAGTGAAATCTGTGGGATGAAAGTGAGATGAATGGACCTAAGGGAAACAGCAGCTTCCTGATTTTTGATCTTCTCATTTCAGGTCAACAGAGCTTGGGTGGAAAGAACGTTCTTGAAAAGAGAATGCATCCAGATTGTACCCAGCAAGGACAGCAGCAGGTATCTCTCCAGTCAGAAAACAGACTCAAATTTGGAACAGCTTTATGTCAAACAAGAGATCTAAATCCCTAAGTTACACTCACACCGGCTGCGGCAGCTCGCGTTCAAGCAGCCAGTTTCAATGAAAAGTCTAATAAAACCTTAAAACCTTAGTTTCAGGCTTCCATATTCAAAGTTCTCGCGACACTACGCAAGTTTTTAAGTCTGTTCTCGAACTCTACGTACATACTGGGTGTTTACTGAACATGTGCTGAAAGATTAATTGTGCTGAAATGTTGACTGCTTGAATGCCAAACAACTGAACTTTGACCTATCAGGGACTCAGACCTGGTAGAAACATTTGGATGGTGTCCCTCCCTGCAGCCTCCTGCTTTTCTAATGTAATGTCTAATGAATGTGCATTAGTGAAACCGTGTATAGCGTTTATCCGACAGGCACAGGGTGTCTTATGCACATCCCATGCATGTGTATTTGAGCCTTACACTTTACTGACGACAAAAGTGTGGCACAAGAGCACTGTATGACAGCATCACCCGTACATCATAAGTGTATGCAACTTCCACTAGCCTTTTAAATACTACTGAATACACTCGCCACACGCACAACAATCATATGTTTCATTTTCATGGTGTCTCTTAAGGTGGCCATACAAGGCTCAAGGGAACTGTAGCACACTCCTGCTTTCCCCTTAAGATGCGGCTTCTACCTTCTACCACCCTCTACAGACTTGGATAACCCAAAACTCTGCAGCACCCGTACGTTTCTCAAAGACTAGATCCTTCTCTTTTTAAAGAGGTTTAATCTCAATGAATGGCTGTTGCAGAAGTAAATTACTTTCTAGGGAGTGCTGGTGTTTATTAAGGTTTGAATGTTCATGCATTTTAAACCAGAAAGGATCACACGAGTTTCCTGTGGTGGGTGGCTGGGGTCTTCTTTAAGGGACAGGACCTGAACCTCAGTCTTCCAGCAGGAAAATTATTGTAGAGGCAATTTTTGTCCAGATTGTATAGTATAGATTAGAATAGAATGAACTTTATAATTTTATCAGTCAAATACTTGTGAAACAGCAGCCAAGCAACAAAAAAAAGGCATCAATAAAGGACTAAGCACTTAATACACATCAAAACAAAATCAAAATCCTCAACCGATGTGTAAATTGTCGCCATTAACATGACTACGCTTTTGTAAAGATTCAAGTAGTAGATGGTTTGGGTTTTCCATTAGATTTTGGAGTTTTTTTCAGTGATATCTTGTCCTTAACTGTCAACCAGTCCACTCAAAGAATGTCCATTTATTTGTTCTGCCATATGGATTATCTAATTTATTTTGTTTGCATCTACAGCATCAGTGTCTCCCCGACAGACCACAGCCCTGTAGTGTATGATCACCACCAAAGACTTGTAAAGTAGTTTTAGCATCTTACTGCAAATAATAAAGGGGAAATAAAAACCTGCTCAGCCATTTTGTAGACACTTTTTCTGGCTCTTTTGGATCAGTTCACTTTAACCCTGTAGAGTCTGAACCATTGAATAATTGACAGAAAATTCTTTGGATCCTTTGGTAAATGTCGTTTACTTATATAGCGCTTTTCTACCTTCATTGAAGGCCTAAGGTGCTTTACAGTCACTGACCCAGTCACACATTGATGGTGGCTCTGCTGCTCATCACTGGTGCCAGCCCTCCATCAGAGGCATTGTGTTCAGTGTCTTGCCCAAGGATACTTTGACACATGGGTGGGCAAGGTGGGAATTGAACCTGCAATCCTTTGCTCAGAGGCTGACTGCCCTTTCCACTGCACCACGGCCGCCCGCCCGGCTTGCCTTTATGGGTCCCTCTGAACAAGCAAACAAAACAAATTTTTCTTTTTAATTTTACAAATACATTTACCATCAGATACATTTATCTGGTCAGATCAGGTCAGATATATCTGTTTTCCTGATTTAACACAAATATTCTAAGACAAAAGAAAAAAAAAAAAAACTACAAGAAATGTGTATTTCCATTCCATTGCTCTTGCGGAGGGCTGACAGACTCATGGATCAAATATGATACTTTCGACTTTAAAGGGTTAAAGAGCCGTTCAAAAGACTGGCTCCGACTCTTTTTATATTTGTTCACTTTTAAAAAGCCAGCCTGGAGTTTCTTATTTTAATCCTGGAAATAATCACAGGGAGGGTCGATGGGCTGAGATCTGGAGCAGAATAATTCCAATTCAGATCAATAATAACAAATAATTGAGCTTGAATCCTTTTTGAAACATCAATTATAGCTTCATTTAACATCTGTGGACAAGACGTTAAAGTCTAATATGAATTCATTGTTTATATTCCACTGATAGAATATGCAACATGTGTATGTATAAAAAGTGCATATGTGTACATATGTGAACTATATTATTAATGCAACAGCTAAATCAGGGCTCTGCAACCTGTAAAAGAACCATTTGGTCCAGTTTCTTACTGGTAAAATCGAGCAAGAGCCACAAAACTGAAAACTCTTTTTTTTATAAAAATGCATTTATTTGCAGCCATTAACCCATTTATTTAAAGGGTGTAACTTTAAATCTTTACAATGATTAAACTATAACAGAGGTATGTTTTTAATAATCTATATATCAATACTGATGTATTTTAATCTGACAGCAGCACAAGTTCCTTTCAAAATAAAATTCTGTGTCAAAAAAGATCCTCCTAAAGCAGTTTACCTGCTCTTATTATTATTCATTTTGAACTTCACTCCTGAACAGAAACTATAGATACAGCTGTGCAGCAGCAAAAAGAACATGTGCTTTAAACTTAATCGAATAACAGTTCTGACAATAGATTTAACTCAGTCATCTGACTGAGTCATCTGCATTTTGGAGGGTTGATAAAACATAGAAGTCCTCCTAGTTTAGTGTCAAGTCAGGAGTGATTAAAAACAAATTTATTGTACTAGTAAACAATCATCTCATAAAAAATTAACTTAAATACGATAACAAAATGTAACTACCAAACCCATTATTGATCCACATAAGAAACAAATCAGGCTACTTTGAAGCTCCACGCAAAAACCTTTGGTGAAAGATTTCAACACAACATTTCTAACAGAACAGAGCAATTCAAACTCATGACTACAACTCCAGAACGAGCGTGCCCCCTCCCTCGCTCCCTTGTATGCGAGTGTTGCCTGTTTTTTTTCCTCTTTTTTATGGAGCTCTTCCAGTGAATCTGGTGTTCTCATGTGATATTTGCATCTGAAGTTAGAAGGATGAGCTTGTTTGACCTTTTATGTGAATGTATAAAACTCAGGAGAAGGAGGAAAAAAGAACGAAATAAAGAACGGCTCCCAGCCTAGTCAGTTCCAATCATTTACTTTAATGAGCCGTTCAAAAGATTTGATTCCTTTGCGAATGTCACATATCTAGTGGCCGGTGTGGCGGGGTGTCAAGTGTCAATGTTAAGTCAATGTAAAGACACGATCTGAGATCTCGTCGGATGCAGCAAGGTTGATGCGGTGCGTTGACGAATCAGTGATTTAACTTTAGGCACATGATAGTTTCAGTGACTAGATCAAAGGATAGAAAAATAAATTCAATATGGGCGCACCTTGGACAGGTCACCAGCTTGTCACATGGAGCTAGAGCGACTGCTACGCTAGCCAAGGTTGCCAGCTTAGTGAGTTAAGCTGCCCAAGCTCTGGGAGAAGAGGTACCAATAGCCGCTACCTAGGCTCCGGCAGAGATGGTGAGTGCCGCTGCCCAGGCTGCCGGTCCCTGGCCAGCAGAGCTCCCTTATGCCAGACCACCAACAGCTGGCTGACGGAGAGCTGCCACAGGGGCTATTGTAGCCCGCATCACAACAATAATAAAAAGGGTCTGCACGGTGGTGCAGTGGTCAGCGCTCTTGCATCATAGCAAGAAGGCCCCCAATTCAAGCCCTGGCTGGGGGACTTGAACCAGTGTCACCAATGGGGGACCTTTCTGTGTGGAGTTTGCATGTTCTCCCCGTGCATGCGTGGGTTTTCACCGGGGACTCCGACTTCTTCCCACTGTCCAAAAATATGCTGTATAGGTCAACTGGTCACTCTAAATTGTACCTATGTGTGGATGTGAGTGTGTATGGGGGCCCTAAAACAGACTGGCGACCCTTCCAGGGTGTATCGTGCCTTTGCCCAATGGCGGGGTTAGGCTCCAGCAGCCCCGTAACCCTGAAAGGGATCAAATGGTTTTGAAAATGGATGGACAATGATAGAAAAATCCCCCAGTTATTTTCTTTTCCCTCTTAGGTTAATGATCAAACTGGGTCACAGACAGACAAAAGCACTGTTCAAAACAGCCGTCAGGCGTAGCTCCGGTGCAGGAGTGAAGCACCCTGCACCTGGATAGACTCAAGGATCTGGTGAACCCAGACATGGCGACGGGCTGCCGGCACCTTCTTAGAACTCTCAAAAACATATAAACACAAGCTCCTTGCTCAACATCATCCATGTTTTCCATGATGTGGTCAACAAATGAAGCTTTTCAGCAGTTGCTCTGCAGCCGTGCTGTCAAGGTGTTGAGCAGTAAGTTTCATGCACATCAAAAGAAAGGCAGCAGGAACAAATGTAATGCCTCTGTGGTGTGATTGCAGCATTAGTGTTAGATACCCCCATTCATTTTGTTGCTTAAGTGTCCTCCCAAGTATTTGTAGTGGTCCACAACCTCACACAACCACACTGAGTTATATTTTTCTCTAAAATCCACACCCCTCTCCTGACTTTCAATGGAGTTTAAAAGGAGCTGGTTTGCTGTGCTCCACTCTCTCTCCACTCCAAGTGTCCCTTTCTAATAAGGTGTTCCTGACATTTCCTTTTGGCTGAGTTAGCAGGGAGATCACCTCTTGGTTGTTTATGAAATGACTAAGAGTCCTCCCAGAACTGAGTTGGAAGAGGTGGTGAAAGAGAAGAGGAGTAGCATCCTTGACGAGAGCACTGCAAACCAAATCCGTTTAATTGACTCATGAGTCACATTTCATTCTTCCCATCTGTGGTCAAATTGGGATTTCAAAGACTAGAACAAGTAAGCAAGCTCATCAACAACTGTATTACCAGTTGCCCTGGTAACACACTTTGGCTCCAAAGAGAGAAACATTCAATGAAGCAAAGTTGACTTGAAGATTTTAATGAGACTGAAGGTGAAAGCTTCCAACTCTAAGCTCAGTCTAAGCTGACTTCAAGTGTCCATGCTCTTGCCATGGCTCAGGTGTAGTTGTGGTCAGCTGGTGGTGCAGCACTCTGCTATTGCCAAAGAGGATGCAACCCCACGGGTTCAGCTGGGTTCCCAACCAAAAGAGAGATGGAGTGCCCTCAAACACACACAGACGTCTCCCACTGACGCTTTTGGGGTTTTGGAGTTCCAGGGAGGTGGCCATGTCAACAAAGCCATGGTAACGGAAAAAAAGCCTTTGTTTTTTTTCTTTTTTTTTTTTTGCAATATTTGGAATAAAGGAATGTCTTCCTTCCTGCAGTACATCCGGGTGTCCTTTGACACCAAGCCTGACTCCCTGCTCCACCTGATGGTGAAGGAATGGCAGTTAGAGCTACCTACGCTGCTCATTTCTGTCCATGGAGGCCTGCAGAACTTTGACCTGCCTCCAAAACTGAAGCAGGTGTTTGGAAAAGGACTGATTAAAGCTGCTGTTACAACTGGAGCTTGGATCTTCACTGGAGGGGTCACCACAGGTAGAACAACAACTCAAACTGTATGCCAGTTTGGACTGGATAGCTTTCCCCGTAGACAAAAATTGATAAGATTTTATACTGAGATGTGCTCTGAGGAAGTTTCCTTTGTCCAACAAAATCATGAGGTGATCTTTGAGAACTTTCTTTTACAAAATCAGAACAGATATGTCTCAGAAATGAATTAAGCTGCAAACAGCTTTACCATAAACTTTGGAGCATGAAATAATTAAAGCTTCTAAAAAAGCCTCCTCAGAAATTAACCCATAAAATATGTTTCCTGCTACTTTAGGAGTCATCCGCCATGTTGGAGATGCTCTGAAGGACCACTCATCAAAGTCCAGAGGCAAAGTCTACGCCATTGGCATTGCACCATGGGGCATTGTTGAAAACAAGGAAGATTTGATTGGGAAAGATGTAAGACAACTCAGACTAGCCTTCGTTGTGTTTCAGAATTGGTTGCACTTTCCATAATTTAGATGTCTAAAAGTAAATATCTATAAGAGGTAAGGATTTGATGAAGTGTTGGGAGATCTGCTGATGTTTACCTGATGTTCTGGGAATTTATATCACATTAGAAAGATTCCTAAAAAAAACTTGAAATAAGTTGGTACTTTGTGGTGATTTTAAACTTCCCTCAAGGAAGGGGATTCTTCAATTATATTTATTCCTCTATGAGCCTTGTTACACCTTCTCCATCTCACAAACAGCCTTTTTTTACCAGTCAGAGTGACTGGAACACACTGGAGAGACTGTCTCCCAGCTGGCCGAGGAACGTCTCAAGGTTCTGGGGATCTGCGCTCAAGACTGCTGCCCATGGATGGATGGAGTTTAAATTTCACCCACTATGAATTTAGTTTTTTTTTTTGCTTAGCCCCAGCTAAATCTTAACCTGCAATATGTGTAAAGCTGATGGCTAAACTGTTTACTGCTTTTTTCAGCTTCAGCAAGAAATGTCACTGACTCAGACATGACAGTATAAAGGAAATAGCTTCTGCCATTAAACACAGCATTTCAACTGTGCTTCTTAGCATGAACTGTGTCGTCCTACCTCTGACCCTCATGCTGTTGTTATAGGTGACGCGGCCCTATCAGACGATGTCCAACCCCCTTAGCAAGCTCTCGGTCCTGAACAGCAGCCATTCCCACTTCATCCTGTCTGACAATGGGACTACTGGCAAGTATGGCGCTGAGGTGCGCCTCCGCCGACAGCTTGAGAAGCACATAGCCCTGCAAAAGATCAACACACGTGAGTCATGTGATAAAAACACAACCTAACTGGGCAAAACAACCACACTTCCCCTGTCAGAACGTGTTAACGAAGGTTAAAGCTATTAAATGAATCTTTTGTCTGTTAATACTCCATTCCTGCTCACTGTTGGTGAGAGAAGAGCAGAAGAGGAGAAGCTGAAGAGAAATATAAAAACCTAAAGCTCTGAGAAATGTTTTTATTTTAAAGGGACAAGTGTTCTTTATATTAATTAGCCGGTATATCTGTTTAGGAAAGTTGGAAAATATAAAGTTTCACCAGATATTATTCACAATCAATGTTCAGAGCGGCTGATCAGAAAACTCTGATTTCCCAGCATTTTAACAGCATTTAAACACATCACTTAGGCACGAATCTGAGAGACATGAAAAGAGTCTGAAATCAGTTTGTGTATATGCGGTTTTGTGTGTACGTAACAAGCGATGTGTACATACGTTTTTAAAGATCTGTGCATATAGTTAGTTTCAAGCCGTTGTAATTTTAAGTTGTGCATGTGTACATTGTATTTAAAAAGAAATTGTAATTTCTTTACTCATGCACAAAATGTATTGTATAAGTTACAAGTCAAGAATTACACAAATTCAAAGTTACGCACAAATCAAGAATTACGCACGCACAAATCGGATTGATAATTCTTTTCTCTCCATAGTTCTCCAGGTCCTCCAGGCTGTCATAAACGTAATACTCTTTTTAGAGGTTTTGTTATTATTATTACTTAAATATGGCAGTAAAAGGAAATCAGACGGAAATGTTTGTTCAACTACTTCTGCACTGCTGAGTTGACTCACCACACTGGTCTCGTCTCACAATACTACAACATCTCACCCTCTCTCCATTTGATTGTGTCAAATGACAACATGACGACTTTTGTTTGTTAGTTTGTTTGTTTGTTTGTTTGTTATCTGTCACTGCTGAAACTGCTGATATCATTTCTGAAGGAAGACATAAAACGCAATGACGCAATCAAATCAGATTTCTACCTGTATTTCAATGGATTTTCCAACACTAGATTTAAACAACGTTCATTGCCTTTTTTTTGTGATCACACCATAAATAACGTTTTTCGTCGCGAACAAACTTCATACACGTGCCTCCATTAGCTTGAGTTCAATGGAGGCCAGATCCTTCCCAGCACCACACCTGAAAGAAATCAGAGATCAGATCAGATCACAAAGATCCGCTGAAACACAGCAGCAATAAAACACAGAATACCAAGGAATCAAGAAAAAAACAAATACGGCAGGGGCCGTAACACATTGGGAATTACATTTATGAAAAACATTGCTTTTGCATTCCGATGGGCCTTCATCACCTTATTTTTAAGTGAGGCAAATATCTGTCTATTATGCATTGTTTCTGTTGTAAGTGATGTCTTGAGAGCATGGTCTCCCTGCTTCATTAAAGCACATATGTTATTATTTGACCAAGGTAAATTGTTCTTTTTGCCAGGTTTATGTTTAGCTTTTCTCATGAACTGAGACATATTAACATTTTAGCTCAATAGCTTCCAGGTCATGTGATCAATTGACTTAAAATCAGTGTTGATCAGTGCAATCATAATTTTTTAGGAATTCTATATATAAGTATTAGCTCATTAACAGCTTTAAACAGTGTTTCTGCTTGACTCTCCCACATTTTATTTGAAAAGAGGAAGTCAGTACACACTTGAGCAGTCCTCTGTGTCCCTGCCTTTAGAGTGCCGTCCTCTGAGTCGTGAGAGGTTTACCCAGACCCAAATTGTCGAATGCTCAATGAAAAACTAACTTCACTGCGGTTAAGAGATTCTGGTGTACTGCAGCATGTCTTAATCCTGCCCTGATATATTATGACTTTGATCAAAGTAAAAAATAAAAAATACCTAGAAAATGCCAATGTTTTTAACATTAAAATAATAATAATTAAAGATATTAATGTGAAGAGATTTTGAAAAAAATACTAAATTGAATTACTGGAATTAACAGACATGATCATAATAAATATATTTATGGTTTCAAACATCAAATATAAATTGATTTCTTTAGTATTTACTGGTAAAAAAAATAAATAAAAGAAGACCCCAGACAGTGTGTTAGAACAGTTACAGCACAGCAGCAGAACACAAACCAAAAGAGGAGACAGGCTAAACCCTGAAGCTCTGTTCCCACAATCCACTCTGATCATCGTCTGACAATCATTAAGCAGCGCCCCCTCATTAAGCGAAAATAAAAACGATAAAAAAAAAAATCTATATTAACTATGCAACCAATGATGAAATAAAAAGTTTAAGCACCAGGCATTAAAAGGGTTTATTTGAGGGGTAAAAGTGATGATTTTTACACTGGAGTCAATGGGAAAATGCTCACTCTAAGAACCAGCCTCTCTGGTCAGTTGAGGTACTGCAATGTTTTGTTACTTCCTGGTTGGCTTCAACAACGGCTCGTGAGAGTTACAGCTAGGTTTCAATAGTTAGTGCTTAGTTTTGTTTTACCCTAAAAATACAAGCCTTACAATAATTGTTCAAAGTATGGATACATTCAACTAGCCTTTTTTTCCCCGCATCTTTTTCTCAAGCACATGACTAGTGAGTACTGGTCAGGCTATCTTACATTAAATACATATCTATTCATGCTCAAGTTCATTGTTTTGTTTACTACAATCATTAGATGTTTGCCAAAAAAAATGTGTGGAGCATGATTTTAAATTATTAAGAAGAACACAGTTCTATAAGGAATTGAGCTTGTGATCCTCTTGTTGTGAAGCATAATGCTAACCACTGCACCATCATGCTATCTGTGAGTAGGCTAAAATTGAATCCACTACTTCAAAAATTGCAAAAGATGTTTAACTAAGTCTCTTAAAGATGTGTACATTTGCCACTCCTACGTTACACCTCCAACTTTAAGGGTATTTCTGAAAGCGTGTTATGTCACAAACATATAACAACTTTTGGACTCCAAAACAGGTAACTTAGAGAATGCTTGTGCCACTGTACCTTTGTTTTTCATCAACAACTGCTTCAGAGAAAGCTTAGTTCCAGCTACGTTAGTTTCAAAGAAGAATCAAATTTTCACGAGAAGCATGTTAGGGTATGTTATATCTATGCGTGAAGATTATTGGTTACACTTTGTGATATTTCACATAGAAAATCTCAAAATCCAATGTTTCTCAGCTGAACTTCTGATGTAATAACCTGTGATTAAACTCCAAAGTTTGTTATCACCTCTTCAAATTAAAAAATGTAATTGACAGGTCTCCACTTTGTATAATGCTGGACTGGAAACAGCAACAGGATGTTGTTTCAATCTAGAAATAAAAGTATCATGAACATGCACTGCAAGACTCTCTATTTCAAAAGCAGGAACTTTATTATATGTTCCACTCATGCACAGTTTAGACTCAAATATTTAGGAAAAGCTAACTCCATGTTGTCAAAGCACATGGAAGCGCACCGGTGCGACCATTGAAAATCCAGTCTCACGCGATTAAGTTGATGCACTCTAGAGCCCTGGTAGGGCTGACCCGCTACGCTCCCTGGGTGTGAAGAAGGACCTGGCGCTGCCTGGTATCGCTGTGACTGGGGACCAGAGCTCATAGAAGTGCTCCCTACTTTCACTATATAAAGGGAGGGGGTGCTGCCGTCTTTAGAACACTCAACACTTTTTTAAGTCTTCCAGAATGCATCTATCCTGTGCACAATGCTTTTAATGGATTAGGAAGTTTCCGTAGGAGGTTACTGATGTCCCAGTGATTTGCTGAGTGACTCAGGTCTTCTGCTGTCAAATATTTTAATCCATATTTAAATCTGCTCTGCAGGGGCGTCACTAGACTTTAACAACAGTAGGGGCTTAGCTCCCAAGAGATGCATTTGCAGTTGCTTTTATTTGTGCCACGTTTCCCTGTTTCTAATTCCCTGGTAGCTTTTCCATGCAATAAAACTGTCCTGCTATGTTTGTGCTATCTCACGCTTGTCAAAGATGACAGACATTCTTCCAATTCCTTACAACCACTACTGACTCAACTATCATGTTTGATGTTTTTGCCAAACACAACAAAGGAAGCAGAAAGCTGGATTCTGGTTGACTAAATATTGGAACCAGATGTGGTGAAATGTTTGCTTCTGTGTACCAAAATGAACATGTTGGTGCTCTTCAGCTTTACCTGTCTGGGCCCTGTGTTTTTGTCCCCTAAATCAAACTCTGCAGTGGAATGAGTTGCTGAAGCAGCTTCATCAGTGTCCCTCTCTTGGCCTGTTTGATCCA
The DNA here is from genome assembly GCA_014656515.1 of Oryzias celebensis. Taxonomy (NCBI): domain Eukaryota; kingdom Metazoa; phylum Chordata; class Actinopteri; order Beloniformes; family Adrianichthyidae; genus Oryzias; species Oryzias celebensis. The sequence goes on along the minus strand of BNCR01000003.1, from coordinate 26,741,209 downwards.
ACATAGAGGCTGATGTCATGACTTTTGCTAACACACCACATTATTTTGCCCCCCCGTTAATAATGTAACAGCTAAACCAGGGGTCTGCCATCTCTAAAACTAGTCTCTTACGTGTCCAGTTTCTTACTGACAAAACCAGTGATAGCTGCAAAATCTCAATACACCATCTAAAAAAATGCACTTTTTTGGCAGCCATGAGGCCATATATTTATAACATGCAACTTTTAAATATGCATAATAATTAAACTACAACAGTGCTATACAGTCCCCTCCATGAACCGCCATCTTAACGTGATGGAGGTGTTTGAGCGCTCGAGTGATCTCAGAAGCTATGGTGTCTGGGGCTTTGACTCCTGGTAGGGTCTCCCATGGCAGACCGGTCCTGGGTGACGAGCCAGACAAAGAGCGGTTCATGAACCCCAATGAGAAGAACGAGCAAAGATCCAGTTACGTCACCCGGATTGGCGTCACCAGGGTCTCACCCTGGAGCCAGGTCTAGGGTTGGGGCTCGCAGGGGAGCGCCTGGTGGCCGGGGCTTCTCTCACGGGTAAAACCCGAAGGACCGACTCTCCAGTCTCCAGTGGCACCTGGAGGGGTGTGATTGGTAGGAATGGCTTCCCTGATCTGAACCCGAGCTGTGTTTGGTTGCTGGACTTCTGTGCTCATCATTGTTTGTCCATAACAAACATCATGTTTGAGCACAAGGGTGTCCATCAATACACGTGGCATCAGGACACCCTTGGAAGGAGATAAATGATCACCTTTGTAGTCGTTTCAGGCGACCTTTGACTGTGTGTCTTGGACACTCGGGTCAGGCGGTGGAAGGAATACTTCGAGGATCTCCTCAATCCTGCTGACACGCCTTCTTTTGAGCAAGCAGAGGCTGAGAGTCTTTGGGTGGGGCTGTCCATTACCCGAGCTGAAGTCACTGAGGTAGTCAACAAGCTCCTCTGTGGCAAGGCACCGGGAGTGGATGAGGTCCGCCCTGTGTACCTCAAGTCTCTGGGTGCTGTGGGAGTGTCTTGGCTGAAACATCTCTGCAGCATCGCATGGCAGTCGGGAACAGTACCACTGGACTGGCAGACAGGGGTGTTGGTTCCCCTTTTCAAGAAGGGGGACCGGACGGTGTGTTCCAACTACCGGGGATCACACTCCTCAGCCTCCCTGGGAAAGTCTATGCTAGGATACTGGAGAGAAGAGTCCGGCCAATAGTCGAACCTCAGATTGAAGAACAACAATGCGGTTTCCCTCCTGGTCGTGGAACTGTGGATAAGTGCTGGAGGGTTCGTGGGAGTTCGCTCATCCTGTCCATACAGTATGTGTTTTGTGGCTTTGGAAAAGGCCTTCGACCTTGTGCCCCGTGGTGTTCTGTGGAGGGTACACTGGGAGTATGGTGATCGGTCATCTCTGCTTAGACTGTTGCTCCCACAACCCAGTACCAGATAAGTGGAAGAAAATGGATGGACAATGTTATATTTTTTAATAGGTTATATACAAATATTGATGTATTTACTCTGACAGCAGCACATTAAAGTTCTTTCTTAAATAAAATTCAGTGTCAAAAAAGATCCTCCTAAAGCAGTAAATTTACTTGCTCTTTTTAATTACCTTATTCAGTTTGAACTTTACTTCTGAACAGAAACTTTAGGTACAGCTGTGCATCAGAAAAAAGAACACGTGCTTCAAGCTTAATCTAATGACAGTTCTGACAATAGATTTAAATCGGTCATCTGATGTCTGCATTTTGAAGGATCGATAAAACACAAAGGCTGCTTCATTCAGTGTCATGTCAGGAGTGGTCAAAAACAAGTTCATTGTACTATTGTAAGATCATCTTATTAGAAAACTTAAATATGTAGAAATTTAAATAACAAACCCATTATTAATACACAATAGGAAACAAATCAGGCCACTTTGAAGCTCCACGCAAAAGCTTCCGTTGAAACATTTTAACACAAGAACATTTTCAACAGAACAACTCAAACCCATGACAACAACTCCAGAACAACTGAATGCAGAATCCAGAATGCAGTTTTACAAGCCTGTGATATGTGAGCCTTAAATGATAAATCCTGATCAAATAAAACCCCCAGGTTTCTAACTGTGGGAATTGGAGGCTATATTGACACCATCCAGGGAGACCATCTGAACAGGTAGGGTATCTCTGAGGTATTTTGGACCTAGCATAATGACCTCAGTTTTTTCTGGGTTTAGGAGGAGGTCATTAACTGCCATCCAAATCTTGATGTCACTAATGCAGGCACTAAGTTTCTCTAAGCTGTCATTCTGGTCGGGTTTAATGGATAAATACAACTGTGTATCATCTGCATAACAGTGAAAATTAATCCTGTGTTTCCTGATTATGTTCCCTAGAGGCAGCATATAAAGCATAAACAGGATGGGTTCTTGGACTGAGCCCTGTGGGACTCCATAGCTAACTCGACTATAATGGGAGGAATGTCCATTTGCATGAACAAACTGGTACCTATCAGATCAGTAGGATTTAAACCATTGAAGGGCAGATCCTCTGATCCCTATGTCATGCTCTAGTCTCTGGAGTAAGATGCTGTGGTCTATAGCGTCAAAGGCTGGACTAAGATCTAACAGGATCAGAATAGAGATGAATCCCTTTTCTGTGGCCAGTAACAAGTCATTAGTGACTCTAACTAGTGCAGTTTCAGTGCTAGGGTGAGGTCTGAACCCTGACTGGAAATCTTCAAAGAGGCTATTGACCTGTAGGTGGCAGTATAGCTGTTTAACAACATCTCTTTCTAATATCTTTGAGACATAGGGCAGATTTGATATTGGTCTATAATTGGCCAGAATGCCAGGATCTAAACTGGGCTTTTTCAGAAGAGGTTTAAGATCTGCATATTTAAAAGACTGTGGCACATAACCTGTTTCTATGGAAATATTTATAATAGTTAAAACTGATTCATTAATTGATTAAGGGGAAGGTCTCTTTAAAAAGCTTAGTGGGGATTGGGTCTAAAAGACAAGTTGAGCTTTTGGAGGATGTAATAAGTGATGTTAATTCTGCTAGATCTACAGCAGTGAAGCAGTCTAATGTTACAGAGGTTTCTGTAGATGCTTTTGTTTCTACTGTTTTAGTCTGCTCTGGGCTGATAGTAGAGATGACTTTTTTCATACTTCAAAGCAATCATCATCAAAGTCATCAAATTAATCACATCCAGAATCGCGTGTTCTAGTTCCTACTAGGAGCCGCAACACACTGTTGACCTGTCCAGGGTGTATCTTGCCTTTGCCCACGAGTGGCTGGGATAGGCTCCTGCAGCCCATGACCCAGAAAGGGACAAAGCGGGTATAGAAAAAGTATGGATGGATGGTTCATTTTAATGTTGGCTAGTTTTGCTTACGACAACTGATACGATAACTGTGATGAACTTCTGAACAGTGATTATACTTTTCTAGCAATGTGATCGTCTGCAGTGTTTATTTTCAATTTTAGAGCATCTTTCTCACACAATTGCTCTGTGAATGCGCAGGTTCATGAAAGGCAGAGGAGGAAGTGGTGTGTTTATGCACTAAACAGATGCAGGCATTACAAAAGTGAAACATTTAAATAAGGAAGAATTGCAAGATATAAAATATAAACAATATCTTTCCAGTAACATGCTCTATTTTTAAATAGTTGTTTGCTTTCTCTGCGTCTCTCTGTTTCTCTGTGTGAAGTTCTGTATTTCCTTTAACTTATTCTGTAAGTTTTCATCATTTTCAAATCATTAAACGGTCGATCCACACATCTCTGCCTCTTCGTGTCAAGGTGTCACATTCTGCAGCAACTGGACGGCCGCGCGACCACTGCGGCGTGAGTGATTACGAATCACTGGGAAGTATAAACCAGCTCTAATAGCCACAATGGAAAAATAAACAACCTGCATGTGGCTCCGGATTCTCAGGATGGAGACTCCTAGTTTAGAGACTCTGATGCAGAGACTGGAGGCAGAAATGGAGGTAATAGATGAAGATTTGAGGTTCTCTTTGGGAGTGGCCAGGATGGACAGGATCAGGAATGAATCCATCAGAGGAACAGATCATATTAGATGTTCTGGAGATCGATGCAGGGAAGCAGGAAAAAAAAAGTTTGTAATGTTATTTCTTCATGTGTTGTGTATTAGTGCTGTGAGGGTTGTATGACATGTTCATCCAGACCAATCTATTGTTTCTTTACAGGTCTGGGTCAAGGAGTCCCTGTGGTGTGTTTGATCCTTGAGGGGGGTCCAAACATCATTTCTATCGTCCTGGAGAGTCTGAGGGAGGAGCCTCCTGTCCCAGTAGTGGTCTGTGATGGCAGTGGACGAGCTTCAGATATCATTTCTTTTGCTCATAGATACAGTGAGGAAGATGGGTGAGGTGTTTTTTCTTGCTGCTGGTCTAAGATTTGGTTCTGGATGTTGCGTCTTTATCTTTGATCGATTGGTCCTCCACAGGCAGGTGAGTGAGAGTGTCAAGGACCAGCTGCTGGTGACCATCCAGAAAACATTCAACTACAGCCGCAGTCAGGCTCAGCAGATCTTCCTCATGGTGATGGAATGCATGAAGAAGAGGGCTTTGGTAGGTCAGAGAATGAGAAAACGATCATAGTCAATGTTTCCCCTGCTTTTCATTCACAACACGTCCTGTTTATGGTGTATTTAGATGCTCAGCTTGTTTTAGGTTGATACTGTTTCCCTTTCTGCTGGAAATAAAACTTTGAAAAGTTAGACACAAAAACAGTTGGATCCTGAAGGTTCTGACAATGTGAACCTGCACAGACTGCAAGCGTCAAAATCTTCTCCTCCTGTCAAAAATAAACAGTGGAGGAAATAAGTATTTGATCCCTTACTAATTTTGTAAGAGAAGAAATTGTCAGTCTGTCGTCCTGACGGAAGGTTTATTTGAACAGTGAGAGACAGAAAATCAAGAACTCCACTTGAAAGCATGTATATGCATATTCATTTGCATTCGTTTAGAGAAATAAGTATTTGAACCCTCTAGCTTTGCTCAGTACTTCCCGGCCAAACCCTGATTAGCAGCACAGAGGTCAGAGGTTTCTTCTGGTTGATGAGCAGGTTTCTACTCATACTTTGGTCCACTCTTCCTTGCAAACGATTTCTAAATCATTCAGATTTGGTGGCTGTTGCTTGGCAGCTGTGAGCAGCTCCTTCTCCCAATCACTCTGTAAACCATGAAGTTGTTTATTGGTAAACTAACAGCAGGTCTGCACGTGTCTTCTTAAGCAATATGTTAAACCATTGCAGCGTAAAGTATGGCGTCACATCTCTGCCATTAATTGAAGGGCACGTATTTGATAACTGAGTGAGCGTATCTTACAACTGCACTGCGCAGTCCTAACTGAGCGCGCGCAGACCTTTTTTTTTCTATTAAAGCAGATAAAAAAATGAAAGCCGCGCCCCGTTGCCTCGCAGATTTGACCAGAAATTTTGGCCAATCAGATCAACCAGAAAGGTTACCGCCCCCTGAGTGACAAAAACACCCCTGAAACTGAACGGGCGCAAAGAAAAACTGGACTTGGACTGCGCGGTACAGTTGTAAGACACGCTCACTCAGTTATCAGATACGCGCCCTTCAATTAATGGCAGAGATGTGACGCCACAGTAAAGTATCACAATGGTTTTCTTGGTGATTTCCAGCTGCTTTGAGATCATCATCTAACTCCTGCCATTTTGTTTTAGTCCAGTTTCTCACGGTTCTGGTGATCATGGAAACCCCACCAGGTCAGATCTGGTTCGGAACTCCTACAGATGGATTGATGGTCACGTTCTTGTATTTTGGCACTAACAGTTGTTCCTTTAACCCCAGCTTGTTGCTGATGGTTTTCAGTTCATTCTGGTCTTAAGGGTCTACAATCTTCTCCCTTAAAGTCTCACTTCAACCAAAAATCAATTATTTGTAAAATCCTTCTCAGTAGTCATTTAAAGATTGTGCCGTTTTTAGAAAAAAAAAAAAAAAAAAAAAAACTTTGTCTTTTTTAAGACATATTTTATGCCCAATGGCAGCAGCTCATTAACAGTAAAATTCTGGTTTGTGTGCAGGACTGTTGGCCCGGAACAACCCCTCCCCCTCCCCATCACTGGGAGCTCTGGTTGCGTCCTTGAGCTTCTAGCCCCAAGCTAACATTAGCATGATGGCGAGCAATTTTGGATCAATCCAGCCATACAGTTTTGAGCCAGAGGCCAGCTAGGACGAGGAAAATGAAAGTACACAATGGGGCGGAGGAGTAAGAGAGACTTTGACATGCCCATCAGTCACCATGTCATTAGTCTGAGCTTATTCTGGCATCTGGTTTTCTGATCCACCACGATTTGAATTAAGGAATACTCAGAAATACAGGTTTAGTCGTAAATTATTGTTATTTATTATGAAAAAAAGGTTCAAAGAACATGTTAGACAAAAGAAAAGATGATTTTCATAGGATTGGGTCTTGTGTGTGTGAAAACTCTTTAAGTTTTTCACATCTTGGAGAGTCTGGAGTCTCACTGACTGATTCTGTGGACAGGTCGATTTGCAGAGTCTAACTGATCTGTGAACCAGAACTCTTAATGATAACTAGGGGTTCAGATGTACATTTCCCTCAATGAAATACAAATGAACTGATATCAATTCTTTAAAGTTGATTTCTTGACTTTTCTTTTGAACCTACTATTAAGATGACAGACTGTCTATATATTAAGTGGGAAAAGCTACAAAATCAGCAGGGGATCAAATACTTACTTCCTCCACTTTTTATAGCTTAAATACAATATGAAATTCAAGTATAATCCAAATGTTTATGTATTAAGAATACTTGCCTTAGAGTAAATGTTGGTGGGTCATCTATCCCAGAACCCCCTAGCCTTCCGTCATAATGCTGGAGGGAAGATGAAGATGAAGATGAAGAGGAGAGGTTTGGGAAGTATACACAGGAAGGCATGAGACTCAAACAAGCTGCATTTAGATTTTTGGTCATTTATATAATTTATTTTAACATTTCTTTCACTTAACCATCTAAATTTTACAATAGGACACACAAGGGAAGCTCTAAACAATCTTGGGTTTTTAATTTAAAAAAAACAATTATTTTGAATGTTTTGAACATGTTTTTAAGTCTTTTTACATTTTTCAGGATCTTATTCTTTTCTTATTGTCATTTAGACAGTTTTGAATTTTAGTTGTTCAGGCTATGATGCCTTTATTCCTAGTCTGCGAGTGTGTGTTACACTCCCCATCATAATGACTTTGGGTTTACATCTGACCAAACGGTAGAGTACTTATTGAAGATTGTTCTGTTCTTTTATCTAATCCCCAAATCCTCAGTTAGTATCATAACATCTGCAGTGGAGCGCCGCAGAATGAGGGTCAGTCCACTTAGCTGAGCTGCTGACAGATTAAAGCACTCGGCATGCTGGTTCCTCATCCGATACAAAACCATTTGAGATCACACAGAAATATGAACACTCCATTTGGTCCTGTCCTGTGTTTTTGTGTACTGCCATGGGTATTCATGTCGTACAGAGAAGGGGAACAGGTTTTAGAACAAGAATAGACGATTCCATTAAAATATTTCCATTAAAATATTTCCGCTATTGAACTCTTGATGCCTTTGTCTTTGCTAATGCAGTCATTGATAAACCTCTGGACAAAATAAAAGTATTTAAATAGAGTGGCAGTCCCATTCATGCGCCACAGGATCTGCTGAGGAAAGACTGCAGCAGGAACACAGGAGGACACAGGAGGTTGGTGCTCCAGACACTGAGTCATGCAGGATCATGAAACATTCATGCACTGAGGGTTTAGGGCAGCGCTGCTCTACCCCGGTTCTCAAGATCTACCACCATGACTGTTTTTCTGTTCTCTCTGCAGTTTTCTGCAGAACAAACCCGATGAGATAATCAGCAGTAATAACTGCAGGGAGACCTGGAAAACAGGCAGGGTGGCAGATCTTTGGACCATCAGTTTATCCAACTGCACACATTTACAGATAGTAATTGTATTTTGTGAATTTCCTAATTGTCTTCAGGACATGTTCAGAATCTTCCAGGAGATCTGGTCTGCAGCATGCTCCCATTGTTGAGCAATGTCCTTCAGACATTACAGTAAACATTTTTTTCATACCTTTGTTTTCAGCAGTTATTCCAAACAAGAAACATTTTTCATCAAATGAACATACACTTTAATCTAGGAGCAGATTTCTTTGTGCATGAAAGTGAGTATGACCTTCACTGACACTTTTTAGGAGTCCGTTCTGTTGGGCTTTTCTTTAATCTGTGTTCTCTCCATAAATGCAAATAACAAACAGGAGCAACAAAGTGTTATTAGAATTAGTTAAGCTATCATTTTCCAACATATTTATAGGCTGTTTGTGTTGTACTGCTCAATGGGAATTCTTCAAAGACCTCAGCAGTCCAACAGAAAACTGAGGGAAATGTGGTTTCCACAGTGAACGAACAGCAACACCACGGTAAGGTGAACTCCTAGCTCATTCTGCTGGGCTGGGCAGCTGGACAAAGATGTTGCCGAGAGAATTAAGACGTGGCAATCAGATATTCTTAAGCTCCTGTCAGGCGCATTGCACAGGCTGCAGAGCGCAGGCACTGCATTGTTTTAGTCCGCTTATGGGTTATTATTTAAAAGAAACAGTATTGTCTGAGCAGTCTGAACAGATGCATTTAGAAACACTGAGTGTTCCGCAGTATTAAAAGGAAGGCTTGTTGAAAACAGAATTTGTCAGACCTTTAAAGAGAATCATAGTATAAAGTAAAAGAAAAGACTGTGTTTGAACAGAAGATAAAGTGATAATTGAAAAAGAGCATTATTAGATAGGAATACGCTTCTCCAGCGTTCGGCTTTTCAACATCTGCAGTCAGGTGCAGTTCTGCACACAGCCAGCAGATGTCTGCTTTTTCCTTTTTTCAAACTGAGTCAGTCAGTCTGCATCAGCTTCATCAAAGGGGTTCACTGGGTCACAAGGTTTGAGCTAGAACAAAGCCCAGCCCGGTTCAATGAAACAAGAACAAAAAAGATGAAACAAAACAGACGGAAAATGTTCACTGAAATACTATTAGACCACTGAAAGAGGTCAAACCAGGTGCTAACCCAAACGTGTGAAGAACTCCACTGAAGTAAGTTCTTATTCCCACAATCCCTGGTTTTTCATTTACTACCTTAAAAAATGCATGAAGAAAAGAAGACGACGAGCAATTGAGTCATTGTAGATCTATAGGGACCTGCAACAAAAACCATGCTGCTGTCCTCCCAACTACACTTTAAATACTTTTTATTTTTTTACAGCCACAGCCTGTAGTTATGTCCACGATGTCATCAGCCTCCATTTAACCTTCTCCTCTGCATCCTTCTCACTGACACCAACCACCATCAGGGTTCTGTCAACCTCCCTTTTGGTCTTCTCTCAGGTGGTGACCCTCCACCTGCTTCCTTCTCTTACTATTGATTTATTCTTCTTTGTTCATTTATTAAACAGGGACATTGCACATTAAAAACATTACTACCAATGCCCCAGAGTTAGCTACAAAGCTATTTTTCATCTGCTGTCCCTGGACTGATGGTAAAATTGTCTCCCTAAAAAACATAAAATTAGAACCAAAATGCAGTTCTAGCATAACAAACAGTAAAAAGACACAACATTTGAAAAGCTAACAATACAGTAAGTGAGCAGTGAAAAAGGCATCATGACAATGAAATAAAACCATAAATGAGTAGAGGTAAACGATAACCTCATAAAAGTGTTTTTGATTGTGTGTTTATACAATGACTCTAATGGTTGGAGTGTTGGTTTGTTTGCCTGTGACCAGGTTGTGATGCAACATGTAATATATGACAAAATCATAGCATTCATAAACATTTTAGCAGCCTGCAATGATGACTGTTATCTCATGAACTGAAAATGCAAACAGATCATCTGCAAACATCATGGCCTGCAGAGATTCCTGTCAGCTCATGTTTCACCACAGAAACAAGACGAAGATCAAAGCTGATCCTTGGTTCAGTCTCACCTCCATCTTGAACTCTTGTGCTACAGCTAGAGAACATCTCACCACTGTCAAGAACCATTGTGACTTTTGTAGTGGAGGCAAGTCAGATTGCTTAGGGTCACCTGTTCAAATCACAAGACAAATCACAAGTTTTTTTTTTTAAAATGTACACTTTAATTATGGTAGTAATTAAGGTAGTAAATTTAAAAGGGGCTGGTTTCACTAAAGAGGAGCCTGTGGGCCATTCTGCTTCAGAGATCTCTAGGAACGTACGTTCACAGCTCTGCTTGTTTGTGTTGATCATAACATGTGGTCTATTCCACTGTCTGTTGTCTAACATGTCTAGTCCAGTGTTGTTTGTTTCTTTTTCACAGTATATTTGTGACAAATACAGTCATATTATCAGCTCATCTATATCATTTGTTTGTGTGGAATTTATTTTGGTTGTAGGTTTCTTTATCTTCTTTCTGTATGTGCTTGTGGTTGTGTGTTTGCGTGTGCATGTGTGTGCATGTTTTTGTGACATCAGATCACAGTGTTCAGAATGGGTTCGGAGGGGCAGCAGGACATTGAAATGTCTATACTCACTGCTCTGCTTAAGGGTAAGAATGTTGTTTTCTAACGTCTCTTACTTGATATTGAAGTGTTCATTTTAATATAATGCAGTATCAGTATTCAGTTTTTATTTCTGTGTCCTCAAATTTTGGGCATATTTTTGTAGAACTGGTTTAGAATCTTTGAGTCAGAAGATCTACTGGTACTGGAATTCTTTGGACCATAAGGCAAACTGCCTTTTGAATCCACAAAGCATACACATCATTGCATCCAATGTGTGAATTCTAGTTGTGGTAACTTCCTTGAACAGATATTCTGTGGTAAACAGCTTTAAAAAAATATGCACAAATGTTTCACTACAATTTGCTAAACTATTGTAATGGCGGTCGTGGCTGGGTAGATGCAAAGTATTTAATAGGGCAGAACTCATGTGAACGATCTAGCTAGATGATTGCTACTGCCGCTTTGTCTAGAGCCCCATTAGTTAAAACTAAACTAGGTGTCACTCATTGAGGTGTGAGAAATTTGTTCTCTGCATTTGACCCATACTCTGGGGGAGCAGTGAGCTGCAGACACTGCTGTGATCAGGAACCATTTGATAAAGGTAAATGGCATTTACTTGTATAGCACTTTTCTACCTTCCTCCAAGGCCCAAAGTGCTTTACAGTCACAGTCCCATTCACCCATTCATACACTGCACTGGCACCAGCCTGCAGCTAACAGAGGCAATGTGGGGTTCTGTGTCTTGCCCAAGGACACTGACACAGGGGTTAGGGTCAGTGTGAAACCTCCCAATCCAGTCCCTTTATGCTGAGTGTCAATCAGGGAGGCATCGGGTCCCACGTTACTCTTTCATATGACTCAGTTATGGCTTTGAAGTCATGACCTTCCAGTCTCAGGGCTCTACCGCAAGGACACTGGGCTCATTAACACCAGGAGAACGTGGCGCTATATCAAAGTCAGAATCACAATGCATTTAATGCAACTGGCCATGAGCCTATGAATCACATGAACCAAAGAAGTCCGATGTAAAGGAGGCCTAAGGTGGCAGAGTCCTAACTCTACAGTTCAGAGATTGTATTGGGCTTTTGCATGAACTAGAGTAAACACACCATTGTACTTGGAGTGCTATTTTACCCCACTAACCTGTGGTGCAAACCCCAACAACACAACCAATATCACCACCTTAATAGCAAATAAAGCAGCAACCAAAACCAATGTAACCCTAAACAAACAGAACACAAAGAATGCCCCAAACTGAAGAAAAGATTACTTCCCACAATTCATTATGCCCACTACAGCTGCTACACTAGCTGGGGCCATTGCAGTATGAAGTTTCACTGCTTGATAGATTGAATATATGCACTGTTATCAGACATCTGGTGGTCTGATTTGGACTGTTCTTTATTGTAATGAACTGAAGCAGTAAGAGTATTGTTAGAATTTGTTTTATGCTATTGAATGCAATTGAACAATGTTGAGTTACTGTCAGTAAAGTTTGACTTGACTTTTGTGTTGCACTTTCTGCACCGGCTAATCACTACAGATAAAAGATGAGAACACAAAGAACAACACGTTTTACAAATAAAAAACTTCCCATCAACCCCTAGGCTATGTGTGTAGTTTAGTCAAACCACAATTTCTGACTGCTTTGCTTAGATTAAAGCGGCCTACAATCTGGTGTGCTTTATGGTCCAAAAGATATGTACAATGAAGCAAAAAAGTACTGGAACATCTTGTGATTTTGCAAGTTCTGCCACGTAGAAAATGTAAAGGAGTCTGACATTTTCATCTCAGGTGTATGTCCGCTGTGAGAAACATGGTCTTTAAAAAAACTGAAAATCACATTGTATTATTTTTTTCAAGAAATTATTTGCATGCTACTGTTGCAAATACATATTTAAACACCTGAGAAAATCAGGAGGAGAAAAAGGAAGGCCCAGCCACAACCCATCTTCAAAGCTCTGACTGAGGGAAGGAGGTTTCACAGTAGATGTGTGTTCTTGGGATGGTGTTCATCATTCCTCTTCCTCCAAACACAGCGAGTGGAATTAAGACCAAAACGTTCTATTTTGGTCTCATCTGACCACAGGATTTTCTCCCATGACTCCTCTGGATCATCAACACGGTTATTGGCAAACTAAAGACCAGCCTGAACATGTGCTGGTTTGAGCATGACATGTGTCCTGCCTGATTTCAAACCACGACGTCTTACAGTATTACCAACAGTAACCGTGGAACAGTGGACCCAGCTGTTTTCAGGTCATTGACCAGCTCCTCCCGTGTAGTTCTGGGCTGATTCCTCACCTTTCTTAGAATCACTGAGACCCCACCAGGTGAGATCTTGCATGGAGCCCCAGTCCGAGGGAAATTGACAGTCATGTTGAGCTTCTTCCAGTGTCAAATAATTGCTTGGATCTTTTTCACAGAGCTGCCAGGCAATTGCCTTTAAGCCCTTTCAAGTCTTGTGGAGGTCAATAATTTTGGACAGCTCTTTGGTCTTGGCCATGGTTAGTATTTGAAGTCTTACTGATTGTATGGAGTAGACAGGTGTCTCTATGTAAAGTACAACCTCAAACAGATGCTTCAACATTAGGATAATAAGTGTAGTGGAGGTTGGCGATTTAAAGGCCGACTAGCAGTTCTTTGAGGGTCAGAATTCTTGTTGATAGACATGTGTTCAAATACCTATATTTGCAGCAGTAGTGTAAAAAAAGAAGATATTTTTAAGACTGGCTCTCACAGTGGACATTCACCTAAGATGAAAATTTCAGACGCCTTTATATTTTCTAAGTGGGACAATTTGCAAAATCACAAGATGTTCAAACACACATTTCCCTCACTGTATATATGTACAGTACATGTAAAATATGAACAATACTGTTTTATATTTCTGTTGATTAAAATTTGAAGAACAACAGTCTTTAGTATGTTCAGAAAAGTTGTTTCTCCATGTTTGTGTGAACTAACAGTGTGAGCTGTTTGTGACTACAGGAACAAATGCTTCTGCCTCTGATCAGCTGAGTCTGGCTCTTGCCTGGAACAGAGTGGATATTGCGCACAGTCAAATCTTTATGTGTGGGCTCCACTGGCCTGTGAGTTTTTGTTTCTTACATATGTCAGTCCATTGGTGGCAGTGAATGAAATCTTGCATCTGTGTTTACAGGACATAGTGATGGTTTTGTACCTGAGACCTCATATCAAAGGTTTTGTCAGACAGTTTTGTGTGCAGATCTTTTTCACTCCCGTTACTCAGTCTATCCATGATGTTGTCTTTCCCAGCCTGTGGGCTCCTTACCTACTGACCGGCCAAAAAGCCCAGCAACCCGCCGCCCCTCAGCTGCAGGATGTAAAGGGAAAGCACGGGGAAAGAAGGGAAAAGGTGGGAAAACCAAACCTGAGCCACCTGAAGAGACAGATCCTCGTAAACTTGAGCTGCTAAGCTGGGTACATGACCTGAGGAACACTCACATCCCTAAGACGCCTTCACACCAAACGTGATTTGTCAACCATTTGTGCGAGTTTCGAGGGAAAGTCAATGGTACAGACACAATCTGAGGTCTGCGGCATGATTTGGGTGACAGGTGCAAAAGGGTGGTCTGGCAGAAGTGTGATTTGAGCATCGTGGCATGTTGGTGTGGCGTGACCAGAGTTAAAATATCTGAACTTTGGCGAGATTGCTGCGTCATGTCAACCAATAAGGGACTCAACTTTGGGCACGTTACATTTTCAGTGTTTCAATCAGTTGGTAGAACACACATCCAATATGGTGGATTGTGTTTCCTGAACTGCCATCTATTTTCTTAACCAGCTGTATCCCTTTTGGGGCAGTGGGGAAGCCGTCTCAGCTACTGTTGGGCGAAGGTGGGTACAACCAGACAGTCTGTTGGGGGCCCCATGGAGCTGCTGGAGCGATCGCGCTCGCTATGCCAGCTCCCGAGAGACGAGCTGGCAGCCAGACAGAGAGCCACAGTGGCATTGGCGAGGCAGTCTGCTCGGCCCTTCTGAACTTTATGGTGTTTTTTGTATTTTCACCGAGAAAATAAAAAAAAAAAAGGTTGTCTGTATAATTCTTGTTTGTATTTTTTCCCTCTGGGATTAATGTGGGACAGCAACCTTTCAAACTCACTCAGAGAGGCAAAACACTGCAGACTTCAATTCAGTCTTGTTTACAGTATATAGCCCAACATTTAACCATAGTTGTGTCAATGGGCTTCACACCACCATGTTTACAAAGTACATAAAGTCAATCATAAAAATATAAACAACAGCTCTCACTGCAGGGAGTGAAGCTCTCTGTACCAGACAAGTCTCTGAATGATCTCATGAACCCAAACATGGAGACATGACTACAGATGCTTTAATGGAGCTCTTAAAAAAATCCAAAAAACTCAACATCATCAGTGTCTTTACTGCATTGTAAATGAGACAAACACAGACATCACTCCATCCGTACCGATCAGGCTAAAAAGTTTAGCCGGTAGATCCTCCCACACGCGACTGAGGCGTCAAGTTTGGGAACACATTGTTGGACAGGCGGCGACCAGATAATTCGCATCACAGCGAGAGTGGGGCAGCCAACATGAATTTGACTCGCAAATCACGGTCGGTGTGAACGCAGCTTTAAGTCTCTGCTGACATCACTTTGCGAATGCCTGACAGGTAAACTCCTTGGAGCAGGCCATGATGGATGCTCTGGTACTGGATAGGGTGGACTTTGTGAGGTTACTCATAGAAAATGGAGTCAACATACATCACTTCCTCACCATCCCCCGCCTGGAAGAGCTTTACAACACAGTGAGTCAAAACGCACATTAACACTGTTTCGAGAACTAAACAAAGCCTTTGGGGTTACAGCTACAAACATGCTAACCTCACTGATTCCTGATCAGAAAAGTACGTTCTCTGCATTCCAGTTTCTAATGGAGAATAGTGAGCATGCTGTTCAGTTAATTAGTGGTCATGCATCAGGACTCATCACAAAAACTGTAAATACAGCTAAAATGTCTCTGACCAATTCAGTTGACCAAAAGCATGACTGCACCTCTTAGGCTGGTGGAAAACTGCTGACTCTGAAAAACACCAGTAGTTGTGAGAAAAAGAGCAAAGCAGGACACCAGCTGTCGAGGGATCAAACAATTCTGATCAAAATCATCATGGCATTTGATGCTTTTGTGTTTGTAGATATTTGATTCTTTTGTTCATTCTGCTTTTAAAATGTTGGACTTCTTTAACTTATGAAAAACATTGATTTTGCTTGACATGTGTTTTAAAAAGCACACTTGATGCAGTATCAGACCTTTTGTCTTTAGAGCTAATGAGAGTAAAAAGTCAGTGTTTTTTATCCTGCCCTGTATGAATGTAAATGTGTGTCAGAAAATGTGGACCCAGGAATCTACCCCAGGTTTCTGTCTTGTGTCTCTGTTGTGTTTCTGCAGAAATTGGGACCAACCAACACACTTCATTTCCTGGTCCGAGACGTCAAGAAGGTTAGTGCTGCATTCAGACTAGGCCATAGCTTAGTTCTGTTTATTCCCCTCAACCATGAGTGAATTGGTACCATTAGCAGACAGTTCTATTCTTTTTTTAAAAAATAATTAATAATCATAATAAATAATAATAATTAATTAGTAGAGAGGGAGTGTTACACGCACACAAACCCCCACAGCAACCACAGAGCATTCTGCCTTATATTTATTTAGAAAACATCTCATAATAGTGATTTTGTAACAAGTGGGTCCTTTGAAATAGTTTGCATATTTAGCCAGGAACAGAATTTTACATTTTGACTTCATGCCTGATGAAATTTGAAAACTGAGTTGTGCTCTTGCTCTAGAGCAGGGGTCAGCAACCCTGTTCCTCGAGGCCTACCGCCCTGCTTGTTTTGCAGCTAAACCTGCTTCTGTGATTGCTGCTCATCTGGATCAGGTGTGTTCAGTCAATCAGAAACTGGGCTGATTCAATCCAGCTAATCAGTATCTACTGAAGCAAGGTTAGCTGCAAAACAAGCAGGACTGTAGCCCTGGAGGAGCAGGGCTGGTGACCCCTGCTCTAGAGTGAACTGTACAACTCCAGCACCGTTATTTACTACAAAGCTGAAATGATGATCATCTGTGTCCTAAACTCACCACCCTACTAGCATGAAAATGAACAAGGATTGCCACGTCTTACTAGAGGGAAATGTTTTTTTAGTATGTTTTTCTGACATGATTTAGAATCTGATGAATATATCATTGTAAAAGAACACAAGAATCCCTTTCAGTGGTTTAATATGGGTTTTTTTTAACCCTTTAATATCGGAGCTAAGACACCAAAACTCACAATCTAGACCAGAGATCGGCAACCTTTAACACTCAAAGAGCCATTTTGATCTGGTTTCATCGGAAAAGACAACACTGGGAGCCACAAATACCTCTAAAATGAAGACGTAGTCTATATATTAAAATGCACTATGATCAGTTCATAACAAGCAGTTTGTGTCTGTGTTTGCTGAGACCAGTGTGAGCAAATGTTAAAAATTACCAGCGCGCCTGAATGCAGCAATAGCGAGCTCTTAAATGAAAGCTCATAAGCACGAAAATTCCATGCAGCCCCTGAATGCACCAGCTGCTGCTGCGGCAGATGTGAGGATGAAATCTGCGCAATAAAATCAGCATTAAATGTTTGAACAAACTCTGGAATGGATATTTGTGGTGGCCAAGTGGGGAGGGCAGGCAGATGCCTAAAAGTCATGGTTGTGAGTTTGAGTCCCGTGTCAGAGATGAGTATTCCAAGAGTTTGAGAGGTTTAGTGACCACATTAGCATCATGTTCGTGGATCCTCTGCCTGCGCAGCAGCCCATACAGAAAGCAGGCTGGCTTAGTACGTGGCTGGGCGAGCATGGGAAAGAAATCTGCAAATTGCTCCGGTGGGCTGACGGTGAGAAGGAGATCCCGTTAAAGTTCTGGACAAACAAGATGAGGAATAAAAACAAGAGGATCGTGAGGCACCGCTTCAAGTGGTGTTGACTATACCAAATGCAAAGGTATTTTTGGTCATAGATGCTAAGTCAAGTTTTCTGCAGATTGAGCTGGATGAACCTTCTTTACTCCTAACAACCTTCAACAAACTCATAGGGACTTAGATGGTTGAGACTGCCATTTGGCATAAAATGCGCTCCCGAGATATTCCAACGCATCATGGACCAAATGCTAGAGGGCATTGGTGGAGCCACTAGCGTGATGGATGAAATCCTTTTAGCAGTGCCCACACTTGTAGAACACGACAAAATCCTAAAGAAGGTCTTGCAGCGAGCTACAAACTACAACCTGAGGTTTAACATCAACAAGTGCCACCTTCATCAGTCAGCTGCACCTTATGTGGGACACTTAATAACAGCTGATGGACTAAAACCAGACCCAGCAAAAACTGAAGCTCTTACACACGTGGACAAAATTGTTGGTACCCCTCAGTTAAAGAAGGAAAAGCCCACAATTCTCTCTGAAATCACTTGAAACTTACAAAAGTAACAATAAATAAAAAAATTATTGAAAATTAAATAATCAAAATCAGCCATCAGTTTTGAATTGCTGATTAACATAATTATTTAAAAAAAACAAACTAATGAAACAGGCCTGAGGGGTACCAACAATTTTGTGTGTAGGTGCATGCCACGCCCTGCAGACAAGGAAGGTGTGCAGCGTTTCTAGGTTTTGTGACATGTCTGTCAAAGTTCATTCCGAACCTCATCAAAATAGACGCACCACTTAGGCAACTTAAAAATATGCAACAGTTTTCAATGACCACAAGCCTCTTGTGGACATCTACAAAAAGCCACTGCTGTCTACCCCAATGCAAATCCAAAGAATGCGCTTAAGACTTCAGTGGTATGACATCACAGTCAAGAACCGGAGAGGCAAGGCTATGGAGCTGCCAGACACGCTGTCACGAGCACAACTGCCCGACAAGACTCCAGAGACAGGAGGTCTGGAGTGTGTCTCCATGATCAAGTTTCTGTCTGTGAGCAACGAGAAATACATTGAGCTACAAACACACACACTAACAATGAACTGAGTCTTCTCCAACAGATCATTCAGCATAGATGGCCGGACAGAAAAGAAGTACCTACACTTGTGCAGCCATACTGGGACTCAAGAAGTCAACTAGCGGTAACATATGGCATAATCTACAAAAGGTGTGCATTTTGTTGTTCCCCCCCACCGTGCAGAAAGACATGATTTGCCTCCCACATCAGTCCCACCTGGGAATGGTGAAAAGCAAGCAGCGTGCACGTGAAGTATTATACTGGCCTGGCATGAGCGCTGAGATCGAATACATGATCAGAAACTGTTCCAAGTGTGCCGAAGTGCAAAACCGACTCCCCAAACGACTACTAATGCCAACTGAACTACCCTTTGAAGTAGCCTGCTCCGATCTGTTTGAGTTCGAGGACAAACATTACATTGTACTGGTGGACTATTATTTGAAATTCATTGAAGTGGACAAACTAAAAGATCAGCGCTGCAGCACTACAATTGGACATTTCAGCAGACATGGCCTTCCTGCCACCCTTAGAACAGGTAATAGCCCACAGTACACATCAGCAGAGTTCCAGGAGTTTTGCCAGAACATCTTCGCCACACATGCCACCCTCCAATGGTGAGGCGGAAAGAGCAGTACAAACCGTCAAAAGACTGTGCAGCAAAGCGACAGTTACATTTCTGGCATTATTGGACTACCGGACAACACCTCTCTGGTCTGTTGGACTGTCACCTGCTCAGTTGCTAATGGGCAGGAGGCCCCACAACAACTTACTTACAGCTCGAACACTGCTCAAACCCATGTCCTACGATTCTCATAGAGTGAAATATTTATTGCATAAAACAAAAGACAGTCAGAAGCTTTACTATGACAGAAGACTGGTCAGCACCAGACCAGAGTTACAACCCGGAGTTGAGGTCAGCATGACACCACAGCCTGGAAATCAGAAATGACTCCTACATTGTGGAAAGTGGAGGCAAGCTGTTTCGTCGCAACAGACAACATCTTCGCACTAGTACAGCTGCTGCCAATGTATCGCGCCACACAATGCCCAATGAGGAGCACTGGTGTGAACCGGCTGGAACACCAGAAGCCACAGAGGAGCAGCATGGAGTGACCCCTCAGAGCCACCGTCTCTGTCTTCAATGCTCACCACCCCTAAAGAGTGAACCCATCGAACCAGATGTACCACCCCCTTGCAATATTAGTTTGAATATGGGGGCATTATCCCTGAGTTCTTCATTAACGGGATTTAAACACTTGTTTAATAAGAAATTAATATTTCCGACCCGTTTTGAAAAATGGGCCCCAAATATACCTAAGCCGGCATTAATTAAATCCCCAAAAAGTCAGAACTCAAATGCACTCACGTTGCAGGCCTGTTGTTCTTAACGTAAAGGATGAACGTCCTCGTTTCCTTTGAGATTCACTCACAGCATGTACCGAGGTCCCGAGGAAGATGAAGCACGGCGGTGAACTTTGACGGTCCGGTCCGAATGAAGCTGGACTAGGTTAAGGTGTGCGTGTCCCACTCACTTGACTCCTGGCTTCTCCTGCAGTTCCGCTGTTTTCCGTCACTGCGTTAGCGACTCACGATCCCACAGTCCGATGCAGAGCATGCTAGGTTGGCTAAATCGATCTGACTAGCATGCTCACACCTGCACCGTTATTCCTAGCTTCTTTAACCATAGCAATGTTATCATGAACTCACTTTGCGTTTGTTCTCAACACCTCTATGATTTTCTGGGACTTTTAAACAAGTTTTTCTAATCTTTCCTTTCCGTCTTTTCCGCCGTGCGTCTCACGTCTCTCCTCCTGCCGTCTTCTCCTCTCCTCCGTTCCTTTCCTCTCCCTTTCTCTCTTTTTTTTTCTCTCAATTTAAGAGTAACACAATGTATTACGGACTCTTTATAATCTGCCTAGCAACAAGAACACTGGCAATTGTGCTATATTACCAATCAATTTTTACCTGAAGTACATTCAAAACAAGAATACAAACATCACATTTATGTAACACTTTACAATATTTTTGTTTGAAAACAATTGTAAAACATCATGAATTTATACCTTTTCTTCAGCATATTTATTTTAATACTAAACTTTTAACCAGGGTTACACAGAGCAGTAAAACCTATAGATAAACTGGACTTGTGAACTGGCTACATTTAGTGTTCGGTTTAATCAGGGACAGGCGTGAATCAAATTTCTGATGGAAGTGATGTGCTGGCAGCCTTTCCTTCCAAGAGTAGTTTGTAGAAGCTGAAAAGTTGTTTGTGATTTGATGGCTTTAAAGTTTACACAACAAATAAGAAAATGTTTCGAGTTTCAGGATAGAGCAGCAGGATAGTCATTTATGTTATTATTCTTAATCACCTTTCTTATAACTGAGAAAGGGGGATGTAATGTACAGTGCGTTAAGCTATCACTTATGTAATTGTCCTGACTGCTTTCCGTAGTGTGACTTAAGGCTGCCGTAAAAAACTCTCTTGCTCTCGTCAATTGCCAATAGCTCTGCTAAACCCAAACAGTGTTTAAACATGTAAAGACATTACAAAAACCACATAATACATGAATTTGAGACATAAAATACACTTCAATCACACACATAATTTATTTTCCCAAGCAACGCAGAGCCGCAACATAAGGATGTCACATGTGGCCAAACCCCGGTCTAGACATACCGTAAATCTTTGACCGTTTATGCAATCACCATGAATCAGTTTAATCTGACGTGAAGAAATGCAGCTTTTCATATCGGCTTTGCATGTTTGTAAAGTGTTGCATAACGGTGCAAAATTTCTTTTTTCCACAACAATATTGGCTGATTACATGAACTTTTAACTGTTGTCAAGTGTTGCATATCAGTGCAGGGCTGGTTTTCTCTGCTCCAGAATCCACTGGAAATACATTAATTGTGTAAATGTTACAGATTAGAATTCAAGAACCCAGATGCAGAGAAGGCCTGGACGCAAATGGACAAGTTGAAGCTTGTTTTAATGCCAGAACGAATAAAATCACCTCACAAGAGGGGAAAAATGGACAAGTAAATCAAGCAAACTTAAGGAGCAGAGTGTGTGCAACAAGACAAACCTAAAGCTCACAAACAGTCCAACAGAGAGAGAGCTGAAACACTCTGACTTAAATAGGCAATCAACTAAACAGGATGCAGCTGAGAACACCTCCAGCAGGAAACACAGGCGAGTGGGTGGGAGCAGCAAGAGAAAGCCACAGCAGACCTGCACAAGATCAGGAAGTGAGAACCAAAAACAAAGTAAGCAGAACGTGTCAGTAAGTGGTTGAAGAGATATTGTTGAAGCTGGTGCAAAAAGATAAACATGGGTTACCAAAAAACAAAAAAAACAAAAACAATAATCTCTGAGAAAACATCCAAATGGATGAGCTGAGATGGATTTACAGTGCTGGATTGAGTGCATGGTTTGGAAGCTTTTTACACAGGGCACCATTACAAATCAAGGATCAGAACAAAAGAATACAAAATCAAACTCATGACCAGTCGTCCTTGCTGCCCGGCTCTATGCCCCACCACCCTAGCCCTAGCCTGTACGCCCCACGCTGCCCTCGCAGGGCACCACTGACTCTACTACACTTGCAAAGCAGTCACAAGCAATGCCTGACCACTCCCTTTTCACTTTCTAAAAGGCTGGTTTGAGCTGGATGTGAGAAATTTTTCAAAATGGCGGCTTTTCTGTTGGTTTTCTGTCACGATAGAAACCATTTTACATTTTGGCCGCCTCGTGATAATGAACATCTCGACGTAAGTTTCAAAAAAATCTGCAAAAGTAAACTTTTGAATTTCCTTAGCAACCAAGGTTATTTGTTAGCCACGCTCACGTTCCTACTATGATCATATCCGGTCGTATGATATCATGTCCAGTTCTTGTCAGGGCTCAACATATTACATTTTCAAAATAATCAGTAAAAAAAATGTGGAAGTAATAGGACTACGCCACTATTGCGAGCTTGCAATGCGTACGCCGCTTAAGACACACAAATAGTAATGGTACTAATTTGTTTCAAATTGCTTCCCAATGATGCATAAAAGTTAGGAGACGATGGGAAAAAAACCACGGGGCTAAATTCTGGTTTTAACTGGAAGTAAAAGTGTTTTTTTTTTTTTTTATTTCAGATAACGGCCTCTTCCCAAAGTCAAGGAAACTTCAGGGGTCGTTGTAGACTTAAGCTAGCATCATGTGTGAGAAATTTTGTGAAAATTGCCAAAACAAAAGGCTCACTTACATACGTAGTAACATAGTTCGTGTGGCCACCCCCTAATAATAATTCCAAAACTTCCTTTGGATGTCCCTGATAAAGTTACATTGGTTTCGTTTATGGATTTTCCAAGAGCTTTTTCATGGAATTTTTTGTTTAGCTGAGCCAGCAGTTTTTGTTTTTTTTGTTTGTTTGTTTGTTTTATGCAACAGTTTTTTTGTTTATCCTGGCCAGAATTTTAACATTGCTATATCAAATGTTTTATTGTTTTGTTCAGCTTGAACTACCGAACTCATGGATACCCTGTTTACGACATTCCAATAAAATGTGTGGAAGCTAGACAAGACCATAGCAGTGGCGAGCTTGCCACGTAAACGCCATTTATGCTCTTCAACTTCTAATTCCAACATTTCTTCCACAGTTCCTTGCCAATGATCCTCTAGAAGTTCACACTTTGCTAAAAAATGGCCGCCAAGCCGCGGGTTGTGTGTCCATCCCATTATAATTTCAAAGTCCTCCTGATTATCCCCGACATGTGTGATTTGGTTTCGTTTGTGTATTTTGAAGGGTTTTTTTTGGCTCTCTAAGCGATTTTTGGCCCTTTTATTTTTTTTTTACAGTATCGTTGCCTTGATGTCATCATCTTGTGGGGGGTGTCGTTCACTCTGCCGACAATAACTTGACAATTTTCCCTTGGGGTGTGAACATTTTTGCTTGTGAACAAGTTTTTGCTCATGTGGCTGGGGTCAAATTTTGGCGAACCGGTTCCGTAAGAAAGAAGAAAAAAAGAAAGATTCCAGAAACAATATAGACGTTTTTGTGGTTAGGATTGAGTGTGTCACTGTGTGTATTTTGTCTTGTACTACAGACCGGTCATGTCTGTTTGGGCTTATTCCTTTCATTTGAGGCCTTTTTTTCTGTTGTTGGAAAAAAACAATATGGTCCTTGCGGTCAGGGACTGCAGCTGCAGGCCATAAAATAGAAAAGGAGCGGATGTCTGAAGTCAACAATAAGCCTCAGCCACTGATGTGTCTTTCAGGGGAATCTACCACCAGATTACCAGATAACTCTGATCGATATTGGACTGGTGTTGGAGTTTTTAATGGGTGGGGCATACCGCTGCAATTACACAAGGAAAAGCTTCAGGACGCTGTACAATAACTTGTATGGCCTTAAAAGGGTAAGTAGTAGCAGTACTGAGATAGTTCCTATCAGTATCAGGGATGAAAAGCAATAAGTATAATTTATAAAAGTTAGCGATTAAAAGGAGACAACGCAGACACTCAATTACTCATCTTGTTTTGTGTGTTTTATATTGGAATGACGGATTCATAATGATCTCCAGTTTTCAGATTTACTGATTGTAAAACATAGTTATATATTCTACCAGACGTTTCCAGCGTATGGGCCAGACAGAATATCCTCACCAAACAGGTGTCAATTTGGCATGGGTCCTCACAAGTTTACAAGTCCATGCAAACATAAACACGCAACAGGGAAAGGCTTCGTCCTAACGTCCTGTAATTTCTCCAATCATCTGTGTCTTTCAGCCCAAAGCTTTGAAGCTGCTCGGCATGGAGGTACATATAACTTATGTGCAAATAAATCTTCAGATCATCAAAAGAGGAAAAGCTGCTCACCTGTTTTGTTTCTGCAGGACGATGAACCCAGAGTTAAGGGAAAAGGGAAGAAAAACAAGAAAAAGGAGGAGGAACTTGACATTGATGTGGATGACCCAGAGGTCAGCAGGTTCCAGTATCCTTTTCATGAGCTGATGGTGTGGGCTGTGCTAATGAAGCGTCAAAAGATGGCCCTGTTCCTGTGGCAACGGGGGGAGGAAGCCATGGCTAAAGCTCTGGTGGCCTGCAAGCTTTACAAAGCCATGGCCCATGAGTCTTCCCAGAGCGAGCTAGTGGATGACATCTACCAGGACCTGGAGAACAACTCCAAGTGAGTCCCTAAAAATCTGAACTTGTTTATTCAGCTGTTGGGGCATTAGTTTTACTGGTTAAGTGATGAAACTGCAAAGCTGTCTCAGATAATCTCTGCACTATTATTATTGTAAGGTCAATTAACAGCTGTTATGCTGTAGTTAAACAGAACAGAGAAGAGAACACAATCATCAAAATGAACTTTATTTTAACAAAAAATAATAACATAGCATTAAAAAAGCAAAACTGAGGAATAAATGAGTTCTGGAATTGTGGAAGGATCGTTATGTTCTAGATCTGTTAGGAATGCTGCTCTTATAGCTTGTAGAATAAGTGGTTCCACTTAGTAAACAGACGCACCAAAAAGATCAAAGTCCAATTTACTTCTACATGAACGGACAGGAGATCCTGCCACTTCTCAGTAGAAGTCATTACCCACTTGATCCCAGAACAAAACAATCAATTGTTAGCAACAACAAGCCGAGCAATAAAAGCCTTGAATTTGAAGTCAAAATCAGATGTGAGCAGAACATCAGAGACCAGTTTTTCTGTATTGATTTCATCAGATATGATGAAACACAGACTTTATCAGATATGTATTCAGTATTGTTTTTTATCTCCTTACTCATGAAGAAAATTCTATTGCATTTGTTTTTCAAGTGTGACAACACGTCATTTAGCTTAACAGAACGTTTTCTACACAACAGTTTGATCAAATTGATTTACAAAGAAGGAAAAAGAAAGTTTGTCAGACATCATGCAAGTTTGGACGACTTTAATTCCATAAACTGTCTGTTAACAATGCTTTCATATCTAACCTGGGCCATTTTTTTGCGCTGTGAAATCTGAAAATTAAACAAAAAAAAAAAACACATTTTCATTATCTGCTCTTATATCATTTGTTCAGTTTTGCCTTGATATATTTTGAATATTTTGTGTCAAAGGTTCTCTTCTCAGAACCCCCCTGTGAGACATTGGTTCACAACCTCAGCTTTCCTTCAGTTTTCCACATCCTACTTTTCCTGCTGCCTTGTTTTGAGCTTTCCAGAGCAATCAACGTTAGGCACTGCTGTAATTCTTTGCAGGGAGTTTGGTCTGCTGGCCTATGAGCTGTTGGACCAGTCATACAAGCATGATGAGCAGGTGGCCATGAAGCTTCTGACATATGAGCTGAAGAACTGGAGTAACTCCACCTGTCTGAAGCTGGCTGTTGCTGCCAAACACAGAGACTTCATTGCCCACACCTGCAGTCAGATGCTGCTGACTGACATGTGGATGGGCTGCCTAAGGATGGGAAAAAGCAACAGCATCAAGGTACCAACACCTCACCTACCCACACAAATCCCATTACACTGACTACCACAAAAGTAAAGAACCTTTGCGTTCTACTTGCTAAAGTTCTGTCCTACTGCTTGTCAGTGGTTTTTACATAGGAAGTGACCCAATGGGGCAGTTCATTTGTTTAACCTGCTGCTCATCTCGTCTCCAGGTCATAATAGGGATCATTTTCCCTCCTGCCATCCCGCTTCTAGATTTCCGACTCGGGGATGAAGCTTCCCATCATTCATGTAAAGACAGTTCTGGTGCAAATAATAAAGATGACAGAACCAACAAGGTACAAAACAAAAACACATGTTTTTAAAGTACTTTGGCTGAGGTATGGTTTCTTCCAGGACACTGCGTCAAATGCTGACACCATGTCAAAGAAAGGAGATGAGGAAAACCACAAGCACCAGAGGGTTCCTATTGGCAGAAAGATCTACGAGTTCTATAATGCTCCCTTCACCAAATTCTGGTTCAACACGGCAAGTACATCTTAATGCTCATCTTATGCCTCAAATATGATTTAGGGTCAGATATGTTTTTATTTTCCTTTTCCAAAATGTTCCGGAACAGTTTGCAGAAATTATAGAGAAAAATGGAACCATGCTCTCAGAGGAACCTCGCACAAAGGGATGTGCAAGAATGACTGTTTCCACAGATCTATAGTCAGAACAGTTTGAGTTAGAATAATCTGTAGTGTTCCAGAACTTCACTTCAATACGCTCTTTGGATTCCCATTGATGGACAGATTATTTTTCTGTTTCTATGTTCTCACTGTCATTATACTGTGTCCAATGACCTATTTGTAAATGAACCAAAGACCTGAAACATCAGGTCAGATAGTTTTAGCTGAACCAGCTGATGGGGATGAATCCTGGTTTCCTCATTATTCAAACATAGGCCTGTTTTCCAAATAACTTTAATTATTGTATTTGAAAGTTTTATTTCTCTCAAATCAAAGCAGACTGATGTTTGCAGAATTGCAGTTTCAGTGTTAAGGTCGGAAAAAGAATCAAATCAAGAAAAGCTCCACTTTGTTGCTCAGTTTTTCAAACTTGTTTCTAGTTTATTAAAACACTGAAAATAGATCAAATGCTTAAGCTTTGCTTCACAAGGCAAAGGCTGAATCCAAATGTTTCCCCTACCCCTTCTCCCTACCCCTCTAATTGTAGAGGCATTTGTAAGGGAAGGCCTGTCCAATACAGTTTTTTTAAGGGATTAGGATCCCAAGTGGGTTCTGCATCGCACTGTGCTGCAGAGGAAAAGCACTTTTCTTCACCTGGGTGCACTCTACCACACAGAAGTTTATATTTAAATGTCAGTAATTACTTTTTGTTTCAGCATGACCTTTACAAAGTTATAAAACCGATTTTGTTATCTATTTGCAAGAACTGCAAGCTCAGCGCTAACATAGCTGACAGGCGACAATTGATGAAGTCATCCAATGGGAGGGTCGTTTGAATTCAAAGACTATTTTTCTATAACTCCCCGTCTTTGATGTTTATTTGATGTTAATTCAACATCAATTGCCCACTGGGTTGCAGTGACTGCCTGATAAGTCGGAGCTTTTTCAAGCATCCTGTTTGTGATTGAACGTAATGTGCAATGAGAAATATTCAGAAAGACAGTTTTAATCAAGCCGCAAGTGGCGTTGGATGGCACGAAGGCGCTACACACACACACACACACACACACACACACACACACACACACACACATATATATATATATATATATATATTTATACATAAGGCACTATATCTACCCTTGCCTCCCACCTCCATCCCCCACCGTCCTTGCCTCTTTGCCCCACTGCCGTCCTTGCTGCCCGTCCCTATGCGCCACCTGCCTCTGCACGCCACCATCGTCGCCAACCTTTGACCCAAACTCACTTGTGAAGCAGCAACATTGCATGCCTAACCCCACCACCCCCATTTCACTTTAAGATTGTTCTTAGCTGTCTGTGAAACATTTATGTAAAAAGCACTTTTTTCAAATAAGCAACTTTTCTCTTGGTTTTATCTCCATAGCAACCATTTCATGTTTTGGTCGCCTGAAAATACAGAACAGACTGACGTCAGTTTCAGAAGAATAGGCAAAAGTAAACTTTTGAATTTCCTTAGCAACCAAAGTTATTTTCTAGCCACTACCACAATCCTAATATGTTCATATTCGGTCTTATAATATGATGTCCAGCTCTGGTCTGGGCTTGAAATATTATCTTTCACAATATTCCTCCAAAAAATGTGCACTCACCGCCTCCCTCACCGTCCGTCTCTACTCTCCACTGCCCGGCCCTCTATGCCCCACTGCCATCCTTGCTGCTCATCAAAGCGTGACACCCCCGCCCTCGCCACCTGTCTTTAATTTATGATCAAAACTGTTTCTGAATTTTTCTTATTGCAAATTACGTTGGATCAGAAGCCGGATGCTTGAAACAGCTCCGACTAATCACGCAGTCACTGTAACCCAGTGGGCAATTGATGTTGAAATAACGTCTTTGATGTTTATTCCACCATACTCAGACTAGCAATTGTTAATGGGTTCATTTTGCGGTGAAATTTTGTCACAAAATGCAGACAACACCATATAAAAATGTCAGGATTTATTGAAATGATGAGAGCATTGTATTCTGTTCTGATCAGCACTGGCTGTGAATGTTTCTACTCTCTTTGAAACATCATCAATCTCCTTATCAAAAATCTTCTTTGCTTTCATGTGAATCATTTTCCTGGAGACACACACCTTTCTGACTTTGCTTAATGATACATGTTCAAATCAGTTTTCTAATTTGTCGCTCACTTCCTTTGCAAACTCCACCAGGAAATCTGTTTGCTTGTTGCTCCTTTTTCTGCAGCATCTTCTCAATATCATCATCTGCTTGCTCCATTCTCAAACACGGTCAGCGTCCACCCCAAAAATGTGGTGCAGATTCCTCACCAGAATGTTCTTTGGTTTATGTCACCGCACAAAGTTTAAACACTAAATCAATTGAGTATTTCTTGACCATCGCTTCACTGGCTCACAACAAAAATACCACAGACACCTGGTGGCTGCACTTCCAGAGGAAGTTGGTGTGATTTGAAAGCCTTAAAGCATCTCAGACAAATGAGCATCCAGTCGAGCAGTGTTCTGAGCTTTAATAGATGTTTCCGTTTTTTGATGCTACAGGACATTTATATTCATGCCTGTTCTTTGTAGAAACATGTTACTAGTTAAAAACGTTTACAAAAAAGCTTTAGAAAATAAATTCAACGGATTTTGCATTGACTGTCTAATAAGCTTTGTCAGTTCCATTGTGGCATAAAGAGGCAAACTGAGCTTTGAGACAAAAGCTCAGTTGCTTCAAAGCTTAGTTTGCACTTTTCTTCCTTTTGCTACAAACATCTCAGACAGTTTCTATTTTTATATGTATTCATGTTTTTCAATTTTGGCCCCTTATTGTGTCTTTAAGTTTAAGAGCCTCCTGTGGCTTGTGCTCATGATTTCGGTGAGCTGACGGAATCATGTGAAAGAAAGTAATTGGTGACTCTGTGAACCAGATCTCCTACCTGGTGTACCTCATGCTGTATAACTACATCATCCTGGTGAAGATGGAACGCTGGCCGTCTCTGCAGGAATGGATTGTCATCTCTTACATCATCACATTAGGTCTGGAGAAGGTTAGACAGGTAAATGGCCCAAACACCTGGCCTCCACTCCTCTGTCTGTCAGTTATCATTTAAATGGATTGATTTTCAGTGAAAGAGAGTGAAATTAACTCATTTTCATCATATTTTCTTCTTGAAAGTGTTATTATGAGGGGAAAGCAGAAGACTTGGTGATGATAATACAATATACTTTATTGAAGCTTGAGATGTAAGTTGGCAGAGGATTTTCTAAGGTGCAGGGTCGGTGCAGAGAGATGGTTTTCCATAGGAAAAAGCAGGGTGCAGGGCTCGACTCTATAGCAAAAAAGACAAGAAATCAAATTCTAAGTACAGACCAGAGCTCAACAAAGCTCAGAGGCTCAATACCATCAGAGATGAACTCACAGACTGGCAGGGGGACGGTGTACGAGCCGGTCTTAAGTACTGAAGGGTTGATGGTCTGAGGTGTGTCAGAATGCCCTACCATCATCCAGAACACCAGACAAAACAAGAAAACAGCAGCAGGGGCCAGGAGAGGGAGACAAAGGGACAAGAACTTTCAAACCATGACATGAAGACAAACATTTGCGTGCGATTACTATGAAAAACCTGCCAAAAACTATCATGCTGGACAGTCAGAAATGCTGGAAACTCAAATTTTGATGTTAATTTTTAAAGCCCCATAATCTACATGTAAGGTAAAGCTCCTCTCCCCAACCTAAGGAAACTCAAAAGCTGCGTTCAATTTGCGCATCAAATTTGCATCCGCTGTTTCTCTGGAGAAGAGTCAAATTCACTGTGCAGCACTTGTCCAAAAATGTGTTCATAAACTCAACACTCCTAAAATGTTTGGGGAGCTATTGTCAAAAGCTTTTGGTCTCATTGTTAAGTATTTTCTGTATGTTTGTGCAATTTCTGTAAATATATCTTATTTACAATGCACGGAAGACATGGATGATGTTGAGAGATTAGTCTTGTTTCCTTTCAGGAGCTTTACAAAAGCTGGATTCATGAGATCATTCAGAGGTTGTGTCTGATTTCCTTCACTACTCACGACAGGGGTCACCAATCCAGTTCCTTGAGGGCTACTGCTCTGCTTGTTTTGCAGCTAACCTTGCTTCAGTAGATGCTGATTAGCTGGATTGAAGTAGCCCAGTTTCTGATTGACTGAAAACCCCTGATCCAGGTAAGCAGGAATTACTGAAGCAGGTTTAGCTGCAAAATAAGCAGGGCAGCAGCCCTCGAGGAACAGGGTTTCTGACCCCTGCACTACAAAGTGTAATAGCAAGTCTGTTTTTCCCAGACTGCTGGAACTTAATGCCATTGGTACCTGATGTGTTGATCATGCCATCAACACGTCACGGGTCAAAGCTGAATCTCTGACTGATTGATGCGACACATCTTATTTGCCAAAGTTTAGATATGCGTTGTGACTCCAAAAACACAACGTGACACCCAAAACGCACTGCTGCTAGACCGTTGCACCACACCTGACACTTAAAACACACTGCAGGATCTCAAATCCTGTCTGTACAGTGACTTCATATTGAGACATATCACGTTTGGTGTGAACGTCGCTTTAAATAACAAAACGGTGGAGTTGAACATGTGATTTCTCAGCCTCGAAGTAGACACTCTTCCACAAATCTGTTCTGAACTCTTATCACAACTGAAACATTCTTTAAAAGATGCAAAATGCTACTAATGACATCAAAACTGGTTTGGCAACAGGAAGCTTTGCCTTTAAACAAGTATATTTTGTCGGAATTACACACCCCTTACCTCTAACTCTCTGATGGCAGATCCTGATGTCAGAGCCGGGGAAGCTGAGACAGAAGTTTATTGTTTGGTTAGAGGATTACTGGAACATTACAGATCTGGTGGCCATCTCTGCCTTTCTGCTGGGCCTCCTGCTTCGGCTGCAGAGAGAGCCCTACATGGGCTATGGACGTGTCATCTACTGCGTTGACATCATCTTCTGGTACATTAGAGTCCTTGACATCTTTGGAGTCAATAAATACCTGGGACCCTACGTCATGATGATCGGAAAGATGGTACATGCAGCTCAAGCATTTATTCCACTGTCTAACACTCAGCCTTATGCAATAAATGTGCTTACTCAGAGCTCCCATAGCCACTGCATTGTACAGTGCTCAGTGGTCTGTCTCTTGTGTGTCTCCAGATGATAGACATGTTGTACTTCGTGGTTATCATGCTGGTGGTGTTAATGAGCTTTGGTGTTGCTCGGCAAGCCATTCTCCATCCCGACGAGGAGCCCACGTGGAGACTGGCTCGCAACATCTTCTATATGCCGTACTGGATGATCTACGGAGAGGTGTTTGCAGACTCCATAGATCGTAAGACTAGCGTCCATAGTAAGATATTAGTTGGTCCTCATCCTTTCCTTCAGCTATCCTCCTTGTCCTTTTGTTCTTGTCCTGTCTTAACCTTGTCAAACTTTAAGTACGTACTCATCTCGTCTCTACCACTCTGGGGCAGTAAGACCAGTGCCGTTATTTTATTCAATTAGTTTATTTATTTATTTAAATCAGGGCACATTAGTCATGTTAACATAAGCCTCATTGCAAATGAGCCATTGTTAGCTAACTAACCAAGTTTGACATGTTCTCCTAAGGCAGGAAAGAAAAGTCAGCAGAAAATAGGAATAACTTACATACACTTATAAGAAAAGCACAGAACAGCAACAGTCACACAGGTGTCCAATACAATATCAAAACAAAGTTAAGCAATCCATAGTTAAGACATAAATAATCTTCCTGTGCGAGCAGTACTGATGGTTTTCTAATCCGTTTTTAAGGAGCTGTGTAAAGATTGAATAAACCACAGTCTGGAGTCATGGAGTTCCATGACTGTGAGCCTCTGATTGACACAACCATTTGACTGAATGTAGTCCTGCGTCTCTGCAACTTACAGTCTACTCTTGTGCTTATTCCAATTTTACATTTGTAGATATAAAATCAATTAAAAGGGGTGTGGCGAGCCCATTTAAAAGTCTAAAAACTATCAAAGAACACCTGATAACTCTCAAAATAATATACTTATCTAAAATGTTACAGTTGTGATCACATATTGACTTTCAGTCAAGAGGTTTCAGTGTTTTCTTGAAGAGAGATTGGAACTGTAAAGATTGGGGACCATGTAGTATAACATTAGTTTATGTAGCTGAATATTATTGTATGCATGCAGGACTTCATAGTCAGATAAGATTTCTATGCCAGAAGTTTGTCAAATTGAATTTGATAAAATGTACACTTCTTTTAATATGCAGCTTGACATCTAAATTTGAATCAAAGATGACTCCTAAATACTTAAAGTGTTGCACCACATTAAATCTCTCTAAATAAATGAATGAACACAGCTGGTGTTCATTCATAGATAGTAATGGTTGAAATATAGCAAAACACCAGAGCAAGTATTTATTCTTTTTGCAACAGATGGAAGCCTGTATTTACACTTATCACTGAAAAGTCTCACATTTAGTGATAAATTCAACTGAAAGTAACAAGAACCCATCCATCTATCCATTTTCTTCATCTGTTATTCCCTCACGGGGTCATGGGGCTGCATGAGGCTAACCCAGCTACTATTGGGCAAAGGTGAGGTACACCCTGGACAGGTCACAGGTCACCTAAAGACTAGTTAGAGTCACCAATTCACCTACTTAGCATATTTTTAGTGAGAGGAAGCTGGAGTCCCTGGAGAAAACCCACACATGCACGATGAGTACACAGAAAGGTCCCAGAGGGACTTGATCTGGGTCCTTCTTGCTTTCAGGCAAGAGCACTAACCATCGGGCCACCATGTGGCCCATAACAAGAACTCAATTAACCAAAATGACTCAACATAACTTTATAAAAGAACTAAACGTGCTCACAGTGGATCTTTCATAAAAGAAATAATAATGTAGAACAAAGATGGGAAATAGATCAAGGGTTCATTGGCGCTTGGAAAAAGAATCAGACTCAGAAATGGTTTTATAAGCAATACAAAATAAGCAAAAGAAAAAAGCACCATTGTAAGAGTTTCTTCTAGTCAAATGCTTAGATGTTTCTAAATTGTTCTGTTCTTCTGTCCCTTTTGTTTTGTCACTGTTTGATCTTTTCTTTCAGAATATAAAGTTTTTACTTTACAAATGACCATAAACTAAACTTTTGTCCCATTTGTGCTTTGAACTGTCAACATTTGGTTATAAGGCTCTTCTCTGATGGATTGTTTTCTGTCTGCTTCACTCTGCTGCTGATGGCCAGTTTATGCCATGGAAATCAACCGTGAGTACAAAGACAGACAGTTAATGTCAGTGTGTTGGTAGTCAACAGTGACAGCTGCATCCTGTGTTGACTTCTGAACCAAACATCGCTCTCCGTCCTTCTGTGCTTTCAAACATCCCGCTCTTCAAATAAGGCAGTGGCTTACAGAAAGCTCACATTTGCTGTGTTTCTGCCAAAGAAAAGACAAGTAACAATTTACTCCATCAGAATTTTGGATAAATTATGCTATGACATGAACAAAAATAGATTTTCAAACACCATAAGCCAATGCTATTTGCACATCAGTACTTAAACACTAACACACTAACACTGAGATTATGATATGTTGATCATAAATTTATACCTCGTTGACCATATAGTGCAGGATCTTCTCTTCTTTGCAAACAGCTCAGACGTCCAGACGTCTTGTCCATGTGTTGGTCAGAAAGGTACAGCCTGGGATTTTTGTTTTCCAGTTAAAACAAAGTCTCTAAAACACAGACATGGACTGAAGAAAAGCAGATGGCCAGGCATTTTTATGGGGCATGGACCTTATATTCTCAGAGCATATCCGATTACTACAAAAACAAGATCACAAAGCACATGTGGACTTGAAGGGCAAACTCCCATGAGTCTCAAGTTGTATTCAGACTGGATACATTTGGTTTGTATAAAGTGAATAGGAACTTTTTTCTCCCAATAATCTGGAACAAACTTTAAGTCAGAATACAATCAAGTAAATCCTGGTCTGGAACCAGGAACCGCTCTTGAACCTATCTTTCAAAGTGCTCTTGGTTTGTTTCCAATCGGACTGAGCTTTGGTTCAGTCTGAGATTCCTCAGTCTAAATACAATTTGCTCCTGGAGAGCGAATTGAAATGTCAACAGAGTAGGAAAAACGCAACGGATGAGCTGCGGACAAATGTAAAGCAAAAATTCTTGTGTTTTCAGACAGGAAAAAATGATCTGAGTCCTTACTTGCTATAATGTTTGTTTTAACACTTCTAAACAGACTTCTTACATGCATTTCTGTGAGTCTGAGTCATTGTCTTGGCAGTAATCACCTTGCAGCATGCCTCCACCATACCAAAGTAGCAGTAAAAAGTGTTATAACTCACTTTGATATCAAAATTCAAAATTGGTCACTGTAATGTAAAGTGTGAATAAGTGAAATATCCCTGTAAAGTCTATCACGACCTCTTGCCTGGAGTGTTTTAGTGCTACGTTCACTGATGGATACCCTTGTGCATGAACATGGTGT
Source organism: Oryzias celebensis (assembly GCA_014656515.1). Classification (NCBI taxonomy): domain Eukaryota; kingdom Metazoa; phylum Chordata; class Actinopteri; order Beloniformes; family Adrianichthyidae; genus Oryzias; species Oryzias celebensis. The sequence goes on along the minus strand of BNCR01000003.1, from coordinate 26,706,002 downwards.
TTGTTCAGGGCAAACAGTGGCAGACAAAGAAGTCCACTGGAGTTCAGATCAGCTAGACTGTTCCTCCTCTCGGTATAACAATGAATAATAATAAGAAGAGACCCATTCCTGATCTAGGGACAAAGAGAATCAAATTTCTCATTCACTGGAGCAATTTTTAACACATTGCAACTGACCTTGGGATCTATAAGTAGCCAATATGAGCAAGTTGCCTCTCACCTTGAGCAACTCCAGAGGGGAGTCAAACATGTTTTAATGTCTTGGGTCTCTGAGCCCAAAGATTACATGGAGGCAAGTCCAGCTATCCTTGACAGGCACTGCTCAGCCTCTCGAGCAAGTTTAGGGTCCTTCCCAGTCAGTGTCTTGATGGTTAGATTTAATTTCTACGTATTGGGCTGTTGAGGCACGCATATAAGGTAAGATGGCTGTCAAAAAGAAATGCATTCAGAAAGAAGAAGTCGACAAAGTTGTATTCATAAATAAAAAGTTGTGCACACATTTATATTTTGTGCACAACTTTGCAGAAAAAATATGAATACAATCTTTAGTTTTAAGTTTCACATGTCTGTTTTGAATACTTTTTGTCTTTGTTTTGATACGACTTTTGTTTGGCACTGTCAAAAATACATCACGGGGTCACAGGCATAAACATCGAGTCCCAAAGCATCGATTCTTCCAACTGTATGCATGTTAAAAGCATGTTAAAGTTTATTTATCAAAATAAAATAAAATAGAACTTTTAGGAATTTTTTTGATCCAATAATTGGAAAATTATCTTGATAGCCATAGCTCTGTAGAAAATTGGATAAAATAGATTTGAAAACAAACAGCAAACAATCTCCACTCGCATGTTATTGTTTTCAAGCTACAACAGGCGATCGTGTAAACAATGCAGCAGAGGGTCGTTTTAGAACCAGAAGTAGAAAACAGTCTAGAAAGACGTAGCAGACGAACAACTCCCCTCATTCAGTGTAAAATAAAAACATGTCTGCTGAAATTAATGATAATGAGAGGATAACGAAACCAAAACGGCTAAGCTAACTTGGAGTTAAAGTATGCTAACTGGCAGCCAACTGTTGCAGCAGTAAAAACAAACAAAAAAGAAAATTTAAAAAGTCAGTAGGATCAGAATACCCAACTGTCTTTTTGTTTTTAATTTTTTTAACTATTGTTCCGGTCGGCTGCCAGTTAGGCTACTTTAGCTCTGAGTTAGCTTAGCTGTCTTTGTTATTTCCATCCATTTTCTTGGCCCGCTGGCTAGCTCCATGGTGCTGCCAGAGCCTGTGGCGGGTGCGCCGCCCTTCCTATCCCAGGTTGCTGCCTGGCTAAGCGGGGATCCCCTGTGCTAATATGCCATCGCTGGCCGGTGTTATGCCAATGTACGTTCCCTCTGCCAGAACCATGTCTAAGACAAATTCTGGCAGAGAGAACGTATCTATGCACACAACAGCAGCAGCAGAGAGGCAGGGATCCCTCTGCCGCCTGCTCGGGCGTTTTTATTTTCTTTCATCATTCTCCTATTACCATCTCTTTTTTTTGCCTCCACTTCCGGGTCTGTTTCATTGTTTTTACGCTCCACTGATGTCGCCTGGCAAAAAAAAGAGGCAGGATTTGGCTGTTTATATCTTTTTTTCCAGCATAGCAACGGTAACAAGAGTATTTTCCTGCCAGGGGATCAATAACATTCTATAAAGTCCAATTCTGTCATGCTCATTCAGATGAATTGATGCTCCGGGACTCAATGTTTATACCTGTGACCCCTTGACGCATTTTTGACAGTGATTTAATTGGAGAAATTCGTATTCAAGACAAAGACAAATCGTATTCAAAACAGACATGTCAAATGTGAAACTAAAGATTGCATTCATATTTTTCCTGCAAAGTTGTGCACAAAATATAAATGTGTGCACAACTTTGTCTTTATGAATACAATTCACACACACGCACACTTGCCTGACTACTAGCCACGTTGCACAGCATGTGGTCCATCCTGCGAGTTTTGGGCCTACAACTTTATTGGTATGGTATTATTGGTATTTATAATACATGTGAATTTGTAGTCTAGTAAAAACCATTGCTGAGCTATATTTTGTTGCTGCATTCAAAAGTTTCCACCGAAGATCAGAAGAAGAACATAAGCAAGATAAACTCAAATTCCAACATGTCTTCACAGGTTGCTTGCATCATAGCTTTATTGAAGATTATAACATTTTGCTGTCTGGAGTGTTTCGGTTGTGGATCTGACTCTTCATTTTTTCATTCATGCTGTTTTGCAATTTAGCAGGCTTCCCTCAGTTTAAGTTCCCTGCCTCCGTGTTTTACTCACTACATACATAGGTATTCACAATACAAGCCCAACTCTGGTCATTTGTGTAGGAATTGCACAGTGTGATACATTTTCATTTCTACAGAGTAAAATTTAAAGGGAATAAGAATCGATTGTGTCTGTATGTGTTTCTTCCACAGCTCCGTGCGGAGAAAACATGTATGACGAAGACGGGAAGAAGCTTCCACCTTGTATTCCTGGAGCCTGGCTCACCCCTGCCATCATGGCTTGTTACCTGCTGGTGGCCAATATCCTGCTGGTCAATCTGCTCATCGCTGTTTTCAAGTCAGTTCACTGACTGCACACCATTTATTACCACTTCATGAGGTCATGTCCTCGTGTAAGGAGATAATTCAATCTCAACTTAATCGACCCTCAAAGTTGTAAAGCAACCTTCAATTCCCCTTTACATAGACATTGGTAGGACCACAACTGCCCAAGCTAACCCATTAACAATAACCCAAGCCCCTAAGATTTGCCAGTGCAGACTGTTAGGTGTACATAAACACTCCGAGCATTGAAACACCTCATTGGACCAAACTGACCTACATTGACTCAAACTAGGCCTCTGTGAGTCTTATGTGCTATATTGAAAAACCTGTTGGCTAATAGACTCTCTGACTCCTATTTACTGACATGGGCCTTAGACACGAAAAAACTAAATTGCTACTGTATTCTGGTGTTAACCTGCAGCAACCCCACAGGGTACAATATGGATGCAGAAACATCACCTAGAAACAAAAAACAAAACTTCACATGAACACAAAAATATAAAATGTCCAGAACAAAAAGAAATGAAAGGGCAAAATTGTAATCAAACCACCAGGAATTACTAAAATAAAGGTAATTGTCAAAAATGATCTAATAAAAGCTTGAGAGTTAGAGGAATGTGGTTACTGCTGTCATCCAACCTTTTGTATCCATTTATTGCCAGTAGAGCAGCATTTTCATCTTTGAAATTGAGCATAAGCCAGTCATGTTTGAGCCTGGCTCTTGCGTTTTCTACAGACCAGCCATAAACCAAACGAAAGTCTGATCATTGTCTTCTTGTCTTAGAATTGTCTATGATATAAAACATTCTCACTTTGCAAATGTCTTGTTGTCAAAACTTAACATCTGAACACCAGAGCGATCACTGCACTTATCTAGGGTCAGTTAGCACATCATCTTAAAAACTCTAACTAGCAATACCAGAATGCTAGTTGTAGTAGTTTGCTAAACTATTAGCTGAATTCAAAATTAGCCTCAAAAACTGGAAAAAAAGTTTTACCAAAATAATAGATGCATTCTAAATTAGCCTAAAAAACCTCAGTAGATGTCAAATTACTTTAACTGTAAAAGTTCAATAATCTCACACAAACTGAATTTAGTTTAGAAATGTGTAAACAAGTGGATCTGTTATACATTTAAAAGTGAAAGTTAAAGTCCCTGAAGTTGTCACGCTCCTAGATGCCTGAACGTTGTTGTCGGTATTTGACCCATTACCTGGGAGACCAGTGAGATGCAAACACAGCCATCCTCAGGAAGCATTTGGTGCTTTACCCCCCCAATACAACACCTTTATGTTGAGTATCAAGCAAGGAGTCACTAGGTCCCATTCTTAGAACATTTATCATGGCTCGGCCTGGATTTGAACTCACAACCTTCCAGTTTCATGGTGGACACTGTGTCATAGGGCCAGTGAGCTGGTCTTTAAGCAAACAGTGAAAAACTAACATTAATTGTCTTCGAAAGGGTCAGAAGAAGCTGGAATCGATCCTACAATGTGTCAGTGGCCTTGTGTGTGCATGAAAGAGTTCTGTGGTCACCATGGAAACGGCTCTTCTCACAGGCAGAGAAGGAGGGCGGCATAAGATTTTCTCTTTGAAATAACAGTTTTGACATGTATCAAACAAATGCTCGTATCTTCTAAACCATTTATCTCTGAGTAAAAAGGAAAACACAGACAGAATCCAGAGAGAACTAGAGGACTACAACTAGCGGGAGTTTGATGTTTTTCTGACCAGGCATCGAGCAGTAATTGCAAGTTAAAAACAAAAAGTAGACAATAAAGTTCTCCCAAAAAATGTATTATGGTCAGTGGTAGATGCTGTGAGAAAACTACATGTCTGTTTTCAAACTTGTATTGTCTGTAAGCCAGAAAAAATGCCTATGTTATGATGTAAAAGCTTTTTCTGTGAGGGAGACGATACCTGGGATGTGGCTGTGAACCCACTTGTAGTGGAAAAGTTTTCTCACTCTGACACTGCTCCACCCTGATGCCTGCTCCAAACTGCCAATCCTTTTCCATAGCCTTTCATTCATAACTGAAAACAGACTCAAAGATTACAGGATGACTTTGACCATGAATATCTCAAAAGCTGTAAGGAGTTTTAAAAATAAAAATGCAAGCCCAAAGTCTGCTTATTAGTTTAAGTTGAATGGTTTCTGCACGCATACTTCAGTTCTGTTGTTTTGTAGAGCTAGAAGTTTTTAGTTACAAAAGGGGTTTTCAAATATCCGTAAGTCATTTTCAATGGAGTTAAAAAAGCAGTAGTTGGTTGAAGAGTTATAAAGTTGAAACTTTTGAGCACTCAAATTCTGAAAGAACTGAATAATTTAATTGTTAAAAGAGATAAATAGTTGAAGGGGTTGAAGAGCTATGGACGTCCAAAAAGTGTAGAAGAATGAAACGTAAAAAAACTATGTGTCTTTTTGTGAGTCTTCTGTTGAATTTGATCAGAAGACTAAGCAAAAACTAAATTCTCCTCTGAGGTGAAAATTCCATGTAATCCAAAGGCTGAGCTGCATTTTGGATAACCTCCAAACAAATGTACATATATTAAAACCTCTTTCACTTATCATAAAAGTTGATCCATTGAGCCAATCCCAAAGCTTTGGGCTATAATGTGTGAAAATGTAATATCAATAGGTTCAATCACAAGTTAAAAACATGATTTGATGCAACTAGAAGTGAGAAGATTTAATATTGGCGGGAATACAAGAAATGAGTGTACTTGGTGTCAGACTAGGGGCTGTTGGTCCATAAAGTTTTGCCTCACATGTTTGAGGGTCACATTTTCCAATTTCTTGAATAAAAATAATATAAATTGTGTAAAAGTTTAAAATGCGTATTAATACAAAAAAAATTACAATCATTAATGTCCTGAATGTTTTAATACCAATATTACTTTGATTTTAAGAGTGCACAAAGACTTGAACTGAAGAATTTCTTGAAAAAAAACGCATAAATTGCATAAAATGTTAAAATGGGTAAAAGGTATGAATACCAAAAGTACAAATATGAATGTCCTAAACGTGCTGAAAGTTTTGATAGCAATATTGCATAGATTTAAAAACGTGCACAAAGAATTTGAAGATTTTTTTGAAAAATCTCATAAATTGCAAAAAATTTTAAAATGTGTAAAACGTATGAATGCCAAGAGTATAAGCATGAACGTCTGGAACGTGCTAAACATCCATCCATCCATTTTCTTCCTCTTATCGCGGGGGCAGCAGTCTAAGTAAAGAAGCCCAGACTTCCATCTCTCCGGCCACTTCCTCCAACTCCTCTGGGGGGACCCCAAGTCGTTCCCAGGCCAGCCGAGAGACATAGTCTCTCCAGCGTGCTCTAAGTTGTCCCCATCGGGACATGCCTGGAACACCTCCCTAGGGAGGCACCCAGAGGGCATCCAAACCAGAGGCCCGAGCCACCTCAACTGGCTCCTCTGGATGTGGAGGAGCAGCGGCTCTACTCCGAGCTCCTCCCAGGTGACCGAGGTTCTCACCTTATCTCTAAGGGAGCATCCAGCCACCCTGAGGAGGAAGCTCATTTCAGCCGCTTGGATCCTGTATGTGTGTATGTGCAGAACATACTGATACAAGTTTCAAAAGTGCACAAAGAACATTAAAAATTGCTTGAAAAATCGCAAAAGTTGCATAACATTTTAAAACCCATAAAATGTATGAATACCAAGAGTACAAGCATGAATGACCTGAACGTGCTGAACATACTGATACCAAACTTGCATAACGTTGAGAAAATTCACAAAGAATTTGAAAAAAAAAACCTGCATGTGTCATTGACAGCTTATAAAGTCCTTTGGAATTACTTAAAGCATGTCTGTGTGTGAGAATGCCGTCACCATGGTTACGGGTTTAAAGTCAAGGTACGTGAGTGATGCATGTGATCTATTTCAGTGGTCCCCAACCACCAGGTCGCAGACCATCATGGTTCGGGGATAAATTGCGTGGATAAAGCAGGCTGCGGAAGAAGTAACAGATTTTCTTTTTTGTTGAATCCCCAACATTTTTTAAGGTTTTGAAAAATGGCCGTATTCTCTCAGCTACACTTTCTGTCACTTGAGCTGTAAAGTTTAGTCAGGGGAGCAAAATGACTAAGTCTGAACAATCTTTCATTCTGAAAAATCTTTTGGTTTTGAAAATTGACCTGATTCTCTCGATTATTATTATTTCAGTCACTTGAGCGCTAAAAGCAATCCAGGGGCAAGCAACACAAGAACAGTTGTATGTGGAACATCCAATAGCGCAATGTCTGGAAGGCAGAAAAGCAAACTTAATTGAATTTAAAGGCAGGAATTTGATTTTGATTGGCTGAGAAGAAGGAAAACAGTTCAGCTATTGGCTCAGAGTGAAAACCAATTTATGACGTAAGGAGTGATGAATAAAGCCCCCAGCTGCATGTGATGAGGTAGATCTTCCTTATTGAAAGGGCACCAAAGCTTCACTTCAATAAGGAGAGCTTTTTGTCTCAAAACGGGCAGACAGCTGCCAACGTGCTGCAGATAACTGATAGTTTGTGCTTTTATTTGCTATTGTAAAAACATAAAAAATGACCAACAGCAGAAATCAAAATAGGATACTGAGGAATGAGAAGAGAAAAAAACAAAATAAAGCAAATATTTTCCAAGCATACTCATATTTTCAAATGTACCCTGTCTCTAAAGAATAAGTTAGAATAAAAACATTATTTCAGTTTTAAAAAGCTTAGAAGTTGATAAATTCAGTGATAAAATTTGTGTTAGTCTCTATTATAAAGTTTTTTATGTAAATTTGATCAGAAAAAGTGCAATTTTTTTCTTTCTCTGCTCAGCTAAAGATGTCATGTTATTCTATTCTGAGCTATTCAGAGTGACCGTTTCCCGTGACACCTTACAGAGCACACTGCAGAGGAATGGCGTGCATGCGTGTCGTCCATGAAGGAAGCCTCTCCTATAGCCCATGCATAAAAAAACAGGCCTAGAATTAGCTAGGGCCCATGCTGAAAAAGACTCTTAGAGTGATGGGACAAAGATCTCTGTTTTTGGAACTAATGGTATTAAAACTGTATGACGTCACAAAGATGAGGATTTCAAAGTAAAATGCATGGTGTCTACAGTGAAACATGGTGGTGGCAGTGTCCTAATGTGGGGCTGCATGAGTGCTGCTGGTGTTGATGAGCTGCATTTCATCGATGACATCATAAACTCAACAATGTACAGCTCTATACTAAAGGAGATGATGCTGCCATCACTCCGTGCACTTGTTCGTCGTGCACGTTTCCAACACGACAGTGATCCAAAACTTTTATGCTGAGCGCTCTATATGAATAAAGCTTAATTCAAAGAAGTCAGTACAACAGAAATGCTGTGGTGTGACCTCAAGATAAGCTGGGAAAAATGCGTCTGCTTCTTCTTAGAAAGACAAAAAAAGTTCTATCCTAGGAAAATCTCCCCTGTAAGTTAGTACATGCATATTGAATTAGACAAATATAGGTTAGAGTTTCTTCAGTGAATGACCAGTCCAAATATTCTGTATAGTTCTTTCACCCTTTGCCTCATGTCATCATGCAGATTTGGATCAAAACAGATGAAATGAGAAACGGTTTCAAAGCACAGAATCTTTGTTGTTTTTTCAAGTCAAATGCAGACTCAGCCTCGTCATAATCGCAGCTTCCATTTTCTCTACAGCAACACCTTTTTTGAAGTGAAGTCCATCTCCAACCAGGTGTGGAAATTCCAGCGGTATCAGCTGATCATGACCTTCCATGACCGCCCTATCCTGCCACCGCCGCTCATCATCCTCCCCCACATCTACATCGTTCTGAAGAGGCTTTGCTGTCGCTGCAGACAACGACCAGAGGGGGAGCACGACGAGCGCGAGAGGAGACTACGTAAGACACTCCCCTCAGAGAAGAGCAGGGCCTTCAGGCCCAGTTTCATGCAGTGTTTGTCCATGCTTACCCATGCTGCTCAAATTCCTTTCAAGATAATTTACATTACAGATGACCAAATGACTTTTATCATTAAGTTATTTTTAGCGAAATGCATGCAACAGTGGTACACAACTGTGCAAAGCACATGTGTTAACCTCCAGGTTTTAGAGACCACTGTCCTTTGTTTTTTTGAAATGATCTGCCATTATACTGTAGTTTCTCATTGACATCACCTGATCCAAATATTCAGCAGCAGGTTGGGTTGGGTTTCTGAAAACCAGCAGAATGCTGGTCCTGGAGGTCTGGTGACCAATGTACAGCAGAGCATTCACACAGATCTGTATGTAAACTGCAGGACCGTGACACAATGTTGCCTTTGAATTTTAAAACTACAACACTGTTGTGCACAAAATGAACCTTAGAGACAATGAGTACTTTCATGGGAAGCAAAATTGGAAGCTTCAGCCAGTCCAGAAAAATGATAAAACAAAAGAAACAAAAAAAAACCTTAAACATAAAGGGCCCATACCATGAAAAATCCATTTTTTGATCTTTTAGGTTTATTGTGATGTTTATTCCTCACAAAAATAAATCCCAAAGCAGTATTATGATACGTTCACACATTTTTTTAGTATTCCTCTAAAAAAGGGGTGTCAAACTCGATCGCACAGGGGACCAAAATCCAAAAGACTTTAGGTTGTGGGCTGAAGAAGAGAATGATAAATGTTGTATTCATATATAGCGCTTTTCTACCTCACTGTCCCATTCACACACTGATGGTGGCTCTGCTTCTGAACACTGGTGCCAACCTTCCATCAGAGGCAATGTGGGGTTCAGTATCTTGCCCAAGGACACTTTGATACTAGGGTGGGCAAGGCGGGAATCGAACCTGCAGTCAAGAGTATTATTCCAGAATAAATCAACTTATTATAAATCAACCTAAAATAACTTTCAGTATTTTGCTCTTCAAAAACATATATTCTGTCAATGTTATACAAGTTAGAAATAAAGCAGACCTAAATGTTTAAAGACAAAACACTCACATTTCTTTATTTTTGTCATTATATATATATAAACATGCTGCAGAACAAAATAAACAAACCGTAGAAATAAAAATAAAATGTGTGTTTTTCAGCTAAAACTAATCAGATCACTCAGTTTTACTTGCTTTTGTGTGGTTTTCTCAGAGCTGGACTCCTGGCATCATGTTTGACATCAAGCTCTTTTCTGTTTGATGTGTGAGATCAGAGATCAGATTAGCATACCGCTGGTAAACTAAAGACACGCAACGACCCCGTTTATTAGGGAATGCGCATTCAAGGTTGCGCTGTGCACCATTTCACCTCAAAGTCTACGCAGTAGTTTGAAAGAAAACGATTTTGAGGCTAGAAAATATTTCAATTCAATTAATAATAAATGACATTTAGAAAACAAGTCAGTGAACATATTTTTATTTCAATATTATTGCCCCATGACAAACTCAAATCAAGAGCTAAGCCTGGCGCAGCTAACGTTAGCACAGAAGCTAGAGGGCTGCAGTGGCTCCAGCTGAGAGCGTAGAGAGTCAAGACGGAACATTCTTCACTTCTAAAGGGATTTCCTTGGATTTCGAGATCTGCTGCCCGCTTCCCAGGAGAAAGGAGTCTGATAAACCAGTGATCTTTATCAGGTTTGTAAACCAAAAGTACAAAATAGTTCTGATGAAGCAAAGAAGATTGTTGAAAGGGACGGCTGCTTGTCTTAATGATCATCTCACCAAAATTAATGCTGAACTGGTAAAGCACGCCAGGCTCCTGAAGTGGAAAAAGAAGATCCAGAGCACATGGAGGCTGAACTCCAGGATCTACGTGAAACCACTTGGTCCACGGAACCTGTCCAAGGCAATGGTAATCACCAGCATGAAAGACTTTGAGAAGTGTGTGGTCACGAACGTCTGAGCCTTTATTTGATGCAAAATAAGAATCAAAAATGATTTCAAGAAAATACGGCGCCGAGGATCTACCACTGACTTTTAGATCAACTTTGACCTGATTTTCAGCAGTGATTTCTGCCCTGCAGACAACTGGAGCTCAACTTACTTGCTGTAATGTCAGCTGAAGGACAATGGACCTGACAAAGTCTGCAGTCATAACAACGAGGAGAATTTTATATAATTACATCAAATCACCTGACTGGGTTCCCTGAAGTGTGATTCCAGTGTGATTCCTGCTGCAGTTCCATAGGTCCTGCAACAGACTGTCTAAAGTGTACCGCCTTCGTCCAACAATAGCAGACTGGATGGTTCCGGAAATCTTGCTGCCCTGATAGGGATCCAGTTGGGTAAGAAAATGAATGAAGTTCAGGAGAATCCAGGGATTGATCCACTATAAACACCAGGAAATGGGTTTGCTGCTTTTCTTCACGCAGCCGTCTTCGCTCCTTCACCCATCTGCTTGTGGCATTTTCGGATATATTTAGGATTCAACCCAAAATGTGGTTTAGATTCCTCACCAGAATGTTCTTTGGTATATTCCACCACAAAAAGTTTAAACAGAATGGAATGAGCCATGCTGCATTAGCTCACAGCATGAAAGCCACAGACACCCAGCCCCCACCCTCTGCCTGACTGAGTACACGGCACGAGCGCGGTGAGGTAAAGGAGCCCAACCACTATTAGACACCAGCGTCTAAAGCTAAGTTCACACTGCATGTGGGCCGAGTGCGCACAGTCTCCGCTTTCACGTGCAAATCACACCAGGCGCCTCTGCTCAGCTGCAGTTCTTTAGAACATTGTAGACCATCCAGAGCATGTTCTGGGGGTTGTTCAGCTCCCTGTCCTTGTCCAGTTCATTTGACATGTCCATCCTGACTTGTCGCCATTTGCTCTCTGCCTCTCTCTCGTTGATTGTCTTATTACACCGTTACAGTGTTTTTGTTTAGCTTTGTCCAGAACTACTTTGCTTTTGTGGATGAAGAACCAAGGTTTGAAAGGATAAGAAGAATATTGCTTCATTTGCACCACAAATGCTGCACATTCTTCCTGCTACAAGAATAGTTTTTCTCTTTAACAAGAAAAACCTGTTGGTGAGGATTCTGACTCATCTGCTGGCAGAAAATGTCTAGCCTGGGCAAGAAAGCATAGATTAAATAACTTCCATCAGAAAACTATCGCTGGAAAGTCAGTTCAGTTATTTTGTTAAAATTTGCATTATTTCTGTTGCTTGCAGTTACAACAATTTCCATCTTTTACTTTTAGGTTTTTACATCAGAACTAGAATTTGTTAAGGTCTATGTCAGGGGTAGGCAACTCCATGCCTCAAGGGCCGCTGTGTTTGCATAATTTCCAGATATCCAAGCCCTACTCATGACTGGTTAGCTGGTTCAGGTGTTTCCAGCCAATTAGAACACGTCAGAGCATGGTATGTCGGAAAACATGCAGGAATGCGGCCCATGAGGCCTGGAGTTGCCTATTCCTGGTCTTTGTGTTTCCTCAGAACTGGTGCTGAATGCAGATGAGTTGAAGAGTCTGCACGAGTTTGAAGAGCAGTGCGTGGAAGAATACTTCAGAGGAAAAGAGGATGAAAATCAGTCGTCCACAAATGAGAGGATACGAGTCACATCTGACAGGTTAGACTAACGGCCCCCTCCTGTAACCTGAAAGTCAATGAGACGGTGGTCTGGAGACAGGTGCAGTTTATTTGAATGGAAAACCAGCAGGGTGTTGCGGATGAAGTTTTTCTCACTTAAGACTTTTATTGTGATTTATTTCAGTAAATTTAATGAAAATAAAATATTAAAGAATACATAAAAGTTGTTACCTAAACTTTATCTTTACAAACATTAACATGAGTTTTAATGTTAAACATTAAATGCTGTTCATTGGTTTAGTACTGTGAATTGATGAATTGATTACAGGTTCATTCTCAACCTTGTCCTAATGTGAGCCTCTTGCTTGTTCAGGGTGGAAAACATGGCCATGCGTCTAGAGGAGGTCAACGAGAGAGAGCACTCCATGAAAGCCTCCCTGCAGACGGTGGACATCCGTCTGGCTCAGCTGGAGGAGTTCTCCAACCGGATGATGAATGCTTTAGAGAAGCTGGCAGGAGTCGATCGGGCTGAGTTGGTCTGCTCCAGAGGATCATCCACTTATGAACCCTCATCACTGTTGCGGCACAGCAGCATTGGTAGCGCTGATGGCTACAGCATTTATCGATATCCACTGGATGACAAGACATCTTTGGGTGGGGATGTGGATGAAAGGGCAGTCCGTCTGAGCCCAGAGAGACAGTCAGCAGACCTCGAGGGAGGAGGCCTGCCAGGTAGGACGAAGCACATGGCCTGCCCATGAGGTCGGCAGCCTGAAGTATAGTAGGTTTGTTAGTCTGTTACCAACACAGCCTCCAAAGAAGACAATAGTTGTACAGAGGTATTCATGGTCTCTGTGAACTTTCTGCATGAAGTTTTGAAACTGATCTTGTTTTTAAGGTCAAAACTGCATGTTCGTATTCAGAGAAACATGGCCAGATGATTCCATGACCTCTGGTTCTAACTATTTAACTATTTTTTTATAAAGATTACATGTATACTGAACTGCTGGACCAATGATGACTGACCTCATGCTTCTTGTGTTCAGATGATCTGAAGGAGTCTACTGCTCTGGATGCCACAGCACTGAGGGACAGGACTCAGTCTCTCCTGGTATCTCCAGATATCCTGATCTCTCTATGTGACCCAGATGGCAAACCCCCCCACAGCTCTTCCACACCCCCTCAGGCCACTGATGTTGACCAGTTGGGAAAGAAGAGCCGGCTTGAGGCAGCTGTGTCTTTTCCACTAGAGAGGTCAAGGGTCACACAATATACGTCATCTCTCACCATGAATACCAGAAATTCCATCAGCAGCATCATCTTCAGTCGCCCCCAGCAGTCCCAGGAGAGCCCCACCAGTTTGTTCACAGCCCCTGTGACAGTGGGGAAGAGTAAAAGTGCTGAGCAGGAGTCCAACTTGCCAACTGCAGAGTACAAGGATGAGACTTTGGATGGTAATCATGAGAAGGAGGAGGAGCTTCTACTGGGAGAGGACAGGATGTACCCAACAATGCGCTCAATGAGCCTCAACCAAAGACATCCAAGAAAAGAAGATGGTAACAAACATCGCTCAGCTGGTAGTGTCAAAAACCTGGCTTCAGCATTCAAGTAGCAGTTCAGTCTACAGACTGGATCCAAATCCAGAAAGCTTTACTGGTGATCCCGAAAGACAGAGGAGAGCTATTAATTTATCACAGATCATTGCAAGTACAAAGACATTCCAGTACACTGCAATCAATGCAGACTGTAAAAGTGCAGTTCATTTATTTGTGTACATGTTCATGCATTCTCTCAACTGAAGCAAACCAGCACAACCATTGGAGGATGTGGTTATGGTAACAGAAGTTCATCAATCATGATGTAGGTCCTTGGGGGCCAGTAGACCTGAACCAGGAAATCAGGAGCGAGTAGGGCATCTGATAGACCAGCAGGACATGGGGGACTACAATCCAGGAAATCCACTTAAATCTTCCCATTGAGGACATACTAATTATTTTCAGTGGAGAACGAATCTCAGATGAGTACATTCAGCATTTTTTTAAGACATGCATAGTGTTTTGTTGTAAAAAACAGTGTTGGTTTAAAATGTAGATTGGCTTTAAAAAATATCCCTACATTGTAAATAAAAATAAACAGAATTTAATGTATATTATTCTTGTTGTTTGTATACATGGACAAACCTGCAGAATTTAAAAGACCAAAAAATAGCACTGTTACTTTCACCGTGATGAAGCATTCAAACATATCTTTTACAATTTAAAAAAAAAAAAAGATTTTATAATAAGTGAGTCATTTCAGTCCAAACTTGGGATTGATTTCTACTTTTAATACAGAACTGACGAACATGATTCATTCATTCATTCATTTTCTGAACCGCTTTATCCCTTTCGGGGTCACGGGGCTGCCGGAGCCTAACCCGGCTACTCATGGGCGAAGGCAGGGGACACCCCTGGACTGGTCGCCAGTCTGTCGCAGGGGCCACAGTCACACACTCATACACACTCACATCCACAACTAGGGACAATTTAGAGTAACCAATTAACCTATGAACGAACATGCACATGAACTAAAACTAATCCCAAATACAACAAAGAGCCGCTGCAGGTTCCGTTGTAGCAGGGGCAAACCCATTAGATACATGGGCTTTTGATTTTTTTCTTATCTACATTGAGACAACAATAAAAAGATCCCCCAGTTTTAATTTTATTTTCTCCCTCTCTGGTTAATGCTCAAACCAGGCCCCAGACAGACAGAAGAACCATTCAACGGCTGTCAATTGCAGCTCTGTTGCAGGAGTACAGCAACTGCATCGGGAGAGACACAGTCAGACACAGCGATGTGCTTGCCTCTGTAGAGCTCTCAAAACATATGAACACCAACCTCCCCGACCTCCCCTCCTTCATCATACGACCACTTATTAGGTTGGAAAGGGAGGGCGTGCTTGTGGAATACCTCGAGGGGCCGAGCCACTTGGCAGTGGTCCCCCCTCCCATGGTCTCCTCACAGTTTCGCCCCCTTCTCTCGATTTTAGGTGCACCTTAGACACATGGGACCCTTGGTGGGGGGGTGCTTGAACGTCACTGCCAGCAAGCAGGAGATGTCCTCCTAGTGCTCTACCCTCCAATTTTAACTACACCATAGACATTTAGGGCTCCTTGGTGAGGGGGTGATTGGACATCCCTGTAAGCAATCAGGAGATATCCTCAGTGCCCTACTCACCAATTTGAACTGAACCCTTTATTACACACACCCTTCAACCACAAGAAACACACCTCAACACACACACAAATACATTACACAAGGAAGGTGGGACTACTGATCTTCTGTCCCCTACCCCATCCCCGGCGGAGGGAACAGGGTTTTCAGCAAGGGCAGCCTTGTCTCTTGGGTGTTGGCCTCCTTGGCCCGGTGGCCCTCTCCCCGCGGAGGGAGAGGGATCACTTAGTTCTCTGGCAAGTCCATGAGTGGGGGATCACATTCCATCTGAGCCTGGAGGGTGTCTGTGTCCTTGTGGTGCGGATTCTAGTCCTTACCCTTGGGTGCCGGGAGAGCCTGGTCGGAGAGCCTGGTCTCCTAAGTACACCTATGTACACCTTCGGGGACCCCCACTTCTCTTGGTCATCCCTCCTCTAGGTGGAGGTAGCTGAGCCCTGCCGTGCTCTCTTGTGAATCTCCGCAGCTGCCTGGAGCTTTGGAGAGGGTCTCCTTTGGGGGCCCCGGCTCGTAACGTGGGCTGGGGTGGGGGGATGCTCAGAACTCCTGGGTGGTGGTGAGTGGCTTGTCTGGGGTGGTGGGGCTCTCGGGGGTGGGGTCCCGCGCTGGATCCCCTGGCGCGGTGGGAGGGCTGCTCTTTTGGCTGGGCTGGGCCTTGCACTCTTTGTCCGTACCTCACTGCTCTCAGGTGGTGGTCCTGCGGGCCCTGGTCTGGTTGCTTGGCCAGGCTGCCGGGCGGGTGGATCTCCTCCATTGGTCCCACAGTATGGGTGCGGGGGCGGGCCCTGGGCGCCGCTGGTGCCTTGGCGGGGGTCTTGGTGCTGGGATGGCTGGTAGTTCTCCATCCTTTTTTGTTTTTTTTTACATTCCATCATCCACTTTAGCTTAACATAACATTCACCTGAGCACAGGCGTCGGCTCACCTTTGCACCTTCAAATAGTTTACGTGACAGAATGTAATGCTTTACATGTGTTGGCTGGTATGCACAAGTGTGTGTGTGAACTGGATGTGGACAAGTTTATGAACACTCTTGGAGCCAGCAGGTATGTTTGTAACAGCTGAGTGTGTGGACAGGTCCCACCCATTTTAGACCAACACTCACTATTGTAATGAGTATTAGCTTCCAGCATTTTGTTGCCAGTAGTTTTACGACTCTACCCTCCCTTCTCTGTAGTCATCCTCTAATTTCTTTAATCCACCCCCCCCCCCCGACAACCCCCCCCCTTTCTTTTTCCGTCCGGTCAAACAAAAAGAACACAAACAAAATTAATATAAATGAAGTTTCGTTTAAATTACAAAAGGGGCTTATACTAACATACATTTTGTGGTCCCTATGATTTACAACCCCCGATTGTGAGAGTAAAATCTATCTAATGCAATAGTTTCTCAGCTCATATCTGTTTGCTCAGCTGTTGGACAGGACAAGTAAAAAAAAAACATATAAACACAAACTCCCTCCTCGCTCAACATCATCTACCTTATGTTTTCCATGATGTGATTGACAAATTGAGTTTGTCGGAGGTTGCTCCGTGGCTTTAATTTTAACGGCATCAAAAGAGAGCCTGCAGGCACAAATTTGACTTGCACCATTAAAGGACATATTTGTAGAGCAAACCAGATACTTTTGTTCTCTTTGGATCAAGTTGACAGACCTGAAGCACTTCAAAAACATAGCTGTTTAACCCAGAAGAGGGCCTCAATCTTATTTTGTTCCTGCTCTGTGCCCATCCAAGCAACTAGCCATCATGTCTTGAAACCGGTTAGCATTGTCACCTGCCCTCTTTTGGATGGGATTGGAATGGAAAATGGTTAACAGTATTTCAAGCAATCAAAGCAAGAAAAATTGAATAAATAAATAAAACAGAGGTTAATAAGTATATAAAGAGATGTCAAACATAGGATCAGATTGATGAAATTGATTGGAAGATACATGCACGTTCTTGTACACAAGTAAGTAATTCAATTAGGGCTGTCAAAATACCATGTTAATCGCGATTATTTTTTACAGACATTTTAATGCAATTTTTTTTTTTTTTTTTATCATGTTAATCTCTTGCCTCCGTGATGTCCATTTATGTCTGAAATGCACACCTGGAAGAATATTAACCTGCTCATACATGGTCATTTACATAAATAAATAAATATTAAATCCATAGTTAATCAAACTTTCACTCCTGTTGCATTTTTAATTTAAAATTGTTTTTCACAAAAACTGGACTATATAAAAGCAGTGCGTCTGTTCATTATAATTATTACAATCTGCTATCTGTGCCAAATTACATGCACCTTACCATTAACACATTGAATCAAATTTCAGTATCAATTAGTTGCTAGCAGGCTACTAGAATTTAGAAGCTGAAGAAAGTATGGTGCTCTGGGGTTCTGTCCTCTATTACTTCTCCTGTCCTCTTCTCCTCTATTCTTTATCATTCACCCAGTACTATATTTTATTTAGTTCATCATGCCTCTGTTTGGTGCAGTGCAGTTCATATGTTGTCTCTCTCTCCCATTCTCCTACATGGACCACGCCTCTTGCTTGTTTTACACTCCCAGCTGCGCCACAGAGTTATTTGGATGACGTCTATCTGGGGTACTATTCAGTCATTCTACATGTTATTTAAACATGTAGGTGTCATTCAAACGTGTAGTTGTTATTTAAATAAGTGGTTGTTATTCAAGCCACATGCTTCTCTTCTATACCATGAAAAATACACTTTTTGAACCTTTTAGTGTATTATAACGTTCATTCATCACTATAAAGAACCCCAAAGTGGTATTTCGATGCATTTCAGAGTATTCTTGTCAGGGTACGGAAGCAGATTCTGTTAGGAATAGATTTGCTCCTTCTTTTCTTTGGGAGACTGATAAACAACATCTGGAGTTATAACCAGAGCTAACCCATAATTGATAACCCATGATGTTTTCGTCCAGTTTGTCCAGGAAACTGTCTGCGGAATGCTCTCCATTCCCCTTTTTGGTAAAAACACATTTCGTAACCAGTCCACCAATCCAGGTTTGTTGAGAATTGTTTTCAAGAAAGATTCCTGGAAAAAGTTAACAGATAGGCTGCTGGAGCGGCTGGTGGGGGCTAATGGTTCCTCCAGTAGAATTTACCAGAATCACATGTGTGTCTATTGCAATGAGAGTGGTTGTGCAATGCGCTAGGTACACCCTCTGATCTATAAAATGAGACTGAACAGATATTGGGGGGCTTCTTTCATCTAACTGGGTTAACTGCGTTTGGGCTCCGATTGATGATCAGGTTCTGAAATGAAGATCTTCTGAATTTATTCTTGATGTCCCGAGTGGACAGCCAGACTTTCTGTCCCGGCCTGTAATCCGGGGCCGGAACCCTACGGCGGTCAGCCAGGGCGCGGTTCCTGGAATCAGTACGGGAAAGGGCTGCCCGGACCTCATGCCAAACACGGCGGGCCTGTCGGATATGGTCCTGAATGGAAGGCACAGCCACAGCTCTCTCCTGAGAGGGCAATAGGGGAGGCTGATAGCCGATGGAGGCCATGAAAGGGGACACACCAGTCGCTGAGGAGACCAGGGTGTTGTGGGAATACTCGACCCAGGGAAGATAAGTAGACCAGGAAGAGGTGTGATTAGCTGCCGCACAGCGCAAAGCTGCCTCCAGGTCTTGGTTGGTTTGCTCAGTCTGGCCGTTGGTCTGGAGGTGGTACCCTGAGGACAGGCTATCCGTGGCTCCAATAGCCTGGCAGAAGGCGGTCCACACCCTGGAAGTGAACTGAGGACCACGGTCTGACACGATGTCCTGGGGAAGCCTGTGTAACCTGAACACATACTGGACAAGAAGGTTGGCAGTATCAAAGGCAGACGGGAGCTTGGGAAGTGGTACAAAATGGACTGACTGAACAGTCAGTAACGGTCAAGATTGTAGTGTTACCTTCCGCGGGTGGAAGACTGGTAGCAAAATCCACAGCTATGTGGGACCATGGACAATGTGGTACAGGAAGCGCTCGCAGGAGTCCGGCTGGTGCGCAATGAGAGGACTTACCCCAGGCACAGACAGAGCAGACCCGAGGCAATTGAGGGCCACCAGAAGCGCTGTTGCAGCATGGTCAAAGTCCGGTGTTTCCCAGGATGGCAGGACATTTTGGAGCAGTGACCCCACTGCAGCACAGAGGAGCGAGCAGGTGGAGGAACAAACAGAAGACCAGAAGGGCATTGTGGAGGAGAGGGAAGGTTCTCCAGGGCTCTCTGAACCTCCCACTCCCCCTCCCAGATGACTGCACCAACCACACAGGAATGTGGCAGGATGGTGTCCTGAGGTGCATTGCTCGAAGCAGGCCCGTCAAATTGTCTGGACAGTGCATCAGGCTTCACATTACAAGAACCTGGGCGATACGTGAGAGTGAAATCAAAATGTCACAGGATAAGGGACCACCTAGCCTGAGGGGGTTCAGTCTGCGAGCAGAACAGAGGTATGATAAGTTCTTATGGTCAGTCCATACCAGGAAAGGTTGAGACGTTCCCTCCAACCAATGCCGTCACTCTGACAAGGCCAGCATGACAGCCGACAACTCTCGGTTTCCCACGTTGTAATTTATCCCAGCACAAGAGAGCTGCAGAGGGAAGACAGCGCAGGGATGTACCTTCTGATCAGAGGACGACCGTTGGGAAAGCACAGCCCCAACTCCAGTCTCTGATGCATCCACTTCCACCACAACCTGAGCTGCAGGATCAGGATGAGACAACACAGGAGGAGAGCAAAACAGACATTTTAGCTTGTAAAAGGCAGAGGCGGCTTCTGAGGACCAGGAAAATGTTTCCTTTACAGAAGTGAGTCTGGTGAGGGGAGAGGCCAAAGAGCTGTACTTCCAGATAAACCTACGATAAGAATTAGCAAACCCCGAAAATTGCTGGAGCTGCTTTCTACATGTGGGTGTAGGCCATTCTGCCACAGCTTTGGTCTTGGTAGGATCTGGTTTAAGTTGCCCCTTCTTGATAACAAAACCAAGATAACTGATTGAGGAGACATAAAAGTCGCATTTCTTGACAAAAAGTCTGTTAGCCAACAACCGTTGTAAAACAAGTCTGACATGTTGAATAAGATCCTTGAGAGTCTGCGAGAAAATCAAAATGTCATCCAAATAAACAAATACAAATCTGTTCAACATGTCACGCAGCACATCATTAATCAGACCTTGAAAAACAGCAGGTGCATTAGTAAGCCCGAACGACATCACCAAATTCTCAAAATGTCTAAGAGGGGTGTTGAAAGCTGTCTTCAACTCATCACCCTCCTTGATTCTCACCAAGTGGTAGGTGTTTCTGAGGTCAAGCTTAGTGAAGATGGTCGCGGTCTGGAGGGAGCTAAAGGCCGAGCCACGAGTGGAAGAGGATATTTGTTCTTCACTGTAATGTCATTCAGGCCCCGTAATCAATGCAGGGGCGGAGGGTCTTGTCTTTCTTCTCAACAAAAAAGAAGCCGGCTCCAACTAGAGAAGAGGAAGGGCGAATAAGTCCAGCAGCCAAACTCTCTGTGTCTTGGAGAGGTTGTACAAGTTGCTAGAGGGTAGAGAAGCACCTGAAACCAACTCAGTCCCACAGCCGTAGGGTCTATGAGGGGGCAGAGAAGAAGCATGGTCTTTAGAAAAAATGTCCTCGAGTTCATGGTACTCTGGTGGGACAAGAGAAAGGTCCACAGGCTTAGGCGGCTCACAACGCTTGGAAACTGGTGGAACAGCAGCACGCTTATGCTGCTGAATAAACTGCTTACATGACCCTATCTCTCCTGAGTACCTGTTGGGAGTGGGGATGAAGGGCTCGCAGGGTTGAGAAGCAGGGACCGGAGGAGAAGTACCAGGAGCTGGAACCATCCCCACGGCTTGAGCTTGGTCTAAACGTTTTGATGAGGTGAGTAGGGAGGAGACCTCATCCAGGCGACCGCTGAGCCGATTTACTCTGGTGGAGAGATGTTGGAGAGTAGTCAGGATCTCTTGGAGAGCCTGGTCATGCTGTCCAACAAGAGCCCCCTGGGATGAGATGGCATGTTAAACTTTTTCTAACTCTGCAGGATCCATTATGGCTGGATAATTCTGTCAGGGTACGGAGGCAGACCGTTTATTCAATCCAAAATCACAAGGAATTATCCAGCAGGGAGAAGCAGCCAAGAACATGCTTACATAGAGGGGGATGATGACGAGGAGCAGGTGTGCAAGGAAGCAGCCCCAGGATGAGAGAGAGCCACGGCCTATGCTAAACACTACTCTGTAGAAACAAAACAAAAGGATAAAATCAGCACAAAACAACCAAGGAAAGAAAAAAGAAACCAAACCATAACAATTCCTCTAAAAACCTGTGGTCTGAGCACCCGCCCCTCCCAACCCACAAAAACGAGCAGGTTCTCACAAGCTGATGTCAAAAAACCCTGGCTCTGTCCAAATTCACTACATAGTGCACTATGTAGTGCGTTCACCATTTTCTAGGGGTGTCCAAATCCAGAATTTAAAAATCGAGTGCATTAGAAATTTCCCAGAATCCTCTGAAAAAAAAGTGTGCATCGATGGTCACTACATTGGAAGAGATAGACCACAATGCATTGCGTTTGATGATTTTAAAAATTGCAGACGCAAATTGCTCAAGGGAGACATAAGTATTTAAGTATTTGTAGTAGAATTTAACATTGCTACATATGCAATATGATATATGTCATATTAGCTAATTATTTTTACAGACGATGTATATTTTCCTGGAGCTTATCAGTTTTGGTAACGCAATCGTTTTGCTGATGCTATTGTTTTGCTTACGCTGACGCTAATGTTTTGCTAACGCTATTGTTTGCGCTGAAGGCGGAAATATTCGTAGTAGATAATAAAAGGAGTGGTTTCTACTTGTAGTCATAAGTTGATAAGACATTTTTAAAATGTGTTTACACATGTAGGGACAGATGAAGACACACAGAATTTGATGCCGTCTGCAGATGGCAAAAGAGAGCCTGTTTCTAGGCAAATGCTGCATCTCAGTAGCCGTGTAGGTGTACGTTTACACCTGAGATATTTATTAATTAATCATTAAACTGTTAATCATTGTCGTTGTAGTAAAGGTTTTTGTTTTTACTTTCTATTTAGAGCAGTTATACAGGTGACCCACCTCATCAGTCCAGTCAAAGAAGCCAGGAACTAAGTGAGAGAATTTAAAGAAAAAGTAGAAGGTTTGTGAAATGAAGGTCTAGAGAAGTTGTCTCCAACCCTGTTCCTCGAGGGCTACCGTCGCAGGACGGTAGCCCTCGAGGAACAGGGTTGAAGACACCTGGTCTAGACAGGTCCTTGTAGTTTTAAGTATTTCTTTGTTCACAGGTGTCTGTTTTGTTATCTGTGTTGAAGGAACTTAAAAGACCACCAGCAGTGGCACTGAAGCAGAGGAATCATCAGCATCTTTGTGGAAGTGGTTCTCCTTAATGAATGAGGCCACTGGCTGCAGAGCATCAGTGAGGCCTCATCGCCTCATCCTGGGAGGAGAGCCTTCCACATCCTCTGCACCATCACCTGCATCAGTGCCACAAGAACAGGAGAAGACAGGCGAAGAGGAGGAGGAGACAGAAGAGGTTTCTTCAGCCAAGAGGCGTGGCGGTCTATACAGTCTGTTGGAGAACGGAGAGAGAAGGAAAGGGAAATTAATCAATTTGCAAAAAAGAATTATTTGCATGCATTTTCAGAAATTTGAGCAAAATGTTAACAATCTCAAAGCTATTTTCATATTCACATCAAAGGTAAATATTTACAATTTCCTTTTATATTTAACATTTACTTTTTTTGCATAAACATTGATCTGTTTCATAGAACCCGTGAATCATGGACTGAATTTGGACACCCACCAAAAATAGCTAAACATGTGACATTAGAATCACATACAGCCTGCATTTGGATTGAATAAAAATTCTTCCTGTTACAATAACAAGCTGCATTTTCTTTTAGGGCCTTTATTCTTATGTGGCAGACGTTGATGCTCCCCACGACCTTTTGGAAGGCAGCAGACCCAGTGACCTGCTCAAAACCAGCAGCGACTAATAGCAGTTCATCCACACTGGGGACCAGCATGATGCTGCACATCAGCTGCTGTTCTGTGGACAATGTCCCTCACAGTGGAGCGTGGCATGTCAAAGGTCCTGGCTGATACACGGTAAGATGTGCCAGACGCCAGCCAGGAAAGGAACACCAGGACCTCAGTCTCCTGTGCTCCAGAGTGTGAGGAACCCAAAGCTGCTCCACCAGATGCCCTATGGTCCAGTGGTCAACCCAAAATCCAGTCTGGCGTCAGACTGACTATACTGACCATAAGCATTGAGGGCCAGAACAGACACCTCTATGTTGGCAAAGCAGGAGAGACGTGGATGACCCTGTAAAATGTAACATTAATCATTTTATTTGTAAAATTAGGTTTTATTTTTGGAATGTTTTTGTTTATTATGATGGTTTATATTTATTTTAGAAAGTATTGATTAATGCTGGAAAATATCATGTTATTTATTTGTTTGAGTTTTTGGATTTTCATATTGATTTTAAAATATGAAAGTTAGTATTTTTGTTTAAAACGGGTGTGCTGTAAATCTTTTTGTAAGTAAAATAATTCAACACACTTTGTGTTGAAGGCTGATATGGTTTGACTAGTAAGAAAAAACACAAAATTTTCTCTGAACTCACAAGAGTGTTACAGGTAATTATAAAATATAACAATCAGAATCAAATCATAATCCAATGTTGGAAAAGATTGTCAAACTCTTGCCCAGCAGATGGTGTAACCCTGAGCAAAGCAATCTCAGACAATGCCTCTCTGTGCTTCATTTCAGATCGTTTTCAGTTTGATCTAAGTAAAAACTGTTGAATTACTGCCAACAGGAACATGGAAAGATTAATATTGGAAGATATATATGAAATGGCTCAGTGTGAAAATAAAACTAAAGATTGCGATGGACTAGTTATTTATCAGTTAATTTCTGAGCAAAAACAGTAAGGTTCTTCACAAAAATGTATGTAATTTAATTTTTTTTAATAAACCAGTCAGGTTGTTTTTATCATCAGAACACAGTACATTAATTCATTAAAAAATTAATGAATGAGAACACAGTACATTTATAAATTGTCTTCGTAATATGTCCACATTTATTAGGTTTTTACTTCAGGAAACCGGCGACATGATAATTGGCGTATAAAAGTAGTTCGCCTCCAGACCAGGTGGTGATGGTAATGCAACCATTCTGTTGTTTGTCCACCGCCATATAAACAACACCCAAAGAAGAACGGCGACCAAAAAGTAGTGATCATCTGAAATACATGAAGTCATACAAATTCCACTTCTCAAAGGATTTTTTTGATAAGGAGTAGAAACATTCCTGAATCCAATAAGTTCTTTTAACTGTTGCATAGTATAATAATCAGAACGGACTTGGTCTGAAGTAAACAGCCCACAGGGTCATTTAATAAGTTCAAAATAGTAAGCCGATTTGGCTGATTGGACGGTAGCTTCATTTTGAATGTCCCGCTCATTCCCTGACATAATTGCTGCAGTCAGTCTTCAGATTACGGTGACACCTAGTAAAAGCATGGACAAACATTTTGAATCATCAAAAAATATTTTTCTTTGAAAATTTAATGTCTCCATAAATTGTGAGAAAATACAAGGTTTCTCTCTTCACCTGGCAGAAAAACTGCCTTTATTCAGGACACCACGTGTTGCTTTCACACTTTCTTTGCATTATTGTTACTGTATTGGTGGCAACCAATATTTCTAAAGCTCTAGAAAGAATGTGCAAAAAGTAGTTTTTCATTCCAGTGACTTTTTTCCATCCATCCATCTTGCTGTTCATCTTGGAATTCCAAGAGCTAGATTTGGATCAGGCAATTAATCCAAAAAAGGCACTTGTTCGCAGTGACAGTGGTCTCCTTCCTGAGTACGTTTGTCTCTCTATACAGCCCAATCCAGTCAGTCTGGCTAAAATACAAGTCCATCGTCTCGGTGCATTGATGCAGCCAATCTTTGCCACAGCGTATCAATCCCCATAGATATTAGTCTCCCCTTTACCATGCAGTAACCTGCAATGAGCATTTCATGAGTCTTTATTCCTTGGATTGCCTCATCAAGTTACTCATCAGAAATCTGGCTGTATCTCTGCCTGATTGGCAAACCAAAATCAACCATCTTTCTTTGAATGATTCATGTTCAATAAGTATTGAAATGTGTTCAACAGACAAGTTTAAATCCAGAAGTTCTGTCAGTCTTTCCTCCTCAATGTCATATCTTGGACGACCCGTTTCTCCAGGGACAGTATTTGCAGTGCTGCAACATGCCACTTCTTGAACATGTTTGTTCTGTTTGATAACAGCTCTTATTAAACCTTGTGAGGCCTGATTGGACGTCTGCATGTCTATTAAGTGCATCCCAGAGTAACAGCTCCTGACGACATGTAAATTCCAGAAATTCAGTGTCCAGAGGCGTTCTTGCAACGGCTGTCTCCATTTTTGTAATGAGCCTGGATATGGACTCTCCTCGTACAATGGAGTTTCCATTGTACCAAAAAAGTTTTCAGATAAAACAGCATGTCTAAGCCATTGACTGTATATGGGGAACTGGAAAGCTCGACCCCTCCCCCCTGGCATTCAAAACAGGAAGTACCTGACTGCTCCAAGAAGCCAACATCCCCAATGACTTCTATAGAGAAGTTAACAGCTAGTAGTGTCTGTCTGCTGATCAGTAAAGGTGTGATGCCCGCTGGCCACACCTCAAACATTTGACTAACATATTCTCTCGAGCCACTTTCAGTGGAAGGAGTGTTTACTCGTGATTGGCGAAAGTAGTTGCCATAGAAAGCTTGACGGAGTCAAACTCAAACCAATCACTGTCATCTGGCTCCAACATGTCAATGTACAAATGTTGACTGAATTGCTGGCCTAATTTCACTGTAGCTGGAAGTCAGACATTTTCTGTGGGTAATGTCACACATTCTCAGTTCAGTTCTCTTATACGGTCAATGATTTAACTACACAATATGCAACTAATCAGAATGCCTGTTCAGAAAAGACACATTTGTCCGATTAAAAGTACATTTTTTGAAGATAAAAACATGTTTTACACCCTTTTTTTAGAAGCCCACACATATAGTTTTATCAATGTGATATAATATTAAACTATAAATGCGTTTTCATCAGCTATAAATTTAAAAAAGTATATAATATAATATTTGAATCATTATCAGCATTTAATTAATATTAGGTTGACGCACCTTTGGTTGCACAAAGAAAAAGGCATGAGTCTTTCTGACTATGATGCTATAAGCTTTGTACAACTGTTTTTTTGGGGGGAGTTGTAAGAATTCCTCTGTTGCTGCATCAGGATGGAAGTCAGTCATTGCTATACAGACATTTTATAATCCCTAGAGATTAAATAATTCTGGTTTAGGTCTGGCGGTTGTGCCATTGAAGGACACTGATAGAAATCTTTTTGATATCTCAAATGTGTTACAAGTCATTATCCTGCTGACAGAGAAAGCATCCCCCCAGTCTCAGGTCAGGTGCGCCATGAGCACCGCCAGAACTCCATGCCTAACTCCCTTCTGTGGAAGACATCTCACTACTTGATTCTTGTTTGCTTGAGATAGTGCTGCCACTGCAAAGGGATGGTATTGGCCCGGTGAGGAGCAGAGCCCAGTGGTAGTGGATTTCCACTGTCCGCCATGAATGAAGTTGTTGCAACTGCATCAACAGTGTATGAAAAATGCTCCTCTCCTGTCCCCAGCCTAACAGACATACTTCTCTTGTCCTGATATTGCAGGACATTTGCATGCAATGTCTGTTGCTGAGCAGATTGGAAGCGCATTGAGGAGGACTTCCTGCTTCAGTCATCAAGTGCAGACCTGTTGCCCTGGCATCCCACGTGATGAAGATCCAGATGAAACTCCTGTTTCTGCTAAAGTAAACTAGAACTTTTCAAGACCCTGCCACTTTTGGGATTGTGGAATCTCATTAAGCTAGTGGAATTAACAAACGTCACGCTGATTTGCTTTGTCACAAACTCCTGGAGACTCAGATGGAAAGTCAACAATCAACAGGATTTATGACCACCTGAAAAACGAACCACAGTTTTTAAGGGTGAAGGACTGGTGTTCAAACGTGGTGATGAGCAGCACAAACGCACAGCGGACTGTACTCTCATTATTTGACCAGGCATTGCTATTCTTTTCAGACTTATCACTAATGAGTTCAAAAGCGTTGTATGGTAGTTTCCTATAGCACCGACCGATCACTATTTTAGATCTCTCTGTTTCCTGGGAGGTCGGGGGAAATACAGTGAAGGTGAAAAGGCACATTTGAAGCCTCTCATCTCCGTCCTGTTTCTGTTTTGATGTTGCCATTCAGGTTGTCTCTGTACTTTAGTCTGCCCATGTGGCCTGAGTTTATAGGCAGCCCCCAAATTAACAAGGGTTTTTTTTGGATGCTCTGTTGTTCATTCATGAAATTATGTTTTGTTTTGTTTTTTAAACCTATTTTTTCTTATGTCTGTGTCAAAAAAGAAAAGACGTTTTCTTTTTATAAAACAGTTTTGGATTTGATCCAACTGGACTTCAGGTGTTCTCAAAGGCCGGAATTAATATTTTTCCCTGTTAGCTGGTGTCTCCCCATAGATGGTTCACTATAGAAACACTGACCTTTGTTTAGGTGCAAGAAATTATTCTGTATTCATTTGGTTTTGGAAACTGTAGTTGTTTTTCTGACATTCATGTGTGTTTTCTGAGTCGGACAATGATTTTTCTGATCATTCCAACACCACAGGAATGCAGCATTTCTTTAATTTTCCTAGAGGGACATCAGCCCATAGAGCAACTGAAACCTAAATGAGAAAACAAAGTTGAAGTTTTTAAATAAAAACTCAGCTTTTCTGCTTTTAAAATATATACATTATTTTCAAATCAAAAGTAAAACATGTCTTTGTACAAATTTCATATTTTTTCTTTTTTTGCAGTTAACTATTAAATCCATTCATGCATCTGCTTCTGGTCCGGCCCTACTTCTGCCAAATTTTAGAACCCTTTGTGGCCCATAAGGCAAAAAGTTTTCACAGCCGTTAGTTGAATACAACTCAGAAGATAACAAGACATTTTTTCTACTCACTTCAAAATACACACTTTTTCATTTACTCATCATTAACTGGATATTATACTGAATTTAATGCATTGTTATTTGTACAACTACACAATGGAATATCCATTCATCCTACACTTCCAGGGCAAAGGATCCATCGCACGTTCACTTCAGCTTTTCCCTATGCAGAACAACATAAACAACAAGAATAACACAAGAATCATCAGGCAACATAGTCATTATATCATTTTAGAGAAGTTCATCTTGGAAGAAGCTTTCAAAATTGTTCAAGGACTAAAAATATGTAGAACAATGTTCAAACCCTTATTGAAATGTACATTTTTGTAGGACTGTTGGTGGTCTACTGTGTGATAGGAAATACAACATCACCTTAAACATAAGTACAATACAACAGTGTACACACTATATGTAACTGCCATTTCATGATGGTGCAATGTTTCATTGAAATTGTAAATGAGTGCTGAAGGCTACACTTTGTTTAGTCCTCAGCTGTAAACCTTTAGTTCTCCAGTGACATTGTCTGCAAATGTCTGACATGTCTGTTTTCAGCACAGCTGAATGGAATACTTTGATCATTTGGACTTTGTGCGTAACGACCTGCTGAGGAGGCAATTTAAGCATGTCATTTAGGTGTGCTGGACTAGGAAAATATCTGAATATTGTAAGACACTGGCCCTTGTGGACTGAGTGCATGAGTGCCCACAAATACATGCGTAACTAAAATAAAATACAAATGTTTTGTTTGCTGTCTGTTGAAAAATAACTTAAAAAGAGCAGTTTTACCGCATTTATTCTCCTCTCAGTGATGGATTCAACATTGAACAACTCCTGGCAGCTAAATTTTTGGCAGCCTTACAGAAGGAAAACAAAAACAGAAAAACAAAAAAGCCTCAGAGATTGCATCGTCTTACTTTTTCTTTTTCTTACTAAGAATAAAAGCTCACAACAAGAAGGAAGATTTTATAAATGAATTCTTTCTGAGTGTGCCAAAGGTAATATATTACAAATATATGGATACAGTTTACTCTGAAAGCCTTAAGAACAGGATGAAATAGACCCCCTTTTTGATAGTAAATTAATAGTAATATTCAACTAACAAAAGCTTAAAAGGCATGAGGCTGGTTCCCAATTAGACAGAGGACAAATGTGGGTTTCTTTTGTTGCATTTTTCTTAAGGATAAAAGCTACAAAACAGTGAATTTCCAAAGACTAAAGACATTTTAGGTACAATTAAAAGAAATTAGCTAAATGAAAGCCAGCGGACTGGAACTGAACAGGCCTGACCAGACTCCCCTCAACTTGTACCTATTGACACACTAAGGAAGCTATATAGACAAGGAAAAACCATACTAGACACATGAGGGGGGAAACAAACTAACCCAACGTTCTAACTCATTTATCTATAACTGCAAACAGTAAACATACAAAGAAACAACATTTAAATAAAAAAAATTAAAATCTTCCAAAACTAAAAAAAAAACATCATTTCCTACAAAGAAGCAAACATAAAGTCCATGAGGAGAGTTGGTGATGCCTGCAAGCTGTAAGGTCTTGTAGACAGGTGTGTGGTTATCCTAATCAAGTCCAATCAGTAGAATCAAACACAGCTGGACTCAAATGAAGGTGCAGGACCATCTCAAGGATGGTCAGAAGAAATGGACAGAACCTGAGTTAAATATATGAGTCACAGCAAAGGGTCTGAATACTTAGGACCATGTGATATTTCAGTTTTTCTTTTTAAATAAACCTGCAATAATGTCAGAAATCTTGCCTTTTTTCGTCAATATGGGCTTTTGTGTTTAGATCAATGAGGACAAAATAACTTAAATGATTTTAGCAAGTGGCTGCAATATAATAAAGAGTGAAAAATGTAAAGAGGGTCTGAATACTTTCCGTACCAACTGTACCTGTGGAGTAATTGACGTGTCTAGGAAAGATGGCAGTGGAGTTTTTGACTGGGGTTGTTCAACCGGATCTTAGCAGGTGAGAAGATGCCTGAGGAATGGAGGAGAAATGTGATGGTGGCCATTTTTAAGAATGAGGGAGATGTGCAGAACTGTGTCAACTACAGAGGAATAAGGCTGATGAGCCATAAAAGAAAGGTATGGGAAAGAGTAATTGAAGCTAGACTAAGAGCAGAAGTGAACAGTTGTGAGCAGCGGTGTGGTTTCATGCCAAGAAAGAGCTACAGATGCAATATTTTCTTTGAGGATGTTGATCCAGAAGTTCACAGAAGGTCAGAGAGAACTACACTGTTTCTTTGTAGAAATGGAGAAAGCTTAAGACCTGATGCCCAGAGAGGAACTGTGGTATTGTATGAGGAAGTCTGGAGTGACAGAAACATGTTTGAGCAGTCCAGGACATGTATGAGGGCTGTAAGACAGTAGAGGTGTGCTGTAGGGGTATTGAAAATTGTGCAACATTTTGCCTTAAACTGTGTGTGTTCTGACAGATCAGTGTGTTGTAGTTGTGAGTCTTTGTCAGTTCAAAAAGTAACAGTGACATGAAGCAACAAGTGAGAGTGTGTTCTGTGTTGTAGAGATGAAGATGCTTACAGTAGGTTTTCTTTGGGTGTGACCAGAATGGATAGGATCATGAATGAGTCCTTAGGAGGGACAGCACATGTTTGAGGTTTTGAAGATAAAGTCAGAGGCCAGACTGAGATGGTTTGGACATGTCCAGAGGAGAATGAATGTATCGGTAGAAGGATGCTGAGTCTACAGCTGCCAGGTGCTGTAGTAAGCTTGGATCAATTCAGATTGTTTCATTCATTTTATCAGCCCAGCCCTACAATCAAGAGCACCACACTTCAGAGATGACATCATTCAGTGATGACATCATTCAGAGATGACATCAGTCAGTGATGACATCATTCAGTGATGACATCATTTGAGAGTAGATTTATCATATGATGCAAAGTCATCTTGCATCCATGTATGGTGTAAAATGACATCATCATGGTAAATGTAAGGATGTCATTTTGCATCACAGCCTGATTAGATTTAGTCCTCAAATAGAGCCCAGCATTCTGTTTGCTATTACTTGTCCTCAAGAACAGCCAGAGAAATCATCTCAAGACTTACCTTGTTCACACATTGTGTCTAACAACTTGATCGCAAATTTCAAGGAAACCAAGAACAATGGTGAAACCGGAAAAAACCCTTGGAGGAAATTGGGCCGACATTGTTGAAAGTAACAGTGACGAAGAATTGGATGATGGTTTTTACAAAACCATCCTCTTCCCAGAGAAAAGTTCCACAGAGGAGACTCGTCCGGACTCTCTCACCCCCCCAGAAAACCCACCCCAAACCTCTGACACTGAGGGTGACTTGGAGATCAACCTCCACAAGCTGATGTCCCCCGACAAAAAAGATATGGAAGAGACCAGTCTGGACTCTCCCACCCCCTCAGAAAACCCCTTTCAAATCTCTGAGGTTGACAATCTTAAAATTAAAACCTTGTAAGTAAGCAAAATAGATACAAAATGGGTTATGAAAAATCAAGACCAACGAATTTCTTTTAAGAAATGCATGCAGTAAAAGAATGTTTTTCAAAGAAAGAAAATGAAAGCTGTGAGAATACACATAGAATTTTATTTTAATTTTATCAGCTACTTGGACTCATGCTTCAGGGACTGCTTATTTCTAGTTCTTTTGTCCCTTGTGTTGGTCAGGTCAACTGCAGCTTCTTTTTTGGTAGACATATATCTGTTTGGGGTTTTTTTGAGTGAAAGCCATCCATCCAAGGAGTTAACAGAGCTTTTATTTCTTTTCAATGAGAACATGTGTTGTTTTGTTTTTCCCGGTAGCAATTTAAAGACAAATTCTTTCATAAGTATCTGTAAATAAATGATATGTAAAAAAAGTGACATTTGTTGTCAGGTGCAACATTAAGGTGCATTTAAGGTGCAACGTTACACTAAATAAGCTTTTTTTTTTTTAACATGTTGCTCTTTACCTGTAAAATTGAGGCTTTAAAAGTGATGCCTATTGATCTTTGTTAATCTTTTGACATTTATCCAAACATGTTCGGGCTAATGTCGTATGTTTTCTGGTCAAACACCATGAATGATGCACAATTATACTTGTTTAACTCTTAAAATTCAAGTCTAAAACCATCTATGTGCTGCTCCCTAGAGCAAGCAATGGCAGTAAAGTTACATTTTGCCATTAATGTAATTCTCATGTAATTACTGAAGTTTCATATGCAGCTTCAGTGTAAAAGCCCTGCCCATCTTTGAATGACAGACCATCTTCACTTCTCTTGCACAGCCCTGCCTCTCCATGTTTTTCGAATTTTGGCTGTGGGTGAAGTCCTGCTCAAATCCTACTCTTTAAAGACCCCTCTGATGAATTGAATGCTTTTTGAGTTTTGAACATGTACATGTGGCGTTTTTCTGATGAAACAGGACAAGTATATAAAAAAGATAAGATGAAAGAAAGACACTTTATTGATCCAAGCATGGGAAATTTAGTTGTAGCATCAACGGTGTACAGACTCATTAACAAAGCAAACAAAAAAACAAATAGGGATTAACGGAAATCAGGAAAGCAATCAGACTGATAACACCTTTCAGAAAAACAAACATCAAATGAGTTTATCTATGGTACAAAGAAGATGAGTTATAAAGTCCAATAGAATGAGGCAGCGGTTGGTGTGGCAGCAAAGCTGCCTTAGCCTCTTGGAAAAGACGCTCTGCTGCACTTTGTACTTTGCTGCAGCCATTGTTTTCGGTTAGTTACATGTCATTCTATCTTATGATATTTTCTCTATTTACAAAGGTTGCTATGGTTGGAGAAATTAGGGGCTCTTCTCTGGACAATGCAACCAGAAGAACGATGGGGTTCCACATGTCCGATGAGTAGACTCTGCAACACAACCTGGTTGGACTACATGGAAAGAATAAGTTCTGCCAGCATTGTCTTTTTGATGTCTTTTATGGTAATTAGTTTTATTTATTAAAATTTTGTAAATGTATCAGATAACTTCGACATGTTGAAAGATGATAATATCTTAACAGATACATGTTTTTGTTATTGTAATGTATGCCAAGACTGAAGATGTCTTCCAAGTTTTCCTATTTTTCTGGGTATAGCAACGAATAGCATTTTGATTTCCCAGACCAATTTAAATGTATTTATTTATCTAAATTTATCCCTGACCCTGATTATGGTTCACCCGTTTTGACTGTCAGATTTTTAAATACACAACAATGATGTAGTGTTTAAAACCAGGCTAACATGATTATTTTATTGGTTTGTGTGATATACTTTTACTGGCAGTGAAGAAAAATGCAATCAACCATTTAGTCACAGAAAAAGAAGTTAAGAAGGGACTCTCCAAATGGTTTATTGGAGGTCTTGACAGTGGAGAAAATGGAGCTGTATGGGCTCAAAGAGAGCTCCAAAAGCAATACGATGGACCTGGTTCTCAAGAGCAGTCTAGGAAGCTATGAGTAATTTGTTTTACAGCTTTCGCTGAATTTTTTTTCTCTGGTCACATAATACGTGCACATTAAGGTTGTTGATGTTCTGTGTAAGATGAAGAAGTTCTTTATTGTAATTAGCTACTTTAGTATGGTAGATTCTGAGTGTTATCTGTTATTTTACACACACACACACACACACACACACACGCACACACACACTCCATGTATAAAAGTTTCATGTTGGTACGGCCCACGAGTTTTCTATGAATGGCATTCTCAAAGGATTGTGTGCAGAGCTGACAAACCGACCAATGACATTTAAGTATATGGCTCTTGGGGGCGTGACTGGGCGTTGTCGCACTACAATCTGTACCAGCTGCCAGATCACTCTGAGTGTGCAAAAATATGACATCGCTTCCTTGGTGTGCCTTGGTTTTTTGATGGTGAGGGGGGCAATCTCATCCAAAATGTTAAAGCACAGGTTATCAAACTGAAAAAGAAAAGCATCTGTGGTAATTGTAGAAGAGTATAAAGACGGCCACTCCAACGAAAATATAGCAGAAAATTCATCAGCTTTTCCTTCGTCCAAGCTCCGCACCCATCTGACAGGAGCAGGTTTAGGGACAATGGTGAATGGCAGAACAACGTCAAATAACACTGCTGAATGGTCAGAGAACGCAGTCTTCACAGTCTCAACTGAGGTGAGAGGAAACCCGAAAGACAGAGTGTTGAGACGAGAATATTGTATATAAGCTATGCCATGTTTATATGTTATGCCATGTTCTATTTTCAGTTATTCAGCCCACAGCCTGCTGGCAAACTGCACATAATGAATCTATCCAGCTTCCTTGACCCATGTCTGACCTGAGAGCACACACACAAGCTTACTCCCTTTTTGCAGGCATGGATGTTCCTTCTTCAAGGCCTGTTATGAAAGATGACTTTGTCCTTGTATCGAAGAGCTGGTTTCAACTGACTTTCCCACCCTTCCTTTATCAGTTGAAACTATGTGTAACCAGGGCGTTCCAAATAAAAGGCAGGAGGAAACACAGATTTAGCAGAATAGTCATAGAAGCTTGTAAACGAGCGATCTGTGATTTTTCTCACTGCAGTATAAATCTTACTCTGACTCTCGTGTATTCTTTTGCAGATTTACTAATGTTTGGGTTTTGAACCTAACATTAACTTGGTCCTCCGAGCCGGATCCCAAATACCTGAGGCACTCCAGCAGGTGGGAGAGAACCAGGAAAGTCCGCGGCCGTGGCATCGTATACCCTTTCCGGGCCTGGGAGTACTCTCCGCCGGCTGGGGTCTGACGGTTGACGGGTATCCCGAACACCGAGAGTGTGAGTATGTTTTCAATTTAAAAAAGCGTGTGTGTAAGAACCCTAAAACTTTGCGTCGTGTTAAAAGACCAGTTAAATTCCGCGGAGGACGACCTCCTTTAGGTGAAAAAGACTAAAAAGCGTCGTGTAGGACGGCGGAGTCCTCTGGCAAATAGAAAAACCCTGAGAATTCTAGACCCTATCAGGTACATGAAAATCCAGTTAAATTCCGTGGAGGGCGGCCTCCTCTAGTTGAAACAAACTAAGTTAAAGCCGCAAAGGACGGCGGAGTCCTCTGGTAAATGTAAAAGTAAAAGAAAAGAGACGTCTATAAAAGTGTGTGAGAGTGAGTGATTGTGAGTGTGCGAGGAAGTGTGATCACCACTAGGTAATCATACTTCATACCAAAGCCAACAATAGTGAGCAATAAGTTTCTGTGGAAGGTTGTATCCAAGGAGACACCGCCCGTCAGGGTAGAAGCTTGTGTCTCACCACAGAGATAACTTCATTATTGCATTGTTGGTCAATTGAAACTCAGTGTTAGGCCACCCTAGGTGCAAACCCCCACTGAGTCCAAATTTTAGTTCAAAATGGGTAAAAAGTCAAAGCAAAGAAAAGGAAAAGGTCCTTCAAAACCTCTCATGCAAAGACTGGAGGGTGATTCAGCGCGAGGATCACACTGCAGTCGAACCCCTGCCATACTGGGTTAAATAATATAAGTTTAGTGGAAAACTAACTACCTGAAATAAGAAAAGAACATCCTTGAATAAAACTTTTGATGGAGCATACAACTTATAAAGTAATAATAACCGAGCTCGGATAAATAGTAGAAAATTAAAACCGTAAGGTATTTAAAGATAAATAAATAAATAAAGCATAAAGTAAATATAGAAGTAATGATTTAAAAGAGAAAAGAACAACATCAGAAACGACTAAGTTTAACCTAAAATAAATGAAACACAGAACAAAGGCTGCACTAGAAGCAGAGGTTGTAAAACTCGTGTCTGCACACTCCTGCTGGGAACGTGCGGACAGTGGAAGTGTCCACCGGACACGCGCGCATGCGTGCATACACACACACACACACACGCAGGGGGGGGCCGCAGCGCGCCTCCCTCGCTAAGGTTGATAAACACACACACATGCACCCACCTAGTGCAGGGGAAGGGTAATGAGCAGATTCAGACACAGGGAATGACATTCCAGAGCACATGCATACTACTGATAAGAGAAGAACAGGAGGAATAGATTTGCCACCGTTTGGTGTGCGTGTACTTAAACAAGAAAGAGGAAAAAGTAATCGAGGAATTGAAAGAGTTTTGTAAAGAAGGGTTTGAACAAACGAAGGTTTGGATGAAAGTAGCACAACAGAGAGAAGAGGGTGAGAAAAGAGGAAAGCAGAAACATGAACAGAGCGAGGGAAAGCGCAGAGATAAAAAGGAAAAAGTAAGTTCAGATGAAGGTACTAAAACAATGATGTATCAACGGAAGGAAGATGATGAATACACAGGCTCCCTTCCTGGAATTAGAAGCTGGGTGGAAAAGCATTACATTGCTTTTGCCACTGGTACTCTGGATGAGTACACCACCTTTGCCACACATGCAGAAAAAGTGTTAAAACAGAAACACTCAAAGAAAACACAGGTCACAGACACCTTTTACCAAAATGATTTTGACTCCGAGGACATAATGTTTGCTAGACATCAGCCCAGTAGGGGCAGCAGACGTGGCCGTGGGCGCGGTCCATTCAGGGGACGTGGCTCCTATGGCCAACGGGGTGGTATTGGTCCAGCTCACCTGGATCCAAACGCCAGGCTCTGTTACACCTGTCAACAACCAGGGCACCTGGCACGGGATTGCCCGAGCAAACATCAAAGCCTGCTACCACCTGGAGCCCCTGCTCCCCCAGGTCACTATTCAGCATGACTAGATGACCCCCCACAACCTCACAATGCTGACCTCTTAGAAGGAACTGAAATAATGAATCTACAGGATCTGTTTCATGAAGAAAAAGTCAGACCTATTGTTAACCTCTCCATCAACGGCACCTCTTATCCCTTCCTCTGTGACACGGGAGCATGTAAATCTACTATAAATCTCATGCCCCCTGGAGCAAACTTCAGCACAGAGACAGCCTGGGTGCGTTCAGCCCAGGGCTCCCTTAAAATGGTTACAGAGACAAACCCCTTGTGGATCACAGATCCTGAGGGCATTTCAACCAACATGTCTCTCTATTACCTCCCAGATTGTCCAGTAAATTTACTAGGGAGGGATGGGCTACATAACCTCAAACTGGCCATAGTCCCTACACCGGATGGCATGACTGTCCAAAGACTTTGTAAACCCACAAAAGATGCCTTTGTGGTACTCGCTAAAAAACCACCAGCATATTACTACACCCTTGATTTGCCAAACTGCCCACCAACTAACGTAGGTGACTTCCTGGTAGCAAAAGCTACGACCCTAGTGCCCAAATCACCTAACAGAATGCCACCAGGGGACTTGCATGTTACTATGTGGTACACTGACCGTGCTGATGAAAAATATTTTCATCAACTGTCCAGACTCACACCCGTCAGGCTCACATTGACACATCTTTACTTTGATGACACCTCAGCTGCAGCTGCAGTCACTCTGCCACCAACCTTGGCAGACCTAAAGAGAGTTATGTCTCCTTCCCATGTGTCACTATGTAAAGATAGATCCGAACATTGGCAACAGCTTGGCACTCTAGTGTGGAAAGGACAAATAGCCAGGGACTGGCAACCCCTCACTACCGAAGTGAGTTACAGCCCGTCCACAGGACTAAAAAGAGTCTATTTAGGAACCACAATAAATGTCACTGCTGGAGCCCACATTGATGAGGGTGAAGCCTGACAGATCTTCCTCACGGAAGAAGAGCAGGACATGTTAACTGAGATACCACAATGTTTGTGGTCAAAAGGCCCCTCAGATGTGGGTCTCATAAAAAATGCCATGCCAGTTGTAATACGTCCTAAAACCGAATATAGGCCTCGAATTAGGCAATACCCCCTTAAACCGGACGCTATTTACGGCATAAAACCTGTCATAACTGACCTCAGAACAGCTGGGGTCATAGTTGAATGTCCTGACTCACCAGTTAATACTCCCATTTTTCCAGTAAAGAAAGCACCCCCCTCAGTGGGATGGAGAATGGTGCAAGACCTCATAGCTGTAAATAATGCAGTTATCCAACGAGCCCCCTGTGTGGCTGATCCATATACTCTTTTAAACAGTATGGATCCAGATGCAAAGTTTTTTACAGTTATCGACATCAGCAATGCTTTTTTCTCAGTGCCCGTGCACCCAGACAGCCAATTTTGGTTTGCATTTACTTACGAAGGAAAGAAATACACTTTCACCAGACTTCCTCAAGGCTATTGTGAGTCTCCCACCATTTACTCACAAGCATTAAATGCTAGCCTTGAACCTTTTACTCCCCCACAAGGAAGTCAGCTGTTAACCTATGTTGATGATATTCTAGTGGCTTCAAAAACAAAGGAGCAGTGTTTAGCTGACTCCATTGCCTTGCTAAAACATTTAGCAACAGAAGGACACAAAGTAAATAAATCTAAACTGCAACTCTGTAAAGAACAAGTTAAATATTTAGGCCATCAGCTCAGTGCTGCAGGAAGAACTGTAATGGGAGACAGAAAAAATGCTATCCTGCAGGCCCCCAAACCACAGACTAAAAAGCAACTCATGTCATTTTTGGGCCTTACAAACTACTGTAGAAGCTGGGTTCCTAACTATGCAGAAATAACAGCCCCATTACAAGCTTTGATGCACAGTGAACCCCTCAGAATGTGTGATCCCTTAGAGTGGACTGAAACTGCGGACAAAGCCTTGTGTGACTTAAAAAGAGCACTAGTCAGCACTTCCACATTAGCTCTGCCAGATTATCGTAAACCCTTCATTCAAATGGCAGACTGCAAAGGTCATTTTATGACCTCCCTTCTAGCACAAAAACACGGAGATAAACTCAAACCTGTGGCTTATTATTCCACCAAACTAGATGCAGTGGCATGTGCTCTGCCACACTGTGTTAGAACCGTGGTTGCAGCTGCTCAAGCCGTTATGGCAAGTGCTGATGTTGTTCTCTTCCACCCCCTCACTCTGCGAGTTTCACATGCTGTTTCCGCCTTATTGCTGCAAACTAAGATGACCTTTTTATCACCAGCCAGACACCTCTCCTGCATGTCTCTTTTACTCTCACAACCCCATTTGACCATAGAACGTTGTACTGTTTTAAACCCTGCAACGCTCATTCCTACCAAAGAAGAAGGCAGCCCACACGACTGCCAAGCTCTAGCTGAGCAATCCAGCAGGAGTAGAGCTGACTTACAAGATACCCCCCTTACAAATGGAGTTATACTCTTTGTAGATGGCTCTTCTAAAAAGGATAACATGGGAAAAACAAGAACAGGATATGCTGTGGTTACACATGATAGAGTATTAAAAGCAGAAGCCCTTCCTCCCACACACTCTGCTCAAGCTGCTGAGCTTGTGGCATTAACTGAAGCATGTGCACTCATGAAAGATAAAGAAGTAACTATTTATACAGACAGTCAGTATGCCTTTGCTACTGTTCACACCTTCGCTCAGCATTGGAAAAACCGTGGCATGGTTACCTCCACGGGAAAGCCTGTGACTCATGCACAGCTGCTTACTGACTTACTTCATGCTGTGCAGCTCCCTGCAAAACTGTCTGTCTGCAAATGCGCAGCACACACAGGAAAAGACGATGAACTTTCTAGAGGGAATGACTTTGCTGACAAAACTGCCAAACAAGCTGCCTTAAACCACATACAGGTCCACCATTTCAGTCTACAGGACTCTCACACTTTAGATAATGACATCTTAAAAGACATGCAACAACAGTCTCCTCTACTAGAGCAACAGTTGTGGAAGAATAAAGGCGCACAGCTTAAAGATGGTATCTATATATGACCAGGACATAAACCAATCCTCCCTAAGAACCTTTATAAATGGGCTGCAATTTTGAGTCATGGAAAAACCCATGTCTCAACAGGAGGGATGGCAGGAATGGTTAAACAAACATATACAACATATGGTTTTAATAACTACTCGAA
Source organism: Oryzias celebensis (assembly GCA_014656515.1). NCBI lineage: Eukaryota > Metazoa > Chordata > Actinopteri > Beloniformes > Adrianichthyidae > Oryzias > Oryzias celebensis. The sequence continues at coordinate 26,665,715 of BNCR01000003.1, read as the reverse complement.
AAACTTTTGTAGAGCATGTCTTATATGTGCAAAACATAACTCTCAAGGAAACTTAAGACCACGAAGAGGTCAGTTTCCTGTACCACAATATCCATTTCAACACATACACATGGATTTCATTGAATTAAACCAAAGTGAAGGAAAAAGATTTTGCTTGGTAATAATAGATGCATTCTCTAAATGGGTAGAAATATTCCCTACAAAACACCCAGATGCTCTAACAGTAGCTAAAGCTCTATGTAAAGATATCATTCCAAGGTATGGAATACCTGAAAGAATATACAGTGATAATGGAACACATTTTGTAAACCAAATAATAACCAAAATAGGCCAAGCCTTTCAAATAGACTTAAAACGCCACTGTGCTTATCACCCCCAAAGCGCAGGACTTGTTGAAAGAATGAATGGAACTATAAAAAATAGATTAAGGAAGTGCATGGAAGAAACAGGAAGGAACTGGACTCAATGTGTAGAACTAGTCCAAATGCACATTAACATCACAGGCTCTGAAGGGTTAACTCCCTATGAAACCTTATTTGGAAGACCTTACAGACTTCCTTATTTTAACAACAAATGGGAAACAGCTGAAGAGCAAAATTTAGCTGACCACATGAGACGAATGATTCAGAAACAAAGCGAACATCAGAATAACCAAGAGCACATATCCTCTGTGTCTCCACAGGAGGGATTCCTAGTTGAACCAGGAGATTGGATCCTAATAAAATCAATCAAAAGGAAGCACTGGTACTCACCTAAGTGGGAAGGTCCATATCAAGTGTTACTTACAACAGGTACTGCAGCAAAAATAGCAGAACGAACTACCTGGATACACCTAAGCCACTGCAAAAGGATTATAAAACAAACCTAGTTAGCTTTCCCTGTGTAGGCTAGGAGTTTTTCAACAGGCACTAACAAGGAAAGGCCAACTACAAAGGGATTAACAACTCTAGGTTGTTTTTGTCTCAAACCTGGTGAAGATTGTCTCCCCCTTGTGTCAGTGCATAGGAAAAACTCACCCTAAAATGAAGACGATTATACTCCTTTTGACAGCCCTCTTGCAGATGCCAGGAGTGACACTTAGAGGACTAGCTCCCTCTAATATTTGGTACTTCAACTCCCCGCTGCTAAAAGGACAAATACCAAACCCCTGTAAGACTCCTGATGTTTCCGATAAAACAACAACCGAGCTATATTATTGCTATCAGAAAAACGCCACCACTGTCATGATCACCTTCACCTCTAAGCAGGGGCTGACCTGCCTGGCGTGACTGCAGGACCAAAATCAACTTCTGCACAACCCAGCCAGATTGTTCTCGACCCAACACTAGACGACTGGTTTAAGGTCACCACGGGGGTGACCCAAAGAAGTAACAACTGGCTCCTCATGGCTGAACAAGCAGGCATAATGAGCAAAACGGACTGTGTGGTATGTATGGGAGCCAGACCTCTTTTACATGTTGTTCCCTCTGCTGTTACATCAGATTGCTTGTTGTCACTAATGAATTTCACAGTACCCTCAACGAACTGTTCCTTTTGGGACACAGTTTATCCCCTCACCAAAGCAGAGACTAAGAAGCCATTGTTTTCCTCCACAGTAGCTGCAGCCAATTTCACCTGCATAAATCGGACAGGATGTGGCTCCAGACTAGGGAATCTTTCTGCTGTCAGTTGTGTTCATTTCTTACAGGTTGATCTGCACTTCATGCCACAATCCAGAAGCGACATTTGGTGGTGGTGTGGTGACAACCGCCTGTTTGACCGCCTGCCATATAACACCACGGGACTGTGTGCCTCTGTCTCCCTCATTCTCCCAGCTCTGATCTTTCCCCTCACAGCTGATCAACTCTTAGCCAACTTCCGCAGCGTTCTGCCATACCACTGGAGGCAGAAACGCTCCATGCAAACATCTATGACGGGGTGGAGCAAAGATGATCCCACCTATATAGATGGCATCGGGGTACCGCGAGGAGTCCCTGATGAATACAAATTGGCAAACCGGATTGCAGCTGGATGGGAGTCTTTCATCTGCTGGTGGTGTACTACAAACAAAAATGTTGACAGAATTAATTACATACATTACAATGTTCAGCGCCTAGGAAACATGACTGCTGATGGATTTTCTGCTATACATGAACAATTATCTGCAACCTCACTGATGGCTTTTCAGAACCGCATTGCTGTGGACATGCTGTTGGCCGAAAAAGGAGGAGTCTGTGCGATGTTTGGAGAACAGTGTTGCACCTTCATACCTAACAACACTGCACCGGATGGTAAACTAACTAAGGCCCTGGAGGGTCTCCGCTCCCTTAACAGCAAAATGAAAAACCACTCTGGCGTGAACACTTCTTTCTGGGATGGGTTCGGAGATATGTTTGGACAATATCGTGACTTGGTTCTGTCTGCCATGATGTCTCTGGCTCTCTTTGCAGCTCTCCTCACCATCTGCGGATGCTGCTGCATCCCCTGCATAAGATCTCTGGTGGAGAGACTGATTCACAGGGCAGTGGACCCTGTGCAAACCAATGTCACAGAAATGTATGCTCTGCTTTCTTCCAACCAGAACCCCGACGATGACGACTCTGGCGAGGATGAAGGACCGCTGATTCCGACTCAGCTCTTCACCCCAGAAACTCGACTTTAAAACGCCTCTGAGTGTACCCTTTTATCCTTTTTTGCTTGTGATGCTGTATCTGAACATCGACAGAAATGGATGCAGTTGATTCTGAAAAGGAGACATGGCATAAACAGGAGGGAAATGTTGAGACGAGAATATTGTATATAAGCTATGCCATGTTTATATGTTATGCCATGTTCTATTTTCAGTTATTCAGCCCACAGCCTGCTGGCAAACTGCACATAATGAATCTATCCAGCTTCCTTGACCCATGTCTGACCTGAGAGCACACACACAAGCTTACTCCCTTTTTGCAGGCATGGATGTTCCTTCTTCAAGGCCTGTTATGAAAGATGACTTTGTCCTTGTATCGAAGAGCTGGTTTCAACTGACTTTCCCACCCTTCCTTTATCAGTTGAAACTATGTGTAACCAGGGCGTTCCAAATAAAAGGCAGGAGGAAACACAGATTTAGCAGAATAGTCATAGAAGCTTGTAAACGAGCGATCTGTGATTTTTCTCACTGCAGTATAAATCTTACTCTGACTCTCGTGTATTCTTTTGCAGATTTACTAATGTTTGGGTTTTGAACCTAACACAGAGCTAAGTCCAGTGTATGTCCATGACTGTGTGTTGGGTTGGAGACCCACTGTACAAGATTAAAAGAATCAAATTAACAAATTAAAAAAGTCCTTGACGAGAGGTTTGTCAGGGCAGCTCACATGAATGTTAAAATCACCTAAAATCAACACATGCTCGTATCTAGGCATAAAAGTGTACAGCAATTCAGAAAAATCTAGTAAAAACTGTGCATTGACCTTCGGGGGACGATATATTAAAAGTCCTAAGAAAGTGGAGGACGAGCCAAGATCAAAAAGACAAAACTCAAAAGAGTTGAAAAGTAAAGGTGGTGTGAGGTGTCTAAAATTCAAATGAGATTTAAAAACCAAAACCAGTCCACCTCCTCTGCCCACAGAACGCGGGACATTAAAACACAAACAGTTATCAGGTAAAAGCTCCAACAGAACACCTGACTGAGCAGGAGGAATCCAGCTTTCTATGATGCCCAAACAATCCAGCTTCTGGGCATTAAAAAAGTCTTTCAAAATAAAAGTTTTGTTCGCAGCAGATCGAGCATTGATCAGTCCAAACCTCCTCGGTATCGTGGCCGCATCAGGGATCTCCGGTGATGACTCAGCAGCGGAGATCGAAACCCTCGGGACTTCCAGCAGATTCAATGAGTCGATCCTCCTCCAACAAACTCGTAGCCGAGGCGACTTGACAGGGGAGTCGGACTCCAGGTTACCTCCGACGACAGAGATCAGGCACAGCTTCGGACATGAAAGCAGTCTCCACGGAGCAAACTAACCACATCCAGGTGTACAGGCGCGGGACACGTCAGCAGTAGAAGCGGGAAAGCAGGCTCGAAGGCGAACAATTCTCCCGCCTCGTTTCCCCCGGCGCCGCCTTATGTAGGAGTAGGTGAATTTATTTTCTTTCATTAAAGTAAAACATTTTTAAAAAGCAGTTTGTTGAGGTCATGTGGAAATATCTGTTATAAAATAGAGGGAATTTACAGAATCTTGTCATTTGGGTTTTTAGGAAGGTAAGATGGAAAAGTGGACATTTAGTGATTCATTGGTCAATGGCCCTTCAGGACTCTGTCAATTTTTTGAGGTCATAGTGAACACATATGGGCAAACGTCTGGCTCCTGTATAATTCTTTTGTACTTTTTCTAAATCTAGTCCGACCTAAATCCCTGTCAGAAACCATTTCAAGCCCACACAGGCAAGCAGGTTGGACAAGTTTATTCCTACTCCCAGCTCACATGGGAAAAAATATGGTCCCTATGTGAGTTCTAATGTTAGCCACTTGGGGCCTACAGGAAAACCTACTGCTTCCAGCCCAAATGGAAAAACAGAGATTGGACCTCCATGGAAACACTGAACAAACCCATTTGTGGCCAATGGTAGCTCATTTACAGTGGGTACGGAAAGTATTCAGACCCCCTTAAATGTTTCACCCTTTGTTCATTTTCAACTTCATTTTTTTCCTCATTAAGGTACACACAGTACCCCATATTGACAAAAAACACAGAATTTTTGACACTTTTGTAGATGTATTAAAAAAGAAAAACTGAAATATCACATGGTGCCAAATATTCAGACGCTTTGCTGTGACACTCATATATTGAACTCCATTTCTCCTGACCATCCTTGAGATGGTTCTACACCTTTATTTGAGTCCAGCTGTGTTTGATTCTACTGATTGGACTTGATTAGGAAAGCCACACACCTGTCTATATAAGACCTTCCAGCTCACAGTGCATGTCAGAGCAAATGAGAATCATGAGGTCAAAGGAACTGCCTGAAGAGCTCAGAGACAGAATTCTGGTAAGGCACAGATCTAGACAAGGTTACAAAAATATCTGCTGCACTTAAGGTTCCTGAGAGCACAGTGGCCTCCTTAATCCTTAAATGGAAGATGTTCGGGACGACCAGAACCCTTCCTAGAGCTGTCTTTGCGGGGAAGAACCCGAAGATCACTGTGGCTGAGTTCCAGAGATGCAGTCGAGAGATGGGAGAGATTTGTTGAAAGTCAAACATCTCTGTAGCCCTCCACCAGACAAATCGATAACGATAATTAGGATAGTTGTAACGTGCTGTTATTTGTGAGAAACATGGATGACTTGTACATCCAAATGGCCCACTACATTGCACAAGGGACTTATCAGAGCCTCACCCTCACTTCAAAGAATAATTTTGTTAATGCTTTCAACATGTCTTAAAAGGGAAATATAAACTTTGCAAAATAACTCTTAAATTTGATGAGGTTCTGGAATTCCATAGTGTGGAATTTGATTAATGCTTAGGACTGTAGGCAGCTGCTTTTGAACATAGTTATCAATATGACAATGTTGTTTTATGAGATAAAAAAAAAATGTCAAACTGACATTTGGGCCAATTAACCCAGACTGCAAACCATAAATAAATATTGATCTTTATACAGACATACAATTACTCACATTGGAAAAATAAGTTTATATTACCAATGGTATGTACACAAATACATAATCAAATTAAGAGTGACAGTAAGGCTCTTTAAGTCATATCCATTTCTTTCTGTTAAAATATGAAGGTTTGTCCTGCGCCTTTACTGATGACGGTGTGAGAGGTCTGGAGAGTATCATCCTCAAAGAGCGGGAACAACTCAAACAGGACTTGCTGCAGGCAAGACGGTGCTCTCTGCAGGTTTTAACTGAAGATGAGGACATCACCTTTGACTTGACTTCAGATGAAGAGCTCTTCAGTGATTCCGAACAGTCTGATGAAAGTCCTTGACTGTATGTTATGAAACTGTCATGAAGCTAAACAAAGGAACATTCAAGAGGTGCTAATTAGTGTCTTAAATCAGGAATGACCACACTTTTTAAAATTTACTGGCTCATAAAGACCTACCAGCTCTTAGACAGAAACATCAAAATGTCACACACACACACACACACACACACACACACAGGAAACAACAACTCACAAGCTGCCTACTGTTACACAGCATCACTGCACAGATCAGTGAGACACACGTGTGCAGTGATGTCTGTGTTACAGGAATGTTCCTGTTAATTGCTCTGCGAGTCAATTGTTAACGTTATTTAGAATGACAGTGGGGATTGGCTGATAGCTAGTTTTATCTTTGTACTGCAACATTTCTGGACATAATCTTTTGTTTGACAGTTTTTTTTCAGTCAATAAGGCATAACTTTTTTCCATGTTCCAAATGTTTTGTGTTCAGGAGTCTTTCCAATTTCATGATTTTATGAAGGTGTCAATACTGTTTTTTTAACACAAAACAATAAAGAAAAATGTTTTACATTGTGTAAATGTGGTATTTTTTATGATTCACATCATCTGCAACAAACATGTCCTTGAAATTTGTACCAATTAAAAAATATATATAATATAATATTTGAATCGTTATCAGCATTAAATTAATATTAGGTTGACGCACCTAAAAACTCAGCTTTTCTGCTTTTAAAATATATACATTATTTTCAAATCAAAAGTAAAACATGTCTTTGTCCAAATTTCACATTATTTTTTCTTTTTTTGCAGTTAACTATTAAATATAATCTAAATAAACACCTTCTCACCAAACAGGGCAAAGGATCCATCGAACGTTCACTTCAGCTTTTCCCTATGCAGAACAAATATAACAACATAAACAACAAGAATAACACAAGAATCATCAGGCAACATAGTCATATCATTTTAGAGAAGTTCATCTTGGAAGAAGCTTTCAAAATTGTTCAAGGACTAAAAATATGTAGAACAATGTTCAAACCCTTATTGGAATGTACATTTTTGTAGGACTGTTGGTGGTCTACTGTGTGATAGGAAATACAACATCACATTGAACATAAGTACAATACAACAGTGTACACACTATATGTAACTGCCATTTCATGATGGTGCAATGTTTCATTGAAATTGTAAATGAGTGCTGAAGGCTACACTTTGTTTAGTCCTCAGCTGTAAACCTTTAGTTCTCCAGTGACATTGTCTGCAAATGTCTGACATGTCTGTTTTCAGCACAGCTGAATGGAATACTTTGATCATTTGGACTTTGTGCGTAACGACCTGCTGAGGAGGCAATTTAAGCATGTCATTTAGGTGTGCTGGACTAGGAAAATATCTGAATATTGTAAGACACTGGCCCTTGTGGACTGAGTGCATGAGTGCCCACAAATACATGCGTAACTAAAATAAAATACAAATGTTTTGTTTGCTGTCTGTTGAAAAATAACTTAAAAAGAGCAGTTTTACCGCATTTATTCTCCTCCCAGTGATGGATTCAACATTGAACAACTCCTGGCAGCTAAATTTTTGGCAGCCTTACAGAAGGAAAACAAAAACAGAAAAACAAAAAAGCCTCAGAGATTGCATCGTCTTACTTTTTCTTTTTCTTATTAAGAATAAAAGCTCACAAAAAGAAGGAATATTTTATAAATGAATTCTTTCTGAGTGTGCCAAAGGTAATATATTACAAATATATGGATACAGTTTACTCTGAAAGCCTTAAGAACAGGATGATATAGGCCCCCTTTTTAATAGTAAATTAATAGTAATATTCAACTAACAAAAGCTTAAAAGGCATGAGGCTGGTTCCCAATTAGACAGAGGACAAATGTGGGTTTCTTTTGTTGCATTTTTCTTAAGGATAAAAGCTACAAAACAGTGAATTTCCAAAGACTAAAGACATTTTAGGTACAATTAAAAAAAATTAGCTAAATGAAAGCCAGCGGACTGGAACTGAACAGGCCTGACCAGACTCCCCTCAACTTGCACCTATTGACACACTAAGGAAGCTATATAGACAAGAAAAAACCATACTAGACACATGAGGGGGGAAACAAACTAACCCAACGTTCTAACTCATTTATCTATAACTGCAAACAGTAAACATACAAAGAAACAACATTTAAATAAAAAAAATTAAAATCTTCCAAAACAAAAAAAAATAAACATCATTTCCTCCAAAGAAGCAAACATAAAGTCCATGAGGAGAGTTGGTGATGCCTGCAAGCTGTAAGGTCTTGTAGACAGGTGTGTGGTTATCCTAATCAAGTCCAATCAGTAGAATCAAACACAGCTGGACTCAAATGAAGGTGCAGGACCATCTCAAGGATGGTCAGAAGAAATGGACAGCACCTGAGTTAAATATATGAGTCACAGCAAAGGGTCTGAATACTTAGGACCATGTGATATTTCAGGTTTTCTTTGTAAATAAACCTGCAATAATGTCAAAAATCTTGCCTTTTTTCGTCAATATGGGCTTTTGTGTTTAGATCAATGAGGACAAAATAACTTAAATGATTTTAGCAAGTGGCTGCAATATAATAAAGAGTGAAAAATGTAAAGAGGGTCTGAATACTTTCCGTACCAACTGTACCTGTGGAGTAATTGACGTGTCTAGGAAAGATGGCAGTGGAGTTTTTGACTGGGGTTGTTCAACCGGATCTTAGCAGGTGAGAAGATGCCTGAGGAATGGAGGAGAAATGTGATGGTGGCCATTTTTAAGAATGAGGGAGATGTGCAGAACTGTGTCAACTACAGAGGTATAAGGCTGATGAGCCATAAAAGAAAGGTATGGGAAAGAGTAATTGAAGCTAGACTAAGAGCAGAAGTGAACAGTTGTGAGCAGCGGTGTGGTTTCATGCCAAGAAAGAGCTACAGATGCAATATTTTCTTTGAGGATGTTGATCCAGAAGTACACAGAAGGTCAGAGAGAACTACATTGTTGCTTTGTAGAAATGGAGAAAGCTTAAGACCTGATGCCCAGAGAGGAACTGTAGTATTGTATGAGGAAGTCTGGAGTGACAGAAACATGTTTGAGCAGTCCAGGACATGTATGAGGGCTGTAAGACAGTAGAGGTGTGCTGTAGGGGTATTGAAAATTGTGCAACATTTTGCCTTAAACTGTGTGTGTTCTGACAGATCAGTGTGTTGTAGTTGTGAGTCTTTGTCAGTTCAAAAAGTAACAGTGACATGAAGCAACAAGTGAGAGTGTATTCTGTGTAGTAGAGATAAAGATGCTTACAGTAGGTTTTCTTTGGGTGTGACCAGAATGGATAGGATCATGAATGAGTCCTTAGGAGGGACAGCACATGTTTGAGGTTTTGAAGATAAAGTCAGAGGCCAGACTGAGATGGTTTGGACATGTCCAGAGGAGAATGAATGTATCGGTAGAAGGATGCTGAGTCTACAGCTGCCAGGTGCTGTAGTAAGCTTGGATCAATTCAGATTGTTTCATTCATTTTATCAGCCCAGCCCTACAATCAAGAGCACCCCACATCAGAGATGACATCATTCAGTGATGACATCATTCAGTGATGACATCATTTGAGAGTAGATTTATCATATGATGCAAAGTCATCTTGCATCCATGTATGGAGTAAAATGACATCATCATGGTAAATGTAAGGATGTCATTTTGCATCACAGCCTGATTAGATTTAGTCCTCAAATAGAGCCCAGCCTTCTGTTTGCTATTACTTGTCCTCAAGAACAGCCAGAGAAATCATCTCAAGACTTACCTTGTTCACACATTGTGTCTAACAACTTGATCGCAAATTTCAAGGAAACCAAGAACAATGGTGAAACCGGAAAAAACCCTTGGAGGAAATTGGGCCGACATTGTTGAAAGTAACAGTGACGAAGAATTGGATGATGGTTTTTACAAAACCATCCTCTTCCCAGAGAAAAGTTCCACAGAGGAGACTCGTCTGGACTCTCTCACCCCCCCAGAAAACCCACCCCAAACCTCTGACACTGAGGGTGACCTGGAGATCAACCTCCACAAGCTGATGTCCCCCGACAAAAAAGATATGGAAGAGACCAGTCTGGACTCTCCCACCCCCTCAGAAAACCCCTTTCAAATCTCTGAGGTTGACAATCCAAGTCAGTCTGATTCAGAAAACTCTGAAGAAGACTTACCATCTGTGGAATCCCAAGATAAACCAGATCAAAACAATCTTGGAATGTTGATGTCTCAGCGCGAAGACCTAAAAGAAGAATTGGAACATCTGGAAAAGGAAATCGCAGAAGAACTGGCCCTCATACAGGAATATGAGCAGGCAGCAGATCAGGCTCAAGAAGACTGGCGGACAGCGGAAAAAAATATTGAGCTGGAGCGGAACATGCGACAGGAGAGAAGGAAAGAAATGCGAGACCTTGAAGAGAAGATAAAAAATTTGGAAGAATTCCTCCAGGGCGATATGGAACCAAGCTACTCAGAGGAAGAGAAGGCAGCTTTGGAAGAGATAGAGATGGTGTCCAAACAACTGCTTGAAATGAACAACCAAAATGTAGAATTGGAAAATCAAATTGGAAAGCAAAAGCAGAAAAGAGAAAATCTGGAGTTTCAGTTGGCAGAGATGATCTTTCTGTCCAACTGTGCACCTAAAAAAGTCAACAACCAAGCAGAATCAACTGTGTGTGCACCTCAACAAAATGCATCAACACAGACAGAATCTGAAACCGTCTCCTCCTCAAACAGCCAGGAAGAATCAAGTGGGTCAGAACCTCAGGAAAAGCTTTGTGAACAACAAAGTTCTTTTACAAAGAAAGTCTCTCCATCTGAGATAACAGCTCAGAAGAGTCTTTTTACAGTTGGAGCTGCAACTGCAAAACTTAACCAGAGGAGAACAAAAAATAGGACAATTCACCGAAAAGATTAACCCAAAACCAAAGGCTAACAAGCCAAAATAGGACTTGGAACAAAAACATCTGTCCTATGAGGCAAATGACGAGTCAAAAACGAGTCAAACAACATTTTATTTCATTTTTTGTATTGTTTATTGTTTTTGTTTTTTTTAACAGGGTAATTATTATGAATGAAGGGTTGGGAGGTAGATTTTAGTAAAATGTTGTGAATTAGTATAAAAAATTAGTAGGAAAAATTAGTTGGAAAAAATGAGTGTAAAAAGTAGGAAAATGTCTGTATGTGCATGTGTATTTGTGTATAAGTGTATGTGTATATGTATAGGTGTATGTTTATATGTATGTGTACATATATAGGGTTGGGAGGTAGACATTGGTGAATAAGTGTAAAAAAGAATTAGTAGGAAAAATTTTGTAGGAAAACTTAGTTGGAAAAAATAAGAAGAAATAAAAGGAAAATCTGGTGAATTTTTATAAAAATTATTTGTTTTAAAAATGTTAGTTTTCTTTAAAACAAAAAAAGATGTTTTGGGTTTTTCTTTTAATTTTGGTATTTGTGTTTGTTCATATGTATGTGTATTTATGTATTTGTGTATATATATATAAATATATATATATATGTGCATGTGTATTTGTGTCTATGTGTGTGTGCGTGCGTGTGTGTGTGTGCATGTTTTTGTACGTGTGTGTATGTGTGTATGTGTTTGTGTGTGCGTGTAATGCAACCACAAGAGTTCAAAATCGAGTGAACTCTTGTGCCGGTCCCAAGTCCGGGTAAATGCAGAGGGGTTGTGTGAGAGTAAAAACAAAACGAACATGTAAATCAGAGTTAAGATATGCATACATGTATTACACTGTATCTTTCTATCTACCTTTCTCTCTCTCTTTATCTGTCTGTCTAAACGTTTGTTTGTCTCTCTCTCTTTCCATCCATCCATCCATCCATCCATCCATTCAATTATTTTTTTATGTATCTTGCATTTGATCTCTCTCTCTCTCTCTCTCTCTCTCTCTCTCTCTCTCTCTCTCTCTCTCTCTCTCTCTCTCTCTTTCTATCCAAAATGTCTCTTTTTACTTTAAGTTCCTTATAAGTTTAAAACATACAGTTTGACATGTCAAACTGTTTAAAGTGTACTTTGTGTGAACAACGAAGATCCACTCTGTGTGTTTGTGTGTGTGTGCGTGTGTGTGTGTGTGTGTGTGTGCGTTGGTATTTACGGAATTCGCGGGCAAAAAACCTGAATACACACCGACAATCCGCGGACACTAGGGGAATTTGCGGACAGGGCCAGTGTCCCCGAATTTCAAAGAGCAAATTTGCAATCCTGAGTGTCTAAAAAGTATCCCCCTGCTTTTTTTTTGATAGTCTTTTAATACCACCTGACCAGATTTTTGTGTATTTTTGTGTATGGTAGAGCGCCACCTATCACACAGCAAAGAAATGCACTTTCATACACATTTTTGATACACACGGTTTAACTTTGGCGGACTTTTTGCTGATTGGTTGATTTTTCGCGCCTGGGCGTGGCCTACATCTCGGGACTGGAAGAGACTGCCCACAAGACGTCATTTTTTAAATGCTGCCGGAGTCTGGTCCGCTGAGCCTCATTAAAGAGCAGGTAAGCTTTAAAATCGTCCTCAACTTATTTAAATTATTTTTGGGAGATACTATAGGTTGTAGGAGTGCTTCCAACTCGTTTTTGCAAACTTATTTGTTTCCTAAAACACACATTTGAATAATTTTCCATTGAGGCTAAACTTCTCGTCTGAAATAATATTTAGCTAAACGTTTCACGTTGATAAAAGGGGGGAGCAGCATGACTTGCAGATCTAGACATGCGCCTCTAATTTAACTAAAGCGAAATAGTGTTGTGAACTTGCTAACTATGCTCACGTGCTTCATGCTCATGGAGCCGCTTAGCCGCGCCCCTCCCCCCTCGTTAAATCAATCACCTCGTGCATGACAAACAGGTGCGCTCTTCATGCAGGGAAATCATTAGGGTGTGTTCTGATGGGACGAGAACGGCAGCAAAAAGCAAGTTCATCTTTTTAAACTGACTCACTACTAACCTAAGAGTGTTTTCCTGCTAAGTGTTAAGTAGGTTTGCTGCTACATTTGCATCATCTGCTCACTTAGGAAAAGTCTTACCTCATTAGGCATGTTAAAAAAGATTCAATTAGAAACGAAAATAAAACGTGTGGGGGAGGCGCTTTTTCCTTGCTGTAAACAATGACTGATTGCTTATTTTTTTTTATTTTTGATGTCTGATAGTCAGGATGGGAACTGTGTGGGTAAACTTTCTAGATGTTAATTTCTGTTGATCTACCAAATACTTGCAGCTTGTTTATTTTGTTGAGCTTTTGGTAAAATATAATTGATTAGTGCTTCATTTTTAAAAAAATAATTAATTTGCATACTTTTTCCTCTAGTAAAGATGCCAACCCCTTGTTTTTCTCTGTTTTTCGGTCTTATATAAAACTAACTTTACATTCAAAGTGGAGAATAACATAAAATAATGTTAAAGCTGTTGTCTAATGTAAGGATTTCTTTCTTTCGTTTAATCTGAGAATACTCTTAACTTTTATCTGCTAATCACGTTGAATTTGTGCATTAGCTGTACATTTCATTTAAAATTAGGAGGTGTGCAGATTTATTTTTGCGCACGTTATTTCTTTACTTTAAATGTAGTTTAACAATGCCTATATCTTGTCTTACTTCGTATATATTTAATTTAATTGCTAAAATGTCATTTTGGGAAAAACATGTACCGGTATCTGCTTTTTCTCACTACTCTCCAGCTATGCTCAGGCCAAGGCGAAAGCCAAATCCAAAGGATGATGCAAAATTTCATGTCCAAAGTGGCATGGATAAATTAGGACTTGACGTCAGATATATAAATGCAATTAAAGGTACCTGGAAAAAAACTCAATGTAACACAATTGTGGTTTTTTTTTTTTGTTGTTTTTTTATGAATATTGACATTGGTGGTGCTTTTCCTAGGTCCTGGTGTCTTCTCCTCAGCTATCTTTGATAAGGGAGACTTTCTCTTAGAATATAAGGGTGACTTTATAAGCAAAGAGGAGAATGAACGAAGACAGAAGATCTATCATGATAAACTGAAGGTGTTCTTGTTTGAGTTTCGTTTCAATGGAAAACTGTGGTGGTGAGTATAAGCATCTAACTAGTGTCATAAGTCAAAGCTTCTAGTGTGGTCAAAAAAAAGATAGGAAAATAATCTACTGACAAATTAAAATGGCAAATTTGGCTAATGCAAAACATTGAATTCATTTTTTTTTTTTTTTTTGTATAGTGTCGATGCAGCAAAGGAGGATGGATCGCTGGGACGTCTCGTAAATGACAATCACGTTAACCCAAATGCTAAGATGAAATGTCTTACTTTACAAGGGATACCCCATTTGTGTTTATTTGCTACTCGAGACATACATCCAGGAGAGGAAATTACCTATGATTATGGAAAATCTGATTGGCCCTGGAGACACGAAATGGTAAAATTATGATCCTAATTACAATAAATTTAATAGGATTTCTGAGCAGCATTCGGAATTTTAAAAATTAAATCCAGTTATATTTTAATTCACCTCTTTAAAAACGCAAAAAACTGACTTGACATTTACATACTGTATTTTGAATCTTAACAGCTTTGCAGAGGTTAATTTTTATGTGGTGCAGCATGTTATTTAATTTATTTATTTTATTATATCTAAAAGAAAATCAGTCAATGATACTTGTATTTTTTTCAGAAACTATGTTTCAAGAAGTAAAAAATGAAACATGTTCTGTTTTCATCAGAAGAGTGAAATAGATAATGTTGTAAAAGTCATTTGGGGTTTTGGTCCATTATTATTTTTTTTTGTTCAAATGCAGCAGGTAACAACTGAAATGGTCCAAAAAGACACATCAGCCTCTGATCTGAACCAAACTGATGCAGGGTCAGATTCTTCTAGCAGGACAGCAAAGGTAAGTTATTTGTAATTTGTAATATGTAATATATGTATTCGGCCTAGAGACAGTGGCACTGAGGAAAAGATAGGAAACAGACCTGGAGGTACTCTTTGGGTTGAGGTTCTCTTTGGGAGTTGACCAAGATGGATAGGATCAGGAATGAGTCCATTAGAGGGACAGCTCATGTTAGAGGTTTTGAAGATAAAGCCAGAGACACCAGACTGAGATGGTTCGGTCATGTCCAGAGGTGAGACGGTGACTATATTAATACGATGCTGATTAGAGCTGTAGGAAAGAAGTCTAGTGGAAGACCAAAAAGGAGGTTTATGGATGCAGTGAAGAAAGACATCAAGGTGCTGATGTTACAGAAGTGAATGCAAAGGACAGGGTTAGATGGAGGAAGCTGAGTCGCTGTGGCGACCCCTGAATAGAAAAGCTGAAAGAAAAATAGATAAATGTTTTAATGCTTAGTCTGGCTCTTAACCACTTTGTTTTTAATTACCTCTTTAATTTCTTCTTTAATTTTTACCAGGAAACGACCAGAATGGACCAAACAGACACCTTAGCCTCTGATCTGAACCAGACCGATGCAACCTCAGAAACATCCAGCAGGACAGCAAGGGTAAGTTTTATCTAATGTATTTGTTTGATTTTAAAATGTGGTACTCTGTGTGTAGTGTACTGAAGCAGGTTTATGAAGACCATGGTATGTAGGGACATCTGTTCTATCCAGGAGTCTTTTTGGGTTCTAGTCTCGCCAACTTTTGTGTGTATTTGTGTATGAAGCCATGACTCCTACATGACTTTGGAGGACGACAGTTATCTGGGGTCCTCCCGTCAGCCAGACTTTTGGGGGGTGGGGGAGGGGTTGCATGATTCGGTGTTTTAGATTTATTTTCATTTAGTCAGTTACTCATTCATAACTCAACATCTACATTTTGTCCTATTATCTCCTTGCAGAAAAGAGATGAAGCAATAGCAGAAAAAAGCTACGAAGAGTCGAATTCAATGGTCACAGTGGAGGATTCTGAAAAGGTACGCTGGGAGAATTGTGTAACTTTAGTGATGCCGTTCATGTACAGCTTTACGCTTTACATTGGTCTTTTTGTTTTATTAAAAAAAAAGGTTAACATTCATGCTTCTTCTGGCTCTTTGTTTTTGTTGTTCATCTCCTCCAGGAAACAACGGTAATGGACAAGACAGACACTTCAGGCTCCGATTTAAGCCAGACCTGTGCATTGTCTGAGCCATTCAGCGGAACCACAAAGGTACGTCATTTGTGATGTATTTTTGCTTGATGTTAAAATGTGGTACTCTGTGTGTCGTGTACTGAAGGTGGTTTATGAAGACCATGGTATGTAGGGACATCTGTTCTGTCCAGGAGTCTTTTTGGGTTTCAGTCTCGCCAACTTTTGTGTGCATTTGTGTATGAAGCCATGACTCCTACATGACTTTGGAGGACCACAGTGATCTGAGGTCCTCCCGTCAGCCAGACTTTTGGGGGGTGTTACAAAAGGCCTTTTTTAAAATTGCTTTAATTTATTTAGTTACACATCTTATTTTTTTTTTTTTTTGTTACAAACTCTTATCCTTTAATAATTTGGTCAATATTTGTTTTTATTTAATCGCTTAGCAGGTAACAACCGAAATGGGACGCAAACTGACATACCGCAGCCTATTATCTGAGCCTAACCAGACGATGTGCGCGTGCTCAGCTGAAACCAGAGCGATGCAACCTCAAGAATTCATCAGCAGAAGAAGGGTAAATTTATTGTAAATGATTTTTCTGTTGATGATTAAAAATGAGGGTTGCCTATGGTAGCTGTAGATGACCAGCAACTATTAATGACGTCATCAAGGGTTAGTGCCGTCCAAATCAGAAGACACTATTTTTCTATATCTCTCTGTTTGGAGGGCTAAATGTTAAAGCTGTCAATGACTAATCGAATGTATAAATTGTGTTTTGTAGTTATTGGAATTTTGTAATTTTTGTGCTTATGCACAAAATGTATTTTATGAGTTACAAGTCAAGAATTACGCACGCACAAATCGTAGTGATATCATTTCCCTCCGTATGGAAAGCCTCAGAGTCGGGGCGCGCACAGCCAGCAGAGCAGAGGGGGGTGGAGGAGAAATGAAATAAATAAATGTCATTAAATGTTTAAAAGCGCTTTTTAATGGCAATTATATTTTAATGCCACATACATTTAAACATGTATCTATTGATTTCCAATTTTAGTTGATTTCCAATTTGAAATATTTAATGACACTTTTATTTAATGATTTCATGTCGTTTATATTGACTTTTGTCCCTCCTGGACCTCCACAGAGGAGACTTAAACACCTGCGCATGGGGGGGGGCACTCATTTGCTCTGCAGTTGCAGTCATGAGTCTGAGTTTGTAAAAAATATTCTTTTGTTAAAATGTGTCACTTCAAGCTTTTGCATGGAGCGTCAAAGGAGCCTAATTTTGTTAATGTATTAATAATGGGTTTGTTGGTCACATTTTGTAATTAAGTTTATTTTTTAATGAGATGATTTTATAATTGTAAAGTAAACTGTTTTTTAACCACTTCTGACATGACAAGAAATTAAGACGCCCTTATGTGTTTTATCAATCCCCTAAAATGCATGTCAGATGACTGACTAAAATGATGATTAAATCTATTGTCGAAATAGTTAATTATTTGATTAAGTTTAAAGCACATATTCTTATCTTTTGCTGCACAGCAGTACGTTTTGTTTCTGTTTAGAAGCAAAGTTCTTAAGTGAGAGAATTGTATAAAAAGTGCAAGTAAATTAACTGCTTCATGAGGATCTTTTGACACGCCGGGGTTTAATTTGAAAGGTAACTTTAGGTGCTGGTGTGACAAGATAAATCAAAATTATCTATCATATTTAAAATATAACATTGTTATGGTTAGATATTGTGAATAATTAAGTTAAATGGCCTATTGGCTGCAAAAAATGCTTTTTTTATTTTTTTACAATAGTGTGGCAAGATTTTGCAGCTCTAACTTGGATTTGTCAGTAAGGAAATTAACCAAATGATTCTCTTAGAAGTTCCAAACCCTGATTTAGTTGTTGCATTAATAACACAATTCAAAGTAAATATGCCTGTACACACTTTTCCAACATATAAACACGAATATATTGGCAAGGAATATATACAATTAATGCATATCGGACTTCATACATAATGCAAATCTCCATGGACAGAGTACCAGCACGATCAGCTTTGTTTAAGAAAAAAAAACAAAAACCAAGCAATACATCACTTTATTTAAACAATTGTTTGACTAGTCAACTAATCAAAAAAGTATCTGTGACTAATGACTACTGAAAATTAGTGATTGCCCTACTAATGTCAAGTAGGAGAAGCTGTAGAGGGGAATTTGATTTTTCCTTTGTCACTCTTTGTTAATTTCTGTAGGAAACGACCAAAATGACCAAACAGACACCTTAGCCTCTGATCTAAACCAGACCGATGCAACCTCAGAAACATCCAGCAGGACAGCAAGGTAAGTTTTATCTAATGTATTTGTTTGATTTTAAATGTGGTACTCTGTGTGTAGTGTACTGAAGCAGGTTTATGAAGACCATGGTATGTAGGACATCTGTTCTATCCAGGAGTCTTTTTGGGTTCTCAGTCTCGCCAACTTTTGTGTGTATTTGTGTATGAAGCCATGACTCCTACATGACTTTGGAGGACGACAGTTATCTGGGGTCCTCCCGTCAGCCAGACTTTTGGGGGGTGGGGGAGGGGTTGCATGATTCGGTGTTTTAGATTTATTTTCATTTAGTCAGTTACTCATTCATAACTCAACATCTACATTTTGTCCTATTATCTCCTTGCAGAAAAGAGATGAAGCAATAGCAGAAAAAAGCTACGAAGAGTCGAATTCAATGGTCACAGTGGAGGATTCTGAAAAGTACGCTGGGAGAATTGTGTAACTTTAGTGATGCCGTTCATGTACAGCTTTACGCTTTACATTGGTCTTTTTGTTTTATTAAAAAAAAAGGTTAACAGTCATGCTTCTTCTGGCTCTTTGTTTTTGTTGTTCATCTCCTCCAGGAAACAACGGTAATGGACAAGACAGACACTTCAGGCTCCGATTTAAGCCAGACCTGTGCATTGTCTGAGCCATTCAGCGGAACCACAAAGGTACGTCATTTGTGATGTATTTTTGCTTGATGTTAAAATGTGGTACTCTGTGTGTCGTGTACTGAAGGTGGTTTATGAAGACCATGGTATGTAGGGACATCTGTTCTGTCCAGGAGTCTTTTTGGGTTTCAGTCTCGCCAACTTTTGTGTGCATTTGTGTATGAAGCCATGACTCCTACATGACTTTGGAGGACCACAGTGATCTGAGGTCCTCCCGTCAGCCAGACTTTTGGGGGTGTTACAAAGGCCTTTTTTAAATTGCTTTAATTATTTAGTTACACATCTTACCTTTAATTTGGTCATATTTGTTTTTAATCGCTTACAGGTAACAACCGAAATGGACAAACTGACACCGCGGCTCTGAGCCTAACCAGACCGATGTGGCGTCTCAGCTGAACCAGACCGATGCAACCTCAGATTCATCCAGCAGCACAGCAAGGGTAAATTATTTGTAATGTATTTTTGTTTGATGTTAAAATGTGGTGCACTGTGTGTAGTGTACTGAAGCTGGTTTAATGAAGACCATGTATATAGGGACGCCTTTTTTTTAGGCAGTTGCATGGTACCCTATTTTAGAATATTATCCTTTTATCAGTTACTCATTTAATGTAACCATGTTGGTGCCCAAGCCAGAGTCTCATTGTACTTCTCCCAAGCCCAGATAAATAGAAGCTTGTCAGGAAGGGCATATGAAGTAAAGTTGTTGCCAAACGAAATATGTGAATCAGACCTATGACAACCATATTCGATTGGTCTAGGCCTGGGATAATAACAGACATCCATGCTGTTCAATGACAGTTTGGCAGAGAAAATTTTAATCGAAGTAGAGAAGGACGACATGTCCGTAGGAAGAGAGAGAAGTGGAATGTCATGAGTGTTGGACTGAGAGTAGGGACTTTGAGTGTTGGAACTATGACAGGAAAAGGTAGAGAGTTAGTTGATATGATGCATAGAAGGAAAGTAGACATGTGTCCAGGAGACCAGGTGGAAAGGTAGTGATCAGGGGCTGCACACAGGTAACAGAATAACTACAGCTCATGTGATCAGGGAGGCAGGTAGGAGTGTACTTGGTGTGTCATCAGGAAAGAAAGTTGATAAGGAGACTTGATGGTGGAATGAGGAGGTGCTGGAGTGTATATAGAGTAACAGGCTAGCTAAAAAGAACTGGAACACTGAGAGGACTGAGGAGAGTAGACGGGAGTCCCGGGAGATGCAGCGTATGATGAAACTTGAGCGGTCAAAGGCCAAACAAGGTGCTTATGACGACTTGAATGCTAGGTTGGGTAGTAAAGAGGGAGAGAAACTGAGATGGGAAGAACATGCAGCAGGTGAGGGTGATTAGGGAAAGGAATGGTAATATGTTGACAAGTGTCAGTAGTGTAATGGAAACATGGAAAGAATACTTTGAAGAGTTGATAAATGAAGAAAATGAGAGAAGAAAGAATAGAAGAGGTGACTGTGGTAGAACAGGAAGTAACAAAGATTAGTAAGGGTGAAGTAAGGATGATGGAGTGGAAAGGCTTTTGGTCCTGGTGAGATGCCTGTGGAGGTATGGAAGTGTCTCTTTGGGAATGATCAGGATGGATAGGATCAGGAATGAGTCCATTAGAGGGACAGCTCATGTTAGAGGTTTTGAAGATAAAGCCAGAGACACCAGACTGAGATGGTTTGGTCATGTCCAGAGGTGAGACGGTGACTATATTAATACGATGCTGATTAGAGCTGTAGGAAAGAAGTCTAGTGGAAGACCAAAAAGGAGGTTTATGGATGCAGTGAAGAAAGACATGAAGGTGCTGATGTTACAGAAGTGAATAAAACTTCAAGCTAAACTTAGTTTTTCCAGTTGAGGCACAAATGGTGATAAATTGTAGCAAAAATAAAAATTCCTTTAGTCCTTATGGTGAAGATTTTTTAAAAAGGAAAGAGATGGTTACCTTTTAAACAAAAAAAAAACAATTTAAGACCCATGTAGTTGGTCAATCCAGTCCATTTTAATAAACTAGCACCAACGAGAAGTAAACACATTTTGTTTAAGTGTACTTTTCTGTCTATATCATGAATTCATTTGATTAAAGTATTTGCTTTTATGTTCTCATTTTGTTTGCAGTGCCGAAAACATCACCTAGTGTGTGCGACAGTGAACACTTTGGACAAGTGTATTCAATGTTTGGGTCCAGTTTCTTCAATGAGATGGCTTGGCTTTAGATGCAAAGGTTCAGTGTTTAGCTGCATAACAGTATATGAATGATGCTAAAATGACCAACATACCCTACTTATTTCTAATATAATGAAATATTTAAACCCTTTTGCAGTGTGTGCAGGAGTTTGGCACAAGTCCTGCCTTAAACGAATTGCAGATGACAACTTCTTAAAACCATTTCAGGTTTGTATTCACTTGTAAGTTAAAATGTTTGTGTATTAAATTGTTTAACAAAGTATAAAGATGTTTTCCAGTCAATATACACCTTATATTTTATATTTGATCACAGTCAAACTACCTAAAAAGATTTTTAGAAACTACTTGACAACCATATGGCTGAAGTTCCTTTATAAAATCCTTTTAGTAGATGTATTTTATTTATTAACCTCAGTGTTAAACTTTTTCAGGAGAAATTGTCAGATTGCACTGATGAGCAGGGGCCAGACCAGGATCTCGATTCAGGTTCAGAAACAGAGCAAACATCTGATGAAAAACATGTCTGATGAGGATTATGTTCCAGACCCCATGTCACATGATGATGATTCAGATGTGGACACCTCCATCTCTGATTGTTCAGACCAAGGATGCACAGAAAATCCAGCAATTCCTGATTTAAGTGCTGGAGCTGTATCCACTTCATCTGCTTTGGTAGCACCCTTTGAAACTGACACTAATGCTAAAGCCTTAAACTCATTGAAGGACTGCTCAGAGCCAGAGCCTAATGCTGATGTTTCCCATTCAGAAGCTGCACATCTGACACTGGACAAACGAAATTACTGTTATGTTTGTGGAAGCCACAAGCCAAACTGTCACGCCATTTGAAAACGCACAAAAAGACACATTTTGAAAATTGCTCATGCATTTTCTCTTCCTGAAATCTCTAAATAGCGCAAGTCGTTTTTCCTAAAAATGAGGAATAAAGGAAATTTTATGCATAACTCTGCTGTGCTGATGGACGGAAAAGGACTCTTAAAGTAAAGAAGAAACCAAAGGATAGACCTGTGGCAGGAAATTTTGTTCACTGCATGTATTGTCAAGGAATGTACATTCGTAAGGAACTGTGGAGGCATGTCCGGAGATGTCCTTGCAAACCTGAATGTAAAGACTTGGAAAATGAAACTGGGAGAACCAAAGTGCTGGGTTTGGCTGTAGCTCAGCAGTCTATTTACCATCAACAGATCTCAGGCGGAGTGTGGAAGTTGCTCAGTGTTATGCACCAGGATAAAGTGGCATCAGTAATACGGAATGATTTATCCATTGTTCAGTTTGCACAATCTCTCTACAACAGACATGGACAAGATCCTACAAAATACGAGTATATGCGACAGAAGCTTCGTGAAGTTGGGCGTCTGCTTTTGTGTTTGCGCACAGACTTTGCAATACACAACTTGGAAGATGCTGTTAAACCTGCAAACTTCCAGAGAGTTATTCAAGCTGTGAAGCAAGTATGTGGCTTTGATGAAGAGAAACACACTTACCAAACACCAAGCCTTGCTCTCAAGTTGGGACATACCCTACATAAAATCTGTGATATTATTCATTGTCGTGCCCTCATGGCAGAAGATGAAGAACTTATTAAGTCCACTGACTTTTTCAAGAAGCTCTACACCTCCAAGTGGTTGAGCTAGTGTCCCACAGTGCCCTGAACACACTCAGTATTGCAAAATACAACAAGCCATCAACACTTCCTTTCACTGAAGATGTTAAAATTCTTCATCAGTACCTCAACAAATCTGCCGAAAATGCATTTCACAGCCTGAAGGAGAAGGCCACTCCCCAGAATTATGCTCAACTTGCAAAGGTAGCTCTTTCACAAATCACTGTTTTCAATCGCAGATGTGCTGGTGAAGTTTCAAATATACAGCTCAAAAATTTCAATGAGAGAGACTGTTCAAAACTTCATCCTGATGTTGCCGCAGCGTTGTCAAAGACTGAACAGAAGCTATGCAGTTACTTCAGCCGTGTCGAAATCATGGGCAAAAGAGGGAGAAAAGTTGCAGTCTTGCTCACACCAGGAGTGGTTGATGCCTTGTGCCTCCTGACTAACAAGAGATCAGAATGTGAAGTTTGTGACACCAATGTCTTTCTTTTTGCAAGACCCAAATAATGAGCCACTACAGAGGGCAAGACTGTTTGTGTCTTCATGCAAGTGAAAGTGGAGCAAAGCACCCTGAACATCTTAGGTCAACACAACTCAGGAAGCATGTTGCCACGCTGTCACAAGTCCTTAACTTGAAAAATAATGAACTGGATCAAGTAGCAGATTTTCTTGACACGATATCCGTGTACATCGTGATTTCTACAGATTGCCTGTCCCTACGACACAACTAGCTAAGATTTCCAAGTTGCTTCTGTCATTGGAGAAAGGACAACTGTCAGGCCTGCAGGGGAACTCCCTGGATGACATTGAACTCGAAGGTTAGTCGGGAGATTAGTTGATGATTATGCCTTTTTTGTTTGTGTGTCCGGGGGGGTTAATCAAAGGTGCTTTGTTGTCCTTACTTGTCATTTCTTTTTCAGGTTTTTGATCTAGGAATAGTGACTACTGTGGAACTAATATCATTTAGAAAGTTCAAAAATCTTAAGCAGTTTTGGAAAAAGATGTCCATGTCATCACCATCTTAGAACCATGGTGATAATGATAATACTCCGGATAAGCTGGAATACATCAATGTTTCCTGCATGCATTCACTCTGAATGTGAATTACACTGCAGGCAGTCAGTTTTCATATCATCAAATTGGGCCCAAGGGAGGCTGAAGTCGGGTAAAGGGACGACACTTTTTTTTTAGCTCTCTAAACCAAATAAAGCAAATTTACTCTTAACAGTCATGTCTGCCATGTAGCAAAGAAGCTGGCAAATATCTTGAGCAATATGCAAGACAGAAGCTTCTTCAATGATGCAAATTCACATCATGTCTGAATCCTTTTTTGACCATGCAATTGAGATCAAATTGGCCTCTCAATTCTCCTCTGGTTAGTGTACCATTAGTGTAGACTAAGAACAAAATTTTACAGCTAAGTTATAATTATTGAAGTTCCAGCAGTCCATTCCTTGTTATCTTTACCTGCCCATTTAAGGTTTTTGGTTTAGAAAAATGATTTCTTGATATCGTTCTGAAGTAATACTTTAAGACTAACTATATTTATTTGAACCCTGGTTTCCCTTCAGAGGAAATACCACTGAGTGATGTTGAGGCCGACAACAGTGAAGAGGAGTTGGATGACGGTGATCCAGACATTGACACATCAAGGGATAATGCTGATCAACCTGCTGATGCCACACAAGATTCTGTGGTCCCAGAAAATGTTAGAGAAACAATAGATTTTGGTAAGTTTCACCCCTGAAGTTGTCTGATTATATTTCTATGGGTGAAAAAAATGTTTATTTTACAGAGAGTGTTCCAGCAGTTTCATCCACAGGTGAGTTTATAACAATTGTTGGCAAGTCTCACAGTAGTGCATCATCAATCTGTGGAGTAAAAAACTCTTTAGGAATATCCTCAGCAGTTTCTTCAACATCAGATGAGTTTATGCTTCCTTTCATTGGTAAGTGATTAAATGTAACAATTTTGTGAAAAATACATTTGTCATTGAAGATAATTAAATGCTTTTGGTAAGACAAACATGTGATGCAGACCAATGCAAAAATAGGTACATAGTATTGTAATTTTTAGACTGTATAGATCTTTGTTACTGTCACAGGTACAATGAAATTAAGTGCTTTCTGGTAAGTGCAAAGGTCATACCTTAAATCAACCCACGATCAAAATGTACTGCTAAAAAATAATTAATATATAGTACATTAAAATGCCAAATACATAAAAAGTACTTATCTGCTTATTAAAACCATGATACTCAAATTGTGTTAAAATTGTTAAAACCAGAGAAAAACTGTAATAAAAACTGAGCACGAAGAAAACATCCACTGTCTCGGTTTACAGGAAGAGGTTCAAGTTTTAATGTGTCTTAGCTACGTTTGACGAGTTTATTACAGTGGAGTGAAAGCTGTTTCTCTGAGGGTAAAAATATTGAGCATCTCAATTTTAATTTATATGCTGTTCTAACTTAGAATAAAGGAAAGTTGTACCTTTTTTTTTTTTTTTTTTTTTTTCTCTGGTCTTAGTCTTCCTGCATGTAACTGACTTCATAGACAAATGTAAAACATTTCAGGTGTCGGTGCTTTTCACTATAATCAAGTTTTTTTTTTGTTTTTTTTTCTAGTTAACTCTTCATAGTCCTATTCAAATTATTATTTTTTATTATCATTCTGTTTTTAAAATCTAAAAGACTAGTTTTTAAAAATGTATTTCAAGAGCTGAGAGGAGGAGGTGTAGGCTTTAGCCTCTTTTCCTGAGCATATTAACCCAAGGTAAAGGATCTTGTATTCACAAAAAGAACCTACTTGAATTTTCTTTTTCCCCCTCTTTCCAGGAAACAGAGCTCTTAAAGAAACAAGGTCTCGAAAAGTACAAAAGAAGACATGGTCCAAGGCAGAAGTCTCTGCTGTAATGCGGCATTTCAAAAGTCACATTACTAAAGGACGACTAGCCAGTAAAATGGAGTGCAGTCACTGCAAGCAGGTTGAAGGTTCTGTTTTAGCAGAACGAACTGTGCAAAATATTAGGGATTTTGTGAGAAACAGAGGAACAGCGGCAAAGAGGCTGGCAAAAAAGCTAAATTAAATGTTTTAGCTTGACCTCTGCTTTATGTGGCATTTAGTTTTGTTTTACGGTTGCTAGAAGTTAACTGTTTAAGAAAAAGATTAACATAAGAAAAATTGATGCAAATTTTAAACTTTATTTTCAGTTTTATCATTGTATTGAGCTTAGATTTAATATTTTTTATGTTGCATTTGTAAAAGTTATCAAGCCCTTGTGAGATTAATATCTAAGCTGAATTTTTATTTTAATATCTAAGGCGTTCATTTAAAAACAATTGTTGGCATTTATTAGAAGCCAGCGTCTATTGGAGACCGGCGTTTATTCTATCACAGACAGAATGATGATGGTTAATGGGTTCATTTTGTGGTGAAATTCAGTCACAAAATGTAGACAACAACAGATGAACATTTCAGGATTTATTGACATGATGAGAACATTGTACTCTGTTCTAATAAGTATGAAGGTTTTTCTGTTTGATGGAAAACAGCTATTTCTGTCTCACTAGAATAAGTAGTCGATCTAAGAACATATCAGTGATCCAGACAATCAAATCGTGACTTTGACATGACGTCAGATTTTGCCACGTCTGTTGGAGCCGAAAAAGCAGCAAACCCGTCTGTGGTTCATCGCTGAGTAATTAATTCTTTATATCTACCTAGTATCTTATCATTGACATTGTTTAATAGAACACCAAAACATGAAACTTTTGTTGTGATTTCATTGTTTATTTCCTGCGTGGCGCTCAACCAATAAAACTTTGTTTGCTTTTCTGCTAACATGATGCGAGCGAACACAGAGAGCCAGATATCAACTATCTCCTTATATTACGCGTTAACGGCAGGGCTGATAGTAAGCCGATACGGTCCGGTACCGTTAAAAGCTCTGCTCGGGAGTGAAGTTCTGCACTTGAACATAACATATGTTGCTATATCTTGAACACGACGCGGCTCTTCATAACCCCAAAATGTGATGGTTTTTGTGAAAGTTATATCTGGTATAACCGTTTTCCTACTCAATAAAAGTAGTTCTTATTATATACTATGATATAGCTAGCCAATTCAGGTGAGTGTGAGAACGTTTTCTATTGTGTGCTGCACCCGCCTATAATGTGTCCCGAAAATGTGGTCAGCGAAGTATGTGTCATTCCAGAGCCTTTTCGATATACAACACAGTAGCGGTTAGAGGTGGAATGTATGGCTCTTTGAAAGAAAACTGTGTCACAAACGGGCAGATGGCTGATTCCACATGCAGCAGGTTTATTTGCAAAGACTGCATGACAGATAGGGGTCCTAGGGTCCGTCAACGTCGATGCGTCGGGTCATGCATCAGGCTCATAAAGTGAAACCCCGTGTCATCAGTGTGCTCATCGCTTTAGGAAAAGTCATGTGATCTATGTAGCCACTTTGTGGGTGTGTCATCGAGGAAGCTCACCTATCAGCAGTGTTGCAATGTTATGCGGTTTTCCGCCCAGTGAGTAGTTTTCATTTTGATATTGCAGGGAAAATGTGTTTTGTGCAGGTGAAATTTGTTTTTGGCATGTATTAGTTCGTTTTATCAAGTTTGAACTGTAGTTTAATTTGAAAAATATTTTATTTTGAAAAATGACCAGATCTTCTCAGTTATATTTCTGTCACTTGGGTGCTGAATCAGTCCAGCTGTGGCTGCGCTGCTGGGGGATGTAGTGCGATAATAATCCTGAGCTGACTCCTGCCGGAGGGGGAGACAGAGCTCTGACTCCTGACGGCCAGATCTTTGGGAACCGTTCAAAGAGCCGTTCAAAAATACTAGCTCTGTTTTGTTCTTTTAAAAATGTCGACGCTTTTAGGGAGTGTAGATGTATGTAATCATGGAAATGTTTTTTGTCCAGATTTCTCTCACTCTTAAAATTAAAACCTTGTAAGTAAGCAAAATAGATACAAAATGGGTTATGAAAAATCAAGACCAACAAATTTCTTTTGAGAAATGCATGCAGTAAAAGAATGTTTTTCAAAGAAAGAAAATGAAAGCTGTGAGAATACACATAGAATTTTATTTTAATTTTATCAGCTACTTGGACTCATGCTTCAGGGACTGCTTATTTCTAGTTCTTTTGTCCCTTGTGTTGGTCAGGTCAACTGCAGCTTCTTTTTTGGTAGACATATATCTGTTTGGGGTTTTTTGAGTGAAAGCCATCCATCCAAGGAGTTAACAGAGCTTTTATTTCTTTTCAATGAGAACATGTGTTGTTTTGTTTTTCCCGGTAGCAATTTAAAGACAAATTCTTTCATAAGTATCTTTAAATAAATGATATGTAAAAAAAGCGACATTTGTTGTCAGGTGCAACATTAAGGTGCATTTAAGGTGCAACGTTACACTAAATAAGCTTTTTTTTTTTTAACATGTTGCTCTTTACCTGTAAAATTGAGGCTTTAAAAGTGATGCCTATTGATCTTTGTTAATCTTTTGACATTTATCCAAACATGTTCGGGCTAATGTCGTATGTTTTCTGGTCAAACACCATGAATGATGCACAATTATACTTGTTTAACTCTTAAAATTCAAGTCTAAAACCATCTATGTGCTGCTCCCTAGAGCAAGCAATGGCAGTAAAGTTACATTTTCCATTAATGTAATTCTCATGTAATTACTGAAGTTTCATATGCAGCTTCAGTGTAAAAGCCCTGCCCATCTTTGAATGACAGACCATTTTCACTTATCTTGCACAGCCCTGCCTCTCCATGTTTTTCGAATTTTGGCTGTGGGTGAAGTCCTGCTCAAATCCTACTCTTTAAAGACCCCTCTGATGAAATGAATGCTTTTTGAGTTTTGAACATGTACATGTGGCGTTTTTCTGATGAAACAGGACAAGTACATAAAAAAGACAAGATGAAAGAAAGATACTTTATTGATCCAAGCATGGGAAATTTAGTTGTAGCATCAACGGTGTACAGACTCATTAACAAAGCAAACAAAAAAACAAATAGGGATTAACGGAAATCAGGAAAGCAATCAGACTGATAACACCTTTCAGAAAAACAAACATCAAATGAGTTTATCTATGGTACAAAGAAGATGAGTTATAAAGTCCAATAGAGTGAGGCAGCGGTTGGTGTGGCAGCAAAGCTGCCTTAGCCTCTTGGAAAAGACGCTCTGCTGCACTTTGTACTTTGCTGCAGCCATTGTTTTCGGTTAGTTACATGTCAT
Source organism: Oryzias celebensis (assembly GCA_014656515.1). Lineage (NCBI taxonomy): Eukaryota > Metazoa > Chordata > Actinopteri > Beloniformes > Adrianichthyidae > Oryzias > Oryzias celebensis. Next base: position 26,636,707 of record BNCR01000003.1, on the reverse strand, counting down.
TCTATCTTATGGTATTTTCTCTATTTACAAAGGTTGCTATGGTTGGAGAAATTAGGGGCTCTTCTCTGGACAATGCAACCAGAAGAACGATGGGGTTCCACATGTCCGATGAGTAGACTCTGCAACACAACCTGGTTGGACTACATGGAAAGAATAAGTTCTGCCAGCATTGTCTTTTTGATGTCTTTTATGGTAATTAGTTTTATTTATTAAAATTTTGTAAATGTATCAGATAACTTGGTACATGTTGAAAGATGATAATATCTTAACAGATACATGTTTTTGTTATTGTAATGTATGCCAAGACTGAAGATGTCTTCCAAGTTTTCCTATTTTTCTGGGTATAGCAACGAATAGCATTTTGATTTCCCAGACCAATTTAAATGTATTTATTTATCTAAATTTATCCCTGACCCTGATTATGGTTCACCCGTTTTGACTGTCAGATTTTTAAATACACAACAATGATGTAGTGTTTAAAACCAGGCTAACATGATTATTTTATTGGTTTGTGTGATATACTTTTACTGGCAGTGAAGAAAAATGCAATCAACCATTTAGTCACAGAAAAGGAAGTTAAGAAGGGACTCTCCAAATGGTTTATTGGAGGTCTTGACAGTGGAGAAAATGGAGCTGTATGGGCTCAAAGAGAGCTCCAAAAGCAATACGATGGACCTGGTTCTCAAGAGCAGTCTAGGAAGCTATGAGTAATTTGTTTTACAGCTTTCGCTGAATTTTTTTTCTCTGGTCACATAGTACGTGCACATTAAGGTTGTTGATGTTCTGTGTAAGATGAAGAAGTTCTTTATTGTAATTAGCTACTTTAGTATGGTAGATTCTGAGTGTTATCTGTTATTTTACACACACACACACACACACACACACACACCCCATGGATAAAAGTTTCATGTTGGTACGGCCCACGAGTTTTCTATGAATGGCATTCTCACAGGATTGTGTGCAGAGCTGACAAACCGACCAATGACATTTAAGTATATGGCTCTTGGGGGCGTGACTGGGCGTTGTCGCACTCCAATCTGTACCAGCTGCCAGATCACTCTGAGTGTGCAAAAATATGACATCGCTTCCGCTAAATCATTTTACAGTCAGTTTGTCTTCAGATGATTATAAGAATACTAACCTCAAATGTTTACTAAAATGAAAACAGTTTACTTAAATACTTTTAAAAAATGCAAGAAAAAGCAAATATCAATGATCAGGTCTGCACAATGCTGCACTGGACAACAAACGTACTACAAATGTTGTCTTCCTCTTCTGCTTTGCTTGATTGCAGTTTGCTCCCAAAGTAAGAGGATACAGCACCACTGACTCCATGAACACAGACACATTATTATCAGCAAAAGTTTCAGTCCGTGACATCTCCTCAGAGTATAACGCGCTCACTTCTCTTTTCCCGCCATCAACAAATAAAAAAAAGATCAGAGAGAAGGATTCCAAGCCATGTGTCTGTCATTCTGTCACACATTGTTTAGATTTTCATTGTCTGCAATGACAACAAATATGATTATACAGTGTTGCATTTAGGTGATATTCTTTTATTTATCTGCACAGTAATCAACTCGAGCGAAGCTCTCTGTTGTTGAGAAAACCAACAATTCTTGTGATCACAGAGTTTACTATCTGGAAACAAACGTACAGAATACCTAATAATGTAATGTAAGATCGACATCATGAACCTTTCGACCACTAGGGGTAAAGACAATTACCTCGGATTTGTTTTCATTTAGGTCGCGAAAGTTAGCTGACATCCACAACCGAACTTCAGCAAGGCAATCAATTACTCTTTTAATCGTGCGGTCAGGTCCTTTACATATAGGGACATAAATCTGGCAATCGTCTGCATAAAGGTGGAAATCCACCTTATGCTTCCGCAATATCATTCCCAGTGGCAACAAATAAACAGAAAATAGCAATGGCCCAGAACTGATCCCTGAGGGACCCCCCCACTTCAGGGGGTAACACTTAGACGAGTATGGGCCCATTTTAACACAGAAAGACCTGTCTGAAAGGTAGGACCTCAACCACTGTAGTGCCTCCCCAGAAAGCCCCACCCATTGTTCCAGCCGACCAATCAGGATCTCATGATCAACTGTGTCTAAAGCTGCTGATAGATCAAGTAATAAAAGAACGACCTGTTCACCTGCATCTGTTGCCATTAAAACATCATTAAACATTTTTAAAAGAGCGGTCTCTGTGCTGTGTCCAGACCTGAACCCTGACTGCAGAGGTTCCAGGATCTCATGTGCCTTTAAGAACGAGATCAACTGTTTGTAAACAATGTTCTCCAAGATTTTTGGACAAAAAGGCAGGTTGGATATTGGCCTGTAGTTTGACAGTAAAGCAGCATCCAGCCCTGGTTTTTCAGTAGTGGCCTTACAACCGCATGTTTAAAATTGAGTGGAACTTGAGTGGACGTAAGACTTGTGTTTATAATAGTTAAAACTGCTGGTCCTAACACTGCAAAGACTTTCTTAAAAAACCAAGCTGGCAGAACATCACAGGAGGACCCAGTTGGCTTTAGCCTTGATACCACTCTTTCTAGTTCAGTAAGAGACACCAGTGAAAAAGAATCAAGCTTAAGAACTGGTTTCTGTGGAGTTGGAGGAGAATAAGTGGAACATTGTGTGAGAGAGGACCTAATACCAGCAACCTTGTCCATAAAAAATACACACAATTTTTCACAATTTTCCACAGAGCCTTTTATTGAGTTTCTACTCCCATCTGAGTCCAATAAAGATCCCAAAGTATTAAAAAGGATTCGTTGATCACCTGAAGCAGAAGAAATAATGTTAGAATAAAATTGTCTTCTAGCTTTTGTGACAGCTTCATTGTACATGTACAGTTTGTCCCTAAGGAGATCTTGGGAAATTTGAAGTCTGTCCTTCTTAAATTTTCTCTCAGTTTTCCTACAGTCCCGTCTCAAGACACGGATTTCCTCAGAGATCCAGCGTTCAGATATGTGCCTTGGTTTTTTGATGGTGAGGGGGCAATCTCATCCAAAATGTTAAAGCACAGGTTGTCAAACTGAAAAAGAAAAGCATCTGTGGTAATTGTAGAAGAGTATAAAGACGGCCACTCCAACGAAAATATAGCAGAAAATTCATCAGCTTTTCCTTCGTCCAAGCTCCGCACCCATCTGACAGGAGCAGGTTTAGGGACAATGGTGAATGGCAGAACAACGACAAATAACACTGCTGAATGGTCAGAGAACGCAGTCTTCACAGTCTCAACTGAGGTGAGAGGAAACCCGAAAGACAGAGCTAAGTCCAGTGTATGTCCATGACTGTGTGTTGGGCTGGAGACCCACTGTACAAGATTAAAAGAATCAAATTAACAAATTAAAAAAGTCCTTGACGAGAGGTTTGTCAGGGCAGCACACATGAATGTTAAAATCACCTAAAATCAACACATGCTCGTATCTAGGCATAAAAGTGTACAGCAATTCAGAAAAATCTAGTAAAAACTGTGCATTGACCTTCGGGGGACGATATATTAAAAGTCCTAAGAAAGTGGAGGACGAGCCAAGATCAAAAAGACAAAACTCAAAAGAGTTGAAAAGTAAAGGTGGTGTGAGGTGTCTAAAATTCAAATGAGATTTAAAAACCAAAACCAGTCCACCTCCTCTGCCCACAGAACGCGGGACATTAAAACACAAACAGTTATCAGGTAAAAGCTCCAACAGAACACCTGACTGAGCAGGAGGGATCCAGCTTTCTATGATGCCCAAACAATCCAGCTTCTGGGCATTAAAAAAGTCTTTCAAAATAAAAGTTTTGTTCGCAGCAGATCGAGCATTGATCAGTCCAAACCTCCTCGGTATCGTGGCCGCATCAGGGATCTCCGGTGATGACTCAGCAGCACAGATCGAAACCCTCGGGACTTCCAGCAGATTCAATGAGTCGATCCTCCTCCAACAAACTCGTAGCCGAGGCGACTTGACAGGGGAGTCGGACTCCAGGTTACCTCCGACGACAGAGATCAGGCACAGCTTCGGACATGAAAGCAGTCTCCACGGAGCAAACTAACCACATCCAGGTGTACAGGCGCGGGACACGTCAGCAGTAGAAGCGGGAAAGCAGGCTCGAAGGCGAACAATTCTCCCGCCTCGTTTCCCCCGGCGCCGCCTTATGTAGGAGTAGGTGAATTTATTTTCTTTCATTAAAGTAAAACATTTTTAAAAAGCAGTTTGTTGAGGTCATGTGGAAATATCTGTTATAAAATAGAGGGAATTTACAGAGTCTTGTCATTTGGGTTTTTAGGAAGGTAAGATGGAAAAGTGGACATTTAGTGATTCATTGGTCAATGGCCCTTCAGGACTCTGTCAATTTTTTGAGGTCATAGTGAACACATATGGGCAAACGTCTGGCTCCTGTATAATTCTTTTGTACTTTTTCTAAATCTAGTCCGACCTAAATCCCTGTCAGAAACCATTTCAAGCCCACACAGGCAAGCAGGTTGGACAAGTTTATTCCTACTCCCAGCTCACATGGGAAAAAATATGGTCCCTATGTGAGTTCTAATGTTAGCCACTTGGGGCCAACAGGAAAACCTACTGCTTCCAGCCCAAATGGAAAAACAGAGATTGGACCTCCATGGAAACACTGAACAAACCCATTTGTGGCCAATGGTAGCTCATTTACAGTGGGTACGGAAAGTATTCAGACCCCCTTAAATGTTTCACCCTTTGTTCATTTTCAACTTCATTTTTTTCCTCATTAAGGTACACACAGTACCCCATATTGACAAAAAACACAGAATTTTTGATACTTTTGTAGATTTATTAAAAAAGAAAAACTGAAATATCACATGGTGCCAAATATTCAGACGCTTTGCTGTGACACTCATATATTGAACTCCATTTCTCCTGACCATCCTTGAGATGGTTCTACACCTTTATTTGAGTCCAGCTGTGTTTGATTCTACTGATTGGACTTGATTAGGAAAGCCACGCACCTGTCTATATAAGACCTTACAGCTCACAGTGCAAATGAGAATCATGAGGTCAAAGGAACTGCCTGAAGAGCTCAGAGACAGAATTCTGGTAAGGCACAGATCTAGACAAGGTTACAAAAATATCTGCTGCACTAAAGGTTCCTGAGATCACAGTGGTCTCCTTAATCCTTAAATGGAAAATTGTTCGGGACGACCAGAACCCTTCCTAGAGCTGTCTTTGCGGAGAAGAACCCAAAGATCACTGTGGCTGAGTTCCAGAGATGCAGTCGAGAGATGGGAGAGATTTGTTGAAAGTCAAACATCTCTGTAGCCCTCCACCAGACAAATCGATAACGATAATTAGGATAGTTGTAACGTGCTGTTATTTGTGAGAAACATGGATGACTTGTACATCCAAATGGCCCACTACATTGCACAAGGGACTTATCAGAGCCTCACCCTCACTTCAAAGAATAATTTTGTTAATGCTTTCAACATGTCTTAAAAGGGAAATATAAACTTTGCAAAATAACTCTTAAATTTGATGAGGTTCTGGAATTCCATAGTGTGGAATTTGATTAATGCTTAGGACTGTAGGCAGCTGCTTTTGAACATAGTTATCAATATGACAATGTTGTTTTATGAGATAAAAAAAAATGTCAAACTGACATTTGGGCCAATTAACCCAGACTGCAAACCATAAATAAATATTGATCTTTATACAGACATACAATTACTCACATTGGAAAAATAAGTTTATATTACCAATGGTATGTACACAAATACATAATCAAATTAAGAGTGACAGTAAGGCTCTTTAAGTCATATCCATTTCTTTCTGTTAAAATATGAAGGTTTGTCCTGCGCCTTTACTGATGACGGTGTGAGAGGTCTGGAGAGTATCATCCTCAAAGAGCGGGAACAACTCAAACAGGACTTGCTGCAGGCAAGACGGTGCTCTCTGCAGGTTTTAACTGAAGATGAGGACATCACCTTTGACTTGACTTCAGATGAAGAGCTCTTCAGTGATTCCGAACAGTCTGATGAAAGTCCTTGACTGTATGTTATGAAACTGTCATGAAGCTAAACAAAGGAACATTCAAGAGGTGCTAATTAGTGTCTTAAATCAGGAATGACCACACTTTTTAAAATTTACTGGCTCATAAAGACCTGCCAGCTCTAGGACAGAAACATCAAAATGTCACACACACACACACACACACACACACACACACACACAACACACACACACACACACACACACACACACACACACACACACACACACACACACACACACACACACACACACACACACACACACACACACAACACACACACACACACACACACACACACACACACACACACACACACACACACACACACAACAACTCACAAGCTGCCTACTGTTACACAGCATCACTGCACAGATCAGTGAGACACACGTGTGCAGTGATGTCTGTGTTACAGGAATGTTCCTGTTAATTGCTCTGCGAGTCAATTGTTAACGTTATTTAGAATGACAGTGGGGATTGGCTGATAGCTAGTTTTATCTTTGTACTGCAACATTTCTGGACATAATCTTTTGTTTGACAGTTTTTTTCAGTCAATAAGGCATAACTTTTTTCCATGTTCCAAATGTTTTATGTTCAGGAGTCTTTCCAATTTCATGATTTTATGAAGGTGTCAATACTGTTTTTTTAACACAAAACAATAAAGAAAAATGTTTTACATTGTGTAAATGTGGTATTTTTTATGATTCACATCATCTGCAACAAACATGTCCTTGAAATTTGTACCAATTAAAAAATATATATAATATAATATTTGAATCATTATCAGCATTAAATTAATATTAGGTTGACGCACCTAAAAACTCAGCTTTTCTGCTTTTAAAATATATACATTATTTTCAAATCAAAAGTAAAACATGTCTTTGTCCAAATTTCACATTATTTTTTCTTTTTTTGCAGTTAACTATTAAATATAATCTAGATAAACACCTTCTCACCAAACAGGGCAAAGGATCCATCGCACGTTCACTTCAGCTTTTCCCTATGCAGCACAAATATAACAACATAAACAACAAGAATAACACAAGAATCATCAGGCAACATAGTCATTATATCATTTTAGAGAAGTTCATCTTGGAAGAAGCTTTCAAAATTGTTCAAGGACTAAAAATATGTAGAACAATGTTCAAATCCTTATTGAAATGTACATTTTTTGTAGGACTGTTGGTGGTCTACTGTGTGATAGGAAATACAACATCACATTAAACATAAGTACAATACAACAGTGTACACACAATATGTAACTGCCATTTCATGATGGTGCAATGTTTCATTGAAATTGTAAATGAGTGCTGAAGGCTACACTTTGTTTAGTCCTCAGCTGTAAACCTTTAGTTCTCCAGTGACATTGTCTGCAAATGTCTGACATGTCTGTTTTCAGCACAGCTGAATGGAATACTTTGATCATTTGGACTTTGTGCGTAACGACCTGCTGAGGAGGCAATTTAAGCATGTCATTTAGGTGTGCTGGACTAGGAAAATATCTGAATATTGTAAGACACTGGCCCTTGTGGACTGAGTGCATGCCCACAAATACATGCGTAACTAAAATAAAATACAAATGTTTTATTTGCTGTCTGTTGAAAAATAACTTAAAAAGAGCAGTTTTACCGCATTTATTCTCCTCCCAGCGATGGCTTCAACATTGAACAACTCCTGGCAGCTAAATTTTTGGCAGCCTTACAGAAGGAAAACAAAAACAGAAAAGCAAAAAAGCCTCAGACATTGCATCGTCTTACTTTTTCTTTTTCTTACTAAGAATAAAAGCTCACAACAAGAAGGAATATTTTATAAATGAATTCTTTCTGAGTGTGCCAAAGGTAATATATTACAAATATATGGATACAGTTTACTCTGAAAGCCTTAAGAACAGGATGATATAGGCCCCCTTTTTAATAGTAAATTAATAGTAATATTCAACTAACAAAAGCTTAAAAGGCATGAGGCTGGTTCCCAATTAGACAGAGGACAAATGTGGGTTTCTTTTGTTGCATTTTTCTTAAGGATAAAAGCTACAAAACAGTGAATTTCCAAAGACTAAAGACATTTTAGGTACAATTAAAAAGAATTAGCTAAATGAAAGCCAGCGGACTGGAACTGAACAGGCCTGACCAGACTCCCCTCAACTTGTACCTATTGACACACTAAGGAAGCTATATAGACAAGAAAAAACCATACTAGACACATGAGGGGGGAACAAACTAACCCAACGTTCTAACTCATTTATCTATAACTGCAAACAGTAAACATACAAAGAAACAACATTTAAATAAAAAAAATTAAAATCTTCCAAAACTAAAAAAAATAAACATCATTTCCTCCAAAGAAGCAAACATAAAGTCCATGAGGAGAGTTGGTGATGCCTGCAAGCTGTAAGGTCTTGTAGACAGGTGTGTGGTTATCCTAATCAAGTCCAGTCAGTAGAATCAAACACAGCTGGACTCAAATGAAGGTGCAGAACCATCTCAAGGATGGTCAGAAGAAATGGACAGCACCTGAGTTAAATATATGAGTCACAGCAAAGGGTCTGAATACTTAGGACCATGTGATATTTCAGGTTTTCTTTGTAAATAAACCTGCAATAATGTCAAAAATCTTGCCTTTTTTCGTCAATATGGGCTTTTGTGTTTAGATCAATGAGGACAAAATAACTTAAAGGATTTTAGCAAGTGGCTGCAATATAATAAAGAGTGAAAAATGTAAAGAGGGTCTGAATACTTTCCGTACCAACTGTACCTGTGGAGTAATTGACGTGTCTAGGAAAGATGGCAGTGGAGTTTTTGACTGGGTTGTTCAACCGGATCTTAGCAGGTGAGAAGATGCCTGAGGAATGGAGGAGAAACGTGATGGTGGCCATTTTTAAGAATGAGGGAGATGTGCAGAACTGTGTCAACTACAGAGGTATAAGGCTGATGAGCCATAAAAGAAAGGTATGGGAAAGAGTAATTGAAGCTAGACTAAGAGCAGAAGTGAACAGTTGTGAGCAGCGGTGTGGTTTCATGCCAAGAAAGAGCTACAGATGCAATATTTTCTTTGAGGATGTTGATCCAGAAGTACACAGAAGGTCAGAGAGAACTACATTGTTGCTTTGTAGAAATGGAGAAAGCTTAAGACCTGATGCCCAGAGAGGAACTGTAGTATTGTATGAGGAAGTCTGGAGTGACAGAAACATGTTTGAGCAGTCCAGGACATGTATGAGGGCTGTAAGACAGTAGAGGTGTGCTGTAGGGGTATTGAAAATTGTGCAACATTTTGCCTTAAACTGTGTGTGTTCTGACAGATCAGTGTGTTGTAGTTGTGAGTCTTTGTCAGTTCAAAAAGTAACAGTGACATGAAGCAACAAGTGAGAGTGTGTTCTGTGTTGTAGAGATGAAGATGCTTACAGTAGGTTTTCTTTGGGTGTGACCAGAATGGATAGGATCATGAATGAGTCCTTAGGAGGGACAGCACATGTTTGAGGTTTTGAAGATAAAGTCAGAGGCCAGACTGAGATGGTTTGGACATGTCCAGAGGAGAATGAACGTATCGGTAGAAGGATGCTGAGTCTACAGCTGCCAGGTGCTGTAGTAAGCTTGGATCAATTCAGATTGTTTCATTCATTTTATCAGCCCAGCCCTACAATCAAGAGCACCACACTTCAGAGATGACATCATTCAGTGATGACATCATTCAGTGATGACATCATTCAGTGATGACATCATTCAGTGATGACATCATTTGAGAGTAGATTTATCATATGATGCAAAGTCATCTTGCATCCATGTATGGTGTAAAATGACATCATCATGGTAAATGTAAGGATGTCATTTTGCATCACAGCCTGATTAGATTTAGTCCTCAAATAGAGCCCAGCATTCTGTTTGCTATTACTTGTCCTCAAGAACAGCCAGAGAAATCATCTCAAGACTTACCTTGTTCACACATTGTGTCTAACAACTTGATCGCAAATTTCAAGGAAACCAAGAACAATGGTGAAACCGGAAAAAACCCTTGGAGGAAATTGGGCCGACATTGTTGAAAGTAACAGTGACGAAGAATTGGATGATGGTTTTTACAAAACCATCCTCTTCCCAGAGAAAAGTTCCACAGAGGAGACTCGTCCGGACTCTCTCACCCCCCCAGAAAACCCACCCCAAACCTCTGACACTGAGGGTGACTTGGAGATCAACCTCCACAAGCTGATGTCCCCCGACAAAAAAGATATGGAAGAGACCAGTCTGGACTCTCCCACCCCCTCAGAAAACCCCTTTCAAATCTCTGAGGTTGACAATCCAAGTCAGTCTGATTCAGAAAACTCTGAAGAAGACTTACCATCTGTGGAATCCCAAGATAAACCAGATCAAAACAATCTTGGAATGTTGATGTCTCAGCGCGAAGACCTAAAAGAAGAATTGGAACATCTGGAAAAGGAAATCGCAGAAGAACTGGCCCTCATACAGGAATATGAGCAGGCGGCAGATCAGGCTCAAGAAGACTGGCGGACAGCGGAAAAAAATATTGAGCTGGAGCGGAACATGCGACAGGAGAGAAGGAAAGAAATGCGAGACCTTGAAGAGAAGATAAAAAATTTGGAAGAATTCCTCCAGGGCGATATGGAACCAAGCTACTCAGAGGAAGAGAAGGCAGCTTTGGAAGAGATAGAGATGGTGTCCAAACAACTGCTTGAAATGAACAACCAAAATGTAGAATTGGAAAATCAAATTGGAAAGCAAAAGCAGAAAAGAGAAAATCTGGAGTTTCAGTTGGCAGAGATGATCTTTCTGTCCAACTGTGCACCTAAAAAAGTCAACAACCAAGCAGAATCAACTGTGTGTGCACCTCAACAAAATGCATCAACACAGACAGAATCTGAAACCGTCTCCTCCTCAAACAGCCAGGAAGAATCAAGTGGGTCAGAACCTCAGGAAAAGCTTTGTGAACAACAAAGTTCTTTTACAAAGAAAGTCTCTCCATCTGAGATAACAGCTCAGAAGAGTCTTTTTACAGTTGGAGCTGCACCTGCAAAACTTAACAAGAGGAGAACAAAAAATAGGACAATTCACCGAAAAGATTAACCCAAAACCAAAGGCTAACAAGCCAAAATAGGACTTGGAACAAAAACATCTGTCCTATGAGGCAAATGACGAGTCAAAAACGAGTCAAACAACATTTTATTTCATTTTTTGTATTGTTTATTGTTTTTATTTTTTTTAACAGGGTAATTATTATGAATGAAGGGTTGGGAGGTAGATTTTAGTAAAATGTTGTGAATTAGTATAAAAAATTAGTAGGAAAAAATGAGTGTAAAAAGTAGGAAAATGTCTGTATGTGCATGTGTATTTGTGTATAAGTGTATGTGTATATGTATAGGTGTATGTTTATGTGTATGTGTACATATATAGGGTTGGGAGGTAGACATTGGTGAATAAGTGTAAAAAAGAATTAGTAGGGAACATTTTGTAGGAAAACTTAGTTGGAAAAAATAAGAAGAAATAAAAGGAAAATCTGGTGAATTTTTATAAAAATTATTTGTTTTAAAAATGTTAGTTTTCTTTAAAACAAAAAAAGATGTTTTGGGTTTTTCTTTTAATTTTGGTATTTGTGTTTGTTCATATGTATGTGTATTTATGTATTTGTGTATATATATATAAATATATATATGTATATTTGTGTCTATGTGTGTGTGCGTGCGTGTGTGTGTGTGCATGTTTTTGTACGTGTGTGTATGTGTGTATGTGTTTGTGTGTGCGTGTAATGCAACCACAAGAGTTCAAAATCGAGTGAACTCTTGTGCCGGTCCCAAGTCCGGGTAAATGCAGAGGGGTTGTGTGAGAGTAAAAACAAAACGAACATGTAAATCAGAGTTAAGATATGCATACATGTATTACACTGTATCTTTCTATCTACCTTTCTCTCTCTCTTTATCTGTATGTCTAAACGTTTGTTTGTCTCTCTCTCTTTCCATCCATCCATCCACCCATCCATCCACCCATCCATCCATCCATCCATCCATCCATCCATCCATCCATCCATCCATCCATGCATCCAATTATCTTTTTATGTATCTTGCAAAATAGATACAAAATGGGTTATGAAAAATCAAGACCAACGAATTTCTTTTAAGAAATGCATGCAGTAAAAGAATGTTTTTCAAAGAAAGAAAATGAAAGCTGTGAGAATACACATAGAATTTTATTTTAATTTTATCAGCTACTTGGACTCATGCTTCAGGGACTGCTTATTTCTAGTTCTTTTGTCCCTTGTGTTGGTCAGGTCAACTGCAGCTTCTTTTTTGGTAGACATATATCTGTTTGGGGTTTTTTGAGTGAAAGCCATCCATCCAAGGAGTTAACAGAGCTTTTATTTCTTTTCAATGAGAACATGTGTTGTTTTGTTTTTCCTGGTAGCAATTTAAAGACAAATTCTTTCATAAGTATCTTTAAATAAATGATATGTAAAAAAAGTGACATTCGTTGTCAGGTGCAACATTAAGGTGCATTTAAGGTGCAACGTTACACTAAATAAGCTTTTTTTTTTTTTAACATGTTGCTCTTTACCTGTAAAATTGAGGCTTTAAAAGTGATGCCTATTGATCTTTGTTAATCTTTTGACATTTATCCAAACATGTTCGGGCTAATGTCGTATGTTTTCTGGTCAAACACCATGAATGATGCACAATTATACTTGTTTAACTCTTAAAATTCAAGTCTAAAACCATCTATGTGCTGCTCCCTAGAGCAAGCAATGGCAGTAAAGTTACATTTTCCATTAATGTAATTCTCATGTAATTACTGAAGTTTCATATGCAGCTTCAGTGTAAAAGCCCTGCCCATCTTTGAATGACAGACCATCTTCACTTCTCTTGCACAGCCCTGCCTCTCCATGTTTTTCGAATTTTGGCTGTGGGTGAAGTCTGGCTCAAATCCTACTCTTTAAAGACCCCTCTGATGAATTGAATGCTTTTTGAGTTTTGAACATGTACATGTGGCGTGTTTCTGATGAAACAGGACAAGTATATAAAAAAGATAAGATGAAAGAAAGATACTTTATTGATCCAAGCATGGGAAATTTAGTTGTAGCATCAACAGTGTACAGACTCATTAACAAAGCAAACAAAAAAACAAATAGGGATTAACGGAAATCAGGAAAGCAATCAGACTGATAACACCTTTCAGAAAAACAAACATCAAATGAGTTTATCTATGGTACAAAGAAGATGAGTTATAAAGTCCAATAGAGTGAGGCAGCGGTTGGTGTGGCAGCAAAGCTGCCTTAGCCTCTTGGAAAAGACGCTCTGCTGCACTTTGTACTTTGCTGCAGCCATTGTTTTCGGTTAGTTACATGTCATTCTATCTTATGATATTTTCTCTATTTACAAAGGTTGCTATGGTTGGAGAAATTAGGGGCTCTTCTCTGGACAATGCAACCAGAAGAACGATGGGGTTCCACATGTCCGATGAGTAGACTCTGCAACACAACCTGGTTGGACTACATGGAAAGAATAAGTTCTGCCAGCACTGTCTTTTTGATGTCTTTATGGTAATTAGTTTTATTTATTAAAATTTTGTAAATATATCAGATAACTTGGTACATGTTGAAAGATGATAATACACACGTGGACAAAATTGTTGGTACCCCTCAGTTAAAGAAGGAAAAACCCACAATTCTCACTGAAATCACTTTTTAAATAAAATTAAATAATCCAAATCAGCCATCACTTTTGAATTGCTGATTAACATAATTAGTTAAAAAAAACAAACTAATGAAACAGGCCTGGACAAAAATGATGGTACCTCTATAAAAGATTGAAAACTATTTGACCAGACTGACATGATTAACTCAGGTGGGTCCTTTAATTGACATCACAGGTGTTACCAAACTCATAATCAGTCAGTCTGCCTATTTAAAGGGAGACAAGTAGTCACTCTGCTGTTTGGTGAAAAGGTGTGTACCACACTGAACATGGACAACAGAAAGCCAAGGAGAGAATTGTCCCAGGACATCCGCAAAAAAATGATAGATAAACATCTTAAAGATAAAGGCTATAAGACCGTCTCTAAACAGCTTGAACTTCCTGTGACAACAGTGGCTCATATTATTCAGAAGTTCAAGACCCACGGGACAGTAGCCAACCTCTCTGGACGTGGCCGCAAGAGGAAAATTGATGACAAATTGAAGAGACGGATTGTTCGAATTGTATCCAAAGAGCCCAGAACAACCTCCAAAGAAATGAAAGGTGAACTCCAAGGCCAAGGTACATCAGTGTCAGATCGCACCATTCGTCGTTGTTTGAGCCAAAGTGGACTTCATGGGAGACGACCAAGGAGGACACCACTGCTGAAAAACAATCCTAAAAAAGCCAGACTGGAATTTACAAAAATGCATGTTGACAAGCCCCAAAGCTTCTGGGAGAATGTCCTTTGGACAGATGAGACCAAACTGGAGCTTTTTGGTAAGGCACATCAACTCTATGTTCATAGACTCAAAAACCAAGCATACGAAGAAAAGAACACTGTCCCTACGGTGAAACATGGAGGAGGCTCAGTCATGTTTTGGGGCTGCTTTGCTGCATCTGGCACAGGGTGTCTTGAATGTGTGCAAGGTACAATGAAATCTGTAGACTATCAAGGCATTCTGGAGAGAAATGTGCTGCCTTGTGTCAGAAAGCTTGGTCTCAGTCGCAGGTCATGGGTCTTCCAACAGGACAACGATCCAAAACACACAGCCAAAAACACCCAAGAATGGCTGAGAGAAAAGCGTTGGACTATTCTAAAGTGGCCTTCCATGAGCCCAGATCTGAATCCCATTGAACATCTGTGGAAGGAGCTGAAAGATGCCATTTGGAGAAGACACCCATCAAACCTGAGACAACTGGAGCAGTTTGCTCATGAGGAGTGGGCCAAAATACCTGTTGACAGCTGCAGAACGCTCATTGACAAATACAGAAATCGCTTCATTGCAGTGATTGCCTCAAAAGGTTGTGCAACAAAATATTAAGTTATGGGTACCATCATTTTTGTCCAGGCCTGTTTCATTAGTTTGTTTTTTTTAATAATTATGTTAATCAGCAATTCATTTTGATTTTGATTATTTAATTATTTAAATTATTTGATTATTTAATTTTCAATAAATTTTTATAATCAACTTGAACGAAGCTCTCTGTTGTTAAGAAAACCATCAATTGATGTGATCACAGAGTTTACCATCTGGAAACAAACGTACAGAAAACCTAATCATGTAATGTTTGCACATGCACACAGAGTGATCAATCGGGTAGACCACATTGATGAGTTCCTTTCTTTTCTTTGATCTCATATGTGTAACGTTTGTGTTGATCTCCAATGAACAGCGCTGTTCTTTTACTAACCACAGTCTGAATTCAATTAGAAAATTGTGTGATGTGAGTGGGTGACTGGCTACAAATTTTCAACGAAAAAGGGATGTAATCAAACATATACACTACCTTTTTACAACAGGGTCCTTGTTTATCTTTTTTTTATATAAAATAAAATAAAAAAAATATGAGAAGATTAGATTTTTTCACATTTCTGATAAAACTGGCATTAGCTCGCAAAGACCTACAAGCTGCAAGTGCGCGCATGTGCTCTGATGTTGTGACCCAGTCTCAGCCACACTCTGCCTTGAGTGGTCCCAAGAAAAATTGAGTTTGAGGCCCCTGTGT
This sequence comes from Oryzias celebensis, assembly GCA_014656515.1. NCBI lineage: Eukaryota > Metazoa > Chordata > Actinopteri > Beloniformes > Adrianichthyidae > Oryzias > Oryzias celebensis. Next base: position 26,621,017 of record BNCR01000003.1, on the reverse strand, counting down.
TAAACTATGTGTCCAATTACTTGTTTATTATGTTGACCATGTCATGGTCTTGTTTTATGCATTATGTAGGAGTAGGAGAATTTATTTTCTTTCATTAAAGTAAAACATTTTTAAAAAGCAGTTTGTTGAGGTCATTTGGAAATATCTGTTATAAAATAGAGGGAATTTACAGAATCTTGTCATTTGGGTTTTTAGGAAGGTAAGATGGAAAAGTGGACATTTAGTGATTCATTGGTCAATGGCCCTTCAGGACTCTGTCAATTTTTTGAGGTCATAGTAAACACATATGGGCAAACGTCTGGCTCCTGTATAATTCTTTTGTACTTTTTCTAAATCTAGTCCGACCTAAATCCCTGTCAGAAACCATTTCAAGCCCATACAGGCAAGCAGGTTGGACAAGTTTATTCCTACTCCCAGCTCACATGGGAAAAAATATGGTCCCTATGTGAGTTCTAATGTTAGCCACTTGGGGCCTACAGGAAAACCTACTGCTTCCAGCCCAAATGGAAAAACAGAGATTGGACCTCCATGGAAACACTGAACAAACCCATTTGTGGCCAAAGGTAGCTCATTTACAGTGGGTACGGAAAGTATTCAGACCCCCTTAAATGTTTCACCCTTTGTTCATTTTCAACTTCATTTTTTTCCTCATTAAGGTACACACAGTACCGCATATTGACAAAAAACACAGAATTTTTGATACTTTTGTAGATTTATTAAAAAAGAAAAACTGAAATATCACATGGTGCCAAATATTCAGACGCTTTGCTGTGACACTCATATATTGAACTCCATTTCTCCTGACCATCCTTGAGATGGTTCTACACCTTTATTTGAGTCCAGCTGTGTTTGATTCTACTGATTGGACTTGATTAGGAAAGCCACACACCTGTCTATATAAGACCTTACAGCTCACAGTGCATGTCAGAGCAAATGAGAATCATGAGGTCAAAGGAACTGCCTGAAGAGCTCAGAGACAGAATTCTGGTAAGGCACAAATCTGGCCAAGGTTACAAAAATATCTGCTGCACTTAAGGTTCCTGAGAGCACAGTGGCCTCCTTAATTCTTAAATGGAAAATGTTCGGGACAACCAGAACCCTTCCTAGAGCTGTCTTTGCGGGGAAGAACCCAAAGATCACTGTGGCTGAGTTCCAGAGATGCAGTCGAGAGATGGGAGAAATTTGTTGAAAGTCAACCATCTCTGCAGGCAGTCAGGGCATTATGGCAGAGTGGCCCGATGGAAACCTCTCCTCAGTGCAAGACACATGAAAACCTGAATGGATTTTGCTAAAATAAAAAACAACACAAAAAAAACATCTGAAGGACTGCAAGATGGTGAGAAATACGATTCTCTGGTTTGATGAGACTAAGATAGAACTATTTGGCCTTAATTCTAAGTGGCATGTGTGGAGAAAAGCAGACACAGCTCATCACCTGTCCAATACATTTCCAACAGTGAAGCATGGTGGTGGCATGCTGTGGGGTGTTTTTCCTGCAGGGACAGAACTACTGGTTGCAATGGAGGGAAAGATGAATGTGGCCAAGTACAGGGATATCCTGGACCAAAACCTTCTCCAGAGTGCACAGGACCTCAGACTGTTCCACAGGTTCACCTTCCAGCAAGACAATGACCCTAAGGAGACAGCTACGATAACCAAGGAGTGGCTTCACAACAACTGTTCTTGAATGGCCCAGCCACTGCCCTGACTTAAACCCAATTGAGCATCTCTGGAGAGACCTGAAAATGGCTGTCCACCAACGTCTACCATCCAACCTGACAAAACTGGAGAGGATCTGCAAGGAGTAATGGCAGAGGTTACCCAAATCCAGGTGTGAAAAACTTGTCAGCACACAAGATGAAATATGAGCTCTATGTACCCACTTAGGACCTAGAGGAATCCCCCTTAACAAAATTCCGATCAGGTTTAGATCACAGAGGCAGTTCCCGCGATTCACTCCCCTCTAGGTGTCACTGTTGTTTACCGCATGGGTGTTGAAGTCCCCCAGAAGGACAAAGAGTCCCCCATTGGGGCACTTTACAGTAACCCTTAGAGAAACACCAAGAAGGTCGGGTACTCTGAACTGCTGTATGGCCTGTAGGGCGAAACCACTGTCAGAAACCTGTCCCCCACCCGAAGGTAAAGGGACACAACCCTCTTGTTCAACTCAAACACTTGGCAGCTAAGCTGGAGGCTCACGAGTAAGCCAACAACGGCCTGTCCCCTCACACCATGTGCAGCTCCAGACTGGTAGGGAGACCAACCCCTCTCGAGTAACTGAGTTTCAGAGCCAAATATGGGCATTGTCATGGTTTGCAAGCAGATCCCAGAGCAGAGTCAGAGGGGTTAGTTGAAACTGTTTATTCGGAAAAAAGCAAAAGGGAATAATCCGGCAGGGAGAAGCAGCCAGGAACATGCTTGTATAGAGGGGGAAATTATGATGAGGAGCAGGTGTGCAAGTAGGCAGCCCCAGGATGAGAGACAGACATGCCCCCTGCCACACACTACTCTGTAGAAGCAAAAAAAGGGCAAAATTAGCACAAAAACAACAAGGAAAGAGAAAAGAAACCAAACGATAACAGGCATGAAGACACCAGATAACAATAAGAGTGGTCAGGATCCAGGTGAGGGTCAGGGCAAGTGGCAAACAATCAGAGTTGAAGACAAAACATGAAGGTGAACAGAAGATCAGATCAGAATAAGAATGCTCAGTGATGCAAACAATTTCAGACAATTCAAAGAACTATTTGACTAAATTGAAAAAAATCAAGAAAAATATTAATCTATGCCCCTGTGGCGGTCCTGCCCCTCTGTTCTGAGCTGCTGACGTGATCGCCCGGCAGGTGGACATCCTCTATCTGCTATCTACCATGCACATCTCGGGGGGTCCTGGCAACTGCTGCTGCTTCGGGGTTATGTTTGTAACATTTGAGTGTGTGGACTGACCCTGGGAGACCACAGAACCTGAAAGACCACTGAGATGCTGTACAGGACTCATGCTGTGTGTCCACTGTGTTAAGAATGCCGCTCCCGCACAGCACAGGAAGGTATTGTGGCCTCAAATGTAGTTCAATCAAGTTCTAAGACATTTATGTGCTCCAGCTGCCGGAGTGGAGTCCAGAGGCTCCGCACCACCCGGCCGCACTATGTCACATCCTAGTTCATGGAGGAGGCATCTGTGTAAACAACCTCCTTTCAGGACAACAGTAGGTGTTCCTGGAACAATCCAAAACCGGTCCAAGAGGTCAAAGATCTCATATAGTAGAGCGAAATAAACAACAGTCACTGCCTGTGTGCTGGCAGTTTCCATACGCAGATGCAGATCCAGCTGCAGCCTAGACAGCCACATCCGGTAAGTTCCGAAGAGAAAGCAGACCGAGGGGACTGTGGTCAACGCTGGCGTCAACATCCCCAGAAGTCAAAGGTGCAGCAAGAAGGGCCCATGCCGGCAGACCTCTGGCAGGTAACCTCCCAGGCATCCCATATTTGTCCCAGGGCCCGTTGAGCATCCCGGACAGCCTCTGCACGCGATGGGGCGCAGACCAGCCAGTTGTCCAGTTAGGGAGAATCCTTATTCCTAGAGGGGACAGGGGCATCGCAACAAAGCAAGTTAACACTCATGCCTGACACTGTGAATGCGTAACACTGTCAATGCCTAAAACTGTAAATGCGTAACACTGTGAATTCGCAAAAATGTGAATGTGCAAAACTGTGAATGTGTAGCACTGAATGCACAAAACTGTAAATGCGTAACACCTTGTATGTGTAACACTGTTAATATGCAAAACTGTAAATGCGTAACACCTTGTATGTGTAACACTGTTAATATGCAAAACTGTAAATGCGTAACACCTTGTATGTGTAACACTGTTAATGCGCAAAACTGTTAATGCACAAAACTGTAAATACGTAAACTGTGAATACGTAAAACTGTGAATACGTAAAACTGTAAATGCGTAACACTGTGAATGCGTAATATTGTAAATGCGGAACACCTTGTATGTGTAACACTGAATGCACAAAACTGTAAATGCGTAACACCTTGTATGTGTAACACTGTTAATATGCAAAACTGTAAATGTGTAACACCTTGTATGTGTAACACTGTTAATATGCAAAACTGTAAATGCGTAACACCTTGTATGTGTAACACTGAATGCACAAAACTGTAAATGTGTAACACCTTGTATGTGTAACACTGTTAATATGCAAAACTGTGAATGTGTAACACCTTGTATGTGTAACACTGTTAATGCGCAAAACTGTTAATGCACAAAACTGTAAATACGTAAACTGTGAATACGTAAAACTGTGAATACGTAAAACTGTAAATGCGTAACACCTTGTATGTGTAACACTGTTAATATGCAAAACTGTAAATGCGTAACACCTTGTATGTGTAACACTGTTAATGCGCAAAACTGTTAATGCACAAAACTGTAAATACGTAAACTGTGAATACGTAAAACTGTGAATACGTAAAACTGTAAATGCGTAACACTGTGAATGCCTAATATTGTAAATGCGGAACACCTTGTATGTGTAACACTGAATGCACAAAACTGTAAATGCGTAACACCTTGTATGTGTAACACTGTTAATATGCAAAACTGTAAATGTGTAACACCTTGTATGTGTAACACTGTTAATATGCAAAACTATAAATGCGTAACACCTTGTATGTGTAACACTGAATGCACAAAACTGTAAATGTGTAACACCTTGTATGTGTAACACTGTTAATATGCAAAACTGTGAATGTGTAACACCTTGTATGTGTAACACTGTTAATGCGCAAAACTGTTAATGCACAAAACTGTAAATACGTAAACTGTGAATACGTAAAACTGTGAATACGTAAAACTGTAAATGCGTAACACTGTGAATGCGTAATATTGTAAATGCGGAACACCTTGTATGTGTAACACTGTTAATGGGCAAAACTGTGAATGCGTAAACTGTGAATACATAAAACTGTGAATACGCAAAACTGTGAATGCGCAAAACTGTAAATGCGTAACACTGTGAATACGTAACACTGTGAATGCGTAATATTGTAAATGCGTAATATTGTAAATGCGTGAACTGTAAATGCGTAACGCTGTGAATGCGTAACACTGTAAATGCGTAACACTGTAAATACGTAAAACTGTGAATGCGCAAAGTGTAAATGTGTAACACTGTGAATGCACAAAACTGTGAATGCATAACACTGTGAATACGTAACACTGTGAATGCGTAATATTGTAAATGCGTCACACTGTAAATGCGTAAAACTGTGAATGCGTGACACTGTAAATGCGTAAAACTGTGAATGTGCAAAACTGTCAGAACAAAATGACAAGGATGGAAGGATGAAAGTGAAACATAGGAAAGAAAAACTCAAGAATCTTCTTACACCAAGTTCTTTCGGAGAGTGTTTGGCATCAAGAAGTAAAATCTTTGCCTACAAGGACCACAACAGTGAACCCTCACCTCCATCTAACCCTGTCCTCCTGTACCACTTTCTCCCTTTTATAAAACTGTAAATGTGTAAAACTGTTCCTTTTAACTAAATTTAAAAAATCCTCTCCGAGAACCGCCACCTTAATGTGGTGGAGAGGTTTGCGTGCTGAAATGATCCTAGCAGCTGAGCTGTCCAGGGCTAACACTGTTGGTCGGTGTCCCATGACAGACAGGTCCTTGGTGACGAGTCAGAGTAAGAGGTTCAGAGCTTCTTTAAAGAACCAGGTCTCAGATTCTTCTTTCTATGTTTCTGATCAGGTCCTCAGCACGATAAAAACCTGCAAAGATGAAGTTGTGTCCAGCGGACAGGAGCTGCTGCTAACAACTCTTCAGAGAAACCCTCCGAGTGACAGACACCTTCATGGTCCTCTTTTCTGTAAAGGCAGCAGTGGTGTGGACGCCCACAGAATGACGTCTTCTGTGACGTCCCCCAAGGACCGACCCACAGCAGCTCTATTAAGAAACCCTTTACCCCAAACCCTTTCAGAGCTTGATTACCTCTTTTTCACAGTCACAACCTTTCAAATATCACATATCACATGTGATATCAGATAAACCACAAAACAGTTGATGATTCAAATATGCTTAATGGAACATCTTCTTCCAAGTATTCTAGTTCTCTAGGAAAAGAGGATTTTGTTCTTCCACTTGTTTAAAAAAAGATACATTCAACTCTGTGGCATTTCTTTGTGAGGTCAGACTTGTCAACACACCTGCTGCTGCTTTTAGGCTGGTCTCCTGTAATCTGCGCTTCCCCACTTCTGAGATGCATGTTCCTGTTTGTCATCTGGGGGGAGACGACAGGCTCCAAGAAGGAGAGGTCAGAATTCTTTCACCTCTGGAATGAACTTGTTGCCTTCTCACTTCTCCTTGCTGGCCACAGACAATTTACTAAATTTGCCTAACAGTAACTAAGAGAGATGGAGAGTGTTGTTTGTGTTCTCCCTGAGCATGTGTGACTTATGTGTTTCTTCTTTCTTAAAAAGAAGTTGTAATATAAGGCGTATTTATCTGAGGACCTGTAAAAATTGTCATTATCATTATGCTAGTGCAATAAAAGAAAAGAGAAAACAAAAGAAAACTGTCCAACAAAATTCTAACAATGTTAGTTAGACAACAAAACTGTTGTGCTGGAAGACAGACAGAAGGACCGAAAGACAGATAGACCTCTCAAGTCACGTGAACCTCTGTCAAAAGTAATTATAAACTAGTTTGTATTTAAAAAAAGTTTGTTTTATATATTTTTTGCATTAAAACCATGAGTTTACTTATGTTTATCATTATAGTAAGAATAACATAATTGCAAATCAGTGTCTTCATTTAAAGGGTGGAGTCAGATTTTGTGGCTCCTGGGTTGTGGTCAGTGAGAAATTGACTCGAGTGTTCAAGGTTGCAGATCTCTTGGCTAGAACCACCTTACTTTTAATAGAAATGTGAGTAGAAGACAGTACTTTGAGCATGTGTGGTTTGCTTGTTGAGGTAAAGTTTTGCATTGTAATTTTAATTTCAGTTTATTTGAGGGAAACACACACACGTCACAGCCTTATTTCAAAAATAGCAGGAGAGTCTAAATGGTGGGATCATGGGATATCAGTGGAGGGTTACTTTTGCTCCAAAAGTCCCACCCACAACTCAAAGGTGATTTTTTTATGAAGTCCTAGAAAATGACAGTTTTTTTTTCTTTTCTTTTCTTTTTTTTTTTTTTTTTTTTGCTAAAATCTATGTGTTCATTGTTAAAGGACCACTTTCAGGATATTAGATACTTTTAAGATATTATACACTAGGGTACTTTCAGATATTAGATGAAATTTGCTAGTAAGAGTAAAAAAATTACAGCATATGGCAAATCAAGTCTTGTTTTATGTAAAGGATTTTTTAAATGAAAGGTATTGTGTGTTGGCCAGTGTCAACATTAAAACTTTTGTACAGTAGTTATTTAATTTTTACTCATTTAAAAATTCGAGTTGAAGGAGGATCGGAGCCTTTAAAATGAAACATACAATTCTAAAGAGCAAATTTATTTTGAACATCAAAGACATTCATTTGTGAAAAGTTTAACTGACTATTAACTCTTTTACGCCCCACCCCTTTAAGTGACGTGTGCGCGCATGCTCAGATTGGGCGGGTCAAATATGTGTGGCCAGTCCCACTACCGGGAAAACTTTTTCAAAACTCCAGCAAAGTTGATCAGCGGGCCGCTGTCTGATAACAAAGAGGGTTAAAGAAAGATTATTATGACTTCCTGACAAACACTACTCTGTTCTATTCGGTGACAATCCGTTTTTTAAGAGCATTTACTTTTAATCCCATAACCGTCCAGTGAATGTGCGGGATCTACAACGGGAATGGGAATTCTTTAAGAAGGAGAGACTGCGGGTTTGAGTAAGTACAATGACGCTCGTTTTATTAAACGCTGAAAACGTGTACTTAAATCTGAATTGAACGGTAGGGATTTGGGGAAGCAGCGTGTTGCCGCCTCCTCAGTTTAAGCTGATCGCTTGCTACGAGTTTAGTTTATTCGTTATTATTTCTTCAGGGTACAGCGGTTGTGTGTTGTGGGACCAGAATGACCGGTTTACTGTTTCGTTGAATGTCGGTGGGCGCGCTTCACGACCAAAACTAGTAACACGTTTAGAGTGATTTGACGTTGTTTGACACTCGTGTAGTTTTAAATCCCCTTGTATTCGTTTATTAGTCGAATTGTTGCTTCATCAAGTGCATCAAAACTTGAGGGAAATGGCTATTTTTTTCCACCACCACAGTTCCGCGCCAAGGATTTCAAAAACAGTTTACCTGCGCGGGACACTCTCCACTTCCTGTGCGCTGTCTCGTGCCGCGCTTTCATTGGCTACTTTACTCAAAAAGGGCGGGACAGAGGCTTCCGTTAGGCCCGCTGATTCGACGGAGTTTGCGTCACTTACCGCCAATGTTAAACTAGTAATTTGAATTGTTTTTAAAGGTTTTGGCGTACTATTGCAACACACATCCGGGCAGAATTAGTTTTATTGATTTATTTTAATAAAATAGATGGTTTCAGATGTAAATTGTATGAGTTTTTAATGCTAGACTGTTGTAACCTACTAAGTCAACCATTACATTTGAGTTAATATGTTGAAAATAATATAAAGTTGTTTTAAAATCATCATAATCAGAGTAAATAAGTTTAGCTTTAACTCAGTTTTATGTATCTACCTGCAATTTTTAATATTCCAATGGCAACAAGGTCATTTCGAATTTATGGGATCAATAAAGTTTTATTCAATTTTGATACATTTACATTGAAAACAAATAGTAATGTCTGCTAAGTTTACTTTCACTGAATGTTTTCTGTGGTAAATGGCGTAAACTTGTACAGTGTTTTACTACTTTCTCAGAAGGTCCAAAGCGATTTACAGTCACAGTCCCGTTCACCCACACATTCAAACACTGATGGCGGTTCTGCGTCCAAACACCAGTGTCAACTAATAACCTAATAACCAACAATAATTTATTTATTTTTAACTATGCTAATAGAAAAATTATCTGACTCTTGTGCAGTCTGCTCAAGGATTTGACAGGTGGAGAACTATGGGTCCCCTTTCTACACCAAAGAAGGGGATGGAGGTGGGTTCTGTTGATCCCTGGACTCCAACGTCCAACCTGAAAATACTCATCAGTGCTGCAAGTCCAGAGATCAGGAACCGAGAGAAGGAGCTGTGTCTGGACAGTGAGGATCGGGACGCTCTCGACCCGACACAGGTATACGGTTTTGACCCCTTAGAGTTGGAACGTTCAAGGTGAAGATGTACTCACTTGTCGCTTTGTGGCAGGACTCTGAAAACGGAGAAGAATCTGAGAGAATGATAAGTAGAAAAGATAAAAGTCTTGGATTGCTTTGTCGTAAGTTCCTGGCCCGATACCCAGACTACCCCAAATCAGCCCTCAGTGACATCTGCCTGGATGACGTTGCCACTGAGCTGAGTATGCATTTTATGTGTATGATTATTAACTATAATGAAAGTGTAAAAATGTTTTAGCTTTTCCACTAAAATGCAGTTAAGCATGTTTGGTTTTCTTTTCCCGCAGATGTAGAGCGCAGACGTATCTATGACATCATGAACGTATTAGAAAGCCTTCATATGGTGAGCCGCTCTGCAAAGAACCGTTACTCCTGGCACGGCCGAACCAAGCTGGAGGAGACGCTGGCCATTTTAAAACAGGTCGGTGAGGAGCAGCGCTACGGCCAGCAGATGCAGCAGATTCGACTGCGTCTCCGGGACAAGGAGTTTGAGTGCGATGGTGAGGAGAAGGAGAATGCAGTGGCGGCTGCCGTGAAGGGCTGTGAGCATGGACAGAAGGAGCTTTGCTTCGTGGAGCTTCCAGGAGTTGAGTTTAAAGCTGGTGAGATAGGACATATTTTAACTTCTGACATTTTTGTTTTATTCAAAAATATGGAGTGGAGAGCTGTTGAAGTCCCCTCCGATCGTCAAGCTCTTTTTTACACAACATTTGAAAGACTCACTCTGATGAAAAAGATGTTTTTGGTGTATGAACATGATCTTGTGGCATGTTCTGATGGTAGGGGGGATATTTTGGGAAATTTACACCTAAAATTGCATCTTTGAATATTTCTTTTTTCAAATTAGTGTAAATCAGGAGAGGACAAAACAGGCAGTTGAAAAAAGGTGCAATTTGTGATGTGAAGTTTCCTGATCTGCTCCACTCTAATACATCCACTTGTAGTGTAACTGCACGGTTGGATAGCTGCAATATCGCTTGTCTTTTTTGTGGCATCCAGTAATGTTTGGTTGGGAATGTGAGGAGCTGTAAGCTAGCAGGAGAGCATGTCAACAGAAAGTTCTCAGCAATGGGGATGTGGTACTGAAACCAGTGTCATTTTGTACTGGTGCCATGTCATCAATTTTTACCAGGGCAATAAGTTTCAGCTCCAGCAGTAGAGCAGGGTGAATCGGCCAAAGAATAAAATCTCCATTTCTTTTTCCCCATACCAAGTTTGATTTTTTATTTTAAACGACTTTTACTTTCTTAAAAAAATATATAAATGACAGAATATTTCTAACAGAGACTATTCTATTTTAACATCTCCTTTGGAAATGTGCTCAAACAAATAAATACAAACTGTAATCACGTTTGTAGATCGATGCAGCAGATGTTTGGTGAGCTACAGCTTGCTTCAGCATCTCATAAAGGGAAACACTTGTGTGTTTCAGCTGTTGAAACAGATTTGTCGTACTCCCATTTTTAGCAGCTACGACCTTCAAACAGGTTTCTAAAACTTTAAGTCACAACCCCCACTGGTCAACATTTCATTTTTTTATTCGCCAGCCAAGTTAGCCGGTGGATGAAAAAGATCAATCCAGTCAGACACATTTTTTACCAGATAAATGATTCCATCATTTTACAAAGAAAAACTATAGGTGTTATTTTATGTAAAATTCTATATATTGAGGGCAGAGAGAGGTAAGAAGTCCGTGTAACAACATGGCTGTCTCCAAAGCAACACTTTTTTAAACTCTTGCTGCTGTGAGTCCAGCAGGTTTATCCTCCATTATCACATCCTGCTGCTCCATCAGCCTCAGCTAAACTCTACCCAGAGAAGTGTGCAGAAGGTGTGTGTGTGTGTGTGTGGTAGTGGGGTGTTTTTTTTTTTACAAGTGTGCACTTGTAAATATTGCACAACAAGCTTTTTTGCCCTCTGCCTCACAGAAAAGTCGCCTCTGCTTGCTGCCGCTCTCCTGTCTGCTTGTTGCGAGAGACGTGCGCCCTGACTTTACTCCAAACAACGGAAGCCCAAGTGACCTGAGAGCTGGGAAAATAAAATCTCAATTTCCCCCCAAAAATCGTCTAAAACAAAAAATTCTAATTTGTCGATTAATCGCCATACTCAGCAGAATTGTTGACAGTACCTGCGCAGCGGTGTGGCAGCAGCGCAGACAAAGCATGCACTACTTAGATTTGCTGTGGTTTAAAAAGGCGGACCTTCTCTCCCTCTTTCCTCACACCGTTTCCTGCTGCAGTCTGAAGGAGAGGGGCTGCTCACGCGCTCATATTCCTCTGCTGAAGAGTGACAACAAACGCGTAGGGCGGCTGGGAGCAAAAAGGTCCAAAGTGTGGCTGTATTTTTCTAAAGTAGATGCAGACAGTGTGCTCTGTCTCAGCTGTAACAAAAACATGGCTGTAATGGCAGCAGCACCAGTAACCTGTTCAGGCGCAGCGCTAAAATACACCAGATTCTGGCAGAGAGGTGCACAGTGTTTGACCCTCCAAACAGGTATGCATGCTAGCTAGATAGCTGAAGTTGTTTTCTTAAAATGTACACGATTACAAAGACACGCTAGCATCTATTGATCATTTTATTTTAGTGTTGCAGAAGAGGTTAAATTAATACATTGTGTTTTATTGGTTTTAAAATAAAAGGTTTTCATGAACATAGTTTGTTTGTCTTCTCCCTCCTTGTTTTCACTCAAAAAAGTATTGATATGAAAACCAGATTCAATAAACAGTATGGACGAGTCTCACCCACAACTCAGAGGCAAATACATGAAGTACTATAAATACTAAACTAAACTCTGAGCAGAGTTTTGATTTCCTGATTTTGGTTTTGTTGTTTTCAGCCTCTGTCAACAGTAGAAAAGACAAATCTCTGAGAGTGATGAGTCAGAAGTTCATCATGCTCTTCCTGGTGTCAAATCCTCGAGTGGTCAGTCTAGACGTGGCAGCGAAGATCCTGATAGGAGAAGACCACTCTGCAGACCAAGACAAGAACAAGTTCAAGAGTGAGTAAATCTGTGTTTTTATCCGGTAGCTTTTACCTCAAACCTCTCTCTAAAAAGTTTTTAACTTGATGTTTGATTCACATGCATGCTCAGCTGAAAGGTGTGGTTTGTCGTCTTTAGTGTGACATGGGCAGAGCTTAATGCTGGTGATCATGTGCTTGCAGCGAAAGTGCGGCGACTGTACGATATAGCAAATGTGCTGCGAAGCCTGAAGCTAATCGAGAAAGTTCACGTGACAGAGGAGCGGGGGAGGAAACCGGCCTTTGAATGGGTTGGCCCTGAAGAGTTTCCACTAATTCAAAGTAAAAGATGTTTCTTGTTTTGTCATTTGGTTTCACATTTACAAAGAAAAGGAACTCCCTATACTTCATGTTTGTCCCATGGTTCCGACTCTGTGTCAGAATGTAAGAAGAAAAGTGGGCCTCAACCCTGCGCCTCCGTGGAACATTGTGCCAAAAACCTCTTTTCATCCACTGCCACCAAGCGCAGCTTCACCCGACACCCCTCCCTGATGAAGCTTGCCAAGAAAATCCAGGATGACCGGCGCAAGATCAACTCCGCCCCCAGCAGCCCCGTCAAATGTCCCCTTAGTAAGTACAGGTGTTTTTCAGGTTACCAGCAGGGAAGTTCTGATAATAACACTAGTATATTCCTCTTCCTCCAGGTGACTGCTCTAACACAGATGTTCCTAACAAAATGGCCCAACTTGCTGCTATCTGTAAGCTGGAACTGGACCAGGGGTCAATGTAAGTCACTTTAATATTCGCAGGTTTTAGTTCTACAAGAACTTGCAGATGAAAAAGCAAATTTTACAAATCTTTTGCTCCTGTGTGCTACTGTTTTGGATATGTTTGTGTATTTTCCCCTTACAGTAGCAAATAAAACTAAGCTTTGGTGAGAACAGGTCCAAATCATGTTAACCTTTGTAGGTCCCTCTCTGATCATCTTTTGTGTTATTTTCAAAGTGTTCCCAGTGTTTTGTTTTGTTTTTATTGGGATTATGCAGCCTTTAGCCAAAATATTAAAAACATTTTTCATTTTGCAGGACACGTTCTGTAGAGCGGCAGTAGTTCATTAGAAATTCACCTTGGTGTTGTGGGCGTGGAGCAAGCCCTCCCCTGCTTTTCCTCATCCAACTGTTTACGCACTTTTCCACTAGCTTACAGCCTCTCACAATCTCAACATGGCATTAGTAGTGCAACTAACACGGCGAGCAATATCAGAGCTATCACGCCAGACAGTGTTGAGTCAGGTGCCAGCTCAGACGAGCAAAGCAAAAACGTGCATGGATCTAGTTAGACGCATCAGAATGGAGCGCAGTGGAGACACTGGCCCACCGATTGTAGTTTCTACATCATAAACAAGTTCTATTCCAAACAGCATTTTTTGTCAGCCTCGGAGCCACAATTTGAATCAAAAATACTTAGAAATGTTCCTTACATGTGTTTCCATCATCAGAAAACTTCTACAAGAACATGTTAAAACACCGTTTTCTTTGGAGTGGGTTTTTTTAATACTGGAGATGTCACCGGCGACACCTAAATAGCACATGCGCTTTAGCATACCCTAACTCGTTGACCGTTCACACAGTCTATGTGAATCAACGGAATGATTTTGGCGCTGTGGAAAGCAGCTTTTCATATTGGTTTTGCAGTCAAACGATGAGCCGTTACTAACGTGTAAAGTGTTACATAAAAGCACAACATCGCCTTTCTCCTCAATAGAATCGGTTGATTTATGTTGATTGCATAAACACTTCACCGCTGTACAGTAGCATTAGCCTGTTTTTTGCCACTTCAGAATCTGCTGGGATTACATGAAATCTTGTAAACGGTTGAAAAGTTATGGTAGTTGAAAGAATGTCAACACTGGAACTAAAGTTTTGGTGTTAAAGGATGAAGTTAAGACTCTTCCAGGAGCTTTTCTCCCGATGAAAATAAGAGTGAATCCATGTTGCGTTTGTAAAATCGTTGTCTTTACTTCGTCCAGACCTGCAGCAAATCCACATCCTGCTACTGAAGACGGCTCAGCTGCTGAGAGGTTATGGTTCCCCAATTCCACTCATCCTGCTACGGCACCTTCTTTAGTAACACAGGACCCTGAGGCCGGCGCCCACCCAGTCGCCCACGCGCCTCCACCTGTCACGTACATTCCCACACAGTGTTCACCGCTGATTCCCATCATTTTACCTCAGCAACATGGAAGCGGGCCCTACGCTGTCTATGTGCACCCCTCTGCCCTCAGGCCGCAGCCGACCAGCCTAGCAGTGCGCTCCATGACCTTTGAGGAGAAAGCGGGTCAGAGCCCACCTGACCGGTGCGCATCTAAAAGCTCCCTGGCTCCTGGCACGGGGGATGGGAGCCCCTCATCTCTAAAACGGCTGTTTTCAGACGCCGCTTCAGACAGCAGCCCTTCCAAAGCCAAGAAGCCGGACCCCAACTGTAAGGTAAAGAAACCACTGTCTGTTGTTTTGCATCTAGACGTTATTTATCTACAGAAATGTTTACCGGTCATCAAGACATTGTGCTTTTGTAAACACACAACTAACAGCCTATCTTTGATAGGACTCATCTACAAAACTGGGCAACATCTTACAGGCCCATCTGAAGTCCCGCCGTGGTGGCGGTCTTACCAGTCGTCCCTCCCCTCGCGCCCTCCACCTGGATCCAGAGTTTCTTAACACCCCCGGGGGGACTTTAACTAACCAAACACTAGATCAGAGCTTGGAGAACCTCCTAGACAAAGACGACAAGGCGGCAAACTCTGACAGTGAGGCAGGATTAACGCCAGTTCGTGCTGTACCCCTCATCTCAGGACAAATCCACACTGAGGTAGCCAACAGACACGACAGCGATGAGGAGAATTCAGGAATGGGCTTAATAATTCAGCTGCTCTTTCTACTCCACCTATCCAGACACTACTCCCTGCAGGATATTTGATTCCAATTTCGCAGCAGTCGCTCAGCATCAAGGAAGGCTGTGGCGGAGAGACTAGCAAGGCTCAAACTCCGACCTACGTCTATCAAACTCCCACTGCAGGTACGTTTCTAACTCCTGTGACAAAGTGTGCAGTTATTTTCCTAAAAACTGCTGATGTTGTGCTACAGCCAGACATCTAAATGATGCAAAGTGGCTAAAATGAGCAAATCCACTAAAGCTGCATTCACACTGAACGCGATTCAGGTGTGATGGTGTCCTGTTTCATTCACCGCAGCTTTAACTCCAGTGTTCACATTCTTTTGACTACTGTAAATATTCAACCAATGATGCAATCAACCAAAATCAGCTAATTCTGTAGTAGAGAAAAGCAGCTTTGTGCTGTTATGCAACACTTGACTTTAGAAATGCAAAGCGTTAGTGCAACATAAGAACTATTCAGATAACCATAAAGAACATGCTGGCAAAACAATGAAACCCCTTATATCCCTTTAAATCACTAAACCCTTTGAATTCTTTATTCTCTGTTCGCTTTGGAGTAAATGTCCCAAGTTCGGCATAAAACTGCCCGGCGCTTGCTTTGCGTTGCTGTCAAATCAGCAAATACTGATAGAAGCACCTGCAGTGCCCTCTAGTGGTGGTTTCTTCTTTTTTTAAGTCCCATGCAAGTCGCGCCTGGATAAAAAACTATGGAGTGCTGCACTATAGTGCCCTGGATTTTAAAAGCAATTCAGGCACCATGTTCACTGCTTTGTTTTTGTCACAAATTTCACAAAGTGAAAACCTCACAAATATGAGCATTTTACTACATTTTACTTACTAGTTTAGGAAAAATAAATTCCAACTATAAATTGTTCAAACATGAAACATTGTGGTCTATATTCACCATTCCAGTGAGCCATTTTGACGGGCGTCTGAGAACGGCAGCTGGCACACACTTGATGTCGTTCAGTGTGAACTTAACATTGCAGCAATAGTTCAGGTTGAGCTATAATGTGAGATTTTTCCTCATGGAACAATGTGAACCTGCTCAAGCTGCTGTGTCTCCAACAGCTGCAACACCTGCTCATGCCCAGGAGGTGACACCCACCAGTCTTTGTCTGCACAAGCCCGCTGCTTCCCCCCACACCGCACAGCAGCCCCACCGCCTGCACAGCCCCAGTCCCGCCATCCTGAACTTCACCCTGCAAAACCTGGGCCTGATCTCCAGCCCCGGAAACACCGCGGCCACCCAGCAGACCCCAGAGCGCTCCAGCACCATACTGAGTCCCATCTCCACGCTACAGCAACGGGGGCTGGTCTTCATCAAGCCCGGGTCCCCCGCGGCCATCCAGCAGCCTGTGACCCTGATCAGTGTGCAGCAGGTAAGAGTCAGGAACACACCTGCGTTCTTTGATTTGGTTTCTGCTTCAGAGGACTGTTAGACAGGTCTGTAAAAATCTTCCAACCTGTAGAAGACGTTGCAGAGCTAAAGTACGACCCCCTCATTTCTGATGGGAATTTTTACAGGAAAAGCAGAAATAAAAGCCTTGAATTTAACCAAACTCTGTCTGTTGTCCAGCCTTTGATGGGAACTCCAAAAGGAACTGCCCTCCCCCAGCATAGCTTCTTCCACACGCCAGTTCCCCTCTCGCCTCTGGCTGCCATGGTAACCAGCAACAGACAGCCAGCAACCCGGACTATTTACGTCCCGCAGAGAAAGCTGGATGTCACTCCGGAGGATTCCTGAGGGATGCTCTCTGTGTGCGAAAGTCTGGGTTTTTTTCCAGCTTTTTTCCAAAATAATAACTTCTCTGAATTGTAAAAAAATACCTGTAAAACACATTTGGATGCCCAGGAACACTCCTGGCATGCTCATGTTTCCCTGGAATTAAATTCGAATCTCTCTGATGGATGTGAGGGCATCCCCTCTGCATTACTGTGATTTGGTTTCTATTCCAATAATTTCTAACATTAGAATATTATCCAATCACACCACTGTTTGAACAAACCAGGTTACATTTTTCTTGCACAGTCCAAAAAGTCAACTGTTGTTAAATTTGACATTTTTATGGATCATATTTATGAAAAATGACCTTGTTTTGATGTCTTGTAAAATGCAAAATAAATGTCTCTGATTTTTGTAAAAATGTCAAACTGCGTCTCTTTATTTTTCAGTTAACAATTTGGTGCTAGTGTTTTTGTTTTTCAAATATAAGAGAATGCAAAAATCTAATCTGTGATTTACTTGACTTTAATTACAATTTTTTTAAGAGGATTTTCTGGGTTAGTGAGAGTTTTCAAAATAAAAGCCTGTAATGTCTGGAGATGAAAACATTTTTTACAGAAATGTATTAAAACAAACTACGCTCGAAGAAATTCTAAAGTACTACAAAGGTGAAAAAAAAATAGTGACTACCATTACTGCGCTTCCAGCTTCATATACTTTTTACATTAACAGAAGATGCTTTTACTCCATTTTTCTGGATGTGAGTGAGTGTGACGTCATCCATAGAAAAAAAGTTTACTTCCGGCTCCAACCAAATGAAGTCGCCTTTTTTCTCAAAACGTTCGCCATCGAGTTGGAGCCAGATATCAGTAAGCAGTGATTGTTTCGAATGGGTTGAAGTCTATGTTTCTATACTAACCACTCTAGCTTGTCTGAAGACCACACCTCTACCACTTAAAAGCAGGCTTGGAAGAGTCTGTCAATCAAATGGTAGATATGGGCACATACTTTTATTGAGGCCCCTGATTGTTTAGTTTAGAACATGTATAGCTTATCAAGAACATGTTAGACCCTAGAAATGTCAAAAAGTAGTTTTTTTTGCTACAATAATCAACTTTTTTCTATATATTGACAATTTATATAGGCCTATTTTATTTTCCAAACCGCATGAATGCCTTTCAGGGTCATAGGTTTCTGGAGTCTATCCCAGGTACTGTTGGATGAAAGCAGGATAAACTCACATATTCACTCTTGGGAATCACTCATTTAGAATCACCCTTTGAAGCATGTTTTTGGCTGTGGGAGGCCAGACAAAACCCATGCATGCACGGGGAGAACATGCAAATTACACACAGAAAGAACCCAGCTGGGATTCTTCAACTTTAGAGGGAGTTGAACGTCTGTGTTGCCCAGGAACAGCCACAATCATCACAGCTGTGGAGAAGATCTGCATGGAAGAATGGACCAAACTAGCAGCTACAGTGTTAACCTGGGGAAGATCTACAGGAAACCTTTGACCTCTGTCACCAACAACCAGGATAACGTAACAAAGTACTGAGATGAATTTTTATTGATCAAATATTTATTTTCTGCATCGTTTCACAAACAAATGAAAAATCATATAAATGGATTTCCTAGGTTCTTCTTTAACATTCTGTGCCTGTATGATGAACATTACAGACCTCTCTTCCTTTGAGGTGGGATAATTTGCAGAACATGGGTTTCTCATTAGGGATTCAGTGTGTTGTCCCCCCCCCAAATTAAGGCCAATTCAACTTTTTTTACTCCACTGTATCATTTGGATATTTACAGGTTGAATTTAGAATGTCATTTTAAAGAAAACAGTAAAGAAGTTCTCATTTATTAGAAATAAAAGTTTTTCTACAAATTGAGAAAAGCTTTTTTACTGACTTCTTCTCCTTAACACACCGTGAAAAGCTGTGTGAAAGCTGAAAACAAAACCCTTTCTTCAAACAGTAACTATGAGGCTGCACTATGAGGTGAATACAGTTCTGGTCACTACTGTTAACAGCCGCCTTTGATTCCTGTAAAGTGGTGTTTCTATTAGCTTGCAGCACAATCTATGTTTATGCCATGATACAGTGGCATACCAGGCCGATGCCTTTGAGCCACAGTTATCAAGTCAGAGCTCCCTGCATGGGTCAGTGAATGCAGCACCAATGCTCCAGCAGCTGATGTTCAAGCCTTATTCAGATGGTGATAAAGCTTCAGGGGCCTCCTCTCTGTCACATGTTATTTTAAGAGAATAGTTTCATCAAGGCGTTGCCAGTGCGCTGCTGATGTGAAGATGGTATTTAAACCACTCTGAGAAAGACACTTTTACTCATTCAAAAGCAAAGCACTCTGACAGAGACTACAGGTAAGGCCCATGTCTCTTTGTTTTCAACTTGATCTAATAGATGCATCTTGTAGTCTAGTAGAAATGGGATTCTTGATTTCTGTTTAGTCTTCACAACAACAACAAATGACAGATTTTTGACCTTTCTGCTGCATGTGAATGCCAAGATAACAGTCCAGTTTCAGTTCAGAGGTCTGCCTTCCTCCCCATTAAACCTCATGACTTTTGGTTGTTGGATGTTTAAGTGATGCTTTTATTTTGGAATGCATCTTTCCAGCTCTGTGAGGTGTCAGAGCGCCTCGGAAAGGAGGTGAGAGCCAAAAAGCCAGGCGAGTAGTGGAACCAGTAGTTCAGCAATGTGGCTCTTTCACATTTAATAAAACCATATAGCCAACTGATGATACCAAAATGTACATACAGCTAATGTGGCTTCAATATGAGACATACTTTGAAAATCCCAGAAAAACACATAACAAAAGACAGTTTTCTCTTTTTTTCTTTACTTGAAGGAACATTAGATTTTATTTGCAGGATATTTGGCAATTTTTGTTAAGTCTAAACAAAAACTTCTATCCTTTCATTTTTCTAACCTGCTTAGTACGACAGAGTTGCTGGAGCTTATCCCAGCTAATGTACTAACTAACGGACAAAGGCGAAGTACAACCAGAACAGGTCCTCTATCTGTTGAAGGGCTAAAGTAAAACAAAAATTATTTATAACATAAAAATAACCTGGGATTAAAAGCAATTTTAACGATCAGGTATAAAGTAATTAAAAAAAATGTAAAAAGTCAGAAACATTTTCACAGAGAAACAAAGCAGATCGGAGGCAAAACTCTAAGAGACAACCTCCCTTAATCACATTAAATATTTAAAACTGTTACAGCAGTCAGGGATCACTTCAAAAATGGTCTATTTCTCCTTTTCTCAAGTGTTCTAGATCAGTATTTATTTCCTCTTTCTTGTTTAGACACGTTCACATTTGTTTATGAACTCAGGTCCACAGTGACCTGACGTCAGCCAGGTGATGGAGGGAGGGCAGACTGGTTCTTCTGGAGCTTTGACTTTCTGTCCAGCCTTAGTCCCAACTGCAATTATTGGTGGATACGGGTCGTCTGTGGGTGAAAAATGGGCAAACCTGTTATGGACACGCATTAATATTTAAGATTGTAGATGGGGTGGATACAGGTTGTAGAGAACACTTATACAACACATAAGGGTAAGTAAGGGTGAAGTAGGTGAGACGCATGCATGTCGTACAGATTTGTCATTTTTTCAATCCTTCCCTAAATCCTGCACACTGCACTAGTGCTGTTCACGTGATAAATGCGCACTCTGTCCGTGCCCCTTGCATATCCTGATTGTTAGAATTTGGGAAATTAGACAATTGTTTGTATTACCATTTTATTGGCTTCCTACGAGCCATCCTATATCACTTGCACACCTTGTGCGTGCAGCATTAGCACAGTCAGTAAGGATCCAGTGCATGCACCGTACTAATAGGCTTGTTTGAGATGACTTGCGCCTCGCCTGGATCGTCAATCAGACCAACGGTTACAGGCGGGGGCAGGGAAAGGCGCCTGAGTTGAAGGTGAACGCTGAGTTGCAGCGAGACTGAACGAGAAAGGAAATTGGATTATTAACATTCAATTGAATTTTAATAATAGAACACCGTTTCCCACAATGCATTATTTTGTAGTCATCAAGGTGGCTTGCACTCAGCTCAGTACCTACTGGCATATAGGTAAGCACCTTGCACCTGCTCCTTTCTCAAGATATTTTTATGATTATTGACATACAGTATGACATCAATGAGGTCAAATGCTTCACAATACAATTAGCACACACAATCATATCATTAATTTTTATGACGTCCCTTAAGATAGGTGTACGAGCCTGAGAGGAAATTGCAAGACAAACCTGTGCTCCCCTGAGATTCAGCTGCTCCTCTCTAATGACCCTCCACGGCTGGAGAACCCATAAAACCTGCAGCACTGGCATGGACCAGTCTCCTGTATGGATGCATGTGGCTGAAGCATTCAATGTTTTGGAGACAACAAAATGGTTCGAACACATTGAGATGAGGGACAGTGATGATGTTGGTAAAAGGGTGCTGAGGTTGGAGCTACTCAACAAGAGGTCTAGAGGAAGACCAAACAGGAGGCTCATGGATGTAGAGTAGGAGGACACGAGGTTGGTTGGTGTAAACAAGGACAATGCAGAGGAGAGGAGTAGATTTAGGCACAGGAGTTGATGTGGTGCCACATTCAGGGAGCAGCTGGAACGCTGAGACGAACACATGTTTTCCGGCACAAGACTTTGTCCAGCTTACAACCAGGGCCTCAAACTTGGGGCTCCTTTTTCCTCATCCCAGCCCTGTTACATTCAAATGAATATTTTTGCCACAAGTTAAGAAAAAAAGAATATGTCAGTCACTAAAACCTTTCATGTCTGAGTGTGTTTGCGTGTCAGGCACTGCTCTGCTTACACTTGGGGTCCAGACAAACGGGGCGAGGCTAAGACAACTATCAAGATGCCCAAAGCACAACTCCTACATTTACTACAGTAGATTAAAAAGAGTTTAGAGGCTGATGAGACTGTCTTTGTTTGAAGCTTCTTTAGGATGCCTAACTGGGGAGGAGGAGCTTCGTGTGCAGCCTGTATGAAGACTGTGTACCATGCCGAGGAGATTCAGTGCAATGGGAGGAGCTTTCACAAAACCTGTTTCATCTGCAGTGAGAAAACTTTCTTCTTTCAGTTGTCAGAGTCTTATTTGGTACAGAATTTTCACACAAGTTTGAGATTCTGAGAAGAGTTCAGTGCTATTTCACATCATGGGGAAAAATGGGAATTGTTCTGGGGTCTGTTTTAGAGCAACTCTATTCAGGTATCTAAAGTATTAGTCTAGTCATTTTACAAGACTAGTTTTTATTTAAATGTCTTATTGGTTTTACAACTTGATCATTATTGTTCTATTCCGCAGCAGATCTGGGCTGCAAGGACCAGATTGTTTTCAAAATGCTTGCGAGCAAAAGTGTCACCCCCGCCACATGCTCAAAGACTCGCCAAAATGTGCACACACCTATAGTACCTGGTGAAAGGAACTTTTGACATCACGACAGGTGAAACCGTCACAAAAATGACTGGGGCAAAAATCTTTTATGGGACTCAAAAAATATTTCTAAATCCACTGTCAAAACCAAAACACACACGTGTGGGATATCCAGTGGAAGTTTTGAAATTATTATTGGTAACACCTGTGATGTCAATTAAAGGACACACCTGAGTTAATCATGTCAGTCTGGTCTAATAGTTATCAATCTTTTATAGAGGTACCATCATTTTTGTCCAGGCCTGTTTCATTAGTTTGTTTTTTTTAATAATTATGTTAATCAGCAATTCAAAAGTGATGGCTGATTTTGATTATTTAATTTCCAATAAATTTTTATTTATTGTTACTTTTGTAAGTTTCAAGTGATTTCAGGGAGAATTGTGGGTTTTTCCTTCTTTAACTGAGGGGTACCAACAATTTTGTCCATGTGTGTAGATGGCTTTAACCCTCCGCAGCCAAGCCTTTGTTCAATCTCTGTATTAATTGCACACTTTTGTGCAGACACATGAGGCTTGTTGGGTAACTGGATAACCGACGGACATGTTGTTCCAGTGGAACTCTGAAAGACCTCTTCGATAAGCTCATCCACCGGATAAGGGGTCATCTTTTCTCCAGCATTCACTTCACACTCCTCTCTCTGTCTACAAATAGCAACACAAGACATCATGTGTTGCTGTTCCATGATAAAAGCAGCTGGCTGATAGCTTTATTTAACTTCCATTACTCCTTCATGGCATTCCTCACTCAGGGTAATGGAGTGATTCCTTTGTGCCAGGTCTGATGAAAGACTTTTCATGTTACTTTCATGCAGTGAGTTGCAGAAAAGGGCTGGACAGCACCACAGTTGCAGCGCATGACTCCGAGATTTACTGCAAGACTTGTTATGGCAAGAAGTATGGACCAAAAGGCTACGGATACGGTCAAGGAGCTGGAGCTCTGAGCTCTGATCCAGCAGGTCCAGAAGAAGATCTGCAGCCACAAGAGTACGTAAAGAAAGGTTGATTGTAGGGCCATGTTTAGTTTTTTACCTTTTATATAAACCAACAACAAAAAGGTCCATTTGGTGGAGGAGTTCCACAATCTTTTCCTTTGGCTGTTAGAATGACAGCAAAGACTTCAAACCATTGACAGTAAATTAGAACTGGACTGAGTGACCCCTCCTCCCGAACACCAGGGAGGACGGGTCACAGAACGCAACAAAAAGCCAAAACCCCATCGACTTCTATAGAGAAATAAGCAGCTATTAATCATTCTGTTTGTCAGCATAAACGTTCTTGCTCTCATACATTTTTTAACAGGATCTTGCTAATCTGAATTTTTTCATGATATTTTATTGCAGATTATTCAAGTAATAAACTGACCAATCAGATCAATGAAAGTATGCTGTGCCTGCTGGCCCCTGCGTCCAACATTCAAACTTACTTTCAGTGGTAGGGGTGTGGACATCCAACAAGCAACAGTGGTTGCTATAAAAACAATAACTCAGACTAACTCGGACCAATCACTGTTTACTGACATCGTTTGACTCCAAAATGGCGGTGTCGACATCACAAAAAAATGGCGACTTGGATAAATTGACTTAATTCAGTTGGAGCTGAAAGTAAGCCATTTTCTGTGGGTGACATCACACTCACTCAGTCCAGCTCTCATGTACTGTACAGACAATGCTTCAAACAGAACATCTGAACTTTAGCCGATCACATTCCTATTGTAACTGGAGATACAGAATCACGTGTTCATTCTTTAAATCCTAACAAACCTAGAGTTTTTTTTGTGTGTGTTTAGATCTAAGCCACGACTGGTCTCTTCAAACCCCAGCACCAACAAGCTTTCACAGAAGCTTGGGGGTTCAGACCACTGCCCCCGCTGCTCCAAAGCTGTCTATGCAGCAGAGAAAGTGATGGGAGCGGGAAAGGTAAAGACTTCCTCAGAGACTGTGGATGTTTGCAGTCTAAGAGTATTTTTATGTGCATTTATAACAACCCCCAGAGCAAACACTTCTTGATTCCAGCAGGTTTCATGTTCTTCCTACAAACATTTTTGAACAAACATACAGAGGATGTTTTTTACATTTTTTTTTTAAATCATCAGTACACTTTATGAAATTAATCTAGTTGCAAAACGTATTTGTCAGTCGCACTGAATCATTCATAATCTGGTATGGATTTTCTGGAGCTCCAATCCAAGATCTTTCATCTGCACACACCTGAAAGATGACCAGATAGTTTTTCTGAAAGCCGCTGGACACAAAAAGATGAATTTCTCTGTTGACATAACCCACAAATGCTCACAGAGATAACTTCTGACAAAGTAATTCTTACATGGAAATGAAATAAAAACGCAACTTTGATTTGAAATAATTCAAAACAGAATCTAAAAAAACACAATGATGTCAGTAAATCGTTTTTCCTTGTAATGGAGATAAAGATAAAGCAGATCTCAGCCTCATGAAAAACGAAAGATTGTAAATATTTTAGGCAAACGGACATGTTAAAGTGTCTGGTAATTAACATGATGGGTGTCTTCAAAGTCCCACTCAACTATATTTCTATCTATTGTCACATCATCCCCTAGTGGTCTTTAGGATTATCATATGCAGTTTTTAGCCAAAATAAAAAAAACTGAGTTGATTTTTTACGTTTCATGCAGAGAGGCAGTAATTCATCAGAAATTCCCCTCTGGGTTGTGGACAGGATCGTTGGCATGAAACTAACCCCATGTTGATATCCCAGCATTCCTTTATGAACACTCTCCTGATTACAGCCCCTCCCACACCCCAAGCTAACATTATTGAGCTAACACCAAGCTAACATTAACTATCCAGTTGTACAATTTTGAGCCAGATACCAGCTCAGACGAGCAAAACAAAGACATTAATGGATCTGTTTGTCTGCAAGTGGATGCATCAGAATTGGAGCGGAGCAGGGAGACTTTGGCCCACCCATAGTTGTTGCATCACAAACCTGAGCTTTTTCAAACCGCTGGTTTTTATCTGCTCCTCATCCATCATGATTTAAATATATAGAAATACAGAAACAAACTAAAAGTGAATCAGAATCAAACAAAAACAAAAAAAAAAAATAAAAAAAAATCAAAAAAATCTGTTTAAAAAGTATTTGCAATGTAGAAAATACACTAGGTGGGTCACAAGCTTTGTGCTTTGCACCATTCTGATGCATCTCACAGACAAATAGATCCATTAACGTTTTCCATGACTTCATCTGAGCTGTTATCTGGCTCAAAACTGTACAACTTCATAGTTCTAATATTGCTCGTTGTTTTTGTTGCACCACTAATGTTAGGTTGGAGGTGTGAGGGCCTGTAATCTAGAGAGAGAGTGTGTGAACAGATGGATGACGGAAAGTGAGAGTGGGCTCACTCAGTGCCAATAGTTCCGCCCACAACTCAGAGGTGAATTTCTAATGATCTCCTGCTGCTCTGCATAAAAAATCTTAAAAACATCACCCTATGGTTTTCTATTTTGGCCTATAAACGGAATAATCATCATTAAAAGACCACTAGTGGGAACAGTTCTACAATAGACCAAAAGACAATGGAAGTGGGTCTTAAAGTTGAAGAATGGAAGGTCATGTTAAACTTGCCTAAACCTTTTTTACTTGTGTTGACGTGAACTCCTGTGTACAGGCGTGGCATAAATGCTGCTTCCGCTGTGCTCTGTGTGGTAAAAGCCTGGAGTCAACCACAGTGACCGACAAGGACGGAGAGCTGTACTGCAAAGGTTCCTAAGAACATCCATTTGTTTGTCTAAAGCAGCGCTGCTTGGAACTCAAAGAGCCATTTGATCTTCATTTCTTTTCAGTTTGTTATGCCAAAAACTTTGGCCCTAAAGGCTTTGGATTGGGGAACGCTGCCATGTTGGAAGAACGGGAGTGAAACCCAAACGAATGCTGACTTTGTGGAGACACTGACTTCAGTTTTCATCAGCTAATGACCACTAAAGAAGACAATGGGCATCCAAGACAGAAATGTTCTTAAATGATGGAAAAAAGAAAACAAACTAAAATCCTTTTTGAGTTCTGGAAGTGTAGAACATGTTTGTTGCATGATGTCCCAGGGACAAGCAGCATAATGGATCACACTTGAGAAATCATTAAAGATTCTTGTTACAGTCGATTCAGGCCTCCTTTAATTTGTGTGTCCACACCAATTATAGAAACAAGTGAACAACTAAAGCCATGAAAAGAAGTGTAGAAGTGTGTTAAAAGGAAAAGGTTTGCTAAGACACTGAAAGGACAGAACAGAGTAGTACAGAATTACAGGAAGATGCAGCAGAAGTTGAAGGTGGAGGTGAACAAATACTCCAACGACATGTGTTGAGACTTGTAGTTTGGACACAAAGGAGGAAGAGGCAGATCTGTACAGGTGAGGCAGAAACACAGAGATGAAAGGATGTGGAGCAGTTTAGGATGATCATGGACAAATGGCCTGGACCTTTGTAGCACTTTTCTACCTTCCTGGAAAGCCCTTTACAGTCAACATACTGACAACATATCTGTGAAGATGTGGAGGTGTTTAGGAGAGGTTAGAGAAGTTTCTGGCTAGGCTGTTTAACAAGAGCTTAAAGAGTGAGAGGATGAGGAGGAATGAAGAAGAGCAGTTCTAGTTCCTTTTTTAAGAAAAGTAGACAAGCAGAGGAATAAAGCTGATAAGTTACACAATGGAATTATGGGAAAGAGTAGTGGGAGCCAGAATGAGAGCATGTGAGCATCTGGGACCAACAGTACAGTTTCATAAAAAAAGAACTGTATTTGTTAAGGACATGTCTGAGAGCTAAAACTGGTGATCTGCAGGAAGCTGGTGGAGGAACATCTAGAAAGGTGGAGGTTTTGGAAAAGGAGAAGAATGAAGGTTAGCAGCAATGTAATGTAAGTAAATGACAGGAACTCAAGTGGAATGGTGAGGTTATAGGGAGCAGACAAGAAGCAGGTGAAGGACTTTACATTCTTAGGCTCAACACCTCACAGCAACGGGGTGAAGGCAAGAGATGAAGAGGCGTAGAAGCAGGCTGGAATGGGTGGAGGAAGGTTTTAGGTGTGTCATGGAGAATGAAAAGAAAAGTGTACAAGACTGTGGTGAGAGCAGCCATGTTGTTGGCTTAGACTTAGAGACTGCTGCAGAGAAAAAAGGCAGAGCTGGATGCAGCAAAGACGAAGATGTTCTCTTTGGGAGCGACCAGGACGGATAGGATCAGAAATTAATCTTTCAGAGGAACAGATCATGGCAGATGTTTTGGATACATTAAGAGGAGGGACAATGAGGATGTTGGTAAAAGAATGCTGAGGTTGGAGCTTCTCAAGAAGCTGGTTGGTGTAAACAAGGACAATGCAGAGGAGAGTAGATTTAGGCAGAGGATTTGATGTGGTGCCACATTCAGGGAGCATCTGGAAGGTAAAGATTTGGTTGGTGATAAATTAGTCCTAATCCAAAAACAGGCACAAAGTTGCTTTATTGAAACTTCATAGTGGTTGTTATTAAACACATGCAACTTTTACAAAAGTCATAAAACCATCTTACACATACAAAGATTGTTTTTAAATGTCAGAATGGATGATAAAAATAGGCTTTAGATTTTCCACCATATATAAATAGCACATACTTTCAAATACAGTTTAGGCCTTTAATGGTTATTCCTCCACGTTGTCATGGATCTTACGATCCTTTTCCTCACTTCGGTCAAGTGTAAGGCAGCAGCAGTCTGTACAGAGATCGGCTGAATGAGTCCACGTGTTGCTTTGCATTCCCACAGTACCACACCATCCCTGTGATAGGAACCAGCATGTACAAAAATAAATACATTCTGTGCGTTTGGTCCATAACCAGAGTCTGACCCTGAGAGAGGAGGAGGAGGAGGAGGTCAGACCATGTTGGTTTGATCAAACAAAAACTGGTCACACTGAGGCGGTGGCTGCTGCGTCCAGTCTATAACAGCTGGCTTGCAGAATCCACAACAACGCAGCTGAAAGAAGGACACCAGGTTCTGCACCACACCCATGCTGTAAGAGGAGGAGCAGAGGAGAACACAGGACGTTTTTGAACCAACGGTCATTAAAACCAAGATTCAAACAACTGCCAGAAAGCCGTCCTTGCAGTTTCACAAACATTAGAGCACATGAATTAAAGACCCAACTCCAGTGAATATGGTGCTTTTCATATGTTCTTGTAGAATTATTATTTTATTTTCCTGTGTTTAGTGACACAATAATGCACTTTTTATGTATTTTTTAATATTATTTATTATATTATTATTATATATATTTAGTTGTAAGTATTAATATATGTTGTTTTAATGTATAAGTTTTGCACAGGCCAGAAACCACTTTTTGAATTCCATTATACTTGTGACAGTAAAGATCTATCTATCTAGTTGTTACAAACAAACTTCAATGAGGGGGCCACAAACTCCCTGCTCTGCTCCATTCCAATACATCCACGTGCAGACAAATAGATCCATTAAAGTCGTAATTTATCTTGTCTAAGCTGGTACTGGCTAAAAACTGTAAGGCTGGATATCTCTGATTTCGTTTTTGTTCAACCCACCCATTTTTGTTGCTCAGCTAATGCTAGCTTGAGGGTTGTGACTGACTGTAAGCTAGTGGGAGAGTGTGTAAACAAAGAGATGATGGGAAATAAACGCAAGCTTACTTTGTGACAACAGACCCGCCCACAACTCAGAAATGAATTTCTAATGAACTGCTGCTCTGTCCTATCAAATGACAGTTTGTTTTTTTATTTTGGCTAAAAACTGCTTAATCATAATTGCAAGACCACTGGGAACACAACTTAACAATAGTTTAAAAGATTATTGGAGTGGGACTTTAAGCACGATGAAGTCCTTCTTTTATTGTTTGATTCAGATGGACCAGCTATGAACCTCGGTCTAAAATTACTGTATTTACATCCTATAAGGCACACTTAACAGCCTTATCTATGGATTAATTATGGTTGTGCTTACTGATGTCAAAGACATTTTGAGAGGTAACATGGCACTCTGTCAAAATGTTTGGTTGGGTGTTTCTGAGGATAAGCTGGCACAGCTAATATATAACTGTGTTGGGCTGTTTTTTTTACATGTTACTAACGAGGTTGGATCTTATTGTAGTCACAGTAATGTTTGTTTTAGCGGTAACAGTCCTTTTTTAAAAATATTGTAAAAAGGTAGGTGTTTTGTGAATAAGAGAACATAGCTAACGCTTCTAACACCGCTAACGTTTCTAAGACGGCTAATGCTTCGAACACGGCCAAGGCTTCAAACACGGCCAAGGCTTCAAACACGGCCAAGGCTTCAAACACGGCCAAGGCTTCAAACACGGCCAAGGCTTCAAACACGGCCAAGGCTTCAAACACGGCCAAGGCTTCAAACACGGCCAACGCTTCAAACACGGCCAACGCTTCAAACACGGCCAACAAAGGTTGGTGGTATTTCCAATTTTAGTAGGAACATCATGCCTTCAGATCAATTAGCAGCGCAAGTTACACTGTTTACTTTTTGTCGGATTTTAAATAACTAAAATACCTCCACACATGGGCTGAAATTTAACTTTTGAGTCACTGGCTAAGTTGACCGGTAGATAATTTAAAAAATCTACCGGCCAAGCATACATTTTACTGGATAAATTAAAACACTATTTTGCACAGAAATATTTTAGACATTATATTTTTTGAACTTTTTCCTGATTCTTTTTAGAAAATGACATTGTATAAAAGTCATGTATAAATGGTATAAACTCGTCTTTGCTGTTATCTAACTGTAAACTCAAATTCAAACATGTGGAGAAAACAAGGACAGATTTACTAGAGATAATTCTGCCTCCAGATGATCACATTTTAGATTAAATCAAAACAAAAAACAGCCCTAACAGTATAATGTTTTGGGTTATTGTCATTATATATCATTATTGAAATTAAAGCTGCAGCTTTAAGGAGGTGGGAGGATTCAGCACAACATCTGAAAGTTTTCAGTGTAACACAGACTCTGTTTGCTACACAGACGCTGGTAAAACAGGGGATTCAGTTCTGTTATTAGTTAGAACATACAGTTTTTATGAATGTCCTATGAATTAATCTTGTTTTATTTATTCTCAACGTCTTAAAGGCCGATCTGTGAAAACACTGTCCAACTTTAAACTGGTCTGTGATTACATATTGGTGGAGAGGCAACAGCTAGTTAGAATAATTAGCATCATAGCATTAGCATCTAACAACAGCGCTGTCTCCAAATCAACACTCTTGTAGGTCTAGCAGCTTTATCCTCCAGTTCTGACTGGATTCAGTTATAAATCGCCGGATGTTCCACTGCTTCAATTGAGAGAGAAAAAAAAAGCAAAATCAATAGTTTTTGTTTTATCGCCAAGCCCTACCGGTAAGCTCTACTTGTAAGCTAGCTTTTGTTTTGTCGTCGTTATCCAGTTAAACCCACACACAAAGGGAGCAGGTGGGAGCAAAACATTCACAACATTTGACTTACTTGAAAGGATTCTGTTTCAGAGAAGCAGAATGTCTGAATTTCCTTTGTTGGAACGTTAAGGTGCTGATTTCTGCTGAAGTTATTCCCAGGAACGCGATCTACACAAAAAACCACAACAATTGACCACAGATCATCAAATGTTGCAGAAAAAAAGAACTAAATAACACCATTATAGATGTTTGGATCCTTTATAGATCTCTCAACCAAAAATGAGAATAGTCCAACTTTCATAGAAAATACATAACTAGAACAAACACTGATCCCACTTTTAGCTCATAATCACATGATATTGATAGAAACTGACATCCAAACTAAACTACCTGATAGAGTTGGATCATCAAGACTATGGTAGACCAGCAGGTGTGATAAAGAGAGAGTAGGAAGATGGCGAGCACCCAAGGAGAGCAGCCCACCAAGCCTGAAGCCGCGTTCCACACGCCCTGATCCTTATAATGGAGTGAACAGTGAGCGGACCAGTCTGAAAACACACAGTGTTACTGAACAGTAAAAAAAAAAAAAAAGAAACTGGTTGTTTAACACTGCTGTGCACACAAACTCACAGGAGGCGCAGCCGTACAGCATCCAGCACCCCGTCAGCGCGAGCGAGAGCAGAAACAGGATGAAGAAATGGTGGTTCCTCGCACCTTCAAGAACAAAAACACTTTCTGTCATCACAACAAACCCTCATGGTAACGGTAAAGACCCATACTGATGAAAATGGTGTTTTTAACATGTTCTTGTGGCATTTTTCTAATGATGGAGGACAAATATAAAAAAGAACTAAGCACAACCCTTGAGAACTCAACAACAGTTTTCTTTTGGGCTATTAAAGTTAATTAAACAAATGTGTTTTTTGGGAAACAGCAATTACCAGAAACCAAAAAAAAACAATCTCAAGGGATAAACTACATCTTTGAGCATTTCTTTATTTTGTCCTTTATGTCTTTCAAATCGTAAATCAGGAGCAGACAAAAAAGCGTAGTTTTAAAAAAATCGTATTTGTGATGTAGAAAATACACTCAGTGGCCCACAAGTTCCCTGCTAAATTAATGGAGAGGGGAGAGAAGGGGAAGGGAAGGGAGGCGGCGTTGCTCCATGCCAGCACTCCCGCCACCTACTCAGAGGTAAATTTCTAAAGATCTTCTGCTGCTTTGCAGACACCAGGTCTAAGAAAACGACAAAAGTTTTATTGGTTTTGGCTAAACAGCATCATCATAATGAAGAGACCACTGGGAATGATTTGAAAAAAGATCAAAATATGTTCAGAGTGGGACTTTAGGAAGAAGATGATCAAAAATGTCCAGTAGAAATACAAAATAGCAAATTAAATACCAATGTTTTAAAGGTATATTTAATATATTTTCTGTTGAAAATATGTATCTTTTACACTTTAACCCGTGTATTATTAATAAAAAATCTTTTAAACTTTCTTTAGGAATGTCAACATCACAGCAATTTGAAAAAAATACAGCGCAACTCCACGGCATCGCCACAAAAAATATGGATAAGATCTGAAAAGGAAGCAGCTCAGAAGGCAGAAACATATGAACTGGAGAGCAAATGGCTTCACCAGTTCCATGCGTTTTCTTTGTGCCAAATAAAAAACCCGTTTTGGTGAAGTGACAAAAGAAAACTATGTTTAGATGCTGCTGTCAACATCAAGAAGACATCCAGCTTAATTTAGGCCCATATATAAAAAAGAAAGAAAAAAGCCTGTCTGTTAGCGGCATGTTACTGATTAAAGCCAACTGGGAATTGACCCATACAGGTGCTGTGTGTTTTTGGGTTGTTTGGCCTTTAGAGGGTTGTAGAAAGGTGCAGCATCTTAAGAGGAGCGCAGCTGTGTCTTGCAGTTCACTTGAGGCTCGTATGGCCACCTTAAGGGGTGTCATGAAAATGGAATGTCCCATTGTCCTGTTTGTGGTAAGTGTATCATGAAGTATTTGTAAGGTAAAGTTACACAATTATGATGTATGGATGTTGCTATCATTGGGTGCCCTTACCCCACACTCTAACTGTTAGCAAAGTGTGAGTACTGGCTCCTTACTTGTCAGGTGCAAAGGCTGCATGCATGGGCTGTGCAGGTGATACATAAGTGACATAAGATGCCCGTAGAATGTGAACAAAAACTACACTCTGATTGTCTAATTTCCTAACAGTCAGGTTGTACGTAAGGAGCGCACACTTATCACTTGAACAGTGCTAATTGATTAATTAATTGTTAGATTCCAGAATATGGACTTCTCTGTTTTTATATTTACATGTAACTTTGGTCCTTAAAAGTAGACATCCTCAGTAAGGTTTTGTATAAAGATGAACATCTTGCATTTGAGCAGATCATATAAAATAGAAAGTGCTTGCGTGTCATACCAATACAGGTGTTAACCCAGATAGAGTGGTGGTCCTGCTTTGCCACACAGGCATCACAGCTGAAACAGTGGTTAGCCCTCGCTGGCTTCCTCACCTGCAAACACCACAATCACGTTAACAACTACGTTGCTGTCATTTTCATTAATGTGTGTTTTGTGCTATCAGTCTCACCATACAAGAGGTGCAAAATATCCTTGGATCCAAAAAGCCAGCTTCAGCCAACACCACCACATTCTAAAACAGGCAGAACACAACTGGGTCACACAGTGGTCACAGTTGGGATGTCTGAGGTTACGTCAGCCTGCAAGTCTTTACTGGCTTCCCACCAATTTCTTCTTCTCTTCTGTTGTTCTGATGAAACCAGGGTCTGACCTGCAGGTCCGGATGTAGTAGTAAAGCAGCGCAGTTGCACTCAGAGTGAAGAGAATCTGAGCTGTGCTGCTCAGCCCATGTGAAGGGGTGAGGTTAAGGAGCATTCTGCCCCAGGAAGAGAAATGAATCCATCTGAAACTAGCTAAAAACTGTGGAAAAAAAAAACTTTCTGTACTTTAAAGTAGAAATAAGTATTTTTATAAAAAATATTTCTCAAATTGAAACTTTCTAAAACGGTTTAAAAACATTGTTTCTACAGTTCATTGGAGAAATAAAAATGTTGTAACACTGGTATGCCATATGTTAGAACTAGCTAAAAAACAAGGTATAAACAGTTTCTGCAGTTCAAAGTTAAAAATATAGTGCTGTCAATCGATTAATAAAAATGAACCATATTAATCACACTTTCGGATTGGGATTAATTGTGATTTTCCACAATGATTTACTAGGTACATTTTATACAACAATATGTGGCTTTTAAACCAAAAAATGTATGTATTTATTTATATTGAAACAAAAATTAAGAAATTTTAAAAAATAAGAAATTAACAAATTTTTAAAAAAGTTAAAAATTGTTTTTCTTTTTATATTGGTAAAGCATGAAGTTATGCTTCATAATTAATGCACTCCCTCTACATATTTATAAGCAGTGCATTTTCTGAATGTACTCTGCTGGATTTTTTAGCACAAGTTGCTGTCAGCAAAAATTCTGAGAGTCAAGACTGCCTCCTTGAGGAAACTAGCCTTAACTGCAGAGACCATCAGTCTTCACTGGAAAAGTTCTCCGGGGCCCGTGCACAGCTTCTTTTTTAACTAACCTGTCTTTGCTGGGTCAGGATACCTGAAGAACCAGCAGGACACCGGTCCTCAAGGACTGAAATCCAATATCGCTGATTAAACCATCATCTAAATACTCAAAAGGATATCTGGCAGAAACCAGAGCAACCAGGTAACGAGCATCCAGAAAACTGAAGCCAACAGAGTTGAAGCTGGTAGGAGAGACTGAAAGTTGGAATTCTGGAAAGTCCTGTTTGGCACAAGCACAGTTTGTTTCAGACAACCAGGTGCTTTGAAGGCTGTCAAGAGTCAATACAGAAAGAGCAGAGAGTGGGTGTTCACACCTTGACACCAGCTGGGATACGCCAGTGACACAGGCCAATAGGATTGTTTTGAGTAACCAGGACTCCGAGTTCAAATTGAAGATGGCGCCAACGCATCCAAACACAGCGATGCAGTACAGGAGGTGCAGAAAAGCCTGAGGAGGAAAACCAACACTGATGAATATACCCAGAATTCTGATGGTGAGGCTCTGAGCTCTCACACACCCTGTATCTGTTGACAATCCGTGCACAGCGGGAATTCGAGCGAATTCTCTCCTGTTTCACATGGTTGAGAATGTGGATCAGCAGCGGGCTGTGCACTTGGTGAGCCAGGTCAATGGGCGTGTGACCCTAAACAACAGACAAAAGGAGTTACTTCTGATGAACATACATGCAGAAATGCACTGAGAAGTAAAAAAAAAAAACAAAGGTATCAAACACACCCTGATGCACAGCAAGCGCCTGAACACATCCTCACCAGAAGCTGTGGTTTTACATCATGCAAAAAGGACAACAACACTCAGTTCTATCTACACTGTTGACATCATTATATTCCTGTTGTCATTACATACAGCGGGGATCAAAAGTTTGGGCACCCCAGGTTAAGTGTTAGATTATTGTTCTTAAAGAACCCAAGGAAAGACTGAAACATCTCCTAAAGGCATCAGTTTACAGATGAGACAAATTGTTTAAAATGACAAAAAAAATTAAGCTTTTTTTTTCCATCATTTATTTTTTCAAAACAACAGGGAAAAAAATAATGGCGTGTGCAAAGGTTTTGGTACCCTGCAGAGATTATAGTATGCATCGCTTCCTTTGCAAAAGCTGAGACCTGACAGTGTCATGGATTGTTCACAATCATCGTTTGCAAAGACCAGGTGATTTCAATCTGAAAGATTGTAAATAATCTGAGTCATGTGACCTTACCGCAACAATCACCATCATGGGTTCTTCAAGCAGTTGTCCAGAACAATGAAACTGAAAATATCCTCTGTTCAGAATGTCATTAGAAATGACAGTCAACAGGAAGAGTGGGAGTTAAAGCAAAATCTGGAAGACCCAGAAAAATCTGAGACAGAGCAGCTCTCAGCATTGTGAGAAAAGCAAATCCAAACCAACGTTTGACTGCAGCATCCCTCCAGAAAGACCTGCAGACTCTGGAGTTGAGCTGCACTGTTCTACTGTCATTAGATACTTGATGGAAGAGTCATCAGAAGAAAACCTCTTCTACGTCCTCACCACTAAATTCAACGTTTGAAGTTCACAAATGAACATAGAAACAAGTCTGATGCATTTTGGACACAAGTTCTGTGGACCGACCAGCTTCAGATGGAACTTTATGTTCGCAATGATCAAAAAATACGTTTGGAGAGGAAAGGAAGCAGTGTGGAACAGACATCCCAGAAATCTCAAAGAACTGGAAGACTTTTGGAAAGAAAAATAAATGAAGAAACTTCAAACGAGAATTCAGAGACTCTTGGCTGCAAAAACGTTTAGAAGCTGTGATACTTGCCAAGAGGGGGCAGTACAAGGTACTAACTCAACTAAGTCAAGTTTTTGCACACACCATCACTTTGCTTTCTGTTATTTTAAAAGGTTAAATGATGGAAATGAAGCCTCATTTTTGTTGACATATTAAAAGAATGTTTCATCTGTAAACTGATGCCTTTAGGAGATTTTTTTAATCTTTCCTTCTGTACAATCATAGAACTTTTTTCTTGGGATGCCCAAACTTTCAATCCCCACTGTACAAGCTAAAATCCCAAAGATTGTGGGGTCATAATTGTATCCAAGAGGCCTTAGTCCCTGCCGCCCTTCCGTGTAGAAAAGTGCTAACCTCACCAGAGGTGACTCGCACAAAAAAAGTTCTAGATCACTCTGTGAGCCCGTGGAGCAAAAATGTTCATAGACATTTTATTTCTGGGTATTCTGCGGGCGACAGATTGCAGTAAATACTTACAAACTTATAAAGGGTATAGCGCTTCATTACACACCAGGCATGTTTTGTGCGTTTAAGAGCACACTATACCTGGTTTCATGAATGTGCTTTAAGCATTCATTGTTCACACCAAACAAGCCGGTGGGGAGCAGCAACCAGCTTAAGATGAACCTTTTAGCTCATTCAGCATTCAGCCAACTCCCTGACAAACTAACTAAACTAAATATATACCCCGCCTTTATGAATCAATAAGAAAATTCTCAGGACATTGACTGTGTGCAGCCCTCCATCACCCCAGCTTTATAGATGTGAGTCTTGTGTGTCGTACATTTATGTTTTCCGCCTCCACACTAGCTCCAGCCTCCAGCAGCACGTGGGCAGCATCCACATTTCCTGCCAAAACTGCACAATGCAGGGGCGTGTTCCTGTTCACCTTGTCCATGGCACTCACTGAGGCATTGTTCTTGATAAGAAAGTTTGTGGGTTCAGGTCTAGGCAGGAAAAACAATGGGAGGAGACACAAAAATGATTTCAAAAGCTTCGCTTCAACTTGGGGATTTTTTTTCCATTTTTTTTTAAATGAGTACAATTGAAAATCAACACAATAAACATTGGGATTAAATACCGTACATCTTCCAATAATGGCCGGTCTCTAATAGACGCCAGTCTCCAGTAAAAGTCGGGTGTAACAGGCGTTAGTTGTAATAAACGCCGGTCTCTCATGGTGGCCGGACTCCTTTAAGACCCCCCCCCCCCCGTGTGCTTCCTACTGAGGCAGGCAGAGGGTGGAGGCTGGCTGTCTGTAGCATTCAGCCAGTGCAGCATGGATCGCAACATTTTGGCTCATTTCATTTTGTTTAAACTTTTGGAATATACCAAAGAACATTCTGGTGACGAATCTGAACCACATTTTGGGATGAATCCTAAACATATCAGAGAATGTTTCAAGCAGATGGATGGAGGAGCAAAGGAGCAAAGATGGCAGAAAGAAAAGGAGCAAACCCATTTCCTAGTGTTTATAGTGGATCAATCCCTGGATTCTCCTGAACTTCAGTCATTTCTTACCCCCTGGATCCCTTTCGTGGCAGCAAGATTTCTGGAACCATCCAGTCTGCTCCTGTTGGACGAAGGCGGTACACTTTAGAGCTGGAGCTCGCTTTGCCGCCACCGGGGAGGAGGTGGCAGCCAGACAGAGAGCCAGCGTGGGACGGGAAAGCAGTCTGCTCGATCCTACTGAACTTTAGTTATTTCAATGCCTCTAGCCTGCAAGCTCCGTGTAGCTAGCGGCTAAAAACATTAGCTGCTAGCTCCGTGTAGCTAAAACATTAGCTGCTAGCTCCATGTAGCTAACGGCTAAAAACATTAGCTGCTAGCTCCATGTAGCTAATGGCTAAAAACATTAGCTGCTAGCTCCATGTAGCTAACGGCTAAAAACATTAGCTGCTAGCTCCATGTAGCTAACGGCTAAAAACATTAGCTGCTAGCTCCGTGTAGCTAAAACATTAGCTGCTAGCTCCATGTAGCTAACGGCTAAAAACATTAGCTGCTAGCTCCGTGTAGCTAGCGGCTAAAAACATTAGCTGCTAGCTCCGTGTAGCTAAAACATTAGCTGCTAGCTCCATGTAGCTAACGGCTAAAAACATTAGCTGCTAGCTCCATGTAGCTAATGGCTAAAAACATTAGCTGCTAGCTCAGTTTAGCTAAAACATTAGCTGCTAGCTCCATGTAGCTAATGGCTAAAAACATTAGCTGCTAGCTCAGTGTAGCTAAAACATTAGCTGCTAGCTCAGTGTAGCTAAAACATTAGCTGCTAGCTCCATGTAGCTAACGGCTAGAAACATTAGCTGCTAGCTCCACGTATCAGTTCTGAGGTGAATCCGCAGAGAGGCTGCAGAAAGAAAGAAAAAGAACAAGCCTGGTTTCCTGGTGAGCAGAGAAAGCAGCAACAAATTAGAAGAACTGGTTTGAACATGGATTACTGAGCAAAGGAAAAGGTGCGCGTGTTTCCTGGAAAATGATCGGCATGAAAGTGAGACTGATTTTTGATACGGAGATTGACGTTCACAGCCAGTGCTAGTCAGAATAGAATACAATCTTCTCATCATGTCAATAAATCCTGAAATGTTCATCTGTTATTTTCTGCATATTGTGATCGAATTTTGCGCAAAATGAACCCTTGAACCATCACCCTTCTGTCTGTGATGGAATAAAAGCGGATTTTCCAATAGACACCGGTCTCTAATAAACGCCCAGGCTACTTTTGGAAGATATACGGTACAACCACTTTTTGATGTAAGCCGCATCTATGT
The DNA here is from genome assembly GCA_014656515.1 of Oryzias celebensis. Taxonomy (NCBI): domain Eukaryota; kingdom Metazoa; phylum Chordata; class Actinopteri; order Beloniformes; family Adrianichthyidae; genus Oryzias; species Oryzias celebensis. The sequence continues at coordinate 26,582,047 of BNCR01000003.1, read as the reverse complement.
GAAGCACTGACCCAATAATCTTCTGGGCTGCCAACATCAGCGGAGTCTGTCCGTTACCGTCAGGCTCATCAACCTCCTGATCCAGGAGCGCCACCAAAGGAACATTACACAGAATTAGAATCAAATCATTCCAGCATCTTTTTGGAACTGTCCAGATGCTGACCTGTCCTTTAGCCATAAGGTAAGCAGCTATAGCCATGTGCTGGAAGAGGATAGCCAGGTGGAGACCACGGTAACCCTCTCCGTCTGAGATTGAAGGATCTGCTCCATATCTCATCAGCTGGATCACCATGGGGAGGTGGCCTTGCCTGGGAGGGGAGGGGTTAGGGTTCATTTAAGTCAACCTAACCCTGACTATGCATCTGAAATACTTGAAGCAGCACCTTATGGCCCAGTGAAGAGGGGTCGAGTTGAGATCTCCACCAAGCTGATCAATGATCGCCCCTTTGGAAATATAGTATCTAAGAAAAAAACAGAGAGGTCAGTGTATACAATACTCTGAATAAGACTTTATGGCAGATAAGATTTTGAATTCTCAGTATTGTCTTTACTTGTCTATTTTCAGAGAATATTCTAAATATTTGACGTTAGCAGTTGAATTTCTGATGCAATACTCTGTTAGAAAATCTCAGGAAAATATAAACAATGAAACTTCAAATAACGTCACAAGTAGGGAAGTAAGGGCCCGGTCACACCGCCCAAACTTTGCTGGAGCGTTCCTGGAGCGGTGGAAAAAAATCCTCAGCGCTCGTGACCGTTCATCACTGTTTAACAAAAGTTGGCTTCCGTTAAAGCAACGCCGCACACGCTCGGCCACCGCTGATGTTCCTCGAGGGTCCCTCCCACCGCTCCAAAAGTTTTGAGCTGCACAAAATATTGCGAGCGGTGAGGAGAGGTCCATTCTCCGCTCCGGTAAAGTTCACCCGCGCTCCACCGACGCCCCGTCAAAGTTTGGCTCCATTAGACGCCAGTCAGTGGACACTTGGGTCCGCTAGACCAAAGCAGAAATCTGGAACGCTGGATCACCGCTGCTTCACCAGCGCTGCACTGGCGGCAATTAAACGTTGCACAAACGTCGGTAGAGCGGACACGGCGTTGCTGGAACGTGCCGGCCGTTGAAACAGCGATCCATGGCAGCGATGAACTTTGATGTGGTGTTGTCATAGCGGAGCCGGAGCGGGACCGGTAACTGGCCAAAAACACGGGGAGAAATGGACATCGAATTAGCCCATAAACTGCATCACCATGGATCCTGAGAGACGCCCTGAGAACACCTTATGCCTACGCTGCAGCAACCAACGCTACATCAACGCTCGCTAGAGCTCGCTGCCGCTAAACCAATGCTACAGCTACACCGGCTTTAGCGGTGCATCGCTACACCGTTGGCGTAGCGATGCACCGCTACACCGTTGGCGTAGCGATGCACCGCTACAGCCAGTGACGCTACACCGTCGGTGCAAGGTAATGAGCGTTGTCTAAATTCGGCGCCGCTCCGGGTACGTTCCAGCAAAGTTCGGGTGGAGTGACCAGGTCCTAAAGAGTACCCGAAAAACTGGGATATTTGCGATCTGTAACTGAAAAAATGATCACAAGTATTTGTGATGCAGTAAAGTATAGTAAAAAGACACTTCAGACAATGAAATTATTGAATAATGTTGGTTTTTAAGAATATAAACTAAACAAACCGAATGTGCTACTGACTGCAGAAGTAAGTACATCTTCAAAGTAAAGTGTCAGTGAAGGCTCTCATTTTCATTTTGATACAAGAGTATCAAGTATTATTCAAAAAAATATAATAACTGTTTTATTAAGAATATTTTTGAAAATCTCACAATCAATAATGGGACGTCATATGACTATCTGCTAGCAAGGCGGAGACATCATTCTTAAAAATGTCATCTAATATTTTTGGAGTTTGCTGGCATTTCTACTAGTGTTATCAAACCCATTTGTCCAAATAATCCCAATAATAAAATTAAAAAGACATCGGAATGATCGTTTACAGAGTCAAAAAAACGGAGCAGCAGCTCTTACTTGACCAACTCTAAGCGGTTGTTGATGGCCGCCCAGTGCAGCAGGGTGACGTTTTCCTTGTCCGGTTGCCTGATGTCATATCCTGCTTCCACTAGTTCCTTACAGCGCTCAAGAATCCCAAACCTGGAAAGATCAGGCAGATAAAAGGCGAACATCTTTTAAAAGAATATTGGTACTTTGTGAGAATGATATGCAAAATAATAATGCTGCATTTTTCAGCAGTTTCACATTGAAACCCTAATTTTATGTTTGGGTGGGGGTGGGGCCTGTTGTTCTTTCATTGTTTGTTATGACAAATGTTCAAAATCAACTGAAACTAAACCAAAAATTAAATGTCAGTAAACTGCTCTTATTTAGTTCAGAATACACCAATAAAAAACACTACACTGACAACAGGAACATTTTTCAAGACTTTCCTGCACACAGATGTGAGGCTGGGTCTCCACCAACAGTCACACGCAAATTCATCTGAGCCAAACCCACAAATTCAATCTACCCAAAAAAAAGACGTCCATTTGTTGAGTTAGAACATTTCATCTGCCTCTATCCTTTCTGGGAAAAAAACATATATATAATCTCCAAAACATTGTACAATTATGCCTATTATTTAAATGGTGCAAAGAAAAGGTCCACATGGGCAACCAGATTATCACAAAGAGGAGATGATCAAATAAGGAACAGCTTAAAACAGAAAACAAAGATTGTCAAAAAAAAAAAAGAACTTTTTCAAAGAAAAATTGACAACATTTTTAAACTAAAAAGTGCACATTGTAAAATTGAAAGAAACACCTACGCTGTGGGGAAAAAAAAAAACATAAATTTGAGAAAGACTATATAATTTACATGTTAAGAAATCCTAAAAACGTGACCAAAACAATCCATATAAATTAGCAGTTCTGGTAGTACCAGAACCCTTACTTTATTGGGTTTTTTTAGCTACCAGAACATGACTTTGATTACTTGATGTCAATCAGGTCTCAATAGCCAATGAGCTCAAAGCTCCCTCCCACCCCCACCCCCCACATAAAATGAGGCTCAACGACGAAAAAAAAGAAAAGAAAATTCTGCATTAAAACTGTAAATATAGAACTGAAGGCAAAGAGGGAGAGAAAAAAACAGTTGAAAATACAAAACAGTTATTCTTTCACGTTATTTTTATTTGGTAATAGTTTATAGTTTTTTTTATGCAAGCTTTCAGCTCTTCAAATTTGAATTGTTTTTATTTAGTTTTCAACATTTCTTTTTATATTTGCAATGAAAGCTTTCAAGTTTACAACCAGTTTCAAAGTGTCTTTTTTTATTTAGAATTTCTTCTTTCCTGATTGAACTCCATGTAAACCCGGCCCACTGACTGCTGAAGCAGCCCTACGATGGCGGAGCCAGAAACAGCGGAACACTCACTGTGTGGCTTTCACGATGTCCCAACTGCTGCTGTCGTCCATGTGTGGCCGCTTTTTCGGCAGCGGAACAACATCCATCATCTGATCCATGCTTTTGTCTGCGTGACAATAAGCAGGCGTGAACAGGTTACCCATCCCGGCAAACGCTGCCGCTCTTGGCCCGTGACTATGAGCGTGGCCATCGTGGCCGTGGTGACAGCTGTCATGCATGTGGTTGTGCCCCTGTGACAGAAACACACGTTTGCAATTATTAAAACTGATGATTCTCAAACAGTAGAGTTAGCTTTTTTTAACTGACAAAGATTCTTTGACATTTCCTGTCAGAGGACTTGGGTTTTTATGGTTTTATTTAAAGACCCCGCTCTGGAATGTAGAGTTAGGGTCACTATCTCACAAAAAAGAACCGGTGTGCTGAGGCTGCCCAGCCCTGGTTTAGAACCAACACCCTGCTTGCCCAACAGCAACAACAGTGTTTAAAGACTCACTCAGATCATTTATTGATCTATTCTAAAGTAGTCTTAATTACGATTATGCCTTTTGAGTCGTTTTCTGGTTTCTGTACTTGTGAGTGTGTGTAATTTTGTTTCTCATAAAATACATTTTATATTATGTAATTATCGAGCATATCTGATTTAAAAAAGTGGGAAAATGTCCAGTTTTCACCAGATATTATTCACAATCTAAATTCAAAGCGAATGATAAGACAACTCTGCTGACCCAGCATTCTAGCAGCATTTAAATGCATCATTTACACAAGAATCCCAGTTGTGTGGAGTGTGTGTGTGTACTTTTTAAAGATTCTGTGTGTAGTTAGTTTCAAGCTGCTGTAAAGGTGTGCGTGTGTACGTTGCATTTTGTGTACACGACAATACACAATTGCAAGCCCCCAGCCCCCCACACCGCCTGTCTAACATTACTGGTGCAACAACAATGGCGGGTCTTTAAACAGGAAGACTCGATTTGCTGGAGTTCTGTTTGTATCCGTGGAAAACGGGACCGACAGGTGATGGTCCAACAGGCAGGTGAACCTCCTCAGAAGAGCACTGCAGTTACACAATCACAGGTGGGGATGGGGGTGCACGCGGAAACGGCTGACGAGCGCGCGCTGTCAAACAGCAAAACCGAACCTGACCGACCGAACCGCCTACCGTGACGTGGCGGGGGTGAAGTGCCGCGGCTAGGGGGTTACTTGGATGTAATTTCAGAAATGTAGCGTCTCGTAGGTTCGTCTCTTCCCGTGGCGGCCGGTTCGATTCTAGACCGTCTGTACGCGGTTTCCGCTTTGTAGCACACAAGCTAAACGTGACCACCAGGCTGCTAATGCTAACACTCCACACAGCGGCGACACGAAAACATTCTACTAAGCATCACTTCACAGATCCAGCTCTAGTTCTACGTGGAAAATAAAAACTAAACAGAGTTACGTTCTCGTCTTCATTCCAGTCCATCCTTACGTGAAGGCACGTCGCCAAACTTCCGGGTACAGCAGGAGTCAGCGGAGGACTTCCGTCGAATACTTTTCAAAATAAAATAAAAGTGTACCTATCCAGGCCAGTGACTGTTTCTGAGAACTGGAAGGAGTATGGCTGTATGCCAACCCTGGTCCCCAGAAGCCACAACCTTTCCTGTTTTCCAGCTCTCCCTGGACCGCTGACCACCTACAACAGGTGTGTTGAGTCAGTCAGGATGTGGAATCACTTTAATCAGCAAACCAGGAGCAAGCTGGGCAGGTAGAGTGGAAAACAGGCAAGGTTGTGGCTTTTGAGAATCAGGGTTGGCCTGCCCTGCAAACGAACTGGACTGACTAAAATGTGGAATACCCTTGGATTTTCCCGACAATTACGGCAGAATCTGCCCATGGTTGCACATGAAGTGACCATTCAAGCCCAGTTGAAAAAGAACCACAGAGCTCTATTTTAGATTGTTTGTTTTATTGTTATGTCATAAAGAAGGATGCAATTTGACAAAAACAGAGAAGATCAGGCAGAATGGAGTTAATAGGGAGGTTTTTTCTTTGACACAAGTCATGTCTGGAGTAGATTATCACCCAGGATTATTGTGATCCGTCTGTCAGTTCAACTATCAAAGGAACTAAAAGTGTTTGCTTTCCGCAACTTTGGTTCTTCATTTCGTCTATTAAAAGAGCACAGATAAAAACATTTTATTGTCACTGAAATGACAGTCTTAACAAAAAAAAAGAAACAAAAATCCAAACTTTCGGGCGGGTGAGCTATGGGTGCTGCGGCTCAGTTGGTACGGCCTATAGAGAGACGTTAACAGGAACGGCAGCATCTTAAGGAGAACCCAGATGTGTTTTGCAGTGTCCTTGAGGCTTGTATGGCCACCGCAGGGGACATCATGAAACAGTGTAACAGTGCACTTGTAATGATTATGTGAGTTACAGGCACTTTATGACATCTGAGTGATGCCATCCACACTCTAGTCATTAGTCAGGTGTTCATACTAGCTACTTACTGACCGTGTGCAGAGGCTTCATGTACGGCAGGTGATATGTTAGAGCCTGCAAGAGGATGTCTACACAAACTACACTGTCTATTCTCTTTATTTCTAACAGTCAAGTTGCACACTTCTCACTTTAACAAAACTAACAGGCTCATTGTGCAGTCCATAGGGTTTGAGGTGTTGAAAAAAGGAATATGATGTGTCTGTGTGCCCTTTTTCAGTCCCTTTACCTATTTCTGCCACAGTCTGTTGCTCGCAGCTAACAGAAAAGGTGCATGAACGTTTTCACTTTACAGGCTCACCGAGTGGCCTACGACCTTGGTATATTTAATGAAGGTCACCTGCATGACCTGTACAGGTTTGCTCATATATTGCCTAGACTATGGGGTAAGGAAACTGTCAAAAAGAAACGTATTCATGAAGAAAAAGTTGTATACATAAAGAAAAAGTTGTATTCATGAAGAAAAAGTTGTATTCATGAAGAAAAAGTTGTATTCATGAAGAAAAAGTTGTGCACAAATTTCTATTTTGCAGAAAAAAATATGAGTACAACCTTTAGATTTTTACGCTTCACATGTCTGTTTTGAATAGGATTTGTCTTTGTTTTGAATACAACTCTTACTTGTCTTGAATAAGAATTTCTTCTGTTAAATCCCTGTCAAAAATACGTCATTAAAATCCATTTTAATTTTCAAATTAGATATTTCTGATTGACTTTTGGTGCACATATGTTAGAGATCGTTTTAAAAAATGAAATGTCAAATGTCCTTTTCTTGATCATTTTAATTAAGTGACAGAATGAGTGGCGTTGAAGAAGAAGAAGCCATTTGGTGGATTGAGTTTTCATTATATTTTTGAGTTACGGAGGCAGCTGTATTTTGAAAATGAAAAAAACATTTCCGGTATGGGCTTTTATTTTGAATTATGAGTCACAATTGCTTCCATTGCTTGATACATACAAACCTAAACTAAAAATCGAGCTTTAGTTCTAGTTGCAATTACAAATAGAGAACAGCAGGGGGTCCCTCTGGTTCATTTAACAAATCCAAGTTAGTAAAGGTCATTGGATTTTTCCTAAACCATTGCAAGGTCATTTCTGTTCAATGCAAGAATATCTGATCAACTGACCTAAACGTTTACATTTTCAAAATAAAAATAAAAAAAAGCAAAAGGTTTTGCGTTCCTTCCCAGCTTTTACCATGTGATGACTCCTTTCAAAACACCAACAATCTCAATATTTCATGGTTACACGTTATTTTTCCTCCTTTGTCTCTTACTTAAGCAGATTAGAAAGCCTAGCCTAGTAGTCTGTGTACATGTGTCTCATCTGTATTTCTGAACGTGGAGCCGCTGAACTAAAGCGCCTGAGCCGTCAAAGGGAAGTCGTGACGCTGAAGTGGAGCAAAAGTCAACAAGACGGCTATCTTTATAAGTTATTGGAGCTGAAGAAAATGAAAAATGAGTTTGACTGTTAACAAAAGATTACAAATATTGGTTTTGATCCTGTGAACTCGTATTCTCCAAGGTCATCAAATAGAGAGTAATTGAGGAAGCTGGGCCTTCCAGTACAAACATGTACAGGATGCATTTCTCATCCCTGATAACACAACAATACAATGGACTTTGCTCCTAACTGCTGCTATGCTATCATGCTAATGTTGTGTGAAAACTGTACAATCACAACCAAAGATGGGTTTTACTGACAGCTTGGACTCATTCAAAAATGTGGACAACCGAGACCGTTTTAACAGACAAGCAGATGAGTTCTCATAATAAAGACCACATCTCTGTTCAGGAGAAGCTGACCAACAGAAGTGAGAACTTTCTGAATGTTTTCTTACTTTTGCTGCAACAATGTTAGCTCTACAGGGCTATGTCCCTCTCAGGGATCCAGCATCACTCAGTTTGGGAACAAAAGTTACAAGATTAATGGCTGAACAGATCTGAGTAATTCTCTGCATTCCCAAACTCCCCTTAGTCTCTGTGTCTGCGCTCACTCAGCTTTTTGTTCATCGTGGGAAGTGTACAAAAAAGTAATAAAAACAGATTTTCATGTATAAAAAAATTGCCTCCCCCCCGCTCAATTATGTTTTGTTTACATGCTTTTTAAATGAGTAATCAAAGAGACACATGACTCAGTTTACTGAGGAGTGTATTCTTTGGTCTCACCACAAGAGGGCGTTTCGTTTCATGGAGCAGGTCAGACGCCTGGAGTCAACTGGAGCTGCTGTAAATGAAACACGTGTTGACTGTGTGCTGTTTGCGTTCTTGCTGCTCACTAAAAGGTAAAATAAAAATGTAAAAAATCCACATCTATCCGGGTTTGTCCTTTCAAGTGTGTAACACCACAGTCAATTTTGGTTCAGTAAAAATCGTTTCAAGATCCGTTCCCATGAAGATGGGGATTTTGGTGTTTTTAACATGTTCTTGTGGCATTTTTCTGATGTTGGAGGACATATATAAACAAAATTAAGCTTAAAACTGAATTTCAAATTGTTGTAAATCAGGAGCAGACACAAAATGCTGTTGGAAAAAGCTTGTAGGTGTGACATAGAAAATATAACCAGCGGGCCATGAGCTTCTCTCTACCTCATTCTAGTGCATCCACTTGAAGATTCGTGTACGTCTTTGTTCTCTTCATCCGAGCTGGTATCTGACTCAAAACTGTACAGCTGGATAGCTTCAATATTGCTCACCAGTTTTGCTGTACTGCTAATATTAAGCAAGCTGGAGAGCGCATTAACAGACGGATGACAGGAAGTGGAGGCAGGCTAACTCTGCACCAACCATCACAACTTAGATATGAATTACTAATGAATTGCTGCCGCTCCCCAGAAACGATATCCTAGAAAACAACAGGTTTTGAGGTTTGGGCTGTCATTGGGAACGCTTTTACAACAGACAAAAGATGATCAGAGTGGGACTTCAAGCATCAGAACGTAACTCGTCTTTTCATTTTTCTGTCAGTGTCACTGGTGCCTGATCACGATTGTCAGAAAACACACGATTAACTCCATTTCCATTGTGTGTTTTTGTGAGTTTACTGGACTGGTGGGATTTCTAGTGCCTGAATGAACCTGTGGTTACCAGAGGTGGATAGGAGTGAGTTTCTTTATTGAGTTTATCTATTGAAGTATATTTTTGATACATAATTTTAAAAAAAGTACCCTGAAAACAAATGGTAGAAACATTCATCCATCTTCTGAACCTGCTAAATCTCTTTCGGGGTCATTGGGTTGCTGGAGCCTATCCTGGCTACTGTTGGGTGAAAACGTGGTTGACCCTGGACAAATGACCAATCTGTTTCACATCTGCAGTCACATCTGGGGACAAGTTAGAGCCATCAGTGAACCTATGAAGCATGTTTTTGGACCGTGAGCAGAGGCCGCAGTGTGGGAGAGCCCCCTCATGCACAGAGAGAACATGAAAACTCCACACAGAAAGGATCCAGACGAGATTCAAACCAGAGCCTTCTCACTACGATGTGAAACTGCTGACCACTGCCCCATTCTTCAGCCCGCTGATACAAACATATGCAGTGCTTTGACTGCCACTTTCAGGGACCCAAGTCTGCATTATCACTCATCAACACACAGTCATGAACCACAGTTGATATTGAAGGAGATGACCAGGTCTCTGAGAGCAGCAGGATCGCTCCAGGACACTTTGTCACATGGACAGGCAGAACTGGAACCTGCGATCTTCTGACTAAAGGACAACTTGAAGTTCAGAGAAGTGCTTCACTGCAGCATGCTTTTCATTTTTACTTGAGTGGATTATTGATAATACAGGACTCTTACTCAGCTACAACAGCTGCCGTTTCATTCCGTTTTTCTTTGGAAACATTGTGCCAGTCTGTGAGAAGTCCATCCAGTGACAACACCTTCAGGATGTAGATGTTCCTGAAACACACGGGAACAGAAAGAAGCAGAAAAATACTCTATAAAGAAAAAAGGACTGAAAAGGGAAGAAACTTGGGGTTACATTTTCAACAATCAAAGCTTTAAATATTAGACATTTATCCCATATTTGACTGATACTGGGCGAGCTCGTGCGATTGTGTTGTGTTCCCCTGAGGCCACAGAGACAACAGTTACTTATCCTGATTACCTTATCAAGTTCTTATTCATCATTTAATAATCCATGATCTAAACTGTACAGATATAGTTATCAACAGGGCAGGTATAGAATTCGGATTGTATTGCACTTACCTGCAAGCTGTGACATCTACGGAGCCATTTTCCTTTAATGACAGTTCTTGGGACGACAACCTACTTTCATGGACCCATGAACTATTTTATTAATTTAAGTTTGAACCTTGATGAGGATGATGGCATTTATTTCAGACATATACTTTAACAGGAAAAATAGGACAAAATAATAAAGTAAAACATACGTGAAATATTCAAAAATGACAGAGAAGTGCAAGTCTTAGAAATTCTCACCCCATGCCCCAGACCAAGTTTATGACCACAATCAGTGCACCCGCTATGTATTACTGTCATGTCTCTTCTCCACTGAGCACGCTTTCAGACCCCACATGAACACATGCATATAATCACTCATATACATCAATATTTACATAGAAACAAACAGACATGAAGACACCCGACACTCACTGATAGTGTATGAATGCTCACACAAACTGAATCTATTTTCATAAATATCTACAGATATATCACAGTATATTTATGTTTTGAATATGTACATGTTATGGTTTGGCTTCTCTGCTCTTTCCTTGTTGTGATTTTGTGCTCTTTTTTTTTTGTTTTTTTTTGCTTCTGCAGAGTGGTGTGGGCCGGGGGTGTAGCGGTCTCTCATCCTGGTGCTGCAGTTCCTCATCATTCATTTCCACCTCTGCGAAAGCGTGTTCCCGGCTACTTCTCCCTCTTCCGTCTGACTGTTCTGGGATCTGCTTACTTACCCTGACCGTACATATCTGTCAATAATCATATTTACGTCAACAAAACCAAAAAGATTCAAAGTAATATTGATGCAACATGAATCTTTATTGAATCAAATGTGATCTTCCTGTACCAGAAACCAAAGTATGTCTGTGAATCTGAATCAAATGTAGGGGTTTGGCCTCCTTAAAGAAACAATCATGTCAAAAGTTTGACATTAATGACCAAAAATGTGCAAATGTTTGACTGTTTTCTTACATGGTTTAATGAGAATATTGTCATCATCGTAACAGATCTCAAAAACAGCATTTCTTTAGGAGTACTGTAGTATTACCAACGTATCTATGCGTGTTTGTGTCGGGTCTGAAGCACTTCGACCAACAACTGTACTGTGTTCTACAGCTGTCTACATTGATTACACCCCCATTACAAAGTGTGTGGTGACCAGTGGGACCAGGATGCCCCGTGTCTTAAGCAGATGTTTGTTTGTCTCCCAAAAGTTTGAAACTCCTTTGAGAAACTTCTGCTGCAGAATACATGCTAAAGTTGGGTCCAGAGCAGCTGACCACAAACAGGAAACTTGGGTTTGAGTTCGTTTGTGAGGGTACACTGACAAGACACAAAATTGCGTTTCTAACTTCTTGTGATTACTTCTTTTTAATGACATTTTGATGTCTGTTTTTTTAGACATTTTTGTGATTTCTAAAGTTAGTTTATTTTGACATTTTCCTGCTTTTAACTGTTTCCTTAAACCGATCAAAGCTCCAGAACTTTTATCCCACGTGTTTATTTGTTTGGAAGTGTAGCAGGATTACAATCCTTTCACTCAGCAAACTGTTTTCGCGCCTAAGCTTTGTTTGCTTCATGGAGTTTGGGACGGAGAAGTGAGATAGGAGCTGTTCATGTTCCACTTTCCCTCATCCTCACTTCCCTTTTGTGAGTTCATCTGCAGGCTCTTCATTTTACTCGAGGTCTTTTGGCATCCAGGGTCAAAGGTGGATCCCATCACTGCCGTCCATGAGAGCGAAGGTCACAAGCTAAAACCCTGCCCGACCTTGTTAGCGTGCTGGATGGTCGCACGCGGACAGAGACGGTAGAGGAGGGGGGAGGGGTTAATGTTCAAAACGAGGTTCTTAAAAGACAGACGGAAGTAAATCAGCAAGAGACTGTTATGTCAGATGATTTAAAAGAGCCGGTTTCCCAAATGGAGATTGAAAGAGCAAGCCATCACAGGCTGACACTGGCCTTAGGAGATTCAGGTGTCATGCAGAGTTCAGGGTGGACATTTGTCCTGTTTAGATGTTTGCGTCACTGAGTTCAGGGACAAAGTCAAGCACTAGCTTTTAGTCATGGCACAGAGGAGCTGAACAAGCAACATTTACAGCTTGTAGTTGTAATAAATCCAAGAGCAACATGAAAGGCAAGTTAAGCACAACCATCTGAGCTCAGTGTTTATGCTCTGTAGTTCTGTAGTGTTGAAGTTTCTTCATTGATTATGGTGCATTTCCAGAATGGGTCCCCTCAAGTTTAAGGCATTCCACTAGGTGGCGTCCCCTCCACGGCTCTGGTTTTCGGTACCTCCTCATCTGTGCCTCCTCACTGTAAAAGATCTTGTTCTGCTTTGGCGGACTGATTTGCTCCACCTCTGATGTGCCTCCAGAGGCAGAGTGGAATCCACATATGACGAGTGCATGTTGAAAGGGTAAAACCAAGCGTTGAATCATCTGAACAGTGGTGGGCTGTTTAAAACCCTCTCTGGTGGCCTACATTTACACTGACAAGTTTGTTCATTTTTTTTTACAATAATATGTAATTAACGTATTCGATATTAAAAACCAAAACAGTCATTTACAATGTGTCAGCTTCTTGTCTTATTGCACTTTTCATTCAATTCTATTGATGACAGTGTTGTATTTTGGGTTCGTTTTCATCCAATCATATTTCAGCTGGCTTGTGTTGTCAGGTTCTGCCAAAGGCCTGCAGAACTCACAAAACAGGCTGTCAAGAGCAGAGGCAGACAGGTCCAACAGCCAATTAGATTTGGTGTCTGTGACGCCAACGCCAGCAAAAAGGCGTGGCCTGTACATGTCCTAGGATTGGGCAACAACTGTTGATGGGGAGAAATCTCTACAATTGGAGCTATTTTCTTCTGAGCAAAATTCTAAAAAGGTTTTGGAACGACCTTATGTTCCTGCCAACAATTTCATGGATAGAATGAAAAATGTTGTCACTAAAGGTCTAAGAGCAAAACAAAGTGCCCAGCCTGCCATTGACGTGAAGCAATGGTAAGTGACTTGTTTAGTGCTTTTCTACCTTCCTTGAAGGCCCAAATGGCTCTACAGTCACAGTTCCGTTCACGCACCCTGAGGCTATACATCACCCCTCCCATTGCCAATCACAAAATGTAACTGAATTAATCAACACTCAACAAAACGAACACAGAGACACACAAACTCTGACAACCACAAACCTGTGCAAATACCAAAGATAGAACACAATTAACCGAGAATGTGGTTACCCTCAGTGGATGATGAAATATAAAGATTGTAGACCGCTCGGTAAGCCCGGTGAGCAAAAATGTTCATGCACGTTGTTTCCATGACACGCTGCAGGCAACATGGCACCAAACACCTGTACAACACGTAAAAGGAGGTAAGTAGGTGAGACGCAGACACGTTAAACAGTAATCATGATTTTCCAACCCCTCTAAACCCTGCACACTCCACAAGGAGCTCGTTTGTGCTGTTCACCAAATAAGTGTGTGCTCCTTGCATACTTGCGTGCCGGTTGTGTGCTCCGTGCATGCAGCCTGATTGTAAGTAGTTAAGAACTTATGCAGTCTGGTTTGTGCTCTCACCGGTGTCTTTGTGGACACGTACATATCACCTGCACACACGTGTGTGCAGCATTACAAATGCTTAATGATACACTTGCCACAGGCATGACAATGGCGTTCCATTTTCATAACGTCTCTTAGCGTTGGTCATACAAGCCTCAAGAGAACCACAAGACACACCCGCTCTCCCTTTAAGATGCGACTGCTCGTCGCCACGATCCTCCACGGACCCAGACAACCCAAAGTCCACAGCACCGTACGGGATGATCAAGAAAGCACATGGGAGTAATAGGTCAAAGTATTGATCTTTCTGGCCAGGCATCAAGCAATAACAATGTTGGTTTGACATTGAGTTAATAATATTAGATTATGAAGATTTTTAAAAAGGAAAAGAAGGTTTGAACAGCAAAATCTTTTATTATTTAGCTCATAAATATCTTGTTAAAATGAGATGCGTTCCTGTACCTGCTGTGCCGCATGATTAGCCATCAATGAGATAGGCACAAGTATAATTCATAGAATTGTTCCAGTATTCCAGCACACAGACATGAAGTCTCTCTGGTCAGAGTTTTGTTCGCCTCTCATCTTCACGGTCAGCTGACATTCATCTCTCTTCATTCAGGTCTGCAGGCCAGCAGCTTTGCTCAACTTGAATCTTTTCTTGGAGGTCATCTGAACGGCTGCTCTCTGCTCACCACTATTAAGTGATCAGTCATCACAGATGATGCTCAACAACTCTGTCTCCAGTAATAGCTGAACATGTTCCACAAATGGCAAACTGTTCTACACTGCAATTTTTCAGCTATTTGTAGTTTGACCACAAAAAGACTTTCAGCGTTTCACCTCTTTGGTTCTTCAAAGGTGTAGCAACGCACAAAAGGGACCAGCTCAGTGGCATGTGGTAGAGTGTTCGCCCTGAGACTGGAATGTTGTGAGTTCAAGTCCGTAGCAGAGTCCCAGACTGTGGCGTCACGTCTCTGCCATTAATTGAACGGCGCGTAGTTGATAACTGAGCAAGCGTCTCTTCCACGCGTATGAGCGTATCCTTCAACTGCAGCGTGCAGTCCTAACTGAGCGGGCGCAGAGCTCTCACCACACGCACAGAGTTCTGACTGTGCCGCTCAATTTTCTTTGCACTCGTTCAGGGGGTGCTTTGTCACTCGGGGGGCGGTAACCATTCTGGTTGATCTGACTGGCCGAAATTTCAGGTCAAATTCGGCAAGGCGGGACTTTCTTTTTTTATTTGCTTTAATAGAAAACAGCAGAAAGTCCAGCGGTTGTGAAAGTCCAGACTCTAATTTACTGATCAGTCTTAAAATCATTGACTGTCTGAGAATGTCCTGTTGACTTTCTGGAGCGCGCGGTGACAGCTCTGTGTTTAATTAACGGCAGAGTAACGCCATTCCAGACTCTGAAAGTGCCTCCCTGCTTGACGCTCAGCATTCAGGGTTTAGATGGGGTGTGTGTGTGTGTGTGTGTGCGTGTGTGTGTGTGTGTGTGTGTGTGTAAACCACCAAATGATTCGTGAGTGCAGCTGTGTATGGAGCAAACCACTTCCCTAGGACAGGGGTCAAAGGCAGAGCACACATTTCTTCACACCAAGGTCAACATAAATTGACCATAGGGGATTAAATATGTGTTGCAATTGTAGGGGCTTTAGGGGCAATTGGACGTTGTATAAATGTCTGTGGATGGTGACCATCTATATCAAGTACCACGAGCCAGCATCCGCCTGGTAGCCTGGGGTTCATGTGAAAGCTGACCATTCTGCACGCGTGACTGCCGCCGTCTGCCTTCATGACCACACAAAAAAAAAAAATCAGGCAACAGCATGAAATCTTGAAGATTCTGCCAAAGCCTCCCCATTGTGTGGTGGCAGTTGTACTTGTGACTGTAGCGTAAAACAATGCATTGTGCAGTAAGAGTGTGATGTTGGTGTTCTGCTGTGGTTTTGAGGTGTTCTTGGTGACAGGCTCCAGCAGAGCAAAGTGGTGAGTCATGGCAGGGAATGGGCCTCCAACAGGACAAACTATGCACCCAAACGGATCCACCGCCGGCCCCGTGCTGCAGCCATTCTCTGTTGAATGGCCTTTGGAGTGCACTCTCACAAAAGGTTACTTGGTTGATCAAGTACTACGCTCAGGGGGAGGAAGAGGAGGAGGAGAAAGCTGGTCAGCACAGCCAGAAGCTGCAAAGCGCTCTTCTTGGTGCCTTGCAGGAGACGCTTTTTTTCTTATAGCTGATTAAGCAAAGCGCGTTTTATTTGTGACCATGTATCATGTAACAGGAACTGTGCCGTCTGCTCAGGAATCATTTGCAGCCTTGGATGCTCTCTGACACAACCATGGGGTGAGCCAGGGATCAGCACATAGATGTAAGCCCAATTTGGCAGTGTCACTGGTCTGTTGCTTTCTCTAGAAATGATGGCATGAAGGGACACTAATGATCTCCTCTGTAACAGTTTCTCACTCTCCACACTGATTCTGGGGAGGCGTGAGAGTTCCTCCCCAGTATGTCCTTTCACAGTGCTTTCTGGCAGTCTGCAATCAAAAGAGTCCTTTTACACTGCAGCATGCTTACATGTGCAACATTTGGTTTTGTGGACATGTCTCTGTTGTTGTGACTTCACTGTAAGAGACACAGCGAGCTCTGCAACGAATGGGGACTAAAGATGTTAAACTAGTAGTTCATTTTAAGCTGACTGGCTTTCTACTTCTTTCCCTCCAGAGTCACATTTATCCCACATTTTAGGGCAGACTCACATTCATCTAACAGTTTCCAGAACCCGTTCATAGGGTTGCTGGAGCCTATCCCAGCTACTGTTGGGTGATGGTGGGGTACACCTTAAACAGGTCACCAGGCTTTTACAGGGCCACACACTCAAACGCAGTCACACGCACACCTAGGAGTAATTTAAAGTCACTAGTGAATCTACCACTGTGCCACCGTGAAGTCTTACAATTGAACATTCTAAATCTCAGTACAATCTTTTCAGGACCATAAATCACATTTGTCATGGAACTTGGCTTTTGGGACATGGAACGTCACCTCTCTGAGAGGGAAGGAGCCTGAGCTTGTGTGAGAGGTTGAGAGGCTAGATAAAGTGGGGCTCACCTCTACGCACAGTGTGGGCTCTGAAACTCAGTCTCTCGAGAGGGGTTGGACTCTATCATTCTGGAGTTGCACATGGTGAAAGGCGGCGGGCTGGGCTTACTCATCAGCCCCCAGCTTAGCCGCCAAGTGTTGGAGTTCACCCCGGTGGACGAGAGAGTTGCGTCTCTCCGCCTTTGGGTGGGGGACAGGTCTCTGACTGTGGTTTCAGCTTATGGGCCGAACAGCAGTTCGGAGTACCCAGCTTTCTTGGTGTCTCTCGGAGGGGTACTGGAAAGCGCCCCAACGGGGGACTCCATTGTCCTCCTGGATGACTTCAATGCCCACGTGGGCAATGACAGTAGCACCTGGAGGGGTGTGATTGGTAGGAGCGGCTTCCCTGAACTAAACGCGAGCGGTGTTTTGTTGTTGGACTTCTGTGCTCGTCATAGTTTGTCCATAACAAACACCATGTTTGAGCACAAGGGGGTCCATCAATACACGTGGCATCAGGACATTCTCGGCAGGAGATAAATGATTGACTTTGTAGTCGTTTCAGGAGACCTTCGGCCGTGTGTCTTGTACAATCGGGTAAAGAGAGGGGCAGAGCTGTCCACTGATCAGTACCTGGTTTTGAGTTGGATTCGTTGGCGGGGAAGGAGGCCGGAAAGACTTGGCAGACCCAAACGTACTGTGAGGGTCTGCTGGGAACGTTTGGCTGAGCCCTCCGTCAGGGAAATCTTTAACTCCCACATCCGGGAGAGCTTCAAACAGGTACCGAGGGAGGCTGGTAACATTGAGTCTGAATGGACCATGTTCTCCACCTCCATTGTCTCTGCTGCTGTTCGGAGCTGTGGTCGCAAGGTCTCTGGTGCCTGTTGTGGCGGCAACCCCCGAACCCGTTGGTGGACACCGGAAGTAAGGGATGCCGTCTATCTGAAGAAGGAGTCCTTTCAGGTCTGGCTCACTTGTGGGACTCCAGAGGCAGCTGACAGGTATCGGCAGTCTACAGTAAGTGAGCTGCGGCTCAGGCTGTAGTAGAGGCAAAAACTCAGTCCTGGCCGTGGAGAAGAGGTTCTTGCAAACCGTCAGGCGCCTCAGGAGGGGGAAGCAGTTTTCTGCAGGCACAGTTTTCAGTGCAGGTGGGGAGCTGTTGACTTCTACTGGGGACATTGTCGGGCGGTGGAAGGAATACTTGGAGGATCTCCTCAATCCTGCTGACACGCCTTCCCTTGAGGAAGCAGAGGCTGAGAACTTTGGGGTGGGGCTGTCCATTACCCAAGCTGAAGTCACCGAGGTAGTCAACAAGCTCCTCGGTGGCAAGGCACAGGGGTGGACGAAGTCCGCCCTGAGTACCTCTACTCTCTGGGTGCTGTGGGAGTGTCTTGGTTAACACGTCTGCAGCATCGCATGGCAGTCGGGAACAGTACCACTGGACTGGCAGACAGGGGTGGTGGTTCCCCTTTTCAAGAAGGGGGACCGGAGGGTGTGTTCCAACTACCGGGGAATCACACTCCTCAGCCTCCCTGGGAAAGTCTATACCAGGGTACTCGAGCAATAGTCGAACCTCAGATACCTCAGAACAACAATGCGGTTTCCGTCCTGGCTGTGGAACTGTGGATCAGCTCTACACCCTGTCTAGGGTGCTGTGGGGTTCGTGGGAGTTCGCTCATCCTGTTCATATGTGTTTTGTGGATTTGGAGAAGGTATTCGACTATGTGCCCCGTGGTGCCCTGTGGAGGGTACTTTGGGAGTAAAGGGTCGAGGGAGCCTTACTCAGGGCTGTCCAGTCTCCGTATGACCAGAGCAGGAGCTTGGTCCACATAGCTGGCACTAAGTCAGACCTGCTCCCAGTGCATGTTGGACTCCGGCAGGGCTGCCCTTTGTCACCGGTTCTTTTCATAGTCTTTATGGACAGAATTTCTAGGTGCAGCCAGGGTCCGGAGCGGGTCTGGTTTGGGAACCACAGGATTTCCTCTCTGCTCTTTGTAGAAGATGTTGTCCTGTTGGCTTCATCGAGCCAGGACCTCCAGCATGCACTGAAACGGTTTGCAGCCAAGTGTGAAGCGGCTGGGATGAGGGTCAGCACCGCTAAGTCTGAGGCCATGGTTCTCGACCGGAGAAAGGTGTTTTGCCCTCTCTGGGTGGGTGGAGTGCTAGTGGAGGAGTTTAAGTATCCTGGGGTCTTGTTCACGACTGAGGGAAGATCGGAACGTGAGATCGACAGGCAGATTGGTGCTGTGTCCACCGTCATGCGGTCGCTGTACCAGTCCGTCGTGGTGAAGAGAGAGCTAAGCCAGAAAGCAAAGCTCTCAATTTACCGGTCGATCTACGCCCCAATACTCACCTATGGTCATGAGCTCTGGGTTATGACCGAAAGAACAAGGTCCCGGATCCAAGCGGCTGAAATGAGCTTCCTCTGTAGGGTGGCTGGGCGCTCACTCAGAGATAGGGTGAGAAGCTCGGTCACCCGGGAGGAGCTCGGAGTCGAGCCGCTTCTCCTCCACATCGAGAGGAGCCAGTTGAGGTGGCTCGGGCATTTGGTTCGGATGCCCCCTGGACGCCTCCCTAGGGAGGTGCTCCGGGCATGTCCCACTGGACACGCTGGAGAGACCATGTCTCTCGGCTGGCCTGGGAACGACTCGGGATCCCCCCCAGGGGAGCTGCTGCCCCCGCGACCCGGTCCGGGATAAGCGGAAGAAAATGGATGGATGCATGTATGGATAAATCACATTAGTTTGAGGCTTTCTTCAAGTTCATTGTTGGTGTCTATTTTTCAGTTGTCATGGTTTGGCAGGTTCCTCTGTCGCCCCCTTCAGGTCACCTCTGCCATTGCTTCTCCTGTTGGCTCTTCTCCACAGGAGCACAGCATAACTGGAGACTCCTGATGCACCTGCATCTAGACTGATGCTGGCTGGATTTATGAGTGGTTTTTACCAGTCCTTATCCACCACTTCATCAACCAACGTCTGGTGGTTTTGAGCCCACATCTGTTAAAAGATCTACTCTGGCCTTGACTACATTTTCACCACATGAATCCTTCATCTTGTGTCATTACCAAACACTGCTTTTCATCATTTTGAACAAAGTGAATACCATCCACATCAGCTCCAGATTCCTGCACCTTCCTCAGTGTAAATAAACTCCTCTCTCCTCACCAAGCACTTCCCTCTGCAACACCATCCCACCATCTGTGAATGTACATGTGGTTTTACACCTCACCTCGGTTGAAGCCACATACTGTGACTTCTTTTGGAGGTTTTAATTGTAAATAGTTTTTATGGGGTTCAAATGTGTTTGCTTTTGAATGGTATTAACTAGCTCATGGTCCACACAAGCATAAAAAGGCTTTGTTTAAGTTGATGAAACCACAGGAGTGTTGTATGCTGCAGATGATTAGCCTGAATGAACATTTGAACTCCATTCATAGTTCCAAAGACAGTCTCAGCAAATTAGAAACCCCCAAAAAACATCTTCAAATATCTATGGACTTTCAGTGAAATTCAAAAAGTAAAAGAAACACAACGAAAAGGTTATCCGTCCATCATTGTTTTCTTTTGCACAAACACGATGATTCCTATCCGAGCTGCAGTGTCCTTGCTGTCTCCAACAGCTCGGTATCTTTCTTCAGATGCTCCTTGAGGTGCTTCCAGACCAGCTGACAGAAGTTTGTGGTTTGTCCACCGATGTTTCAAATGCAAAGAAGATGCACAAAAGTATTCTTGAAACTTGTCTTTTGTTGTTGCTTTTTTTGGGTGGGTTTGTGTCATGCACCCTTAGAAATCCAACAGAAGACCAAAATATCAGAACAGTCTTTTAAGGGGTTTTATTCAAAGTTCAGTTCTTAAAGTTATATCCAGGGCAGCATAAATCAAAGTCCGTAATAAGTCCAAGATCCAGTAACAGAGCAGACAGTCCGGACACAAACAGGAATCTCCAAAAGGGCGTGACAAGAATTGTAATCCAAAAACCCGAAAAGGCAGAAGGCATCCAGCGGGAATATCCAGAGGGGTTCAGGCAGAGACGTGGTCAAAAACGAGGCAGGATCAAATACACAGGAGACTAGAACACTGGAGGGCTGGAAAATCACTGTTGGCACAAATGACGATCTGGCAGTGGTGAGGTGAGAGTCAGCAGTATAAGAGCAGGAAGGACCAAGTGAAGAAGATAGAGAATCAAGTGGTGCGTTTACTGGAGGTGGGAAGTTACAGAAACGATTTGTGACAGATTTGTACTTTTTTTTCAGTTAATATTCTGTATTTACCCAATGGATGGATGGATGGCTCAGTTGGCTGCATGCAGGACTGATGGATGGGAAACCAGAGTCCACTTCCCAGAGGCTACGATGATCTGAATCCTGGGTGAGCTCCTTCATGCTACTGCCTACCTAAAGAGCTACAGGGGGTCCGGGTTTGAGTCTTCCTGTGCCTGTCCCCAGCTCAGTTAAACAAAGAAAAAAATAGAGTGTAAGAGATAAACTTACAAAAATAGGCAGAGTAACAAATTATAAATTTGATTTAATATTTCATGTGTGCTTCTCGCAAGAGTTGAAATCATTTTACGTGTTTGTGCTTTGACCAACAGTACAGGTAACACTTTGCAGAGACATTTGACCGTTTCTTTGAACAAAAAAGAAGCAGGTGACCCTGAGTGATGAGTTGAAGCTGTGAGGAGCCGGCAGTTGTAGCTCCACGACCCGGTTACAACTCTGTCACTGGATCATAACTCCACAGCAGTGGGAACATTACGACCACGTCCTTGATTGGTAACTCATCTTGACCCAACACGGCACTCCAGTCAGCACGCTGCTGCATTTTATGGAGGATCGAAGCTGCTCAAGTTTAATGCGTTTGAGGCTGTCACAACTCTGGCAAAGTGTGCAATACATAATACAGGAGTAATGGAGGAGGACAAGCCAATCGATAGCCTGACAGAGCATTTGACCCATGCTTTAAAACGTCAGATTTCCAGCCATGTATCACTTTGTTGTTTTTTTCTACCAACAACTACCCACAGAAACGTGCTGCAAATGAAAGTAGACTGGAGTTCACACTTCCAGACAGGAAGGTATCACTTTCACTTACATGCCCTGACACTAGTGTGAGCATCACATCAGTTTCAGGGTCATCTCCAAAAGGCCAAACTGGCAAGAAGAGCTCTGTGAGGACTGGGGTTTCACGAGTGAAAAGAGGCTTTTGTGGAGGCAGCTTCCTGCTTCCAGGCAGATAAAGTACATCTGCTTCCCCAGAAGATGATAACACAATGCTTCTGTTCAAACACGGGCTCTTCTATTCACCTTTTCCTTCCCATTTTTCCCTTCATTGAGATACATTCCTGTTATTCCCCCATGCTAACACTCTCTGCCTCCCAGCTGCACTCCCACAGACTCTCTGCTTTTCTTTTTCATCCTCTCTTTATTTCCAGTGTCTTCTTGAGCAACCTCAGTACCAGCTGCTTCACACAGACGATCAGCTGCAATATTATGTGTGTTATTGGAGCCAGCATGTCCTGTCCTGGAAATTGCCGTGGCCTTCGTCAGAGTCCAGCCTCTGGGATTAGATTGATGACCCCATGGCCTGAGTGTTTGCTTGAAGGCATTTGGATTAAAGCCTCTGAGGAAGCTACTGCTCCTCTGGAAGAATTGATTATTTTTAGACAGCTAAAATTAAATCTGCATTATAAAAAAGGGCATGCCACATTTCTTTACTCTTGAAGCAAAATCAAAAATATTTAATGATGTAGGACGTCTTTTTCATGTCCGTTTTTCTGGGTGTAACAGTGTAGTGTTGTTGTATGTGGACTGTTATTAAGGACGGTTTATGAATGTGAAAAGGAATCATAAACTAAACAGAAACAATGTTGCGGTCAGACAAGCAGGAGGAAATCTAGATGCAGAAAGGGTTTGAACAAAACCAAAATGGTTCCAAAACATTTCATCAAAACCACATACTGATGCAAACAACAGCAACCTCCTTATACTCTTTCAAAACAACTTTCAATGAAGGAAAACAAGGTCCTGCTTCCCACTGACGTTTTTGGTTTTCAAGTTACATGCAGACCTGTTTCCATAAAAATGGACTACTGTGAGTAATCAGATTTGAAATTTGACTGTAAAGTAGATCATCAGAAACTCCAGTCAACATGACAGTCAATGGTCAGTTAGAGGAGCAATGAACCAAAAAAAAAACAAAAAAAACAGACACTTAATTTCACAATTAAAGACACTTAAATCAATCAACTATAGTTAATCAACCTCAGTGAATTTCAGTGTCTGGGGTTTTTTTTGGTTCATTGCTCTGCCTTACCATGTTTTTAGTTCTCCAAGAGTTTTGCCATAGGCTGCACGATGGCGCAGTGGTTAGCACTCCTGCCTTACAGTAATACAGCCGCTGGTTTAAGTCCCAGCTGGGGGACTTCAAACAGTGTCACCAATGAGGGCCCTTCCTGTGTGGAGTCAGCATGTTCTCCTCGTACATAAGTGGCACATTTGGTTTACGAGGAAATTCTTTCCACAATTATATTATGTTCACCCAACAAATGATTTTTTTTAATTTTGAGTGAAGCGGAAGAAGTTCACTTCTTCTGGATGCACTGAAACTGATGTGATGCTCACACTAGTGTCTGGATGCACTGTATACATATATATATATATTATATGTATGTATGTATGTATGTATGTATGTATATATATATATATATATATATATATATATATATATATGTTTATATTCTTGGATTTTCCTTCCTGGCTAACTTGCTTTTCTTAATGAGGGGATTCTAAGTACATTCATGGTGCCACAAAATGTACAAATATTTGAATAATCGGCTCCACTGTGATAGCTGGGATAGACTCCAGCAACAACGTGGCCCTAAAAGGCTTAGAAGATGGATGGATAAAAAAATGTTCTCAACTGGATCCTCTGACATCTGCCAATCTGAGTTAGTAGCACCTTAGAGGTCTCAATGTCAGACCAGTTTAGAGTTGTAGAGCTGCAAACTCAGAGCTAACACACAGTGGCTTGCAGAAGTATTCATACCCCTTAAACTTCTCTACATTTTTTTCACATCATGACCAAAAACATAAATATTTTACATGTAATTTTTAAGTGAAAGACAAACTTTCAGTCTGAAAACTCCCAAGTGGACCCTGGTCTGCAGACTCTCTAAAACAAATTTGAACGTGAGACATGTTGCTTCTCACGGTTTTTCTGACAACTTATGTCATAAACAGTGATCATAGTGCCTTCTTAGCTGTCGTCTCCTCAGTAACCGCCTTGCGGCACGTCTCCGCCGTACCAAAGTAGCAGTAAAACTATTGTAACTGACATTGATGCAGATGTTCAAAATTGTTCATCGAAACATAAAGCATTGAAAAGCGTGGGACTTCCACTTTTATTTCTCTCGTAGCTTTGCTCCGCCCTCGTAACTCCTGGCCAATGACTGAATAGATCTTTAGTCACATGGTTTTGTTTACAAGCTTTGGTTTTAAACAGAAATGTCCAAGTGAAGTCAGACTGAATACAGACCAAAGGCACGATTCAGGACTGGATTTGGAAACGAAGCAGACTTGATCTGGACCAACGGACTTTTCCAGTTGGAACACACCCTAAGTCACATGGTTTCCTCATTCCTGACTGCCGCGTTGCTGAACTGTGGATTCTGCGGGCAGAATCGTTCAGGTGGGAGCCTCGTGTGGATTTCTGGAACACGTTTCACCAGGTCAAGAATTTTGTGTTCCTCTTTTTCCCTGATGTGTGAGTGGAAATGTACTTCAGGGGACACAGAGGACAGATAAAGTGAAAGCATCATCATTGATTTGGAAAACAAGACAGACCTGGAGATATTGATTGGAAAATCCAGAATTAATGACTTTGCTCAGCAAAGAACACTTTGTTGTTGCCGCAGAACTGTTAGAGAAATCAAATCGGACAAGAGCAAGCATCACTCAGTTCCACTGACTTTCCCTGCCAATAACAGTATTGCAAAGCAACATAGATGAGTCATAAACTACAGGTCTGGGGCTTTACTTGTGATAGCAGACGTACAGGTGCAGAGCATCAAATCTGCTCTTTTAAAATCAAGAGGCTGCTCATTTCCTGGTGTGTCAGAGCATGGAGAAAGGCTGGCGTCAAGGGGGTGGTGGGGGCAGCAGGGGATTTTTGCTGGGGAAGCTCATTCATCAAGTCATTACGGGAGGTGGCTCCTGTGGTATTTCAGCCTGTCCATCAGTGGAAGGGGAGGACGGGGGAAGATTCCCAAAGGAGCGCCTGGGCTCCGTTGTCCTTCCTTACCCCTCTCTTTCCTCCTCTTCCCCCCATCCCTGCTTGTGGATGCTCCTTCTACTCTGACAGCTCACCTTCTGACTACTGTTACCCCCCCACTCCATCACTCTCACTTCCACTTTATCTGCCCCCTCTATTACATCTTCCATCCTTTTTACAATCTCCATCCGCTGCACACACACCTCCCTCCTTCAGCATTCTATCTACTCCCATCACTCTCCTCCATTTTTACATTTCTCCCGGGAGGCAGCCCTTGACTCTTAGATGTCCCCTGCATGCCAAAAATTACTATTGACATTTCAATTGAGTCATTTTTTTCCTCCTCTCTCTGCTCTCTGCTGATGCCTTATAGCAGGAGGACATTTACATGTCAATGGGGCAGACAAAGGAGCAGCCAATGTGCCTGCTCCGGTGTCCCAAAGACGGTAACGGCACAGAATTGTGGCTTTTGTGCTGCCAAAGATCCTGCGAGCTGGATCTCTCCATTCGTTAATCGTTCATTATCAAAATAAAAAGAAGCAAAGTTAGTCTGATGAAGGGGTTTAAGTTTTCATGAAGTCTTCATCAGAGCTGAAAGTCATGGCAGAGGGCTTAACCATTTATCATCACCACGTCAATTTGATGAAGGAAAGAATACACAAACATCCATCAACAGTCATATGTGTGAGAAACAAAGTCTACTTCACATTCTACCAATGAGAACGCAGCAGATTTATTTGAGCTGCAGTGAAACAGCCAATCATAAAGATGGAAATGCACGTTTTTGATGTGTGGCGTGGACACTCTTAAGTCCCAGTCAGATCATCTATTGATCTGTTTTCAAATCATTTCCAGTGGTCTTTTAATGCTATGCTCAGTTAAATCCAAAAAACCTGTGTTGTTTTCCAGGACATAGTTTCTGCAGAGCGGCAGAAGATCATTTCAAATTCAGAGTTGTTGGCGGGACTGCTGGCGGGAAGTATGTCTGTCCCCATTTCCTATCATCCATTTGTTTACACTCCCTCCTGCTAGCTTACAGACCCTCACACCCCCAGCCTACCATTAGCAGCGCAGCTAAAATGCTGAGCAATGTTGGAGCTTATCATCAGAACAGTTTTGATCCAGATGTCAGATCAGACAAGGAAAACAAAAACGGTCATGGTACTCACTGTGGATGCATTCGAATGGAGTGAAGCTCTGCCGATTTGAGCTTCAAGGTCACTGCTACAAGCTTTTCCAAAGGACACGGTTTCATCTGCTCCTGATTCACCATGATTTGAATAAAGACATTCTCACAAATGTAAATTTAAGCTCAATTTTCCCAAAGAAAATGCCATAAGAACAAGTTAAACACAGCAAAAACATGATTTTTATTCGAGTGGGTCTTTAAAAAATGATCCAACTCAAGAAGCTTACAGAAAACTTAATAAAATAATTTAAATAATGAAATCTATGGTTCTGGGAATATAGATCTGTTTTTTTCCACACAGCACTCATCAGTGATCCTGAAAAAGATGGTAAATAAGAGTAAAAATGAAACATTTTCATACTTATTTTATTTGTAACACTGATATAAAAAATATATAAGTTTCCAATGTGGTGAAGTCAAACTACAAAATCTATCTTTACAAGCAGCTTTTCAAACAGTGAAATGAATCACTTAGGATTGAAAAAATGACCATGACTCACATGTCTGTGTCTCTCCTGCTTACTCCAATATGTTACACATGTGAAGATTCTGCGCTTTAGTCGTGTTTTTCAGTCCTGTTCTGGGTTTGGGTGGTGTTTTTCAGTCGAGTTCTTGTTGTGCCCTGCAGGTGTTCCTTCCCCCTCGTCAAGCGACGGCACCTGTTCCTGATCATCTCCACCTGATCTTCATCACCCCCAGCCATTGTCAGATCGTTATGCTGCTTGTGTGTCAGTCTGTCTACCTGCCTGCCCCATCATCTCACCTGTCTGCCAGCCTGCCTGCCTGCCAGCCCGCTCCGTCAGCTCTGCCTGCCTGCCAGCCAGTCCGCTCCGTCAGCTCTGCCTGCCTGCTAGCCAGTCCGCTCTGTCAGCTCAGCTTACCTGCCTGCCAACCCACTCTGTCAGCTCTTGCCTGACTGCCTGCCCGCTTGGTCAGCTCTGCCTGCCTGCGCTGTCATCCTGCTCCATTTTTTTGCCTAATCAATAAACATAACCTTCTCATCCTTTAAAACGTGTCTGCTCTTGGGTTCCACCCACCTTCTTGTTCACAACAGTTCTGGGTTAGGGTGGTGCTTTTCAGTCGTGTTCTGGGTTTGGGTGGAGTTTTTCAGTCGTGTTGCTGCATGCTTTCCCTTCACTTCCTGCCAGAGAAGGTGTTTGCTACGACTTGTGTGTAAAGAAAAGTAATCCAGTTCTGATGGTTCAACATTTTAATCTTCTCGAGACCCAAACATTTTGTCAACATTTCAAGAATTTGCCTTCAAGCACTTCACCAATCAGTTGATTGTGCTTCAGAAGATCCTCTCCAGCACACACAGAAAACGCATCCAGGTAACATGTAGTTCTTCACGCAGTTACATTTTTATGCATCCTTTCGGTGCTGAGTTCTTCAAAGGAAGTTTATGGTCACTTGTTTTGCTCTCTTTTAGGTAGGCATTCAGTTGTGTTTCCTGGTTTTGTTTTTAGTTGCTTTTTCTGTATAGATTTAACCATTTAGCTCAGTATGTAATGTATTTCCAAAGAGGCTCATCCTTTCTGCTAATGAGCACTGCAAAGCAGCAACTTTACTTTGTGTCAAATTTAAAAAATAAAATGGAAAGACACAAACACACACAGAGTCTCTTTTGATTTACTTTGAGAACTGATTGATTTCTAGGCTGCATTTTGACATGCAGCTTGTACTGAAGGAGGGTTTGCACCATCAGTTACCATGGAAATGCACTTCAGGAAGATGTGAAACGCCTTTGTGATGCCAAAACCCTTCAGATGAACTTCATATTGCCTTTTTTCACCAAATCCTACTGGTTTTAATTAAAAAATGACCAAAGGAGTGAGTCCAGCAGCACAATGAAAGGAATAGAAAACAAAATCACATCCATGTCTCTGCAGGGTCTGACCGAGCTTGTGGGATTGCATCAGAATGTGCAGAGACATCTGTTGTTGTAATGCTGGAGTTGCTGAGAGAAGATGTCAAAAAGGCTCCCTGTGCATTCTGGGTGTCCAAAGTCAAACCTCTCTGCTTGAACAAAACCAGAGTTGTTGGCTTTTTTTCTGGAGTGAAACCCTCTGCAGTGAGTGCTTAACCTTACTTTATGCCATCTTCATTAGACTGATGAAGCTGCTTGGATGAGCGGCGACACGTTTCAAAGAAGAATTTAAGTGTAGTTACTATGACTCAATGCCAACATTTTAAATTAGTAATGTATTATTTATCGTCATTTCAAAACGTGCAGGCAAGCATTTGTGCAGCCTGTTTGGCATGTTCATTCTGCACTTGAAACCTGGGAAATACAGTCAATTTGTCCATCTACAGGGCTGTCAAACATGCATCTCCTCTGTGAGAGTCCTCTCTCTGAAGGTTGGGAAGTTCAACGCTCCTGTGATTATTTCAAAGGCTGAATGCGTCTGTCCTGTTTGTGAGAAAGCTGGCTGCTATTCAAGTAAGGGAAAGAAAAAAAATATTGAACTGCCCTTCTGCATTTAGACCGGGTTAAGTGTTCAGACTCCATTTGGGCCAAATTCATGCAGAGCTTTGTATAATTATGCCAGAGTCAATCCCCTGTACTCCTTAGCGCTATCGAACAGCTGCTTACTTTAATAAAAATACATGTCAAGTTCAGGGAGAGGAGCTGTTGTGTCTGTGTGCATATTTCTTTTTGCAGATCATTTAGATCAATGCACTCAGGAAGGAAGCATAGAAGTGGGTAACCAGTCTCAGGCGACATGAGGAGCAACTCGCATTTTTTATTCTACTGTTCCCTGAGGAGGCAATTCCTCTTTTCTGTTTACTGGAGACCAACCTGTAGCTTCTCCTCATTGCATTTCTTTCATCATCTAAGAGTTTTTGCTTTCAATGAGGGCTTTCAAATCAGACCTTTGTGCCCTTGGAGAGGAGCGCAGCAGGTAACAAGGAACAGCATCCGATCACAGGTTTGTTTGAGTGTGTATGTGTCTCCCATTTCTGACGGCACAAATATAAAGAAGCTGCACTGCATCTGAGGAAGCTGCCTGTCTAAAGAAAACATGTCGGAATCCAAGTCAAGACTCCCAAACCAGACAGTAAATCCTATTGTGGCTTAAAGCAGAGGAAGCAAAAGACTAACAATAATATGCAGTGTTTAGAACCAGTGCTGATGGAACCAAACTGTAGAAGACCAGACCAAAGACAGAAACTTAAGCATTTAATAAATAAACTGTGAACGAAAGGAGAGCAAGAAAGGTGACAAAGTCAGTGATCTGAAAAACCAGACACTGAATTTACAGAAATGAGGACAGACGAGGGGAAGACTCAAAACTGGTGGTGAAGGACTAAAGCGCAGGAGACCAGAAATCCTCAATACTTTGATGATCCTTTTTGATGAACAACAGAACCAGAAGGGTGGCCATCTTTAAAGCTCCCCCTTAGAGGACGGTATCAGAGAGGACAGAAAAGACAAACACAGAAACTCTGGCTGTTCAACAAAAAAGTGAGACAACAAAAGCCTGTACATGTATGGAAAACGAAGAGGGCTGACGGTGAAAAGTGCAGAGTGAGGAAGAGGAGGTTAAAGACTTAATGCGTGCTAAAACGACCTCCAGCACCCCAAGTACACTCACCAGCCACTTTAGTAGGTACAACTTGCTAGTACCGGGTTGGACCCTTTGCCTTCAGAACCGCCTTAATCATTGGTGTCATAGATTCTACAAAGTTCTGGAAACATTCCTCAGAGAGTTTGGTTCATATTGACATGACAGCGTCACACAGCTGCTGCAGATTTGTCGGCTTGATTCCGATCTCACATTCCACCACATCCCAAAGGTGTTCTGTTGGGTTGAGATCAGGCGACTGTGGAGGTCATTAGAGTCCAGTGAACTCATTGTCATGTTCCAGAAACCAGTCTGAGATGATTCCAGCTTTATGACATGGAGCCTTATCCTGCTGGAAGTAGCATCAGAAGATGGTACACTGTGGTCATAAAGGGATGGACATGGTCAGCAAAGATACTAGGCTGTGGTGTTGGAACCATGAACATTTAGTTCTAAGGGACCAGAACTGTTGACACAAGGCAGGATGTATCCATGCTTTCATATAGTTGACACAAATTCTGACCCGACCATCTGAATGTTGCAGCAGAACTGGAGACTCATCAGACCAGACAGTGTTTTTCTAATCTTCTATTGTCCAGTTTTGGTGAGTTTGAGTGAATTGTAGCTTCAGTTTCCTGTTGTTAACTGACAGGAGTGGTACCCGGTGTGTTCTTCTGCTGCTGTAGTCCATCTGCTTCAAGGTTGGACGTGTTGTGGGTTCAGAGATGTTCTTCTTCAGACCTCGGTTGTAATCAGTGGGTATTTGAGTTACTGTTGTCTTTCTATCAGCTGGAACCAGTCTGGTCATTCTCCTCTGACCTCTGACATCAACAAGGCATTTCTGCCCACTGCCACTGCCTCACTGGATATTTTCTCTCTTTCTGACCATTCTCTGTAAACTCTAGAGATGGTTGTGGGTGAAAATCCCAGTAGATCAGCAGTTTCTGAAAAACTCAGAGCAGTCCGTCTGACACCAAAAACCCTGCTGCGTTCAAAGTCACTTCAATGTCCTTTCTTCCTCATCCTGATGCTCAGTTTGAACTGCAGCAGATCCTCTAAACCATGTCTACATGCTAAAAGCATTGAGCTGCTGCCATGTGATTGACTGGTCAGAAATCTGCATTAAGGAGCAGTTGGACTGGTGTGTCTAATCAAATGACTGGCGAGTGTTTGTGACAACATACAGTGGAGATCTAAAGTTTGCCCCCCCCCCAGGCAATATGCTCTATTATTGTGCATGAAGAACCCAAAGAAAGATTGAAAAAATCTCCTAAAGACATCAGTTTACAGATGAGACATTCTTTTAATATGTCAACAAAATGAGGCTTTAGTTCCATCTTCCAGGTTTTGCTTTAACTCCCACTCTTCCTGTTGACTGTCATTTCGAATGACATTCTGAACAGAGGATGTCAGCATCTGAAAACGCTTTGCTATCGTCTTCTAGCTTCTCCTGCTTTGTGAGCATCAACTATTTTCAGTTTCATTGTTCTGGACAACTGCTTGAAGAACCCATGATGCTGATTGTTGGGACAAGGTCAGATGTCTCCGATTATTAACAATCTTTCAGATTGAAATCACCTGGTTTTTGCAAACGATGATTGTGAACAATCCATGACACTGTCGGGTCTCAACCTATAAATAAAAATAAAGCCTTTTTTGACATATTAAAATAATGAATCATCTTTAAATTGATGCCTTTAAGAGATTTTTCAATCTTTCCATCACAATAATATAACATCTTTCCCGGGGTGCCCACTGTAAAATGTATACCATACAATTGTATTGTACTTTCATGATCGCATGGTTTTTATTTTATTTATCTCTTTGTTATACAGTGTGTGATATCATGTCATATCTGATTTTTATGTCCTGCAGAGCCGGGATGGTTTTAAACTGAGTCAGGCCTAAATCTTTCTGCTGCCTAATATATGACATAAATAAAACATAAATAGAGACAGCTCAGGAGCAACTTCAGCTTTAAGACTGATCAAAAAGGACGTCTTTGAAGACATGAAGCATGTAGCACCAACCATTCTACTTTGGAACATGCAGAACATTGCAGTAATTTAGCAGATGCTTTAGGTAAGGCGACTTTCTGGGTTTTCTCATGATTATATATAGGGCAGAGTGGAAAATGATAAATGGTGCATTTTTATATAGCATTTTTCTACCTTAATTAAGACCCAAAGGGCTTTACAGTCACAGTCCCGTTCACCCGTGCACACACATTCACACTGCTGGCTCCAACCTGTAACCACCAGGAGCAATGTGTGGTTCAGTGTCTTGACACTTCGACACATGGGCTGGCTGGGCAGAGGTTGGCCGCTCCACCACTGCACCACAGCTAGACTAAGTTTGTGGGGTTAAGTGTCTCACTCAAGGATGTGATAAATATTAGGGCTGGGATTTGAACCTCCGGCACCTGATGAACTCAATGAGCTCGATCAGTTCTGCTCTGCAGCAGAAAAATGGATCACAGCAGCAAACGAAAACGGATGACTTGATATGCAAAACAAAAAGACCTTTGAGATACGATGAGCTGGAGCATTTTAAAAATAGGAATTCAAATGTGATGCTAGCAAGCGGCCAAGAAGAATGTAAAGTTGGTGAAATGTAATCATTTCTGTTCAGAATTCTAGCTGTCATTTTGAATCTGGATAATGTCTCATCATAAACTCTCTCCCTTAATAGGAAATCATTTGGGAATTTAAAATCATTGTGGAAAACGTTGGACTCCAGGTAAGTGGTAAAAACTGAATGCATGTGGAGGACAGTAATTTAGCCGAGTGGCTTTTGTGATCATGTGAATCATGTGCAGTGGGAGCGGTCAGAACAGTTGTGTGTGCGTTTTTCCACATGTCCATTGCCATGGTGAATGGTAAAGGGCATATATTTGTGCAACACTTTTCTACCTTCCGTGACAGTCCAAAGCGCTTTAAAGTCACAGTCCCACTCACACACTGATGGTGGCTCTGCTGCCGAACGCTGGCGCCGACCCTGTTGAAACCATACGTTCAAAGTAAGCAGTAACTGGTCCGTGATGGTCACAGCCTACATTTCTAGAGCAAACAGTAAGCAGTAGTGAGCATGTTAAAAGACCACGCCCCTTCCACTGAAAGCGTGCTCAGGAGAATCTGTCAAACGCTTCGAATGCTCACAGCCAGGCCACCTACTTCTATGGAGGCATCTGATCGGTCAGTATGTGAATGATATTGCACTACAGCAAAAGTATCATGAAAAAAAAGAGGATTGTCAAGAAGATGTGAAAATGATGTATCAGAGAAAGAACGGTCAGGGGCTCAAACTAACACTGGCCTAGATATTTACCACCATCAGCCGAATAGCTGACAGAAACAAATTATGAGTGTTTCCAATTTCTGGACTGAAGTAAAACATCTTGGGAAAGCCTCTGAACACCCCCCCCCCCCCCCCCCCCCACACACACACACACACACAGCATGCAAACACACTTTTCCCGACATCTTCTTCTGCCTTTGTCCCTCTTCAGTGTTTCTGAAGACTTCACATGATTGGATTTAGTAGTACTTACTGTAATTTCTTTTGCTGTTTACTTGGTTCTTCTGCAACAGAGCCCTGGCGTGTTTTCTCAGACCGTTCTGCCAAGATCCTACGGGAAAAGGAGTACATAAAAACAGCCAGACTTTCAGTATAAAGCAGAGGTCACACTTGACAGAAATTCAGTTCAAATCTGATGCTAACCTGACCACAGCTAATCAGTCTTTGCATTAACACCAGCTACTTCTTTTCTCTGTTATCCATTAGTATTTTTAACAACGCATTTCCTTTTGTTTCTTTAGGTAAGCCATCTAGGTCTAATTAGCGAGTTGCATAGCAACAAGAACAATGGTGACTGCTTCCTTTCCATTTGAGTTTCTGCTCCTTCTGTTGCCTGTTTTAAAAGCTGAGAAAAATAGAAGAAAGTTGATCAAATCAGCTTTAATTATGGTCATAACAGTTTTCTACCCGTTAGCAAATGTCATCAAATGTGTGACAAATGTTGCCTGGATCGATTTGGACTAACGTTGCTCCTGAATCGCTCTTCATCTGTTTTTCCTGACATCCTCATCACCGCAGTAATTACTTGAGATTTAATTAGTCAAAGAACAAAGCCGCCTCGACCTTTTCTTCACGTGCGGAAAAATTGTAGACGAACACAGAAATACATCCTGTTTTCCAGCTCGTTACATAAAAAAGGGAAGCAACTGTGGCAGACGCTCAAATGCAAAGCGTGGCTAGTTCGCTGCTGGTAAGAACAACAGCTTGTTTTGAACATCACAGCTTTGCTCACCTTCGTTCCAGAGGACAGAGAGGGAAGCTCTTGTTCTCTCCCCCGCACTCACAAAGACAGTCATTACACAAAAGAGCGCTCAATTAGAGGAGGTCGGGCACCTACACGGTTTGCCATCGGAGGAAAAATAGAATAATGACTAATTAAATGAGTTGACCCTGAACTCAAGGATTTGGAGCTGAGACACAGAAGACGGTGGAGGGAGGACATGGCTGAAAACAGAGCTGTCTGAGGAGAAAGGAAAAATAGCATTTGGAGAAATTGTCATGAAGAAGTTTTAGTTTGTAAGTAAGTAAAATTCTGTTTTAGAAAACACCACAGCGCTCATTCTTTTCTGTGTATTGGTAGTTATGTAAAGTTCTATCCTGGAAGGCTAACAAGACCAGGTACAGGAAGTAGAGGGAAGTAAAGTAGTCTCCAAATCTTGGTTGAAGGGCTCCTCCTGGCCATTGGTTGGAAGGTGGAAGCCGGAGCTCAGACTGACCTTGGTCCAAAGTAGCCTGCAGAATTCCTTCCAGAAAAAGGTGACACACTGTAGCCTGTAACTGGAAATTATGGAAATTATTATGCATGCAAGACCATGCAGTCATAACACAGTGACCCTGACAGTGGTATAGCCATCACCAGTTAAGACAACTTCAAAATGCATTCAGCAGCACTTTTTTGTGGTTTTCTCTGATTTGCTGGATCAAATAATATGTTTCTAATGGATCACCAAACAAAAAAAAAATCTGTTTTGTATATGAATAAAATGTGCTAAAGGGAGGGGCTGAATAATCCTGAAGGAAGCCTCTGTAACTGTGATGGAAGGCTGGAGGCAGACGTGATGTCTCCTGTTGGCTGAAGTGAACATTCAGCACAGAAGGACTTGCCTCTGTGTACACGCACCACAGCTGTGGCGTGAGCTCCAGCTGGGAGGCTCACCTGATATGAATTGTGAAGTGGACACGAAGAGCTCTGGGCAACTTTAGACTGACAGCCTCTGGGGTTGCAACCTTAGACACAAGAAAAGCTCCAACAAATGGAGGAGCCACCCTTCTGTTTGTCACCTGGAGTGGGAGATCGGAGGTGGCCGGCCAAACTTTCTGTCCCACCTGATAACAAGGGGTCGCCCGTCTATGCTGATCAGTCTGGACCTTGTAGCCCACAGTACAAAAGAGAATCAGACGAGCCCTCCTTCAAGCCTCCTCCTTCCAGGAGGCACATAACCATACGCCACCTCCAAATGGGACATTTGTGGCAGAAGAAGGCAAGGTGTTGTGCTCATTCTCAGCCCACACCACCATGCTAGACTACAAAGATGGATTCCAGGAATAGAGGATGCTTAGACTCTGCTCCAACTGCTGGTTTAGTCTTTCTGACTGACCGTTGGACTGAGAGTGGACCTGGGACTCTGGGTACTCTGTCTAAGACAACATCTCTGGGTTCACCATGGAGCTGAAAAACCTTCCAAAAAAGTATGTCTGTTGTCTCCTTAGCAGAGGAGAGTTCAGGCAAAGGGATAAATTGCACCTTTCTTTGAGAAACGGCCAACAACTGTGAAGACCACAGTGTTACCGTCCGAAGGAGGCAGACTAATGACAAAGAGGTGTGGGGCCAGGGTCTTTTGATGATAGCAAGAGGATGAAGGAGTAAAGAAAGGGAAATTTAGTGCAAGCACACACTGGACAGGTCATGACCAACGCAACCCATAAGAGCCCCAACACGGGAGGAAGAGTTACAGAATCTTGAATTAAAAGACAAAAAAACGAGGAAATCCACCACCTGTCGCCCACGTTGAGGAAGTCTAAAACACAAAAGAGGAAAACAGAGAAAAAGACAGAGTCAAGGCTTGTAGTACAAGATCCATGTAGGTTTTGAGGTTTGTCCACAACAGAAGTCCAAAGTGAAATAATATCCTCTAAAGAAATACGTAGTTCTGTGGGGTTTTTACCCCGCTTTAGTTTGAGTTGTGTTTTGGTCTCCACTTCCGGTTTTATTTTGTTATGGGTCGTACTTCCTGTGTTCTCTCCCCAGTGTGTGTGTATTCCCTCTTGATAGTCACACCTGTTTCCACTTACCTCATCCCTTCCTCCTTGTTATAGTCTTCGTCTCCCCTGCACTAGTTGTCGGATCGTTTTGTTGCTTCTCGTGTTTATTGAGAATTTCTTGTTTGCAATAAATACGAGATTTTTGCATTTCCGATCCCTGTCTGCATTTGTGTCCGCCCGACAAACCTTGACATTACGATCCGACCTTTAACATGGACACAGCAGACACGGAGACGTTACGGGCACTACTCCGTCAGCGGGAGAAGCTGACGTCTTGTCTTCGCCAAGGGTTACTGGAGATGTCCAGCCGTCACGAGCGACAACTTGCCGCGTTGGGAGAGCGTTTTGAGCAACTGGCAGAGCGGGTCCAACATCCACCGTCTGTTCCTTCGCCACGCCCATCGTCTTCCACGCTGGTCCAGGGGATCCTGGATGGAGTTCCTGTCGCTCCGACTGCACAGCTGGCCCGTCCAGAAAGGTTTTCCGGAGACTCCGGGGACTGCCGGGCTTTCATTACCCAGTGTGAGCTTCACTTCCAGTTGCAGGCTCCCCACTATCCTACAGACCAAGCCAAGGTGGCCTTCATTATTTCTCACCTCACCGGCAGAGCCGGAGCGTGGGCTACCGCCGAGTGGCAGCGTGGAGCCTCAACCTGCACATCCCTCTCGGCCTTCTTGGAGGCTTTCCAGCAGATATTCCATCACACCAAGCCAGGCCGGGAGGCAGCTCGTGCGCTTTTGAAGTTGAGGCAGCGCGACCGACGGGCAGCCGACTACGCCATAGAGTTCCGGACTTTGGCCTCCACTAGTGGTTGGGACACTACTGCGCTCATGGACGCTTTCGTGGAGGGGCTGTCCGAGGAATTAAAGGACAGACTGATCGCACTCAAACTACCATTAACTTTGGACCCCCTCATCGCTCTGGTTATCCGTGTTGATAACCGGTTGCAGGACCTTAAGGGGGAGCATGGCAGGGTAGTACCCCGCCCTCATCGTCGGTCCACAAATTCACCTGTTCGTGTTGTTTCTCCCGCAGAATCCCCGTTGTTAGCTCAAGATGAACCCATGCAGCTCGGTCGGGGCAAACTATCTGCTTCCGAGAGACGGCGACGGATGGCGGCAGGTGAGTGCCTTTACTGTGGTAGGCGGGGTCATTTCTGCAAGGAGTGCCCAAAACTTCTCTGCTCGTCAGTAAGAGTGGGCGCGCTGACGAGCGGTGATAAGACGCTCACTAATGCTAAACCTGCTGCCTGCCTATTTCAAGTTCGGGTCATGTTTCATGGGAAGGGTTTTCCGGTTAAGGCTTTAGTAGACTCTGGAGCAGAGCAGAACCTTATGGATGCCGAGCTAGCGAGACAGGTCGGTCTTAAATGTGAACTACTGCCCCGTCCGTTACAAGTGGTCTCCCTAAATGGCCAAGAGGTGGCTACCATTTCTTACATAACCGAACCCATTCACCTTATTATTTCTGGCAATCACCATGAGGAGACCCGTTTTTTCGCCCAGAACCCACTGGTCCTGGGGTTTCCCTGGCTTATGGCTCATAACCCAGTCATCGACTGGCCCTCCAGTCGGGTTTCTGGCTGGAGTGATAAATGTCACACCACTTGTTTACGCTCAGCTCGGCCTCCTGGGGAAGACCCCGCTGTCCCGGTAGGGCGGCCGCCCTCACCTGACCTATCCGGGGTACCGCCGGAGTACCACGACCTTGCTGAGGTATTCTCAAAGTCACGAGCCCTCTCCTTACCCCCTCACAGACCTTATGACTGCGCTATCGATCTCCAACCTGGCGCTACCTTGCCCAAGAGCAGGTTATATGGCCTGTCTAAACCCGAGAGGGAGGTAATGGAGCGATATATTGCTGAGTCTCTGAATTCTGGTATCATCAGGCCATCATCATCACCAGTGGGGTCAGGTTTCTTTTTCGTCGGTAAGAAGGACGGGTCTCTCCGACCATGTATTGATTATCGGGGCCTGAATGAAATCACTATTAAGAACAGTTACCCCCTGCCTTTGATGAACTCAGCTTTTGAAGCGTTGCAGGAGGCCAGGATCTACACCAAACTGGACCTTCGCAACGCTTACCACCTCGTGCGCATCAGAGCCGGTGATGAATGGAAGACCGCCTTCACCACTCCCCTGGGACATTTTGAGTATCTGGTGATGCCTTTTGGTCTCTGTAATGCCCCTGCTGTGTTCCAGGCTATGATAAATGATGTGTTACGGGACTTCCTTCATCGTTTTGTTTTTGTTTATTTAGATGACATTTTGGTTTTTTCCAGGGACGCCAGTGAACATCGGCGGCATGTTCGTCTGGTGCTCCAGCGGCTACTGGAGAACAAACTGTTTGTAAAGGCGGAGAAGTGTGAGTTCCATTCTCCGTCTGTTTCGTTTTTGGGTTTTGTTGTAGCAGAGGGTGAGGTGAGACCCGATCCCGCTAAGGTGAGAGCGGTGGTGGAATGGCCTACCCCTACCAACAGGAAACAATTACAACGGTTTCTGGGGTTTGCCAACTTCCTCCGCCGTTTCATCCGTGGCTACAGCTCGGTGGCTGCGCCTCTCACGGCTCTCACCTCTACCTCCGCTCCGTTCGCCTGGACGGAGGCGGCGGAGGCCGCTTTTAGCCGATTAAAGCATCTGTTTACGTCTGCACCTGTTCTGGCACAACCTGACCCTTCCAGACAATTTATTGTCGAGGTGGACGCCTCAGATACCGGGGTGGGTGCAGTATTGTCTCAGCGGGGGGAATCGGACAGTAGGTTGCGCCCTTGCGCTTTTTTCTCCCGCCGGCTTTCCCCGGCGGAGCACAATTACGATGTGGGTGATAAAGAATTGCTAGCGATCAAGCTAGCCCTTGAAGAGTGGAGACACTGGTTGGAGGGGTCAGCTATGCCGTTCTTGGTTTGGACAGATCACAAGAATCTGTCCTATCTACGAACTGCCAAGCGGTTGAACTCCAGGCAGGCACGGTGGTCTCTATTCTTTAACCGTTTTGATTTTGTGGTCTCCTATCGACCGGGATCCAAGAATGTTAAGCCGGATGCCCTCTCCCGACAACAGGACTCGGCTGTCCATGACTGTCAACCAGCCACAGTACTTCCTCCCCCCCGTGTGCTGGGCGCCCTCTCCTGGCAGCTGGAGAGAGACATTAGGGCGGCCCAGGTTCAGGAGCCCGACCCGGGTGGAGGTCCTGCTAACAAACTGTTCGTTCCAGACTCTCTCAGGTCCCAGGTCCTCCAGTGGGCTCATGCCACGCGACTCACCTGCCACCCAGGAATCCGCAGGACTGATTCCTTCCTGCGTCGCCGCTTCTGGTGGCCTAGTATGACCAAGGACGTCCGGGACTATGTTTCAGGTTGTCTGGTTTGTGCTCAGAATAAGGCCAGTACACAACCGCCTGCTGGACTATTGCACCCACTGTCCATCCCGGGTCGGCCTTGGTCACACATTGCCCTGGATTTTGTGACTGGCCTGCCTCCTTCTGCCGGGAGGACCGTTATTCTGACTATTGTGGACCGGTTTTCTAAGGCCGCTCATTTTGTGGCTCTGACCAAACTCCCCTCTGCTGCAGAGACTGCAAGACTGGTCATAAAACATGTCTTCAGGCTGCATGGAATTCCCACAGACATGGTGTCGGATCGTGGCCCACAATTCATCTCACAGGTCTGGAAGGCGTTCTGTGGTGCTTTCGGGACTACTGCCAGCCTGTCTTCTGGTTTCCATCCACAGACCAACGGCCAGGCAGAGCGGACTAACCAGGACTTGGAGGCCGCTCTACGGTGCGTCTGTTCACGGAGCCAGACCTCCTGGAGTTCCTTGTTGCCATGGGTGGAGTATGCTCACAACTCCCTCACCTCATCTGCCTCTGGCATGTCCCCGTTTGAGTGCTCTCTGGGGTACCAGCCCCCCTGTTTCCCGAGCAGGAGACGGAGGTGGCCGTTCCGTCGGTTCAGCACCTGTATCGGCGCTGTCGGCGTGTCTGGCGGGAGGCTCGGGCGGCCCTGTTGCGTTCAGGGGCTACCAACAAGAGGCTGGCAGATCGTCGACGCACTCCAGCACCTGCCTACCTACCAGGCCAGTACGTCATGCTGTCCACTTCACACATCAAGCTTCGGACGGAATCCAAGAAGCTGTCCCCCAAGTACATCGGTCCGTTCGAAATCCTGAAGGTCATCAACCCTGTGGCGGTCAGGCTGCGCTTACCCAGGTCCTTGCGCATCCATCCGGTCTTCCATGTCTCTCAGCTGAAGCCGCATGTTACCAGTCCCCTGCAGCGGTCTTCCTCTCCGCCACCCCCTCCCCGCATCATTGATGGCCAACCGGCCTACACTGTCCGTCGCCTGCTGGACGTTCGGCGGCGGGGACGTGGCCTCCAGTATCTGGTGGACTGGCAGGGGTACGGGCCTGAGGAGAGGTCCTGGGAGCCTGCATCACGGATTCTGGACCCTGAGCTCATCCGGGACTTCAATCGCCGGCACCGGGGGGGGGCTTCCCTCTGCGCCAGGCGGCGCACCTTGAGGGGGGAGTACTGTGGGGTTTTTACCCCGCTTTAGTTTGAGTTGTGTTTTGGTCTCCACTTCCGGTTTTATTTTGTTATGGGTCGTACTTCCTGTGTTCTCTCCCCAGTGTGTGTGTATTCCCTCTTGATAGTCACACCTGTTTCCACTTACCTCATCCCTTCCTCCTTGTTATAGTCTTCGTCTCCCCTGCACTAGTTGTCGGATCGTTTTGTTGCTTCTCGTGTTTATTGAGAATTTCTTGTTTGCAATAAATACGAGATTTTTGCATTTCCGATCCCTGTCTGCATTTGTGTCCGCCCGACAAACCTTGACAAGTTCCACACGACTAGATCCTTTCCACTCCGTCCTGGTGTGAGCAGTCCTAGAAATCCAAAGAACAGCGGTTCCAGTGGTCTCTCTGGGGGTCAGTATCTGGTGCAGTGGAACAGTTGAGGTGCTCACCACAGCGCAGAAGGATAAGCCTCTCAATAGTTGTCATGAGGTGGGAGGTCAAGGCGACGGGTCGGTAGGGGTTTCGTTCCTTTGCTTGTGTGATCTTGGGGACCGGAATGAGCTTATGAGCAGGAGGGACTGTGGGTGCCGCGCCCGCATCCTGGTCACATGCAGCTGCTGCATCGGCCGAGGGAGGGATGTACACGGTAAATACCACAACGTAGGAACATTCGATCAGGAGATGATTTTATCATACGCTCACGGCGAGTACCTCGATGTGCAGGTGCAGAGTTGTTCCATCACACACACGAGCGAGTCCCCCGCCCGCTTCTTCCACTCTCCGCCTTTTGTCCATGTGCAAAAGTTTAAAACGGAGTCCGGGGTCATTCCATTCAGCCGCCCTCCCTGAACTCCGGTTGTAGCCGGGCCAGCACCATCATCTTGTCAGTTTTGTTGGAGAGGGAATGAACGTTGTCCCTAATGACAGATGGTGCGAACGCCATATACTTTCACTTCCTCTCCTGGGGCTTTCGTCCGACCCTGCAACCTTTTCCTCCGTATTTACGTGGGAATCTGGATAGAGAAGGGCGATGTTGCGTAGAGCCAACAGCTGATCCCTGGTGTAAAATATGGTGAATATGCTGAATCTGTTGGGCTCTCCAAAGGAGGTTCTAAAAAGTCCTGAAAAAAGAAAAAAACAGAATAAAAGAGCTATACAAGTAGTCTCCCCATGAGTAGAATAGCACCAGCTTCTGGAACTGGAAACACAAAGCACACCTATAAACAAAGTAACAACAGAGCTTTAAAGAGCGAGGTCTGTGTGAACCGCTCCATCTTTCACAACCGCACTGTTGTTCCTCAATCTGAGGTTTGAACTCCACTCTCCAGTACTCTGGAAAAGACTTTCCCGAGGGAGGCAGAGAGTCAGTCCTTCTCCATGGCCTCACCAAAATCCTCCCAGAACAGAGTTTTGCCTCCACAACAGCCCGGTCCGCAGCTAGCTTGAACTGCCGGTGCCTGTCAGCTGCCTCTGGAGCTTTTCAGCCGGAAAGTTCCCCATATGGCAGACGACTCCTCGCAGAGAGACTCCTAATAATACACACAGAGAAACAAAGACTAAATTGAATTAATCAACTTGAAGACATTAATCAAACCTTAATGAAGGATTAACCTCTGCACTGCGCGGCTGTTCTCCGCCTCTGTCCGCCTGTAGAAGTCACCTCGGCTTGCAGAGGTGTTTCAGATGAGTTTTTTTTTTACCGAGGGCCTGCTGCCTATGAGATTTTGCAAAAAAATGTATATCTATAGATATAGATTTAATATATATAACTATATTTACGCAGTTTCCGACTGCAGGATGAGCTGATTCTGAAGCTGTGAAGGAACGAGGGCTGCACATGAAGAGGGCTCACTGTGCCAATATCCGTCTGGATAAAAACCTGCCTTCATACTTTTCCCAACATCGTATTCTGACTTCCCCCAGAGGGCATAAGGCTGGGATTCTCCAGCACATACAGACTGAAGACATATGCTTTTATGCAGGTTGTTCTTATATGCTTTTAAATCCTCCAGGGCTGCTTGAGGCAACAGCAGCTTTCACCTGAGCCAAACTATTAACCGAGTTTACACAGAATTGTGATAGTTTTGTTTGTTGCGATTTGCTGAACAAAGAAATAAAACAAAATACTAAGACATAAATAGAAATGTAAGTAAAGAAATGCAAAGAGGCAAAGACAAAGGAGTACAATCGAGTGCCTTGGTGTGCTGGTCCATCCATCTCTCCCTTTATCCATCCATACATCCATGCTGTGGGAGTTGGTCTGCTCTGAACCCTCCAGTCAGGATCAAGAACCCACAAGGTTTTCAAGTAACAAAAGAAATGATTTAATGAGTGGACTTACTAAATTACTAGGAAGCAGCAGTTTTTAGAGCTCCCAAGGCTTGACATTTATCGGGACTCACACAGGCCAGCAAACGGCATGAACCTCTCATCCCTCTCCGTCTCTCTCTACAAACAATCCTCCAACCCTTTTACTTCCTTGATCTACCATTTCCCTTTCATGGGAGGGGATTCAGCACTTTCTCAAGTGGACTAATGGGCTGAACAACTCAGAAAAATAACTAATCATGAATCTCAACATAAATATTAATGAGCGTCGTCTCAACAAATAAATCAACACCACATACAGGGAAAATGCAAAAGTATTCACACCCCATGAACTTCTCCACATTTTCTCACATTATGACCACAAACATAAATAGATTTTATGTGAAACACCAGCACAAAATGGCACACATGTGAAGCGGACAGAAAATTAGAAAAGAGTTAATTTTTTTTTTTTTTTTACAAATCAAAAACTGAAAAGTGCAGTGTGCAAAAGTATTCATCTTTTCTGAGTCATTACTTTGTGGAACCCACTTTTGCTGTAATTCCAGCTGCAAGTCTTTTGAGGTTTGTTTCTACCAGCTTTACACATCTAGAGACTGAAATCTTTGTTCGTTCTTCCTTCAAAACAATTCAAGCTGAGTCAGATTAGATGGAGAGCTTTTGTGAACAGCAGTTTTCAGATCTTGCCACAGATTCTGGATTGGATTTAGGTCTGGACTTTGACTGGACCATTCCAACACATGAAGTAATTTGAAGTCATAGCTTTGGCTTTCTGTTTAGGGTGGTTGTCCTGTTGGAAGGTGAATCTCTGCTCCAGTCTCAACTGTTGTTCAGACTTCAACAGGTTTTCCTCCAATATTGCTCTGGATTTGGCTCCATCCATCTTCCCATCAACTCTAACCAGATTCCCTGTTCCTGCTGAAAAGAAGCAGCCCAGATCATGATGCTGCCACCACCATGTTTGACAGTGGGTATGGTGTGTTCAGAGTGATGTTCAGTGTTAGATTTCCACATATAGCGCTTTGCATTTAGACCAAAAAGTTCCATTTTAGTCTCATCAGACCAGATCTCCTTCTTCCACATGTTTACTGGGTCATTTTCATGGTTTATAGCA
This sequence comes from Oryzias celebensis, assembly GCA_014656515.1. NCBI lineage: Eukaryota > Metazoa > Chordata > Actinopteri > Beloniformes > Adrianichthyidae > Oryzias > Oryzias celebensis. Next base: position 26,538,012 of record BNCR01000003.1, on the reverse strand, counting down.
AACTGCAAACAGGACTTGTTGTGGTTTTCTTTTAACAATGGTTTTCTTCTTGTCACTCTTCCATAAAGTCCAGATGTGTTCAGTTCACGACTGATGGTTGTTCTATGGAAAGATTCCTCCACCTGAGCTGTAGATCTCTGCAGTTCATCCAGAGTCACCATGGACTCCTGGCTGCATCTCTGCATCAGTGCTCTCCTTGTTCGGTCTGTTAGTTCAGGTAGACGACCATGTCTAGGTAGGTCTGCAGTTGATTCATACTCTTTCCATTTGTGGAATATTGGACTGAACAGTGGTTCATGGGATTTTCAAAGTTTGGGGAATCGTTTTCTAGCCTAATCCTGCTTTCAATTTCTCCACAACTTTCTCCCTGATCTGTCTGGTGTGTTCCTTACACTTCATGATGCTGTTTTCTCCCCAATATTCTCTTGACAAACCACAGAAACTGTCAGTAAACAGCTGGATCTGTATACTGAGATTAAATGACACACAGGTGGACTCTAGGAAGTCATGAAGTCAACATTTGATCAGTCATCAATCATCAGCAACTTCTGAAGGCAATTGGATGCACAGAGAAAAGGGGCTGAATACTTTTGCAAACTGCACTTTCAGTTTTTTATTTGTAAAAAAAATGAACTATTGTATAATTTTCTTTCCACTTCACAACCGTGTGTCACTTTGTGTTGGTCTTTCATGTAAAATTCCAATAAAATATATTTATGTTTGTGGTCATAATGTGAGAAAATGTGGGGAAGTTCAAGAGGTCTGAATACTTTTACAAGCCACTGTACAACACCTAAAAAAGTTAGTCTATTAATCTGCTCTTCATCCTCTCAGCTGATGGTTTAGTCCACTGGATGACTAGCAGTCAAACGAGAGACGTAGTTTCTCCAGCATTTCCTGGATCTTCCTTGGGGCCTCCACCCAGTGCGACATGCCTGGAACACCTCCCCAAGGGAGGTGTCAAGGAGGCATCCAGACCAGATCCCTGAGCCACCTAAGTGAGCTTCTCTTGATGAGGAGGAGCAGCAGCTCTACTCTACCTGGAGAGGGCTCCAGATGACAGAGGTGTCTCTCCAGGCACTCCATCTCTGAGGAAACGCCCAGCTGTCCAACGGAAGAAGCTCTTTTCAGACACTTAAAACACTAAACTTCCCTCACTTGTGATTAAGACCACAAGATACTTAAACTCCTCCACCTGGAGCAGGAGCTCCACATACCCAGAGAGGACAAACTACCTCTCTCTGGTTAGGAAGTCAAGAAGTGTCCTGGTCCCCTGTAGGGTAAATGCAGAGGTTAGTGTCAGTCCCGACATGATAGAGAAAACAAAGCCAAGTCTAAGACTTGAACTGGAAACGGATCCTCCACATCAAACCAGTGTTGCCCCAGAAAATCAAAACGTCTGGAGATGGTTGCTTCTAAGGACAGCAGCAGAATGCAAAGAAACAAGGACGTACCCAGGATGTCAGGCTCAGCTGGCATAAAAGCAAGATCTAACTAGATTTCAGTTTAACCCGTTTGTTTTAGAAAGAACATATTTATCCCAGACTCTTGCTGTTATCCTGTCATCCTGGAAGGATCAGTTCCATCTTTAGTAACAGATCAGTTGTAGTCAGGATTTTCTTGCTGTTTGTCTCCCACATTACAGGGATCTCGACTCTTCAAAACCAAAATAGTGATGCTAAGCACAGAAAACAGGAGAATGTTTAAAGAACTTAAACCCCTGTCAAGACCGACAGAAAAATAGCATCCTCCTGGCGGGAAGGAGCAAGCTCGCTTGTTTCTAGCTCCAGAAGAAACTCTACTGCTAGAAGAGGCTGGTGGTTCTGCAACTGCTGCAAATGGGCTGCAAGACCCTGAACTCTCAGGTTCTCTTCATATTTTGATCAGCTAGTGATCTGAATTCTTGTAAAATGAATCCATGGGAAACAGTAGCTTTCACCATTCAGCAGCAGGAAGTCAAAGGTGACGTCAGCATTCATATCATATGTCTAAAACCATCAAGCAGAAATGAAAATAAATGAGCTCCTGCTCCAATCTGCATGGAAAACCCAAGTGCTGGCAAACTGCAGCTGTTGATGCATTCCAGGTCAGGAACATCAAATGTACTTCAGTAACACGACAACATTAGGCCTCAAAATTACAGCTTGAGCTGAGTCCTGTGGAAAACACAAGACAGTTTCAGCTAAGTACATGCTTTCACTGGACTGAAGGGACTTTTTTGAAGCTTAACCTGCATGGAGCCAAAAACGGGGCAATGCATTTATTAAAGCTTTTGGTTTAGCGAACAGAGATGAAGAGAGGCCTCACACTGATGATGAGCATGTGGAAAACTGTCAAAAATATTCCTTAGCAGCTTCACTCGGGCCAAATGGGCTCCACATTACAATTATATCACCAGTGGGCAATTAATTCCATACAATTACTGCATGCAGAGAGCTGGCACAAACACACTCAGGCTTATGCCACCACCCAGAGTCCAGCAGCTTTCTTGACTTGTATCCATCAGCAGGAGACGAAGGTTAACCTGACAAACACCCACTGTCACCAACAGCTGCTCAGTCGAGGATAATTAATGTGTCATAGAGCATCCTCACTGAGATATGAGGGGATGAATGCTAACAGAGGCGCTCTCATTCAGAAATACAAAAAAACATAAACTCTAGTCGAAAGCAGTGGTTCCCAACACCAGGGACCGGAACCAGTCCGTGCAGGGGCAGTTGGTACCGGGCTGCAGAGGAAAAAAAGACACAACCCCCATTTTTTCTGTTTTATTCATAATCTGATTCTGAAGGAAGTTTTATTTTGAAAAACTGCTGGATTCTCTCAACCACATTCAACTTATTTTTCATGCATGTAAAGTTGTCGAAAAATGGATCCACTACTTTCTTAAAGCGGCTGCATCTACCGCTAGATTGAAACCCCTAAGCAAACAAAGTTACCAAAAAATAAACATATTTGGAATGTTTTTTTCACAGAAGAAGAATATTTTACTTACTATATGAAACAGAAATCTGCATTTAACAGACATAAACCAGGGGTCTTTGCTCCAAATATGGATTACTTGTAATAGTTTTCCCACAGACCACAATGTAAATGCATAATATTCAACAACCAGCTGTTTAATGTTACAAGGATGCTGCTAATAAAGCTGCTCAAATGTTAATTACTTTATTTAGAAAATACCAGTTTTAGTCAACCTTTTTTTTCTGTCCACTGCACCTTAAAAGTCAGAAGAGGCTGAAGTTGGCATCAGGTTTTTAGCACAGTTATGTATTAAAAGAAAATCTAGATCACATTTTAATGGTTCCTATATGAAATCTAGTTTACAAATAAAATATCAAGCAGCTGAAGACATTTTACAGAGACATTTTACCCTCAAAAGTTAAGACAAACTGGAGACATCTCAGGTAGGGCTGTCAACGTTAACGCATTAACGCACACGATGAATTTAAAAAATGGACGCAATAATATTTCTTTCATTAATTACATGTCAGAAGTGACCGTCTTCTGCTTTGTATTGGATGGTCCAGGCTTCCACGGTGTGATGGCAGCATGCCCTGCCACACCCACAACAAAATGGTGGTAACCCTCTGCACAACACATTTTAGATTTTCTCCTACATATTTTACATTTGCAGTTACATTCATAAATGAACACACATTGTTTTGAGTTAAAATACACATTTATTTTTTGCTTATTTGTAACATCTATTTTGTTTGGTTTGTTAATTTCACCTGTTTTGAGTTTCCAGTGCAGAGGGTGTGCTGGTTGCTACAGGTGTGGTTGAGGTTCTGCTCCTGGAGCTGTGCCTTTGAGACCTGGCCAAAGGGGAAATGAAGCCACCACAGCTCTTAAATGCTTGAGCCAGGGAATTGGGCAGGCGTCATCTCAGAAGCCTCCAAGGGGAGAAATCATGGACTCCTTTAATGTTGATTTACTTTGTTTCAGTTAATTGCTGTTTATTTGTTCTAATTTTGTACTTCTGTTTTGTTCTTTCTTTCCACTGAAAAAAAACAAGTTTTGTGTTTAGTTTTGTCTGTAGTCTTTTGTTAAATGTTGTTAGTTCCCCCCTCATGTTTGTCTAGTAGTCTGATCTCCCACTATATATGTTCCCCTGTTGTGTCTTTGGTGAGGTCAGTTTGTTTCTGTTGCTTGGTCTGGTCAGTTGGTTAAGTTAAAGTTCAGTTTATTACCTCAGTTAATTCTGTTCTTTTGACCTCTTTTAAGGGCCTAATTTGTAAATATTTTTTTTTGAGAAAAATTAAAACGTTCATTTTTTTTATTACTCTTCTGTTGTCCTCTTTGGCCGCTGCATCCCTCACACAGGGTGGGCTTTAATGTCTGAGAATACAAACTTTTTAGGGCACTGTCCGACTCATAACATGGTCAATTACAAAAGAAATAAATATTCAAGCGATTTTTAGTGTCATATTATATATTGTCACTTTTTAGGTTTAGATCTCTATCTTACAAAAAGCAGACTTTGATCGGTGGGGTGACCTGTTGTCATGGTAACACAAGAACGTGTTGCTGGGCCGGCAGAGCTCGACTGCGGCAAAGGAGAAGAACATACATGCTGATCATCACGGTAGGTTCAGTAAAGCGTCACTTCAGAGAGAAAGTTCACCTCTTATCGCTTCTTTTTGTCCAGAAGATGAAGCAGAAGTTTGTTTTAAAGAAGTCTGCGCAGTGTTATAGAACATTTGGGTTTTGTGACTGGAACTTCTTTTTGAGATGTGCATCAACACCCAGCAGCCAATCAGATTTGAGTATTCACCCAGACCATTTAAATGTTTTTCTTGTGGCTGTATATCAGCATCTTTGTTTTCTTGGAGTAAAACTCCAGAAAGGAAAGTCTTTAGAGTTCTGCTTATCTTACTGTTGATGTATTTTGTGAACACAAATTACATTTCTGGGATATCTGAGTTAACACTTTACAAATGAAAACATTTCAGACAATAAAAATAATGTTAAAATAATGTTCTCTCTGGCCTTTTTTTTTTTAGTTCAAAAGCTGCATATTGTCATATAAATGTTCCCAGTAAAACATTGTGATGAATCTGACTAATTGTTTTATTTACTGACAGCACTAATCTTAGTTAAACAGCTGATGCTCCCCCGCATTCTGTAAACCACATAGAGGGGTTATTTACAGATATTTCTTTCATTCAAGACAGCAGGCAATCCTAATTTCATTATGACTTCTTTGAAAGAAAATGAACAAAATAAATTAAATAAATTTAAAAAATGTGACTCTACATATAACATCACTATTCCAGGGATGCTATACGTTGATGTCAATGTTCAGAAAACTGAACAGAAAAATCTTTGCAAAAAAAACGGATGTCTTATAGAAATACAAAGTGACCTTTATTTGAAAAACAGGACGTTGAACATTGAAAGTGTTGCAACAATGAAAGCCTTTCAGCTGTCGGTTTGTGCTTGATGACTTACGATCAGGAGCAGGACCTCAGGAACAGAGACCCTTCTGGAATGTGGAGACGCATGACGGTAAAACGAACAGAAAGGTAACAGGTAATTGGTTGGAAAACACAGGTGGAATAGCTATTGATCCAATGCATGGAGGTAGATGGTGAATGAATGAATGTGCAGGAACCCCAACGTTTAGAGGCAAAAAACAACTGATCCTCTTTACTTAAATGACACCAACGCTTCATTAAACTAACAATTGTCTTCTGGAACAATGTCCTCTGCTCAAATGAAACCTAAGTGTGGCTCTAATAAAAAAAGTTTTGTTAGGAGCAGTTCTTTAGGTTCAGAGCATCTCATCTACTCACAGCACCTGGGTTAGATAAACAATTTTTTTTTTTCTTTTTTTGCTGTCGTGTTTGATATTTAGATCCTTCATCCTCCTTTTTTCATGCATCACTTTTGCAAGAATGTATTCATATTTCAGTTTAAACAAAGTCTTTAACAGTACAAAACCATTTGTATCACACTTGATTCACACATTCTGAGACCCCTACCTCATGAGAAGGAACAAAAGCTTTCTTTGAAAACCTTTTGCACAGAACTTGGGCCATGTTTCCTGCCCTGTAGTTCGTCATCATTCCACTAGGGCAGTAGAAGGGCTTTTCCTGCTTCTGTGAAATCTCAAAAATACTTTTGGTTGGAAAAGTTTAGTTCACTTTCAAAACCTTATAGTGAGAATAACTCTGCTATTATTATTCATTTCTTGAAATTACCACTTACTGTATTGAAATAGTAACAAACGTGTCAGTAATAATTCTTTCTAATGCAGTTACACATGTTAAAAATGTGTGGATCACATTAGAGACAGTGGGTAAATAAAGGGCTTTTTTCTGAACACTTATGTCCTTTTTGTTTTGCATCTTAAACATTGTTGTGCGCAAAAACTCACCAAATCACCCCAAGTATCATCCTATCTAAAGGTTTGTCTCATAAAATACATGATATTGCAGTTTTATTTGGTGGAATTCATTAAAGTTTAAAAAATAGTCTTAGTTCTGAAGAATAGAATTTTTCTTTCAACTCTTTGATGTAGTTGGCTTTACCGGATTAAACTTCTGTTGGGAAGTCTGTGGGCCTTTCATGTGAACAGCAGCAGCAGTTTTCTGCAGAGTCTTCGTGGTTCATTAGAGTTCTCTCTGTAGCTCTTTGCTGTAGCAGGTTACATCCCATCCAGGTCACTTGCAGCTTCAGGTTGTCTGCTGGGAGGAGCTCTCCAGAGGGAGTTTTGTTATAAGAAGACTTCCAGGATTTTTTTTCTGCTCTGATGCCCCCACTCTCCTACCTCATGATGCGCGCTCCTGGGGCGTGGGGTCTCCATACATACTTTAAGAGGATTGCCAGTGCCTCGCTCTGCACGTTTGTCCATTCAGGCATTCAGGGCAACTCTGCTGTTTCAAAAGAGGGATTCTGCGGTTCCCTTCTATTTGCCCATTCTGGATCGGATGGTCCGGTTCCCTCTCTCTGCTTTCTCCTCAGGGTCATTCTGCTCTTTGCTTCCACCTGGACATTTTGTGAAGATAGTCTTTGTTTTGCAACCCTTGCCATGTGCTGTTGTTTTCCCCTCTTCTGGACCCATCTCATGTTGCTCTGGGTCACATGGGTTCTTCCACAGGAAGTCAGCTGATGAGCAGGCTGCACGCCGCTTAGGTTGTTGGTGTTTTTACTAGAAATTGTGAAGCCCCGAGGCTGCTTCTCAAGTAGACAAAGATGTGCTTGTGGCTGGTTCAGACAAGTGTTTCAGAGAAACCAAAGGAGAGTATGTTTTCACACCGAGTGCAGCATGAGATAGAAAACCATTCGGATGGTTGTAGCAGTTTGGATGATGCACAGCTTGTTCATGCACATACCCAAATAAATGTAAAGTAAAATTGAAGCCACTAGTGGCATTGTATTGCTGACGGCAGAGCTCATGCCCACCCATGACCCCCCTCCCTCCCCCATTACCACCCTTTGACCCGCTCTCACTGGCTGGGCAGCTGCTTCAGACCCTTTATCTCCCCCTCTACCCCTGACACCCTGGACAGAGCTGCATGGGACAAATTCAGGAAGAAAACATTTTTTTGTCACTTTTGCGAGCCCGTCACACTAACGCTGTCCAAAAGCTACAAACTTCCAACAGTTTTTCCCCAAGCAGCTTCCCAGTGATGCTCAAGGAATTATGAGATGATAGATCTAAATTCTAGTAGAAGTTTAAATTTGTAGCTGCTGTGAAAGGCATTTTTTTTCATTCAAGATGGCAGCCTCTCCCCAAAGTCAAAGGTCAACAAAACTTTGGTTGAATACCTAGGCTAGCAGTATGTATGTAAATTTTGGTGAAGACATTTTCTTTTCCCATACTGTGCAAAAATAGGAACATTGCAAATTTTACAGTTTGCCACAAAATGGCTGCCAAGCCATAGGCTCTCAGCTATTTTATCTGTGGCTTTTATAGATATATATATTTAAGGCCATAGATATTCTATTCTGTGGCCATCCCATAATAATGTTATATCTTCCTTTGGCGATCTCCTACATGTGTGTTTTGGTTTCATCAGTGGTTTTTGAAATATTGTAAAACAATGCTAACCTCCGAAGAATGATTTTACTCTGAAGAGGAAGAGGAAAAAAAGCTGTAGGTGTGATTGATTTGCTTCAAGCATTTTGCCTTTTTTCTTTTTGAGATACAACTTGTAGAATTTGAAGGCTGGTCTGTATGTATTAACAGGCTAAATTTGACGGTACATGAAAGCCTGCATCAAAGGAGTGACGACCGCAGAAACACAACATGCGCGCTGGCAGAACCGGGGCTCTTTTCCTCGTCTGCAGCCTGTGTTAAAATGATTAGACTGGATTATGGTAATGTGCAGGGGGATCTGGAGGATGTGGGGCAATTCTGCGCTGCTCTCATTTTAGGGAATAGTTAATTGGTCAGGCTGCTTTGATCTTGAGGGGATGAGAGAAGGGGGTTGGTAGGAACACGTCAGCAGAGGCCCACAACTGGCTATATTTTTGGCCTGCATGTAATCCGTGCAGGAAAAAGGTAAAAAGGAATGAAAACCAGAGCAGAAACATGGAGAACATGCAGAGTCCCACAGTGTGAGTTTGCTGTTAAACCGACTCGACCTGCTCCTCTCAGCTTCTGAGGTTTGACCCTTCCTAAGAAATCACTTCTTCTGGTATCCACTGTCACAATCTGAACAGTTTGGGATGTTGCTAATGTTGGAGAGATGATCAGTATGCAGAGCTGGAAAACTATACTGATGTCAATTTAGAAAAAGAAAAACAAACTCATCTGCATATCATCCAGTTTTGGTGAGTTTGAGTGAATTGTAGCTTCAGTTTCCTGTTGTTAACTGACAGGAGTGGTACCCGGTGTGTTCTTCTGCTGCTGTAGTCCATCTGCTTCAAGGTTGGACGTGTTGTGGGTTCAGAGATGTTCTTCTTCAGACCTCGGTTGTAATCAGTGGTTATTTGAGTTACTGTTGTCTTTCTATCAGTTGGAACCAGTCTGGTCATTCTCCTCTGACCTCTGACATCAACAAGGCATTTCTGCCCACTGCCACTGCCTCACTGGATATTTTCTCTCTTTCTGACCATTCTCTGTAAACTCTAGAGATGGTTGTGGGTGAAAATCCCAGTAGATCAGCAGTTTCTGAAAAACTCAGAGCAGTCCGTCTGACACCAAAAACCCTGCTGTGTTCAAAGTCACTTCAATGTCCTTTCTTCCTCATCCTGATGCTCAGTTTGAACTGCAGCAGATCCTCTAAACCATGTCTACATGCTAAAAGCATTGAGCTGCTGCCATGTGATTGGCTGGTTAGAAATCTGCATTAAGGAGCAGTTGGACTGGTGTGTCCAATAACGATGGCAGTGACTGTACATTCATCAAGCTAGTGAGCATTAATGCTTACCGTTTTTTTGCAGACTTCTTGAAAATTTCAGTGCACTGTAATGATGTGGATTCGGACACCCCCCCCCAAAAAAAAAAAAAGCCTATTACAGTGCACCAAGTAGTGAGTAGAGGATGAATTCAGACACAACTATGGACTTCTTCTTGTAGAGCTACATTTGTGTTTAGGTTTTATGCACTTCAGAATTCTGGAGAAGTCCTTACTCAGAAGACACTGAGAAATGTATAGAAAATTCCTCAACTTTGAATCTCAGATTTGGTTAAAAAAAGAAAAACACCCTGCAGGACGGTGAGAGGTAAATCCTGGCCTGAGTCTTACTAGCCATGCTTTTCAGAAAGAAATTTGTAGCTGTAAAGATGAATAAATATGAGCATTTTACAGAGTAATAACTTGTTTGGTTTAAGGTGAAAACACAGAAAATGAGATTAAGTGTGTATTCAGACTGGAAGAATCATTCGGTCCGGATTGAGTCGGCTTCATTTGGTACAAATCGAGTTCTCAATTTTTCATTTGGTCTTTATTCAGACTGCCATCAAACTGTTTGTAAATAAAACCATGCGACCGAAGATCTCTTTACTCGTTGGCCAGGATTTATGTGGGTGGGGCAAAGCAGCTAGAGACGGAGATTATGGAAGTCTTTACTGCCCCTGTCAGGATATTTCTCTGACCACATGGGAATGTCTGTATCAACGTCCAGTAAAACTATTTTTACTGCTATGTCGTACAGTGGAGACATGCTGCAAGACGGTTACAGAGGAGACGTCGACTATGAAGGTTCCCTGATAAGTGTTTAGGACATATAGATTGTTGGTAAAACAGTGAGAAGCAATATGTGTCACGTTAAAAGATGTTTCTAAGAGCCTGCATTCATGCAGCCACATTTCAATGAGTTGCTATGTCTCATCATTGTGATGTTATGGCAATGTTTTTAAGAGAATTCTGTTAAGGAACTACAAGGTAGCTTTTAGGTAGATGTCACAGAAGCATGAGTTGAGTAACCAGACACAGAAAAGCATGTAAAGAAGAGTTTTTAGCTGTGTTAAAATAAACGTAAATAAATATCAAATAAACGCTGACATGTTAGGAGTTGGACCATTTTCTTCTTCAGATAACACGACAATTGTTGCTTTACATCTATCTCTGAATTATCTGTTTGTTTTATTCCTACTTTGTTTGTATCCCATGACTACAGGCTACAGTGGCCATTTTGGTCCAGTTATTCCGTGAATTGTATTCAGACTGAGGAATCTCAGAGAGAACTGAAGCTCATTCCGATTGGATTGGAACGGAACCAAGACCACCTTGAAAGATGGGTCTGAGAGCGGTTCCTGGTCCCAGACCAGAGTCCACTTGGGTGTGTTCAGGCTGAAAATTTGTTCCAGATAATCAGTTGAAACGAACTCTGGTTCAGTTAAAGGAACCCAAATGTGTCCAGTCTGAATCCACCCAAAGGAAAAAAGTGTGTGGATATGGAATTATTCATTCGATATCAACAAAATAGAAAGTTGATCACATTTTGAAAAAATCATCCATGTTTAAAGATTGTGAAAATATAAAGCATTTCACTTCGAAAATAGGGAAAGGATCATTTTTTTGTAAATATCTGTTATTGATTTACCTAATAATCTTATTTAATTTATCCTACAACTCTGTATACACACACACAATCGCACACTGACACTCAAACACACACACGTCAAACTATTCTGACTGTCGAAAATAGACGACTCAAAATGGAAATACACTATCTTACCAAAAGTATTCACTCACCATGGTTGAATAACAAGTATATGTCTAATAAACCAACACGTCTAGATAAACAGCTACAAGTTAAGATAACAGCTAAATATTTAAATAAACAACAACATGTTTGAATAGTGTAGCAGATGGGCTTCATCCAGTAGGAGTTTTGGAAACAGGTTGATGCTGGAGGAGCCAGAGGCGAGGTCACAGCCATAGACAGGAGCACAAACAATCCACCTGGAATCAGAAATCTCTCCCGCTCCCCGTAGGGGAGAGGGAAAGAGGGACAACATGTGAATCACACTGCACCTAACAGAGGCATGACAAACAAAATAAAATAATCAAATGGCAGATGGCAAGTGATGTAATGAAGATTGCAGGTGGGGGAGTGGGGGTGGGAGAAGGACACAAACCCTGTTTAGGGTAGGGGAGAAAGAAAGGGGGGGGATGGTGTAGGAGGTGGATGAAGAGTGAATTTTAGGAATTTTGGACCATTCTTCCAAAAGCTCATTGGTGAGGTCACACACTGATGCTGGTGGAGAAGGCCTGGCTCTCAGTCTCCGCTCTAATTCATCCCAAAGGTGATCTTTGGGGTTCAGGTCAGGACTCTGTGCAGGCTAGTCCAGTTCATCCACACCAGACTCTGTCCTCCATGTCTTTATGGACCTCGCTTTGTGCACTGATGCACAGTCATGTTGGAGGAGGAAGGACCCGCTCCAAACTGTTCCCACAAGGTTGGGAGAATGGAATTGTTCAAAATGTTTTGGTATCCTGAAGCATTCAGAGTTCATTTCACTGGAACTGAGGGGCCAAGCCCAAGAATCGAGAGCCGAAGAAAGACGCGTGTGATGGTGTCGTGACCGGAACCGGAATGATACAGCGACAGTAGAATATTGAGGATTGAGGAAATTTTACGACTGGATTTGTTGCACAAGTGGCATCCTATGACAGTTCCACGCTGGAATTCACTGAGCTCCTGAGAGCGGCCGGTTCTTTCACTGTTTGTGAACAAAGTCTGCAGGTCTGAGGCCAAGTGATTAGGACATCATATTCTGACCATTTGGATGACTGAGCCAATATTTTTGGTTATTTAGTGTAGAAAAGGGTTTTATTTTTAAAAACAACTCCCAGTGATCTTTTGAGGAATTAAATCATTTGCTAGCTCCAGGTTTTGTTTTGTTTCTGCAGAAATTGGAAACAGTAGGTGAGAACTTGGTTGGACTGCACATTCAAACCTCTTCAACTTCCACTGCAGAAAAAATCCATGAAAAAAACCCATAGAATTAGCAAGAACATGTTAAAAAAACGTTACCGTATTTTCCAGACTATAAGGTGTATTTAAAAGTTAACATTTTTTTCAGAAAACAACAGTGTGTCTTATAATCCAGAGCAGCTTATATAAAAATACATTTTGTTTTAGTTTACTGATGTCGAAGTGATTTGGGGAGGTACAGGGTAATGTCACAAAGGTCCTTCTGTTATTTTTTTTTTATGAGTCAACAATGTTATTGTGATAACTCTAATGCAGCTAATGTGTAGCCGTTTTGGACTGTGTTTTTTTCTGTTTCACACGGCAGTTAGCGTAGTCACAGTAACGTTTGTTTTAGTGATATCAGTCAGTTTTTTACGTGTTGCAAACAAAGTTGAGAGTTACTCATTTTGTAAATACACAAATAAGACAAACATGACTGAGTGATGGACTTAGACTATTTTGTCTTGCTTAGTGCGCCCATTTCTGAAAATACTGTAGACCATTTATTGACTGTGCGCCTTATTATCCGGGAACCCTACAGTGTGGAAAGTACGGTATCAGAGCAAGAATGGTTACTCTGACAAATAGAATGAGTAATAGCTGTTTATTTCTCAATAGAAGTCTTGGGGATTTTGGCTTTCCAGAGCCAGATGCTGGCCCCTTCCCCCATGGAATACCAGGGGGGGAGGGCCCCTCAGTCCAGTTCTCATACAGTCAAATGTGTTTTCCTAAAATTAGAACCATTTTTAAAAACATCAAAACAGTGTTTTGTCCACACAAAGAAATCTGCATTTCTGATCTTTTAAAAAAGAAAACATTTATTTTAGTGCAATTTTCTTAGTTTTTTAGAGATGAGACTAAATTTAGGTTCACAAATTAGGTTTTATTTGATTTTTTAATGAATGAAATCACTGGTGGTGAGAAAAATACAGAAAAAAAATGTGGTGCTACAGAAGGGAATTATCTGAGGACAATTTTAAAATTGATCACTCTAGACAAACAATGGCATTCCTGTTAGGATGGAACAGAGAAAAGAGGATTGTTTTAGGTAAAAATCTTGCATTTTTATTTGCATATAAAGGCAGCTAAATATATCACAATGAACTGAAAAAGAGAACTAACATTTCCATGAAGAAGGATACAATCAGAGAAAGCGCGAAGAACAGAGCACGAAAAGAGCATTTACAGCTGTTCAAACAACTATTGGCAACCATTTTTTGTGCTAGCAAGATTGCATTTACACAGTGCAAAATTAGAAGAAAAAAAGCAAGAAACACAAATACTATCAGATTTACACTTGAAAAGACAACTTAACCATGTTTAGGCAGGTGAGTTGTTGGGAACAATTAACACCTGTTGGATTGTGAACCATTTCCATCTCCTTCAAAAATGTCCAACCTAATGGCATTTGATCAGAAACATTAAAGAAAATTTTGAAAAGTGTTTCATAGGAGAATAAAAAACATGGCAATCTTACAGGTACAAACAAAAAAATGTACCTGATGATTTTTCTTTTTTGTCAAACACAACTTTTAGTACAGATGTTTTACAACATTAATATATAATATATATTTTCATACATACATTTTCCAAATTAGGTCAGAAAGTGGTTAAGAGATGACGAAATATATGGCGGTGAGATTTTTGCCCCTGCTTGAGTCTGCAGGGATGATGGGTAATAAATAAGGACTGTCCTTTGAGCTCGCAGAGAGGGGAGTTCGCTGACAACTTTAAAGCTAGTTTAAGGCAGCGTCCCCGTCAGCTAATGAAGAAGAAAAACTGATGTGAAATCAAAAAGATTAAAAAAAAAAATGTATTTTACGACATAAAATCAATTGGCATACATTGTCCAGCAAACCAAAGAAAGAAATTGTACAAATTCACAAAGCATCTTTTGTCTAACAGATCTGAGCAATATTTATTAAGAGCGAGATTGTTTAACCACAAAAACCCTTCAAAGGAGAATACTGGTATAAAGTAGAACAACTTCTTGACAAATACAGGTTTGAAAATGTGGAGAAAAATGTGAGAAAATATTTCTCATAATTGGTTTTTCTGTGAACACAAAATAAGATGTGATCACAAAACCTGCATGAATGAGCTGAAGTTTTCAAATCCGCGCTCACCCGGTGCCCCGCACTAAGGCAATATGTTTGGAAAGGTTACGGCCTGGGTGTGGCAGTAGGCTGAAGGTGGGGGAGACATAACACCTCATGAAATACAAAATCACATGGATTATTTTACTGCGTCAGCTGCAACTGAAGGAAACTTTACAATGCTGGCTGCCATAAATCAAAGCAAGGCAGCCGGACTGTTGGCACAAACCTTAAAGATCACCGGTATTCTCCTTTAAATCCCACAGACCCACCCCCCCAGCCCGTCTTCAGTTCTTTCCTGTCTGAGAAGAGCATAAAAATAGCAAAAAAAAAAGCATTTTTAATATTTTTTTCTTTCCAAACGGACATATTTATATAAAAGAAGTAGTTTATCACTGCCATTATCAAGCCCGCCCACCTCCCTGGTCCTGGGGTCTCAGGAGTTGGATGGGTTTGGCAAGTCGAACACAATGGGGGGGTTTGTAGGCTGGAAGCTGACCGTACAGGTTGATGCGTTTATAAAGGTTGTGTAGCCATCGGTCATGATGCCGTACCCTGAAGAGCAAAAAAATTCAACATTAATATTTATCCTTTACATTGAAGAGGTTGAGTTTTCCAGCAACTCATTTGGTTTTGATCATCTGAGCAGTAAAAACCTAAAGACAAGAATAGTTGAGGAAGGTTAGACGATGTGAACAACGCTGTTGAATCAAAACCAAATGTCTGATCTGCTTTTGGGCAGTGCAGTCCTTGGACAGTCTGGAGGCTCTCCAGCAGATTCAGCCTCAGCACCAGATCAAGTCCACCTCCGGTTTGACTCCGCCTGGCATAGTTCACCCTGATATGAGATCATCAGCTGCCGCAAGACAAACTGACAGTAACTTCATTTAGCAACATTCCTCCTTCTTCAAAGATGGAAAAAGGATTTACGTGGAAATCAATGTTTACAGCTGTAACGTCATCATATCATAGATGGACAATTCCTGGACTCAACAGTAGCTGCATTTCCATTACACTTAAGCGTAAAACTTTTTTGAAATTCTAAATATGTCACATATAAAACACAATTTCCTAATTATGCAAATAAACACAAACCAACTCATGCAAAAGTCATTCAAATGTTCAGTACCTTCGTGGATTCCCCGAAGCAATGAAGTTTGGGTCGCACTCTCTTCTGTACTGTGTTGAGCAGCTCCACACATCCAACCCGCTGCAGCTCTTTAGGAACCCAATCCCGGAAACCTGCAAGGATTTTTAAAGCAGATGAGTGAGCCAGCAGACGACTACTGGGTTATTAAAATGATGTCCGTACTGTATGTTCACAGCATGACTGTGTACTGAAGCTGCAGCTCATGATGATTCAAGTTTGCAATTTTTATGAAGTTTTCACACAGAAGCACAGTGAGAAGCTGACTTTGGTGCCACTACTAACACCAGACAACCACACCGAACAATGCTAGAGCTTACAATGGGGATCAAAAGTTTGGGCACCCCAGGTAAAATGTTACATTATTGTACATAAAGAACCCAAAGAAAGATTGAAATATCTCCTAAAGACATCCGTTTACAGATGAGACTTTCAAAAATTAAGGTTTTTTTCCATCATTTATCCTTTCAAAATAACAGAAAACAAAGAAAAAAAAAGGCATGTGCAAAAGTTTGGGCACCATACAGAATTGATAGTATGCTCCGCCCCCTTTGCAAAAGCTGAGACCTGTCATGGATTGTTCACAATCATCGTTTGCAAAGACCAGGTGATTTCAATCTGAAAGATTGTAAATAATCGGAGTCATGTGACCTTACCGCAACAATCACCATCATGGGTTCTTCAAGCAGTTGTCCAGAACAATGAAACTGAAAATATCCTCTGTTCAGAATGTCATTAGAAATGACAGTCAACAGGAAGAGTGGGAGTTAAAGCAAAATCTGGAAGACCCAGAAAAATCTGAGACAGAGCAGCTCTCAGCATTGTGAGAAAAGCAAATCCAAACCAACGTTTGACTGCAGCATCCCTCCAGAAAGACCTGCAGACTCTGGAGTTGAGCTGCACTGTTCTACTGTCATTAGATACTTGATGGAAGAGTCATCAGAAGAAAACCTCCTCTACGGCCTCACCACTAAATTCAACGTTTGAAGTTCACAAATGAACATAGAAACAAGTCTGATGCATTTTGGACACAAGTTCTGTGGACCGACCAGCTTCAGATGGAACTTTATGTTCGCTATTAGCAAAAAATACGTTTGGAGAGGAAAGGAAGCAGAGTTTTAGGAAAAGAACCTCCGTCCAACCGTTAAGCATGGGGGTGGATCAATCATGATTTGGGCTTGTATTGCAGCCAGCGCCACAGGAAACATTTCACCAGTTGAAGGAAGAATGGATTCCACCCAATTACAGCAAACTCTGGACAAAAACTTGATGCCATCTGTGAAAAAGTTGAAGAGAGGATGACTTCTCCAAAAGGATAATGATCCTAAACACACCTCCAAATCCACGCTGTCTTCTATGGATAGACCTGAAAAGAGCAGTGTGGAACAGACATCCCAGAAATCTCAAAGAACTGGAAGACTTTTGGAAAGAAGAAATGAAGAAACTTCAAACAAGAATTCAGAGACTCTTGATTGGCTATTAAAAGTGTTTACGAGCTGTGATACTTTCCAAAGGTGGAAAGTACTAAGGTACAAAGGTACTAATTCTGCAGGGTGTCCAAACTTTTGCACACACCATTATTTTGTTTTCTATTATTTTGAAATGTTAAATGATGGAAATGAAGCCTCATTTTTGTTGACATATTAAAAGAATGTTTCATCTGTAAACTGATGCCTTTAGGAGCTTTTTCAATCTGTCCATTAGTTCTTTAGGTTCAATGGTACAACATTTTACCTGGGGGGGGCAAACTTTTCATCCCCACTGTATGTGTTCTCTAATGTCTTGCTCACACCAAACACTATTTGTACGTGAAATTTTAATCGGATGCCTTTTATCAATGCACATCAAATTGTCCAAAAATGTGTTCACAAACTGGATATTCCAGGTACGTGTTGGAGAAGCTACTGTCCAAAGTTGTGGGCCTCATTGCTACATGGAAGCATTGAATGTATTTCTACTTTACAAAGCAGAAAAGACAGGGATGACGTTGAGAGTTCTGTTTTTTTATTTTGAAAAGCTCTACAAAAGTGTCAGTAATCACGTCTCCATGTCTGGGTTCACAAGATCATTCAGTCTCTCCCAGTACAGTGAGTTTCACCATCTACTGCAGAAGCTGCGTCTGAGTGACAGACGCTTTCAGCGATACTTCTGTCTCTCTGTGACTCAGTTTGATAACTTGCTGTCCCGCATTATTCTGAGGAGGGAAAAATAAAAGCAAGAATTAAATTACGGGACTTTTTAGTATCGTCTTGATGGAAAAAGAAAAATGGTTTTAGACTGCATCTGTTGATCACATAATTGAACAAATAGGACAAAGCAGAGATCCTGACTGGTTGAGGAGAAGTGTCTTCTTTGCCAAAGTTCAGATATTTGAACTTTTGATGCGCAGCGATGCCCAAAATACGCTGCTGCCAGTCTGCTGCACCTGATGCTCCAATTGCACTGCAGGATATATGATTGAGTTTGTACATTGACTTCACACTGAAACTGAACGCCTCTCACACACAAGTGGCATTTTGTAAGAACGCAACTTTAGTCTAACATCTTCCTGGTGGTTCTTACATTGCACTTAAGAATCCAAGCCTGATTTCACAGTAAAGCTAGACCAGTTCAGTAGGGAATGGTATCCATTTGGTTTACATCCACCAACAAAACAGCTTGTGAGTGCAGGGAAAGACATTGTATCTGATTTGTTCCAATATGTCTTCTATAGGGCTGCACGTTGGTGCAGTGGTTAGCACTCTTGCCTTATAGCAAGAAGGCCCCTTTTCAAATCTGAGTTGGGTCCTTTTCCATGTGGAGTTTACATGTTCTCCTTGTGTGTGTGTGTGTGTGTGTGTGTGTGTGTGTGTGTGTGTGTGTGTGTGTGTGTGTGTGTGTGGGGGGGGGGGGGGGGGGGGGGGGGGTCCTCTGGGCATTCCAGCCTCCTCCCACAGTACAAAAGTACAATTCAAGAAACTGGCGACCAGTTCAAGGTGTCACCCGCCTTCGCCAGTGTTTGGGTCGACTCAAGCAACTGAATGACCCCAAAAGGGATTCAGCGGGTTCTGAAGATGGATGGATGGATGGATGGATGGGTGGGTGGGTGGATGGATGGATGGATGGATGGATGGATGGATGGATGGATGCATGGATGGATGGATGGATGGATGGATGCCTTGTATAGTACTGGAGTTTGACAACAATTAGTAACCAAGTGCTTTCATGAGAGTCCACTAAACTGTGATCTGGTTCATGTCTGCAGGCCACTGCAGGATGGGATCACATCAAACAAACTGTATTCTCTCATAAATGAGAGCGAATGAGACAAAGATCTCATCAGAAGAGAACATTTAATGCACTAAAATAAGGCTTTTCTTGGCAGTTGTACTTCTTTCACATCTCTCTTCATTTTCTGAAGGCTTCTCCATAATACAAATTCTCCAACCATTTCTCTACAACACCATCAAGAAATGAGCTTTCATGCAATCAAACCCGCGCAGCAACCAGGCAACTTGATGAGGCCAGATGGAGAGTGCAAAGAAAATAAATTAGCAAACAACAGAGCCTAACAGCTAGAGAGAAACTCAATCAGCCGATAGAAAAACACAATAAACCAAAGAAAATGTGTCTCGTGCAAAAACCGAGATATTAAACAAGTTTCAGTCCATAAACCTGACAAAAAAAGATTGCACACCTCCACAGGCTTCTCGCAGTTGAAATAATGAGGTGGAACTTCATCAAAATGCAGAGCAGGACATAACTGAACTCACCGAGAGGAGGTCCGTGGGTCATGAGGATGTCAATGCCCTCAGGCACCAAATTCCATTTCTCCAGCAGTGACTGACCTCGAGGTAGGTTGAACCCCCAACCATTAAACCATGGAGTCCTGCAGGGATAAAGGTGGAAAATCAGCTCTTACACAGCAATATTAACAAAGTACATCAGCCTACACTTTGTAGTGAGACAATTAAAGCTAAATAAAAAATACTGCACAAAGTACTTGTCAAGTTCTTTTTAAAAATAATTTACTCATGTTAGAATTTAATCTGCGCTAAAAAATGCCGTAAGCCAATAACTAGTTCTGTTTATCCTGCAGATAAACCACAGCAAGAACAAGTTCTGAAACAAAAAAAACAAACAAAAATGAACTGTCGCAGGGGCAACAACATGGAATTGGCAAATCCCTTTTTAAAAACCTTATTCACCTTTAGGTTTCAGATTACTAAAACAAGTACAATCTCTATTTGACTTGAATAACTCCCATGCAACAGACAGATTAGGACACACATGATCAATGTCATGAGACACAGAATGTCGAAACTGTGGGAAACAGTTTGAAGCACCACGTTCAGCATCTAAAGATCAGGAGAGAGCCTCCAGGACAACACCTGAGCGAGTGTCTCCGTGACAACAGGCAGCTTCACCTCAGCAAACACAGAGGCCGATTGTGAAATCAGGAAAGATTAAATGTAAAGTTCCAACAGATAGAGAAATAAAGTGAACGGTAGAGGTCATTTAGAAGAGAGGTCTCAAAGAAAAAAAAATCACAAATGGAACAGAGCAGAGTAAGAAAATTAAGTTTTCACTGATCGCAACAGTGGCAATGAATGGCAAAACAGAGCAAAGAATAAAGTACAATCATCTGCACATAGGTTGACCTACTGTGACAGCCAATCGCCCACAGGTTAGCCGTGCTGCAGATACAAAGATCTGCTTTATGCTGAGCAGGTTTGGTGACAGCACGGCTGAAAAAACTTCAGAGAGGGCAATGCAGATTGAGTCTGACCGAAGGGAAATCAGA
The DNA here is from genome assembly GCA_014656515.1 of Oryzias celebensis. Classification (NCBI taxonomy): domain Eukaryota; kingdom Metazoa; phylum Chordata; class Actinopteri; order Beloniformes; family Adrianichthyidae; genus Oryzias; species Oryzias celebensis. The sequence continues at coordinate 26,517,608 of BNCR01000003.1, read as the reverse complement.
ACTCTGCAAACATCAATAAGCTTTGTTACAGTGAAGGATGGATGCTCCAGCACTAATCAATACTGTGTGTGTGTGTGTGTGTGTGTGTGTGTGTGTGTGTGTGTGTGTGTGGAGGGAGGTAACTAGAGACTGAGGAGACGTTTGATGTGCAAAACCCATAACATTTCCACTGGTTCAGTTTAAAAGATAACCCAGCAGCTGAAAAATCCTTTACATTCAGACACAAGCATGCACAACTAAGCAGTGCAAGCAGGCTTCTGGGTATCGAACGCTCGTGTGTTTGGGCCGACAGGCAACAGAACACCTCACACTCTTTGATTGGCTCACTCGCTCATTGTCTGGTTCTCTTTGCTTAGAAGAAAGCTGACAAAGAAAGGGAGTTAGAAAATGTGAGGAGCATGCACGGAAGTGAAGACCACAGACTCAACTGATTAATTGGAACTAATTACACAAATAGTAGCTAATGAAAGTCTAATGGATTACTAAGGAGGCGCGCAGCTTCTGTGATGGAAATAGGACCGCTGCTGCTGAGGAGAAACATACAAAGCAGCCAATGCCTCACCGTCCAGCTATACATTGAAAAAAACAACACCAGCAGGATATTTGTCTGGCTCTGGTTTAGACTAATGTTGATGAGGACAAACATTGAAAAATGGCCTAAATACATTTGTCCTCCTTCCTTTTCCAGAGAAATTAATGATAATTTCTCCCACCAAAAAAGACCTTGACTTTAGCTGGTGTCTGGCATGACTTTTTTTCACACAAAACATTCATCTGGGAGATGAAACATGATCCTCAGGTCTCGAGTCGACCCAAAGGTCCGGACCGAGCAGTGCGGAGAGCAGCAGATCAATGCCGCAACAGCCTCTTTGTCATCTGCCTGCCTCTGAAATATACCCTCCATGTAACCACATTTGTTAACCTCTAGCTAGATTAATGGCATCCTGGCCACATAAAGGAGAGGCTGGTTCCTGTGTGACCGGGCTTTTATTATACTGTAGTGTGGACTGTGCAGCCAGCAGCAGCAGAAGAGCCGGCTCTGAGTGCTGAACAAAGCATTCTGCTGTCAGTATATCAGTCTGCTCAGAGTGTATATATGGACCAGTAAGTGTTATGATCAAGTGGTGATCGCAGTCGCTACGGCGTTGCTCTGGCAACAAAGGAGAAGCGTCTGGAGGAAAGTGCAGAGGGAAAGTGGAACATTTGTCACAGAAGCAGCAGTCAAAGAGAAAAGAGAGGGAAGTGCTAATCTAAAAAACAAAGGAACCCAGTCTGATCGAATGAGAGGATGATTAGAAAAAAGAGCTTCCTTCAAAATTAGGAAAAAAGAAGCCAAAAAAGTCATAAAAACTAAGCATCATCTACTAAACAGCTAACATTCATGTTAAACAGTAAAATAAATTCAGGAAGGAAAAAATCCTGCCTTTACAGTGTATTTAAAAAAGCTGTTTTTGGCCAAATATTGATCATGCTTCTTCAAGATTTTAATCATTTGAATGTTTTAGATCAAGAAAAATGTCCCCAAAACATCAGACTGTGGAGCTCAGTCCGACTGGGTAAAGAAAAGAAGCTGTTCATTTATTTTTGCAAAACAAAACAGCACTGGATATAAAGCATCTTGCCCTGAAGCCTTCATAGACTGCAGATGGGTTACAGATCTGCAGTCATGGCCAGCAGACAGGAGACATTTAGACGCTTTCTGCAGAACGTCAATATTCAATCAGGCCAGTGGACATCATTAGGGCAGCGTCTCTCTGAGAGCAACACCCCTCTTAACCCCTCAGCCCCCTCAAACTGCTCATTAGGGATCCACAGCAGTGCAGAGCAGCCCTGTAACAGATAAACACACCGTTTGGATCCCCTTTCCTTCCATTACGCCTTTTAAATCCACTTCTTCCTCATTCAATTGATCTCTTTAAGCTTTTTTAAATATGTCAGTAATTAGTTTTGGATAAAATAACCTCGGACACCTCTTTGGTTATGGAATAACACAGTGAACTATTTCCAAATCAAAATCAGAGTGAATCCTGTTTAATATTAAACCGTGGCTCCACTTTCATCTAACTAATCATTTTTGATGTTGCAACTTAAACATGTTTTGGTAAGAACCTAAAATCCACAAATGAACATGAATGGGTTTATTTGAATTAATCTTTGTCAGAAATCGATGTGAAGCGTGCATCATATCTTTGGCTGCTGACCGTGTATCCAAAATATTCTAAAAAAATGGAATAGGGAATATTCCTCCTGAGGAACTCACCAAGCCCCCAACCTTCAATCACACGCTCTTAAATTTAGAGGTAGTGCAGCTCCTCAGATGTTCAAATGTTGCCTTTTAAACTGGGACATTTATGATTAACTCCCATAGTAAAGATCTGATTATACCACAAAGGTACATTCATGTACAGTCCGGTGTGTGCGTGTGTTCACCCGCTAGAATATGCATAATGAGATCTGCATATCCCACCTGTTTTATTCATAAGTTATGATTTTTCCAGAATGTGATTTTATTTTGGCTAAGATGATCAACAAGCACATTAACATGGCTGTTTCATTCAGGGGGAGTGATCATCGGGAACACCGCCCATGAAGAGAGCAATCCCGTACGCCAAACAAACACTACGGTTGTCCGAACCCCTCACTACCTGGTGCACTATAAAGGGTGTTTGCTATTTTTTGGGGGCTGAATTTACGCCACTGCCCTGAAAATTTCCCAGAAGTCTCTGCGAAACAGCAGCGTGCATCAATCCTCACTGGGTTGGTGAATATGGACCACAATGCATTGGGTTTGAATGATTTGTCATTTGAAAAAAATTAAGTAATTATCCAAGTTTTTATTATCAGAACACAATGGATTCATTACTTTCTTACTCAGTGACATCATATTTGCCTTTACAAAATAGTAGTGCGTTTTACGGCTGCAACGACTCACTTTTTCTACAATTCAGTTCAAATCTTGATTTTTAGGTCATGGTTTTATTTTTGTTTGATACATTTGTGTATTACAAAAAAAAAAATAAGACAAATCTTTCTTTTGATTTGCTAACAAGCAAGTAACAGTTGGCTAATACAAAGCCTGATGTCATGTAAAAAAAAAACTATAAAATATATTAAAGTTAGCACAACGTGTGTGTGACACTTTCAACATAAACAGAAGCAAACGTGTGGTACGGTGATGCGATAATTCATTTTGCCCACCGTTCAGCTCTATGGTGAAGCATTAAATCGAGAATTGTGGCATCCCTCAGGTGCATGTGTACCGTTTGCATTATAGTCCAGAGCACTGGAAAGTCCAGCAGTATGCCATCTTTCAGGGAGTAATAAGGGAATAAGCCTACATATTCTGTTTCTCTTCACAAGGGACTTAGAAAAAACAAGAAAATCAGAAAAATCATTATTGCTGGGTAGACAAAAGACCAAGTCATGTTAAGAGAGAAAGCGGCACCATGGGATACCGAGCTCAAGATGAACAAGCAGCTGAAAGACCAGCCCAGAAATAACAACAAGAAGAAAGATGAAGAGTAAAGTGTGTGCATGTCCAGCAATCCATCCTGTCTGACCTCTGAATGAGAGCGGCCCTGAGGTCAACAGGGGGAGGACTCTAATTGATCAAGCTGTCAGAGCCAATAAGGAGGTACATGTTAATGGGACTTTTATAAGCCCTGTGGGATGCACCACCTTAATTTCAACGTTGACCAAGTATGTGCAAAGTTCTGCAATAGAGTGTGTGAATCTGAGTGTAATCCCAGGGCTCAGGTAGCCTTATTAAACAGAGCCAAGTGGAGGTTTCAGCCAGGGTTTGACAAATGGCCTCTCAACACCAAGGCCACCTTTACAAAAAAGTTTGGGGATGAGGAGGAGGGTCAAGCCCAAGAGGTGAAGAGGATTGCTGGTGTTCATATATAAAAGTAGGAGAGAAAGAGTGTGCTCTACCTCAGCACTAATAACCTGTACTCACTGATGGATGAAGTGTGGAATGGATTCATCTCACTGAAGTCATGCTGCCTAACACAGAGGTGCGAGGGGTTAGCCATGAGACTTAGCCCATTTAGGAAAGGCCACGGCCATGGGGACAGGGAGCTTCAGACACATGAGGACATCAAGACGCAACATCTCCCATGGGTTTTCTCAGAGTTAAGAAGCAGTCAGCTGCAGTTTGACCAGCAGCCTACTAATTTAAACAGGAGTGTAAAGAAAATCATGGCAAACAGTTCATTTCTTGGCAGTTCCCACCATTTTTACACCAACAAGCTTGAGCAACACTGAGTTATATTTACTCAGTTTCTTTTTCTTTTCCAGGAACTTAACAAAACAAATTTCCTCCATAAAGTAGTTTAACAACACCAGCTTTTAAAGTTTTTTTTTTTTTACCTGAGTAGATAAAATATAAGACAACAGTACTTTTACTTCGATACAGCTGACAGTATTTCATTTAGTTACCTACAGTGTGTAGTGAGGAGTTTAACAGCCTACAAACATCCATAATTATGGTAAAAATGCAGTTCACTACTTCTTGGATCTTACCCAGGCGGCTGGGTAACTCAGTTGGCTGCGTGTAGGACTGGTGAGTGGAGAAACTAGGGCTGAGACGATGAAACGATAGCTAACAATATCGCAATTCTTTTTCTCAATAGTAAAATGAGTATCGCGATAGACTTTTATTTTGAAGGGTCTAAAATTAACACTCTCCAGTCGTGAGAGTCATTTTCAGCTCTTTGGCAAGTAAGTTAGATGAATAGTCACCATAGGGAGAGTAAATGTTTGTGTAACTTAGTCATGTTTATTAGCTCTTTTTCTGATGAATATCTTTTGTCCTCATTTTTCTCCACCGTTTGCACACAAGACACAAGACCCACCCTCGCGTTCACTTCACCTGTGCTGCGTTTAGTTTGGCTGATGAAACAGCAGAATATGTGAAGATTTCTAACAGGATCCAGTCAGAACTGGAGGATAAAGCTGCTTCACTTAAAGCAGCAACAGACAGATTCATAAAATGTGTTGCTTTGGAGACAGTGCTGTTGTTAAACACTAATGCTATAATGCTAGCTTGTTAGCCGCTAATGCTATGTTGCTAACTAGCTGTTCTGTGTGTCCTGTGTGATCACGGACCAGTTTAAAGTTGGACAGTATTTCCACGGACCGGCCTGTAAGACGCGGCGGATAAATACAACAAAATTAATTCATAGGACACTCATAAAAACGTAATTTTCTAAATAATAACAGAACTGAATCCTGTTTTAGCAGCGCCTGTGTAGCATAACAGAGTCTGTGTTAAACTGAAAACTGTGACCTGTTAGATGTTGTGCTCAATCCTCCCGGCTCCGTAAAGCTGCAGCTTTAATTTCAATAAATATATATGACAGAAACCCAAAACATTTGACAGTTTTCTGTTTTTTTTGTTAAGATTTAAGTCTAAAATGTGATCATCTGGAAGCAGAATTAGGAAAACTCTACTATTCATATCATTTATAAATTACTTTTAATCAGTATCATTAAAAAAAAAAAAAAAAAAAAAAAAAAAAAAATCACAAAATTTCAAAAAAGTAAAACGCCCAAGATATTTCTGTGTAAAATAGTGTTAGAATTTGGCTGATAAGATGTATCTTTCAACTTGTTGTCAACTTGGCCGGTGTTTCAAAAATTAAATTTCGGCCCCTGTGTGGAGGTATTTTAGTTATTTAAAATCCGACAAAAAAATGGGCATCCGCCATAAAACTCTGCGGAACCACAATGTACGGATTGGGGAAAAGCTGCTTTGCTGTGGAGAGTCCTAAAGGGATATGTCAAAAGGGGAACAAGGACAATTTCTCAGATTTTACTTATTGTGGGTTATTTTTTAAAATGCAACTCCTGCAACAGATGAGGGGCCTCTGATTTTATTTTAAAAAATACGAGCATTTTAGATTAGACTGCATTACATCAGAAATTAATTGCTAATCATCAGGGAAAGTCTTGTTATCAAAGAATCTGAACAAAACAAGAATTTACTTTTCATTAAATTTATAAAGTAAAACAGTTCAAGATCTGCAAATGCCAGAATTAACACATTAATATTGTATTTTTGTTCCCATGTACGTTTAACTTATTACTTAAATAGCTCTCCTTATTTACTTTGACTCAAACTGTTTAATAACTCATTTTTACTACTTTTAATATTTTAAAGTAAAACTACTCTTAGTTAAGTACATTTTGGAAACTGGCCTCTGCTAGAAATGCATCCTTAACTGTCTGTGAAACCGGTGAAACTAATGAAAGTTTTTTTAAGTCTTTCAAAAGTATACTAGGGGGTATGTGGCACAGAGGGGTGGGAGGGCTGCCAATTAGGAATGTTATGGAAGAAGACTACGCTGTGTGGACATGAAATCTCTGAAATGTAGATCGTCAGGAAGCATTTCAGCTCCATGGAAACTGGAGAGCAGACAACTGAAGGAAGGAGGAAATCTGGGTTCTATTCAGAGAGGCTGTATGGGGGCTGGGGCCAGGGGCCAAAAACCATTCAACTTCCCCCAAGACATAGGGACAAGGATCACACAGCCCTCCTTCAGCCCCGACCTCTGTGAACTTGATCCTGATGAACAATGTAAAAAGGGGGAAGGGGAGAAGAATGAGAGGACTGAAAGAAAGAAAGCATGGGGAGGATAATTCTCTAGAAAATAAGCAAGGTTTAACGTTGAAGTTCTTCCCTTCCCCCAGACGTATGTGCTGCAGGAAAACCTATTTCAGCTTTGGAACAGAACAGGGTGTTCAGAATATGAATTTTGTCTCTTTTCTTTATTTCCTCACACACACTTTATACCCTGGTCTGAAAGTTCTATAGAAATAAACAGAATTGCTGGTATCTAAAAGCTTTAATTCAAACATACAACACTGATAGCAGATAAAAGGGGATTATCAAAGAGGGACCTCAGAAAATTCCTTTGCTAATTCAAGCCCAGAGCTGAAGGTCTGCTGCTCTTCAGACACTAACTCCACTTCCACTGGAAAGAGTAAAGGAGAAAGATCTGCACTGCTGTCAGCACCACTCAAAAAAGGAAATTAAAATTCTGATCTCATTGTTTTTTCATAAACAAATGTTTCTAAAAAGCTAAGTCAAGCTTTGTTGACCTTGATTCTTAGTCTCTAATACCAGACTGAGGGAAAACACTTGCAGGATTTTTCTCGCCGTTGCAACCACTTAAAACTTTACTTACACCTTTCAGTGTCAAAAAAAAAATCCCAAATCTGTTTTGCAGAGCATAGATCTATAAGTAATATTGACACAGCAGCTCAGCGATCAACAGCAACTGATAAATGTTGCAAACTTTATATAGCACTTTACTAACTTCCTTGAAGGCCCAAAGCGCTTCAGAGTAACGGTCCCATTTATCCATTCACACACACATTCACACAGCGATTCATCAGACTCACTATTTTAGTTCATTTTCATTTAGCTGCATAGTTATTCAGATGCAGACTAGTTGTACATTCTAGTTTGACTAATTCTAATTTTAAGATTTGCTGCATTTCAAATGACCCTCAACAGTTAGTGTATGTGGTATCAAATAGAACTAAGAAGTTGAACTGTCTTCTGGTGACAATTGAGCCTTTTGGATTCAGATGCTGCTTGACATCTCTGAAAGATGTATTTTCCACCTGGGAAAATGCCTGAACATGAGGTACCACAGTGTCAATACTTTATTTAGTAAGGATTTCTTTTGTCTTATAAGGTAAAAACATTTCAAAAATTGTGGTAAAAATGCTTTTTTGGTCTTACTGACTGTAATTGGTCTAAGTTTGATATATATAAAGTATATATATAAAAAGTTATATAAAGTTTGATGCTTTTACTGATTAGACAAATTAACTTAAGATTTCTCAATGCCTGGCAGGTCAGTCAAGGCAACTACACAGGGTCATGTTCATGACACTTTCATCTTCTGGAAACAACTTATATTACAAAAAATGGGGAATATCCAAAGTTTCCTTCATAACATTCAAAGTTCAAAAGAGAAACTCAGACAAGAGGAAACTTTACATTCCAGTTTTTGCGTTCTGGATTAGCTGAAAACTAGACAGCGGTTTAGTTTGCAGATACTAATGTCATACCAAAGTCTAAAAAGACCCCTTCCTTTTTTATTACATGCACTTTTATCATTATCAGAGTCTTTGCTTAACTATTTATCCATTGTGTAAAGTAAATTACTTTCCTTAAGTGAATTTAGGGGGGGGGGGGGGGGGGGGGGGGGGCTGTGTTTTTCAGTTTCCCCAAGTAAAGCCCTCCCTGCTTGTCAGAACATAAGAGGTCAACTAGTCTTTGCTGCACAAGTAAAAGGTCAAGAGTGGAGGACAAGTAGTGATGTTGGAGGCAACAGGAAGGGGCACATGGGATAAAGACGACACAGATGCATGGTACTTTGTTTGTAACTATTGTCTTGACCTGCCAACGAGGGATGTCAAAAGGGCGCGTAATCTTTGGGGCAACAATAGCCACAGGAAGGCACACCGGCTGGCATTGTTAGTCTCACGAGTTTATATACAAAAAGTTGAAGCTATGACCAAACAAAACTCAAGGCTAAGCTGGGCAGAAGTCTGTACAATGAGTGCTAAAGTTGAAATATTCTGAGAATACTGTTGGAGGGAACGTATCTGTAAATATGTGATGTCACGTGGGGAAACGTAATGCTTTTAATCAGTGAATTTACAAGACTTCACTTTTTTATTTTCAAAGTAAGTACATTACATTTTTCTCTTTAAATCTGTACATGCGACATTGTCTTGAGGAACAGCATTCTCTCAACACTACATAAGGCGGTTAATAGATGTCATTGTAGACACGACTGTCAACTTCTGATGTGTTTGTTTATAGTGAATGCAGTTCCACACACCCTGAAGCAAAGCCCTACACATGAATTGTTCCAATAAAGAAGTTCAGTGGTCGGTCTCTGGTATGAACATGAAGAAGATTTCTCTTAAGATGAGCGTTCACTCTCAATGGATCGCATTTGTATGGATGAAGGATTAAAAACCAAACATGTATTCTGCACTGCGTACAAAGTTCTAATGGACTATTGCAGCAGACTTTGTTCCAGCTGTGACACAAGCCTTTCTTTAGCTGTTTCTGACAACTCAATGACAGAAATTAATAGGGATTTTTTTCATAAATGGAAGTAAAAAGACTATATAAAATCAATTTAACTCTTGAACACTGGAGATGTTGCTGGACACACCTAAATAACGCACACACTTGGACTTACAGTAAATCTTCAACTATCAATGAGAATCAGCTGATTCCGATGCAGAGAAAAGCTACTTTTCATATCGGCTTTGCACCAATGAGAAATACTAGTGCAACACATTACTAACGTAAAGTGTTGCGGCACAAAGATGCTTTTTTCCGCAACAGAATCATCTGATTTAGGTTGACTGCATAAGCACTTTACTACTGTAAAGTGTTGCATATCAGCACAAGGCTTCTTTTTCTACACTGTATGACTCTGCTGGAATGACATTACTTGGGTAAAAGCTCCGGTGTTAAAAGGTTAAAACAGAAATTGAAATTTATCTTAAAAACTGTAAGTTTGAATTCTTTTTCACACAAAATATATCAATCTGTATTAAAAAATAAATTCCAATAAGTCCTAACTAGGAGCCTATTGATAGCTCACTAAATATATTTTTTCACAACATAAATATTAAAACGATCAAACTAATTACTGAGACCCAACAAATATCTGAATCAGCTACTAAAACTGCTCACCACTTTTAGTAGAAGTCAGAGCAGAGTGTCAAGAGATATTTGTGAGCAATACGTGACATTTGAATAATTCAGGGTAAACCTCTTTTTTTTAAACGCAACAGCGGGCGCCTATCTAAATTTTGCATTCTGACCTGTAGAGTTCCAGTGTACTCTGAAGTAATTATTTTCACCTTTTGTAAGTCAAAAGTTGAGAGCAAAAAACCAGACATTTTTGCCTCTTTTTGAGACTCTCCCCCTGCTGCTTTGAAGTGACATTTCTTGACCTCTTTTGGTCTGCTCCCAGGGGAACTCCTTACTTCACCTCTCTCAACGTTGGGTCGGCATTTTAAACCCTCAAACCTGGGATGTAGAGCAGTGGTAAGCTTCAGCCAGGCAAGATCAGCGATTTCCTTTCATGGGGCCAGAACGTCACAAAAAGCCTTTTTAAAAGTGACAATGTTAGCTGGGTCATCATCTGAGGGCTTCATGATTTTAAATAGGTGGAGAAAGGCAGTCACCATAGAGCAGGGAATGTGGTGCTCTCCCCATGGATTTCTTTGATGCATCTTTTAAGACAGATGTAGTTGGTTGAAAACAGGCCTCTGAGTGCACTGTATGCAGACAAAAAAACATCCTTTACCTCTTAAAAATCAATTTTTACTTGCATCTTTTTCAGCCTTAAAAAGCTCAATTTCTGTCAGTGTAAGAATGTTTCTGCTATGATAAGAAAGTATGGTTTTTATGGCTGATTTGTTGTGATGGATTATTCTGATGGTTTCCAAAGTAGAATTCCACTTGCTTGGAACTTCTTGAATGAGTTCCTTTTGTTTATGTGGAACTTGCTGTTGGTTCAGATCCTGAGCACTAGATTAACTGTGTTTGAGGGGATGTTTTTAGGACTTTGGCTTTAGGAAGAGCCAAATCCAATGTTCAACATCTAAGAAGTTCTCATTGCAAACGCAAGTCCAATGACAAGATGCAAGGGTGATTATTGATAAAATAATGGGCTTTCGCCGCCCAATCGATTATTTGTGCTTTTTCATTGTAGTTTAACATCTTGACATGAGGATTTTTCTTGATACCGGCAAGAAAATGATAAACCACAATCCTCCAAACCCAGTCTGATTACAGTGCTCCCTTGTTTATCACAGGAGTTACATTCCAAAAATAAGCTGCAATAGGTGAAATCTGCCAAGTAGAACACAGATGTTTAAGGCTGTAAAACGAGTCAGTTCACAATTTATCCACTTTTTCAGCCAGACTTCAAGATTTTCACACTTTTCTCTTTTGTTTAAACACTAAAACTGGAAATCCCACCAACCTGTTTATCACCTGAAGCAGTTCCACCAAACATGCTCCATCTCAGACTGATTTAACGATAATTCTCCAGAAAAACAAGTTCAGACCTTCACAGAAGCAACAGTCTAAACTATGAGAAGAAATTCAGAGAATTTGCTTTTAGTTGCTAGCTTATTCCTAGCATGTTGACAAAAATGTTTGTCAGTTTAATGTTTGTTCTGTAAAACTTGAAAACATTTATTTGTAGAATTAATGTTTTTTTTAAATGGAACTGATCAAGCAGATTAGTGTTCAGTTTTATTGATGTTCTCTTTTGAAACCTGAAAGCTTTTGCTTTAATTTTCAGTTTAGTTTGTAATATTCATGCCTTCATTCATTCATGTTTTCTAAGGACAAAACAGTTGCATCGTGTTCCTTCAGTGCATCTGTTATGTTCAAAGTATGATGAGAAATAAATATTTCAATCTTAACAACCTGCTGATGATAACACATTTCTCTATAGAGCCACACAGCGTTTAGATTTGACAGATATAGTTATTTGGTTTATATTGTGATAAATATCGTTATCGTCCTAGCTTGAGCTTGTAACCTCATTAGCCATAGAAAATGAAAATGTGTAGCAGCAGTGACTAAAAGGAGATTTGTCTGCTCTCTTTGATAAAATAAAACCTTTTCACGAGAAAGAGAAAATGATAAAATACTAAAAGCTCTTAAGAATGCAGCCCTGTTTTCCCAAGTGTTTACTGAACCCATTTTTGTTTAGCTTGCTGAATAAGCTACACACGTGGACAAAATTGTTGGTACCCCTCAGTTAAAGAAGGAAAAACCCACAATTCTCACTGAAATCACTTGAAACTTACAAAAGTAACAATAAATAAAAATGTATTGAAAATTAAATAATCAAAATCAGCCATCACTTTTGAATTGCTGATTAACATAATTATTTAAAAAAACAAACTAATGAAACAGGCCTGGACAAAAATGATGGTATCTCTATAAAAGATTGATAACTATTTGACCAGACTGACATGATTAACTCAGGTGTGTCCTTTAATTGACATCACAGGTGTTACCAAACTCATAATCAGTCAGTCTGCCTATTTAAAGGGAGACAAGTAGTCACTCTGCTGTTTGGTGACAAGGTGTGTACCACACTGAACATGGACAACAGAAAGCCAAGGAGAGAATTGTCCCAGGACATCCGAAAACAAATGATAGATAAACATCTTAAAGGTAAAGGCTGTAAGACCATCTCTAAACAGCTTGAACTTCCTGTGACAACAGTGGCTCATATTATTCAGAAGTTCAAGACCCACGGGACAGTAGCCAACCTCTCTGGACGTGGCCGCAAGAGGAAAATTGATGACAAATTGAAGAGACGGATCGTTGGAATTGTATCCAAAGAGCCCAGAACAACCTCCAAAGAAATTAAAGGTGAACTCCAAGGTCAAGGTACATCAGTGTCAGATCGCACCATTCGTCGTTGTTTGAGCCAAAGTGGACTTCATGGGAGACGACCAAGGAGGACACCACTGCTGAAAAACAATCCTAAAAAAGCCAGACTGGAATTTGCAAAAATGCATGTTGACAAGCCCCAAAGCTTCTGGGAGAATGTCCTTTGGACAGATGAGACCAAACTGGAGCTTTTTGGTAAGGCACATCAACTCTATGTTCATAGACTCAAAAACCAAGCATACGAAGAAAAGAACACTGTCCCTACGGTGAAACATGGAGGAGGCTCAGTCATGTTTTGGGGCTGCTTTGCTGCATCTGGCACAGGGTGTCTTGTATGTGTGCAAGGTCCAATGAAATCTGTAGACTATCGAGGCATTCTGGAGAGAAATGTGCTGCCTTGCGTCAGAAAGCTTGGTCTCAGTCGCAGGTCATGGGTCTTCCAACAGGACAACGATCCAAAACACACAGCCAAAAACCCCCAAGAATGGCTGAGAGAAAAGCGTTGGACTATTCTAAAGTGGCCTTCCATGAGCCCAGATCTGAATCCCATTGAACATCTGTGGAAGGAGCTGAAACATGCCATTTGGAGAAGACACCCATCAAACCTGAGCAACTGGAGCAGTTTGCTCATGAGGAGTGGGCCAAAATACCTGTTGACAGCTGCAGAACGCTCATTGACAAATACAGAAATCGCTTCATTGCAGTGATTGCCTCAAAAGGTTGTGCAACAAAATATTAAGTTATGGGTACCATCATTTTTGTCCACGTGTGTAGATTGATACTTTTAGTTAAGGCAGACCTAAGGGCAGAGCAGAAGAAACTGATTTAAACAATAAATAAAAAGCTTCCTAAACTTGTCCATTTAAAAAATGAAGAAAAAAAATTGAACAAACAAAAAGTGTTGATTTGGAGACAGCGATGTTGTTACACACTGATGTTATCATGCTACGACCAATGCTACGCTAACGTGCTGTTCTGCGTGTGGTTTAAAGTTGGAGAATAATTTCATGGAGCGGAAATTAAGACGTGGTGGATAAATACAACAAACTTCATTTATGACACATTCATTAAAACGATATTTTCTAAATACAATAACGGACATAAATCCACTTTGAATGAAACTTTATCAGCAGTATCTAACATTACAGAGCAGGTGATGAGCTGAACAAGTCCTGCCTCATAAGAGCGCAGCATCTTTACTGTCTATGGCACAAGAAACTAAATCACCAAGAGGCAGAATCAGGGAAAAAAAAGTTCATTTTCTGTCAATCTACAGTCCTCATGTAAAGCTGTCCTTGTTTTCTCAGCATGTTTTAATTTGAGTTCACAGTTAGATGGCAATAAAGATGTGTGCATACTGTTTAAACACTTTTTTATGCTATTTCATTTCCTTAAAAAAATAGGAAAATAATTTTCATTTCAAATAATTGTTCAGACTAAAGGTGACTGACAGCTCTGCTCATAGGGGTCACTGGGGCACTTTTAGCTGTGCTACACAGAAGAAACAACTGGTTTGTGATAGAAAATAAGACATTTCATGGACCGCGTGAAAATGCCAAATGCAGAGACCAAAGACTGATAAGAAATCTGTAATCCTGTGACTTCCGCTCTCTGCATTGAACATTAGATATTATTTTACTATATATATATATATATATACATATATATATGTAAATATAGAGCAAAAAGAACATTTGACAAAGTACACCCAGTTGTATTTGTAAAGCTAGAGGCACTTTTTGAAGTTAGTGTACTAATGTTTTGTGGTGTCATATTCTGTTGATAGTAAATAGAACAGGAATTTACCACTAAAGACCTATCATCTACCTTAAGTCTATACTTTATAGAAACTCTGGAGCAAGAACTGAACATGCCCGTGAGAATGTGCCTTCAAAACTAACACCACTGACACTTTCAAAGTGTACATGTAAACATTTGCGTGTTAGAATTACTGTTTTTTTGTCTTTTCTCAGTGACTTTTGTTTCCGGATGGCAATTTTAAACATTCGTTTGATCAGGATTGTGTTCTGACTTGGTTATCATTTCAACATTAAGAGGTGCTTTGGTAGTTGCAAGAGTCACATTCTAAAAATAACCAGTAATAGGTGAAATCCACAAAACCTTTTTTTATTTTTTAGAATTATGGATGTTTTATGGCTGTGGAACCCTTCACTAAACACTGTTTCACTTTTCTAAGACTTGCACGAACATTTTCACACATTTGTTTAAACTCTCAAAGTTTAAACTTTCATAGAAAAATAATTTCAGAATAACAAAATAAAAACAATCGTTCATAAGCAAGTAAAAGTGTGTGCAAATTTTGCCAACCGAAAGCATTCTGTACGTAGAGCAGACAAGAAAGGGAGAGCATTAATTGAATGGTTTACAGCCAATCAGAATGCAGAACCAAACAGCTGCAGATCAAACTGCAGCATAAATGACGAAAATCCGAGAATATTTGTTACGTTTATGAATTGATTTTTCTTTATTTTGTTTTCTACTGATCTAAATTTAGAAACAAAGATGTTATAACCCTTTGGTTTCAGTACTGCGTCATTAAAAAGGAGATGGGTTGAGTAGTTTTGCTAACCCTTTGCTTTGAAAAAAATCACTTTTAAAATGCTATTTACACAGAAATAATTGATGACACATCACTACATAGTGAGTAATAAACTGCATTTTATTTACAATTTCTACTCGTTGTCATCAGCTGCTTGGAATTGGAATCAATTGTCTATTTTTAGGCCAGAAGTTATCAAGATGACAAACCTTCACAGCAATAAGCTACACAACTGTTCCAGTTCTCTTTGTCAGCAAACAGACAATGTTAATGGTATTATCAATTTTGCAAGTACAAAAAGATGTGACCCCGATTCAGAAAGCTATGATGATTTTGTGCACTGCCATCATGTGACTACTGTGTGGTTAACGGGCCTCGTGGAAGAAAGAGCC
Organism: Oryzias celebensis; assembly: GCA_014656515.1. Classification (NCBI taxonomy): domain Eukaryota; kingdom Metazoa; phylum Chordata; class Actinopteri; order Beloniformes; family Adrianichthyidae; genus Oryzias; species Oryzias celebensis. The sequence continues at coordinate 26,502,187 of BNCR01000003.1, read as the reverse complement.
TAACATTGTGTTTACACGGCGGCTTCTCTGAGCTAGTATTAATAATAGAGCCACTTAGCATTCAGAGGCTCGGTCTTGCTGTTTGTCTCAGCCTCGCTGTTTGTTTCACAGGTCATTAAATTTATGCCGCAGCCCTAATGTTCATTACAGCAGCAAGCTGACCAGGGGTCTGCTACACTCGCTCACTGTCTTTAATCCCCATGAGTTCCACATGCATGCTTTCTTTTTATCCTGCAACCATTTTCCTCCACAGCTTAGTCCATTTACCTGACAAATATCTTTGCTGTTTTAAATGATTTTTCTAGAGCTAGCAGGTTCTTGTTCAGATTACATCTTTTAGTTATTGTTGAAATACATATTGATAAAAATCTAGCCTTTTCAGCTCAATGCATTTTAATACAAAGGACATTCTTTTTAATTGAAAAGCGAAACATTAAATGTGTTGCATTTCTCAGACAGATGCAGTTTTGTTATGTTGAATCACATCGCCAGCTATAGTAGCTGTGTTTTCAGGCCGAAAGAATGAACCCTTAACCAAAGTGCTTTTTTTCACCACGAGCACATCCTCTGAGGTGCTGCTCTCAGCCATCGCAAGTCTTGTTCAGTTACATGTCAGGGAAAGACGTAGTTTTTTTTGTTGTTTTTTTTTTATTAATTGTTTGGTCAATGACAAGAAGAGCTCCATACTATTGGTTAAATGCATGAAGGGTTTTGTTTGACTTTTTACTTCAAACTACAAAGAGATAGTTTAACATGTGCAACCGGAGACCATTTGTCACCACTTATGCCTCCTTTTGCGGTATGCGTACCGCACTGGGCTGATACCGCGATGACGATGAATTTGCAGTTTATTGTGCAGGCCTACTGGAGAGGATCTTATTTGCATGCATGGTAATATTTAATTCAACATCAACATAGAATGTCAGATGAGATTTTGTAACATTAACACGGTCATCACTAAGAATAGATTTTTAATGAGACATAACTAATATAACAGTTAAATAAAGTTTGAATCAAAAATTATACTTTGAATTATAAAAGACAATTACTGAGATGTTAATTAAAGGCTATATTACCAAGGCCATTGTTTAGGGTAATGACTTGGTGAAAGTGTTTGATTTCCTTTTTTGTGCGTCGTTTGTCAGTCATTACACACATCTGTTATTCCATGTGATCCCACCACTTGATCCTGAGCTCCAGCAGCCGCGGAGCATTGGCTTTGCAGAGCGTGGAGTCGTCTGGCTTTCTAATTAAAGCTGACGCTGTCACTGAAAGCCCGCCAGTAGCAGGGTCAAGGGTCACTATGCTACAACTGAGGCAAGCAGGTACCCGGCCACTGTGAAACAGCCTGAAAGGGAGGGCAGCCTAACCAGCCTCTCTCCCTGCTCCATCTGCCGAATGTGAGATCCTCCCCCAACAGCCCCAAATCAACCTTTTTATCCAGAGTTTGCTTCTTCATACTTAGTTTAAAAAAAAACAACTAAGAGAAAAATGTTTACTTTTCCACTTTAATGACAGAGAACACAAAGAGGAAGAAGGGGAAAGATAGAATTTCACACAACACCTATACATGTATTGCATTTCAAATTCTTTTCAACACATTGAGGGCAACACTCCATCTGATGAAGGCCAAACTTGTTATACCAAAAGAAAAACTAGAAGCATTGAAGTGAGCATCTGTGTGTGCTTGTTTTGCACAATATAATCAGTACACTATAGGTATCGGCATAAAAATATCCTAAAAAGTTGTGCCGTTATGACCATGAGACTATCAGAGGACCTGCAACAACTGGATCTATTCCAGAAAGAGAACCCTCCAAATATAACAAGTCAGACATCACATCCCTTTCCTCCTCAGTCTCAGCAAGTGCACCTCTTCTTGCTCTATAGGCAAGGAGGGTGGTGTGGTAAGATATCTCACTCGTGTTTCAGAGAAACAGGGTTGATTTCTTAGCCTACTGTTCTCTTTCAACATTTGCTCTGATATCTCACATAGAGACTCCCATATTGCAAAAGTCTTGTTTAAAGTCTAAGAAGCTCCCAGTTTTTTTAACCGACATGTAAGCAACACCTTATACTGCATGACAGTCAGAGCGAGACCTACTGGATAAAGCATCCAGTTCCAGACCGGTCAGGGAATAAAACTTGGGACACGGTGCACTTTCCACCAAAGCAAAGCGGTTGATTTCTGCTGGACCAAAGAGGGGGCCTTTCTGAGCCACACATTTCTGTGGCTGCAGTGAGAGTTGCCTCTACAGTAGATCTACCTTGTGGTTTATTTTACCAGAGACATGGATGGCTCTCAGTGACACGAGGCTCCAAAACTACTAGTCTGCATTCAAACATGTTCAGATGACATGAGCCCAGCTTGTTAGCTTGTTGATCTGACCAGAACATGTTTCCACCCTCAAAAGGGCAGAACGTGGTTCAGTACCAGTGACACAGTCAAGAGCTCCAGGCAATGTTTGTGGACTTACTGCATGTGGGAGCTCCATCAGCCATTCACCCTCACACCTTTGTGCAGCTTCCTGGCCTGTCAGTGAAGCCCCAGTGGTTACAGTCTTCCTGGCACGGATGGTTCTTGTTGCAATACTCGGACATAAAGTCCACATTCCTCCACAGACGGAGAGCCACAGCACAAGTCACTCTGTGGTGAACGTCAAGCACAGGGCTCAAATTTAGCCACCCGTAATCGCTAGAGGTAAATTGATTGGCTAAAATTGTACAGCAAAACTGAACAAATTTCAAGTGATTGACATGTCTGAAATGAGGCACCAAAATGAACCACCAAAAGCAGAACTTGGCACAGAGTTCCAGTACCCATTCTTAGGTGACTTTCTAAAAGACAGAGTTAACTCTGTGCATTTTAGTTACATTTGTCCTGGGACTGTGCAGAAAACAAGTCATGTTGAGAATACCAGGTCAGACACTGACATTAAGAACAATCAAATATGGGTTGGGGAAATAACAAAGTTGAAGTGCCAGAATGGAATGAGAATGATAACAAAAAAATATGTGCAATAAAGTTTCAAGTATGTGAGAGATTATCAGGCAAGCTTCATATAGGTTCAGGTTCCTAGACAGGAATCTATATCCAAATTGACATATTTCACAAGACGGCATGGAAACACTTTTTCGAATTAAATCGGTCAGATAGATAGTAATGGCAATGCGTTTTTTTTGTAGGAACTGGCTGCCTTGGGCACTGCACAGCGAGCGCCACAAGAGGTCCCACAGCATCACACAGCTCATTAAAAGTCATGCGGAATTGTTGGAACCACAGTTCCTCTATAAATCACCAACCAAGATTTCTGAAAATCGCTTCATTCGTAGCCGCTCCCACGTGTAAGGAGCTTGCTGCTCCATGGCCTGAGGAAGAGGTCAACATCTCCTTTAAAAGTTGATGATGATGAGTACTCGTGCCGTGGCAGAGATGTGAACGGATTTGCTGTAATTCAAAGTCATGTTCACACCCGTTGCCATGGTTTTGGATGACTTATTGCGTGAGTTGGTTTGTGTTTATTCACATCATTATGATATCATGGAAACGGTCCAATTTCAAATTAGTGGGGTTTTTTTACGTTTCTAGAATTTCAATAATGTTTTGCACAAATGTGTATTATATTGTAAACTAATTACAAAAAGTTAAAGAGAAGCTGAATAAAAAAGAAGAAAAGATGAAGCAAAAAGTATGGGTGAAAGTTTGGAAGAAAATAGATCATTAGATCAAATAGATCAAAAAGATCATTGGTTGTCAATCTGCAATGCTCTCTCCTCTCTTCCCCTTTCAATTTCCAGCACAAGCCCTGGAACTGGTGGTCCAATCTGAACCAGAATCATCAGAAAACTTGTGGATGCAGAGCTGCCCAGACAGGTCACACGACTACCCCTCAAAAATCTCCTCAGGCGATTTTATGCTGGTAACTTCAGAAAAAAAAATGGCACCAACTGGACAGCACTGGACGGGGTCCTTTCAAGTGATGCTCACGACCCATACAGCAGTAAAAGTCTTGGGGGCAACATGGCTCCATGCCTCACACTGCAAGCTGATCAGCCTGAAGAGATTGATTTTGGTACTCCAGAGAAATCTGCAACGGACTGAGGGAAATAGCTTTCCTCTGCCTATGGTCATTTGCCTCACAGGCAACACCTGGTGACAGACATACATGTACATGGAAGAATGGCTGCACATTGCAAGAAAGAAGACATACAGCACTTTCACTCTCTCTGGGAGAACCTCGGATGCCTAGTTTATAGAGATTATTTTTGATATGATGTTTAAATAGCTCTTAGTCCAATTTGTCACTTAGAATATGTTTGCCATAGGAGACCTTACCAGTGGCAGTTGCCCTGGACAGCCTAATCCTTAGGATCACTCAAACTCTCCAACCCTCCCAACGCAACAAGATAGCAGTTCATGGAGAAAACGACCTGCTTCTTGCAGTAGAACATCTATGTATTAGGACAAATATACACAGTAAAATTTTGCAGTTGGTAATGGTAAGAAAAAAACGTAATCATCTTTTTTTTCTTTTTTCGTTGTATCTTGAATAATAAGCTGCTTTTGCTTTTTTTTAATTTGTAAATGTTGGAGGGAGCTCCTAATGACCGTTTCAGACCACTGCCTGCGCCATTGCTAAATAACATACATCTGCCATGAAGGCAAGCTTCATTAAACAAAGACCCATCACGTGTGTGCCTTCTGATGTGTTGAGGCTAACCTTGGACTTGAAGGAGACAGGCAGACCGTTTTGATTTATTTGGTTAACATCAATTCTAATACACATTTTGTGGATCAGTATATCGTTTTTTTTCCTGTTCATATGTTGCATAAAGCCTTTCAGAAAAGCATCTTCATTAATATACTTGCATACTCGTGTGTATATAAAGTAAAGGTGCAAAAACAAATGTACCACTGAGCCCAATTTCCTTCCCAGCCTGCAGGGATTGCTCAGACCAGCCTATTTTTTTCCTTCTTTCTCCAGCTGCAAAGAGCTTCAAGATGTCAGACGCCACCTAAAGACAGGTTTTTGAGAGTGTCGCCTTTGCAACACAAAAACCCACCATGACGTGTATAACAGAGACAGAGGAACTGTCCATCCCTTTCCAATCCCGTTAGCAGATGCTCTATAATTGCTATTTAACGCACCATTAGACACGTTTTAGTAACAATGAATTATTTTCTCAGAAACTTTAATTGTTGCTGTAATTAATGGACTCAGCTATAAAAGGCTAGAATGTTGAATGCTTTTAATAATACAAGTAATGTTTATATATTTATATGTTTATATGTTTATATATTTATCCAAATCCATCAATCTCTTCTATAACAAAGGAAAAAAGCAGCCATTACTGCGAACACCGTCTTTAAAAGCCATAAATGAGTAAAGAATTATGCTACTTTCACACCAGATGTGGCTGAGGTGTCAAACTCACGTCTGTTGCATCCCTTTTAACGTGCGTTAAAATTTTTGCTTATTGCCTTGACGCCCCAGCAGTGGAGCAACTGCTGACAAACTTCCTTTGTTGACAACATCACGGAAAACAAGGATTGTGTTAAGCGAGTAGCTTGTGCTTATACGTTTTGGAGGAATTGGCAAACCAACCGGGACAGTCTCCGGCAACCCTGCAGTCCCAGCGGGTTAGGAAAATGGATGGAAGGTCAGGGCTAAAATCCTCGCAAACACGGGGCCATATTGAATTCATTTTTCTACCCTTTGATCTAGTCACTGAAAACGTCCCGTGCCCAAAGCTGAGTCCCTGATTGGTTGACATGCCACGTCAACCTCTCCGTGCCACACCAACCTCTCCGTTCCCAGATGTCCAAATCATGCCGCAAGACCTCAGATATAGCGTCTTAACATTAACTTAACATTGAAACTAGTCACCTCTGCCGTGTGAATGCAGCATTAGGGTCCATTTAGCATCGTCAGCCTTAAGCTCTAAACTTTTTTTTTTCTCCTTAATTACTTTGCTAAAGCCCCCTTGCATTGCAAATATGTCTGTTTATTTGCTTAGTGATAACATGAGAACAGTCACATGGGCATATTGTATCATAACTGTACCACAGCAGAAATCATAGGAAAATTCGACTGTTATTTGTCAATAAGGCAAAGTTCTATTCAACTCTCTTCGCTACTTGTCTGTCTTTTGTCCTATTTGCATGCCGCATACATTTTTTGTCAGTGTGTGAGAAATTAAATTCAATAAATATGAGACGAACAAAATGGAAGACAAAAGTTCCTTTCCACACAAACCACAATTAATTTTTTTTTCCTGCGAAAAAAGAACCAAAACATGAAGAATGTCTGATTTGGTTTCAGAGTTTTTGAGCAGTTTTTTCATCTTAACGACAAGCTAATAATAACATCTATCAAATCTTCATAATCTCGTCTTCTTTAGAGTTTAATAATGCAAAGCCTTTTGAGAAATCTCTTTTAGGATTTAATTAAGGCTTTATTTAATCTTGTACGGACAATTTTTCATCTATTGGCGTGAAAATACCTGGATGGCTTTTGTCATTCCCCCTGGCCTCATTGGATGCTCACTATGTACATATATGTACAGTGGCTTGTAAAAGTATTCATACCCTTTGAAGTTCACCACGTTTTCTAACATTATGACCACAAACATAAATATATTTTATTGGAATATATTAAACTTAAATGTCTTCTTCCACCCACATTTTTGACCTAAATAATCCAACACTTTAGCAAACCTACCATTTTTGCATGTGAATACAAAGTGGATCAGTTCTAAAAACAGGGTTGAGGCGTCCATTCATTTCTCACAGATGGAAAAAACTGCATGGAAAACAAAGTGAACCCTTTTCATGAAAATAAATATGTATGCCTACATTCCAGTGACACCATTGTGTATTAGTCCTACTCATACTTGCAGGCGGGCACACACACGCACACACACACACACACACACACACGTCTCACCTTTATGGATGACCTTTGCAATAAAAAAAGAATACATGAATAAGGAATAAAATCTGCAAATGACAAATCTGCATTTGGCCCTGTGGGCTTCCCCTGAGCTGTGCTGCAGAGTCAAATGAGGGCCCTTTAATCTGTACCCTCCTTCCACACACCCAGGCGCGCACACACACACACACACACACACACACACACACACACACACTCATCCTTTTCACATATATCAGGAAATTACTGATTAAAAGGCTAAAGTTCTGTATGACAGAATAATAGAGTAAAAAATATATAACTTCATTACATTTTCAAAACTAAAGAAGAAACTATAAAAAGGATGAAGCCGAGTAAAAAATGTACCAGCGATTGTCCAGTGAAACTGACAGGAGGACAGAGGAAGGGAGCAGAGTAACTCCAAGTTTAACCTTTGACCAGGGAGTTAAGTTGTGATCAAGACCGGAATCCTCAAACAGGTTCAACAGAGACCAGAGAGTTTTTCTTTTTCAATGGTCGTATCAATAAGCAGAATGTAAAAGAGTCGACAGAACCTTGGTATCCTCTATCATCTGTGTCTTTCTTTTGACATGTGGGCAGCGCACATGCATAAGCATGAGAGCCGCATATTTAAAGCCAAGGATAAAGACTTGCGATTAATCTTGCAGAAGCAGTGAAGAAATGTGTGAACAAAGAAAGGTATGTGTAATGATGTGGTATGTTTAACCATTCATCATGACCAGAGAAGAATGTTAAGGTCGTTATCTTGGTCAAATAGATGCAGGAAATTGATGATTAGAGATACTTTTCTCTTTCAAAGTGTTAGCTGGCTGTTTTTAATTCATTAGGCATGTATGGACATATCACCCCGCCTTTACTTTTGAACAATCATAGAACCTTTTCCTCTCGGCCAACAAGACAGGAGTTAGATAAGATGATAAGATAAGGTGTTTTCAGACTGAACACATTCATTTCATTTCCTCGGATAATTCTGAACAAATTTTGCGGCCTGAATGCACCCAAGCAGACCCTGTTCTGGGACCAGGGACCGCTCTCAGTGGTGGTCTCAGTTCATTTCTATGCTCAGCGAGGAACAACGGAACCAAACCACCACCATAGCCAAGCATTATGGGAAGTAAACAAAGTAGGAAAAGCTGCAAACATAAAGCAACAATATGACCCAGCTACTCATTGAAACGTGGTCTGATGAATGCAGGCTCACTAAAAGAACTTTTTACATAATTCACATTGCTTCTCACTGTTTTCCAAATCTATATGTCAAAAGCACTTGTCAGTGTACCTCCTTAGCCTTCATCTTTTCAGTAACCCTCTTGCAGCTTGCCTCCACCATACTAAAGTAGCAGAAAAAGTGTTTACCTGATGTTGATACTGTCATTCAAAATTTAGTCATTCCTGGCCAATGAGTAAAGAAATCTTTCATCATGTGTTTTATTTTTTTACAGAAATGTCCAGTAGGCGTCAGTCTGAATATAGACCAAACACAAGGTTCAGGACTGGATCCGGAGCAAATTAAGTGGACCAACAGACTTTTTCACTCTGAATACACCCTGAGACATGTTCACAATGATGAACGTCTTTGCTTTGAAGAGTATACACAAACCTCAAAAGAGGAAGTAATTCAATAACTAATTATTTGCTCACATTCGACTTCTACTGGACAACAAAGAGGCCCACAGCTGCAGTTTTTTGACAAGAGGTGCTGGAAATAAGCTTACTTTGTATGGCACTGCTTTAATGGAGTGTAGAAATCCACAATGGTTTAGCTCAGAGACCTTCAGCTGTTCCTGAGTGACACAGAGCAGGAACTCGTTCATCCTTCTAAAGCACAAGTGTGTAAGAGTGTGTGAGCAAGGGCAGAGGAGCTCCAGGTATTGCGTCTGTTAAGCGTCTGTCATTACATGGTGTAAGTTGTATGTCTTTCAAGGTAATCTGCTTTCACTCTATCATTTTCAAACAGGATTTAACTGGGTCAAGACCATCAAATGTTTATAAAGTAACACAAAAGGTTTACTCTTCCAAATGTAATTATTTTACATATAGAAGGAACCTTAAATTGGTTTTATTCCAGAATTAGTAACTACTTACAGCCTCCTCAAAATGTATTGGGCAGGTGCCGTTAATAGTCAAGACAAAACAACATTATATTTACTTCTCTGTAGCTTGTGACCCTATTTTGCAAATAGACCATTTGGATAATTTGATCTGCAAGTCTCTGCATCCGTGTATGCAGCACAGCTGCCGTCCATCGCTGCTGTGACATCATCAATGACAGTGTTCTGTCAATGGTTTCCACTTAAAAACAAAAGTTATTTTGCAAAATATGTCTGTTGGAAACACTGTGGTCAGAAAAACTTTGAGGATGGAAAAACTGGAGAAGATTTTTAGGATTTTTTGGTTTAAATTTAGTGCTGTCATATTAATCTGCGTTAATATATATTAAAGAATTCATTTTTTTAAATTAATGCGTTAACGCGTTAAGGTTGACAGCCCAAATAAATACAGTTATTCTAGTCTAGATCTTTGTTTTATTTTGTTTTGTTGATTCTGATGTTCTGCTTTAAATAAAGGTTTAAATGATGGTGACTAAATAACAAATTATTTGAATTTACATATATCCAGTGAGACAACATGCGTATAGCTGCCATTCTAAGTTAACATAATAACTAGTAAGTATCGTGGTTTGATCTGTGAATCGAATCACCACCTAAATAATCCACAGCCCTATTATAGCCTACACAATTAAAAATACACAATTTTGCTTTTTGTTATTTGGCTTGAAACACTTGAATCTCCAGGAGACAACGTGACAACTTTTTTTGCTTTCTTTTATTTTGAAAAACCTTGCTTTGTGATACATTTCCAGAGTTAAGCTGTTGTTTTTGCCTGCAGCAGCAGAATGCCGAGGCTCACAGCAGCTCGACCACACAGGCAGCGAGCTGCTGATGAAGTGAGGGGTCACTGCGGGGCTAAGTGAGACCTCATGTAGGGCAAGCTGGCCGGAGCTTGAGGAGGTGAAAAGGTTGAGCCGGGGGTGGGGGAGTGGACCAAGCTGTCCACTCTGTCTCTCCTGAGACCTACGGCTGCCACAACAGATCCTTACCAGCTCTCTCACTAAACGCTCACTGGGGAGAAGGAGACAGCATCCTTCCTCTTTAATACTTTGTCCTCCTCCTCCTCGCTGCCACTCTGCTCTGCCCCCTGTGAGGAAGAGCTGCTAACTAAGAGTTGACTGTCACCAAACAACTACGGCCTGGACAGTTATTTTGGATCCACTGTGTAAGGCAGAAATGGGTCAAAGCAGAGCCGTGGTCGCTCCAGCTTCAGCTCCAGCTTCAGCTTCAGCTTCGGCTGCCACATGGCTACAGTTCAGATGAGGTCATACTGTGGATGACGGGAATTCATAAAATAGACATTTCCTGGGTTCTTGAAATACAGAACAGGAAAAGATTTTAAAGATCAGAAATCTGTAGTAGAATGAGTCTCAGGGATAAAAGCAAAAACAAATGCTGACACTGCAAGATTAGGAATTTTTATGATGATAAAAATACAGCAGAAACTTCTCAACCTTGAAATACATTGTTTAATAAACAAATGAAATAAATGACTACCAGAAAAATATTCATTTCTTCACTAACATTAGTATTCTTCATTTCCAGAGTCTACATAAAGGTATTGACAGCAGTAAACAACAGTAGGCCACAATACCAAGGTTATTATTATTCCAACAGTGCATAATACCTGTTTACTGAAGATTGTTCACGTATGCCCATGTTTCTGCTAATCTCACACCTATCACTACAGTTAAGTAATTGAAGGTAAAAGTAAAAGATATAGCCTACTTGTTTGATTCCAAATACTATGAATAAAGTCATGTGATTTAGTTTGTACTTTTTTGTAAATGTTAAAAGCCACAGGTCCAGCATTGTAAAATGGCAACGCAACACGGCAGATGTATTAGTTACAATTAACTGAATATCAAATCTAACTAAGCGTTTGCAAATATCTAATATCTATATAAGTTTTTAGAGAAATTTGTTGTAGAATTGTTTTTTTTATATATTTTTTAATACAGAATGAACACTTGTTACTTTCACCATAACAGCTTATGGCCTGAAGGCGTCTAAACACAACTCTCAGACGGGGTTAGTTTTGGGAGGCCATGGTGCAGAGACGCAGTCATTGGCTGAATTCAAGACCTGCACAGTGCGATGCGATTTGTGTGTGTGCGCTCTGAAGCGCAGAAGCTTCCATTTAAATGTAAGTGATGACTTTTTGTTTTAGAATGACTTTTTAATAAAACCAATGTTGATTTGGATTTTCCGAGCACTGGCAGCTACGCACTAACATAGATGACTGGTGAATAATGATGTCAATGAGGGGAAGTGCCGTCCGAGTTTGAAGACGCTTTTCCCATAACTCTCCACTTGGAGGGCTAACTGTAGGGTAGGGAGAAGCCGTAGGGGTAGGGGAAGAATTGGGATTTGGCCATTGACTTCTGATTGGGAGATTGCAGCTTTGGTTCCCACTAAACAAGTATACCCTCCTTTATTAATACAACATCTCAACAAAACACACACAATATCCACCCACCAGCTGCATCCTCATTCTTGTGATCTGTCCAAACCTAAAAGGCTTTTTTTAACAATGTATCCTGACTATTTCTAACCCTGTGACAAACAATAAGAACAATAAAAGCTTTAGAAGTCAACGAAGGTTCTGAACTCATAGAGGGATATATGAGCTGGAAAATGAACCCTGCATGTAAAGGAAGGCCCTTTCCAAAGGAAAACCCCCAGATACGAGCAGAAGATAGGACACACCTTAAGGCTTGGTCACATGCACCTGTATGGGGGGTTGACCTTTAAGAGTGCAGTGGATGACCACCCCAAGGTACATCATGAAAATGGAACGTACGATTGTCATGTGTGTGGTCAGCATGTTGGGAAGTTTTTGTTATCAGTTATACACACTCATGATGTCCGGACGATGCTATCATATGGTCACCATACTCATACGCACTAGTAAGGTACATGTACTGCCCCCTCACTGACCACACACGAATGCTGCACGCACGGGGTGTATGTGGTACCAAAGTGCCTGTAGGATGCCCACACAAACTACACTCTGACTTTGTAATTTCACAATTTTGAAGTTTGGGCTTCTTGCGCAGTTCCCAGGATTTGGATGGGGTGGACAAAAGGACGATAAATCCGTACGACGTGGCTGTGCATCACCAACTTCACCCTTACCCTTGAGCTTTGTATAAGTGTTCACTAGCCGTCACCCCACAGCACGGAAAAATGTGCATTCAAATTTTCGCTCTACAGGCTCGCCAAGCGGCCTACAATCGTCGTAATCCCGCATGGTCATAGAAAACAAATCCGTTTTCACCTGCAGACAGTCTGTATCCACTCATAAAAGCAGCTGTGACTAAAACTTTAAAGTCTAAGATTCACAACACAAAAACACTTATGAACTTGTGCAATTATGAACAATCGAGTAATGACAGACATCTGACAGACAGATTTGCTCTTACCATGGTGTTCCATATATCCTGAATCCTTTAATGGTCACATCTGAATCCTGCAGATATACACAGTTTGTGAGAAGTGACTGAACATCGTCAAAGTCCTCTGGCTTAAGTTTGGAGACGGAAGGGAATCTGTAATAATCCTGCTTGATAAGCTCCGCCATGAAGTCCTTATCGAAAGTAAGCTCATGGTTACCCGCAATCACCACCTTAAACTCATATGGTAGGCCACCTAGAAAAGAAAAAACAACAATCATCAGGAGCTCAGGCATGCATCCATAAAAATGAAACACTCAAATTGGCTTTCTTTCATACCGACATTAACACTATGTGACACAATAACTATTTTATAACAAAAGATCTGAGAAAAGTTGAGTAAAAAAGTTTAGATCATTGAGTTGCATTCTATTTTTAAAAATTGGCAAAGTAGGATTATAGAGGTTTTAAGGATGTAAAACTCTTTGCTATAAAAAAATTACACCTTTTTTTCCCAGACAGACATGAACATTTTCACACTTTTCTCTTTTGTTTAAACTCTTAAAGTTCAAACCTTCTTAGAAAAATAAGTTCAAGATAAAAGGATGAAGACAGATTGTAGATTTGACAAACTGCACATATCTTTACTGGAGACACGGCGACACAGAGCACTGTTCAAACAAGGAAAAACAAAAACCAAAAGACTAAATTACACAGAAAAATTAAATGCCAAACAGTGAGACTGTCAAAGATGAATCGTGTTATAGCAACGTAACACTATAACCTCAACATTAACCAATAAACTACTAAGAGTTGATTATATCGGCAAAAAAGTATGGTAAGGCTCAAAGAATCCTTGCAAAAGTTATTGTCGCTTTCTTAACTGTTGTTGGAACACTATTTTTATCTGTGAAATCTTCACTTTACCTCACTGTAAAAAACGTATGACGACCATCTGTCAAATGAAGAAGACCTTTCATTCCTAAAGTTGTAAATTCTAACATGAAAATGAACAGAAAGGAAAAACAACAACAACAACAATCTGAAAAACAAAAGTGATTCCTTTCAATTGATTATTTGATGCTTGCGGTCCGCCCATGGCAGTTGCTGTGTCACGAACGTGCATGTTTTCATCAGCTCCTGATCCATCAAGATTTGAATAAAGAAATAGTCGAAATTGCATTTTTAATCTTAAATTATTTGATATTTATTGTCCATTATGAGAAAAATGCTACAAGAACATCTTAAAAATACCAAAAACATTATTTTTATTGGAGTTTGATTTTAACCTAAAGTTATACAGGAACTGTTTCTATACCAATTGTTTAATTAATCCATACCTTTGGTTAAGTCTCTTTCAAAGCAGAGCAGTCTCCCAAATATCTCAAATATCCCAAATAAAATCAAGAAGGGAAAACAACTTCTGATACAGCAGCCAAAAGTGTTACAACCACAGCTGGCAGTTCAGCTGCAATACAACAATGTCCATTACTAAAAATGCCAGGATGCTAAAAAAAAAAAAAACAAAGAGGAATAGAACCTGAGCTAAACAACTATTAAAATCCCCAACCCACATATTCCAACAGTTGTTTCCTCTCCACAGTACTGATTTGTTCGCCTTTTTTCAATCAGCTAAGCGCTTTACTGAAAGGTTCTGACCCACCTAAAAGTTTAATTCACCCTGAAATCTCTTCTTTTCTCTGTTTTTTTTTGTTTAACTCAATGATTTTTGTTTGTTGTCTTCTTTTCATTTCTTCTTTGCAACTGACATTTAGTGAGTTTTATTTGTTCTGTTGAAACTTGAAAGCAAACTAACAGCCAAGCCGTTCATTCAATCCCAGTGTGTTCTATGTTAAATCGAGCTCATATTTTTAAATTAGGTGTCAATCTCCCCACAACAGACCTCAATTAACAACCATTAATATTCGTATTTCAATCGTTTTTTTTTTACTTTATTTATCCCACATTGTTTTGGCAAGTTAAAACAAAAATGTGAAGAAATCTATGAAAATAAATCATTGCTCTAAAGTAAATAAGAGTCCATGTTGAATAATACTATTTTATTTAGGAGATGAACTTTGAAAGAGTGAGTGCATCACATTCAACACAATTTAATACCAACTGAACACAAGACAGAACTAATTCCTTTTAGAACATATCAGCTTCTCAACAATGAGATTTTGATGTCCAGCCTGCTCAAATGAGCAACAGCTCTCCATTCTATAGTGTTCCTTCTCACTGTTCTAAATGAGCTCCTGTCACATCTAAGGAGCAAAAATAAAAGGAAACCTCCGTCTCTCAGTCCCACAACACAAACTAAATCATATTTTAACACACAGCTTCAAGACAGCCATGCAGCCTGCTCTGACTAGGAAGGGAAAACATGAACAAAACAGAATTAATATTTAACAATTCCAACTCAGTCACTCCCCTGGGAGGTTCTACTTTTTATTTTGCTTCCGTGATTTATTTAATTGAGTTTTCTTTTTCTTCTGTGACACACACGTGAAATAGTTAAAGTGCATGATCGTCACTTATAAAACAGGAAAACAGAAACATGAGAACCGTAAAATATTTTAATTACATCAGAATTACCCAGGAACAATAAGACCAAAGTGCTTCAAAGGAAATAAAAATACTTCGGATGACAAAATGAGACAATGCTTCATCAATAATTAGTCAAACGCAAAATATGAATAAAGTTGATCACAATTATCTGTCAATATTCTGTGACATTTATTCAAATACTGTCAAAATAAAAGTACTAGTCCAAAAAACCTTTGTTAAAGACTGAAAAACAAAACAAACAAATAAAACACTGAGTTAAAATAATGAACTAAAGTGTCAACAGAAAAAAAATATTCAAGGTTAAATAAGTATTTGCTTTTCCTTTTTCCAACAAAGTCCTTGAATGTACATTATACAACTCCAAGACAGTTATCAAATCTAACTGGAATCATCTGAGCTGTTTGACTGTTGGTTTTGCACTTTGAGAAATAACTAAAGTGAACAGTAGTATTTTAGGACAATAATTATAAAACCAAGCTTTGACTGTAATGAACAACTCTTCATCCAGCAGGGGAGACAATTACAGTGATGATGTTTCATTACAGTCTTCCTAAAACAGGCAATAGAAATTGAGTATAGTAGTGGAGTAATTAGTGTAGAAAAATTAGTATGAAGTTAGCAGATTTTGAGGTCCTTTTTTCATTCTGGGCTCCAAAAACTGGCTCAGTAATGTCGCGAGCGGCTGCAAATCCAGATTAATTCATTCTTGGCGTTAAAGATAAACCTGTGACACCTTTTACTCAGCTGTCATGCATTTCCAAAAAAACATACTTCTTTGTTCACCAATTAATGTGATGTGAGACATAAAGAAAAGTTTCTGGCAGATCTGAATCCCAGCCAGTTCATTCCTGTGTGGAGTTTGCTTATTCTCTCTGTAGATGCGTGGGCTTTTCTCTTTTTATTGTAATTAGCTCAGGAGAAACCCAATATTACTTGAACAAGAGCCATATTTTTCACATTTACTATTTCAAGCAATAGAAGGCAGAGGTCTGCGCTTTGTATTTATTATGTCCAAAATCTCTAGCACAGTACTGTGTTGGTTTAATGCTGCCAGTACTTTTTAACATTTTCTATGATTTTATGCTTTA
This sequence comes from Oryzias celebensis, assembly GCA_014656515.1. Taxonomy (NCBI): domain Eukaryota; kingdom Metazoa; phylum Chordata; class Actinopteri; order Beloniformes; family Adrianichthyidae; genus Oryzias; species Oryzias celebensis. Next base: position 26,486,072 of record BNCR01000003.1, on the reverse strand, counting down.
TTTTGGTTGTAACACCATCAAAACTTTTAGTCTGGCAGCAGAGAAAAGCAGCTTTGGGTTGATATGTAACCCTTTACTACTGTAAAGGGATCTCATTCATTTTGACTTTCATTTCATGTCCTATTCCTCCATCATAATTTGCTGTAACAAAGCAGCGTTCGCTCGTTTCTTATCTTCATGTTCTTCTTAAAGGAACGTGATTCCTGCATTAGGGCGTCCAGTTTCAATGTGAAGTCAATGTAAAGACGTGTTGAGAAGTCCTGTGGTGCGTTTTGAGTGTCAGGCATGGCTGTACAGCAGCAGCGCATCTTAGGGGAGACGCCACAATTTCTCTAGAGATTAGATTTCTGAACTTTGAAGAAGAATTCAAGTTGCGCCAACTAATCAGGAACTCACTTTTCTTTCTTTTTTTTTTCTACACGCACTAATTCAGGACAGCAAGTCGCTAAACTGGAAAGGTGGAAGTAGGTGAAACTCACCGTACTGGGAGAGTCTCTGAATGATCTCATGAACCTAGACATGGAGACATGATTACTGACGCTTTGGTAGAACTCTTCAAGATATATATAGAATTAAATACCTGCATGTTTTTTGTCCTCATAAGACAATGGAACTTCTTGCACTTCTTGTTTTTGTGACAACTTTTCACAAAGAAAAATGATGTAATTTTTGTTAAAGTTTCATTATGAAAGCCTTCAGGGAACGTCTTTTAGACCTTTAGAAAAAAGGAAACTAGAGCCGATTCTGAATTCCTTCCCTACCCCTCTGACTCCTCCCTATTGCTCCAATTGTAGGGTCATTTAAAGCTGTGGTGTTGTCCGACAGTGTTTTTATGGAGTAGCCGTATGAACTTAGGGCTGGCCATACCCTCCACCAGTAGGTAAAAGACGCAGCTGAACCTAGTATTTCCTGCATTTCTAGGAGCTAACCATTTAAATGTTTTATTTAATTGTTCTTTTAAACAAACAAAGTAATTGATGGTGTTCATATTATTCTACATTTTTATGCCAATATTTTCACTTCTACTGAAAATGAGTATTGGCTCCAAATAACAGTTATTGGCATTCTTGACTACTATTATTCTGTGTCAGCCCTGGAAAAAAGGAAATAAAAGCAAACAAACATTTTGATCGATCTCTACTCAACATCTTATGTCTCTTCCAAGCATTACCTGGATGATAGATATACAGACATCCACTCAATGCGTCCGTGTAGCGATTAAGCTAAGGCTTTTGACAGTAGCTCCTCCCACACACAGTGGGAGCGTCAGGTTTATGAACACATTTTTGGAAAGCGTCCAACCATAAATAAATAAGAAAGAAAAAACAACAATGACCTAATGAATTTAAATTTAATTTAGGAACACAATTATACATAACATTTCTGTGTCAGACAGGAAGCATCTAATCCCTTCAAGCAATGGACTGAAAAAAATATAGTCCAGAGGCATGAGTGTCCATAGATAAAAACTGGGAAATACACAAACATGCATACTCACAAATCTCACACATAGCGCATAGCCAGAGGCAGAGGTTAAAGGTTAACTGATAAAGGCTGTTGGGTGGAAGGATATGAACCGGACACTTTAGCCCAGCAGCTGAAGGGTCAACAGAGGAGTGGAGGTTTTTGTGTGGTCTTGTTACTCACAATCCAGCTCTAACCCAGCCAAGCGTGTCAGCTGAGTGTGAGGCTGAAAGCCCTGCATGGTGGTGAGATGTAGATAAATGTTAGTGTTGCACAGATGCTTACCTAGCCAGTCATTGAACTTCTTGACTTCAGATGGCAAGCCCAGCTCAGTGAAGTCCCCCATGTGTAGAAGCACATCGCCATATGGCATTTGGATGCCGTCTGTGCGTGAATGTGTGTCCGAAACACACACAAACCTGGTGTGTCCTGCTGGCTTGGGAGTGTCATAAGGAATGGGGTCCACCCTGGACAAAGATAGAGAGGTAGATGTTGCAAAATCATAACAGGAGAAACATTTTTACAATTTCTGTTTTTGAAACTTGCTAACGAACAAGTAGCTATTTTAAAAGAATTCGTTTGTGCTACTACAAAATGTGTTACACAGCTAGACCAGTGCTTCTGGCATTGCTCCTCCAATGTTAGACTATCCTTCATGGCATATGAAGGACCATGTCACCAGTATTTGTTGCCGTGTGCACTCTGGAACTGTCTTGGTGGCTGCACTGTTCAGAAAGGTGGACCAGTGGGTTTGCTTCAACTACAGTAGAATCACATACCAGAGCAGAAATGTGGGTTGTCTTGCTGTCAGTTAGACAAGCTTTTTATCAGTGCATGTTGGACCCCAGCAGGGATGCCCTTTGTCACCAGTTCTATTCGGAAATGTAATTAACAGAATCTGTAAGCGAAGCCTAAGAGTCTAATTTAAGAACTGCAGGATTTCAATTCTGCATTTTGCAGATGATTTCCTGTTAGATTTATCAAACCAGGACCTTCAATGTGCACTGAGGCGATTTGTACTCGGGTGTGAAATGTCTGGAATTGAAATTAGCACCTCCAAGTGGAATGGCTCTTGATTGGAAAAAACTGGCTTTTACTCCCGGCTTGGTGGAGAGCTCCTGCCCCAGGTGGAGGAGTTCAGGTACCTTGGGGTCTTGTTCAAAAGTGATGGAAGTATAGAGAGTGAAACTGAAGGACAAATTGGTGCAGCAGGTGCAGCAATGCAGTTGCTGTATCAAGCTGTTGTAATAAAAACAATCTGAGACAAAAGGCAAAGCTCTGGATTTACGGGCATTCTTTGTTTCTACCCCACTACTGGACATGAACTACGGTTCTGTTTAAAAAGGCAAGATCCCAGGTTTAGGAAACTGAAACGAGTTTCCTCCACAGGGTGACCAGGCTCTCCTTTGGAGATGGGGTAAGGAGCTCACCCGTGAGGAGTTCAGAGTAAAGTCATTACTATGGCACCCCTGGGGAGGTGATTGGGTCATGTCCCACAGGGAGAAGGTTCCAGGGATGACCCAGGAGACAGTAAAGGGACTATGTCTCTCCGTTGGTCTGGTAACAGCTTGGAGTTCCCTGGGAGAACCGGAGGAAGTTTTGGTGGAGAGGGAGGTCCAAGCATCTCAACTGCCCCCACAAACCAACACCAGATACATAGAGATGGATGTTTTGTAAATGTTAAGCACATTTTTGAGTCTGAACCACAATTTTTTTCCCACCATAAAATCTCACCTTTCATGATTAGGCTGCAATTTAAAGCATGCAGACTTTTAGCGTTATTAAAGTGTTCAGTACATGGGAGGCATGCCAATGCAACTCCAACAAAGAACTAAGGACAAAGCCATAAACTAGATTACGTCACTGTAAAAACTAAATGTGTCGATCCATAAGCAAAAACAGTTGAGAAAAATGCATTTAAAAATAGGAAATATTAAAATAAGCCGTCTGGCTGATTTGTGCTTACAGAAGGTTCTTCTTCTGGCTGCCTAAGAATGGTTCAGTATCTACTGAATTATGCATAAACATTCTTTCTTTTCAATTTAATATAAAAAAATCCCAGTGACAAGTTTGTTTAAAAAGTGCTCTTTTCATTCAGCATTTGTTTGTCGTAGGCATCTATTAATAAAGGGGGATAAGCCAGGAGATTTTCTGAAAGGAAGGAGGTGACAACAAAAAATTATCTCGTCTGTAATTGAAGTCTACAACCCTCCAGCACTCTGCCACAAGACAATTATTTCATTAGAGAGGATGCCACTCAGTTGACAAAATCAGATGCATAATCAACCAAAGAATCTCAAACCTGACGCACGCACGCCAGCATGCACACACACAGCATGTTTGAGCACATTATACAGCACTGCAATACAGCAGATGAAATCGAAAGGCTTTGGAGACTAAATGCATTAACATGCATTTTCTGCACAAAAGATAATCTTAGAGAACAATGCTTTCTCTCTTCAGAAGGAATGATCCACACAATAGATTTCTATCTAAAGACATCAGAAGATTTCTACATTTATTTATATAGTCAAAAGCTCAACAAATGCAACTGGTGGGAAATGTCATATTTCACAACAGTATAGACAACTACCTCGTATGCAACAAACATCTCATGTCATCAACATGTGTGAATACTATCATGCCGATGCTCCAAGAGAGTTTAGATTCCACTTTCCTACTGACAAAATTCCACAAATTATGAAAAAAAGTGGATTAAATGTAATTAATGTAGTTGCATTAATTAGGCCTGCACAATAAATCTAATAAATTATTGTCATCGCAATATTAGCCTGCACGATACGCTTATTGCAAAAGATGGCATAAATTGGGATAAATGGTCACCTTGAATGTTTATACACATGCACAGACAGAGAAATTGTGTTCTCAATAGAGCCCCAGTGCCAGGGCTGGGTAATAAAGGATTGAATTTGGGAAAAATCAAGACTTTTATTTTCCCAGGGCTTTGCTTTCTTGGTCTTCCATTGTTCGGAGTACGGTTAGCCTGCCCGTCTCTCGCAAAGCACAGGATGTGAAAACAGCAGCAAGCAAAGAGGGGCTTGCTCTGCGAGGCTGAAACAATTAACAAAAAAGCTTGTTCCATAACAAAACAAGCGCATGTGCCACAAGAAGCGCCCCACCCCACCAATTTTGGTCACTGGGGTTGTGACTTCAAACTGAGTAGCAAAGCACATGTAGCAGAATCAGTTCAAGGCTGTTGCTACCTAAAGTGCTCTGCAGAGTCCAGTGCTTGTAGTATTTCTCTTTATGCGATGCTGCATTGATCTACAGACAATCTACAGCTTGTACTTAGTTGCACTTTGTGTTCGAACCCATTTCCAAAGACGATGTTAAAAAAATAGTTTTTGTAAAATATATTCTATAATTTGTCATTTTTATTAAAGGAAGTAAATGAATAAAGAATAAAATTGATTACTATCAAAAATCTACTTTGTAAATTAAAGAATCTGTCTGTATTTTTTGGCCATATCGCCCAGCTCTACTATGTTGTTGCACAACAACATCATTTTTCGTAATTGTTGTCCATTTTAGTTTGGGCCAGTCCTACAAGACCATCTTTATGAGTTCAGCAGCAAATTCTCTACAAGTCAAAACTGAGACGGTGGACGCAAATGTGCTGCACGAATTGCACGCACGTGGTGTGATGGTAGCAATAGGGGGCGCCCAACCACCCTGTGGAGGAAGCTCATCTGGGCAACTTGTATTTGGGACCTTGTTCTTTTGGTCATAATCCAGAGCATAGGTGTGTTTTTGAACAAGAATTGACCAGTAAATAGAGCTTTGAGTTCTGACTCAGCCGTCTTAACCATATTGGAGCGATACTGTGATCACATAGCAGCAGACGCCACTTCCATCCGTCTGTCAATCCTTCCCAAATCTTCCCTCACTGAACAAGACTCCAAGATACTTAAATTCCTCCACTTGGGCCTGGAGCACTTCCCTCACCGAGAGGACAAACTACCTTTCTCCTTGTCATTAATGCATGCATCTACAGAAAAAAGATACTCAAAGAATAACCAGATATTTACTTTTGGCCATGTGAAATAAGTCCATCTGCTTCTCCAATTACACACACACACACACACGCACACACACATGCGCACACACACACACACACAGGGACACACATTTTCTTATGAACCAGCCATTGCACATATGTTGTGGGGCAGCTGCTGATTAGATTTGGTGCTCTCTGGTGCCTGAACATTGGAGCTTTGCCACATTGATGAATTCTCGTAATGAAGGATGAAGACTGAACTGCATGAGACAGAAAAAAGGCTCTTTTGCAGAGGCATACATGCGCACAAATTAAAACATAAATATTGGGGGGGGGCAACCTTCATATTTTTTTCTTCTTTCTTTGAGGTTTAATTGACGCAGAAAACGCAAATAAAACCCAGTGGCCAATATCAGGTCGAGCTGACGTAGGTCCAAATCCTTCATGACAATGATACTATACTCTCATGTACTCACACACGCAATAAAAGTCAGAGCCCTGGCTTTTTCTGTGAAATACAACTGCATAATACTCCAAGTTTTCATTCATTATGCTCACAGAAGTTCAGCAGTGCAAGAGAGCTTTGTGAAGTACTAGAAACGGAGCCAGGGAGTATGAAAGAGTCAATGACTCTTTTCCAGTGACAAACGGAATGGTGTCAGTATTAAAGTTTATGTTAACATGTCTGAACTTCAGAGTAACATCAAGAAACTCAACCACAGAGGAGTACAGAGGTGGAGAGAAAGTAGAAATGCTAATGAATGCAGAGAGAGGAGTGCACTCTGGAATCGACAATGACATTAAAGCTGACACCAAAGCAAAGTGTAGTTACAGATATTTCTGTTTGATGAAGACATGTCTTATCCTAGGTTTTGACTTCAGATCACTTTTATTAATGACTATATTAATAGAGATAACAATACCAGCCATGTTAAACAGCCTCTGTGCACTTTCACCTGAAGAAAATCTAAATGTAATTAAATCAATAAAGTGTGATCATTATCTGCTGCTGCCCATTCCAAAATAGGACAATAAGAAAAGACCTGATGGCTGAGATTCGCCCTCTAAGGAATTCATGATATGCTGCTGTCTGGTACCTTTAACCATTGTGAAAGCTGTCAACATGCAAACGCATTCAATGTCAATATCACATTGCTGTGAAATGATGCTCATTTTGGACAGTTTTTCAAGCACACTTCTGCCTTTGTGATGATAAATAACGATTAGTCTTCAGAGTGTGGCTGTTGCTCTCTGCCTCAGCAGATGTTTAGTGCAAACTTTCTAAACAGATTGGAACACACTATATATTATTTCTATTTATAAGATCTTCTATTGTCTTCAACTTTGAAAGAGTTTCAAACTACAGCACTTTGTTTTCACATAACTGTGTTCAATTTAACTGTGCTCCTAATACACATCAATTGTAAATCGAATTGAAAGTGAGTGTGCTTCATTTAGATTTGCATATGAAAAAAACTCAAGTTACAGCTTTTAATAATGAAATGTATTTTAAACAGCCATCCACACACCAACTCTAAATGTCTATATTGTGGAGGTTCAGAAGAGACAATATTAAATAAATATATCTGCCATTAAATCGTTAAATAGAAGTGTGATCACTTTTTTTATTTGTTATTAAATAACTAAAATTGAAAATCAATAAATAAATGTTGAAATACATGTGGCATTAAAATATTAAAATTGCCATTAAAAAGCACATTTAATGACATATTTAATTATTTCATGGTCCCAGTGTGAGCAGTCGGGGATGTTTGACAGATAAGGTAATGAAATGCTGCAAATGGGGCCATGAAATATGCCATTAAATCATGAAAGGTGTAATTAAATCATGAAATAAATAAATATATAATTAATTCATTTAAAATTGAATTTTAATCAAATATTGATACTTTTAATGAATTATTTCCCATTTTAAATAGTTAATGACACTTTTATTTTAATATTTCATGTTACATATCTTTATTTATTTTGTCTCATTTCTTTTGTCTCTTCCATCCCACACTGGGACCATGAAATAATTAAAATATCAAATGGTTTAAAGTTCCTAATTTTTTATTTCAATTTTAATATTTTGATGCCACATATATTTCTACAGTTTTTATTGATTTCTAATTTTGTTTAGTGAATGTGAATTTTAAAAAATAATACAACTTTTACTTATTGATTTTATGCCGTATATTTGTTTACTTTTGTCTCTTCCATCTGTCCATTAAATAAATAAATATGTCCTTAAATGTTTAAATATGCTTTTTAAATGGCAATTTTAATATTTTATTTCAACACGTAATTATCTTTTTCTTATTTTATTTATTTAATGACAATTTTACATAATTAATGACACTTTTATTTAATGATTTAATGGTGTATATATTTATTTAATTCTGTCTCTTCTCGAACTCCATACTATACTAAATATTACTCCATATCCTGTCATGTAAACTTCATTTGAGCAATGCAGTTTCTTCTGACCTTATCTGTTCTTCTGTTCAGTAACATCCTCAAAGCAAACAGTTCTCTTTCTTGGCATTTAATAATACTGTTGATCTTAAATGCTCTCTTCTGACATCAGCCTACCTTCCACTACTCTTTACTATAAATTCATTGTGTGACTCATCAGCTCTTCTTTGCTAACTAGTACAGATCCACATCTCTCTCCTCTATGTCCGACCAACTCCTCATATGCCATTTGTTTGCCACATTCACCTTGTGCTCTAACTTCTTTCTGCTCTTTTCTTTCATCTCAATGTCTCACTTTTCCTTAGCAAATCTTTTCTTCTTAAAACACCCCCAAGCTTCCTCATTTCACCATCAAGTCTTGCTATCTGCTTCATTCTAATTGACACATCAAGTGTTTTCTTTCCAGTCTCCCTGATCCCTTTAACTGCAGTTATCCAGTCACCTACAAGAACCTACTGTTCTCCCAAAGTCTGTTTGAATTCCTCCTTAAAAAACCACGCCGACTGCACTACTCCTTCTTCAACTTTTATCACTTGGTTTTCTTTTCTGTCCATGTCCATTTCCTCTTCCTCACCAGTCATCAATTTCAGACCATAATTAAATGAGCATATAAAGCTCTCTTTAGAAAGATTACCCATCAGGCCGGCAGTTTAACTACCCTATTTTGTTTTGTCCTTGCTCAAATCTCAAGTTCTTGTTTCATGTACATCAAAGTGGTGTAAGGTGTAACATCTGGATTTGTCAAAAATGGTGAGTAGATAACTGCGGTGTTTGTCTTCAAAAGGACTTTATAAAGTGGAGCAGAATAGGCTCACAGAAGAGCAAAACCTAGATTCAATGACTGATGAATGACTTCATTGTACTTCACTGTACTATTGTCATCTTGACAAAATTTGACAGTAATGTGCCATCTTTGCAGGGAGGATAGAAATGATAAAACAATCAAAGCTGTACCCAGGTTCTGACAGTTCATCATTTTCACAAATGGAGCTGTAGTTATAACTCTTACAGGAGAAATAGAAAAAAATCGGTGCCCCTGATTTCCTCCGTCTGTAACCCTCTCACTGGAATCCCCTCCCCCTTTTCTAAACACACATATTAACACACACAGAACCACAACACTCACTCCTTCATAACAGCATTTCTCTGGAAGAAGAACGGAGAGTCTCTCTTATCTTGTGCATTGCAGCTGTCTGAGCTAATTCAATAAACCTCACAGGAACAAAATGAACAGAGAAGCAACACAGAAGCGGTGCTGCTGGTGTATGGATGCACAGATGAGCCAGAGCATGGACAAACAACAAAATGCTCAATGATGATTTAGAGAAATGAAATCCTTGAGTAAAAAGACAACAAAAGGAAAACATGAAGACACTTCCAGACATAAATCCTTATCAGAACTGGTTTTCAGCAGCAGTGAAACATGGCCTTGTGTTTGGCTGCCCCTCCCCCTTTACTTCATTTGTTCAGCGAGCAGCAGCCTTTCCATAAAAGCACAGTGCAGCACACAAAGGCTGCGCGGGAATATCAGCACTGGAGGAACCTTCCGGCACTGCGCTGGGAAATAAATTGCTTCTGCTAATGCCCCTTTCATTATGGCACAGCCCTTAATTGTACAGCTGACAATCCAACTGGCTAGAGGGTAGATGGGGAAAGGTTGCAGAGGCAGTCAAGAAGTGCCCCCTTAAGGATAACCACCAACAGCAGACCTCATGCAAGCTGTTTACCTGTTCAGGCAAAGGAGTCAGAAGCAAATATTTCTAATAATGGGATTGTCATGTAACTAATTGTAATGACATCCTTTAAAGAGCCACTTTATTAATAAATGTGTTTTTGGTGCTTTTACATTTTCTTGTTGTGTTTTTCTCACAATGCAGGACAGACATACTGTATTTTACGCACCATAAGGCGTGCCTTACGTATTATAAGGCGCAGTCTCTATTATTTCTGTTCTTAACCCTTACACAAGGTACACCCACTATAAGGTGAAAAAAAAAGGCAACACAGCCAAAACAGTGAGTTTATTTGAACTTTATTCCACTATTTCAAAATCCACTCACATTATTTTTAAATCAATCTTTTCCCACAAAAAATGTTGGGTGTTTGAATTCAACAGCTGTGTGATGAAACATGCCAGTGTAGGAACCATATGTGTTGAGCCTGCCACATCGGTACGGGGGCTTGCGGCTTGTTACAACGTCACACTACTGTAATACAACTTAGACAAGCTTATATAGGTAAGAACATTTTTACAGATTTTGGAACTTGGTACAAAAGGCGTGACGGATTATTAGACGATTGTTGAAAAAAAAATTGGGTTTTTAAAATGCGACTTGTGTGGTGTGGAAAATACAGGTTATAAAATGTTCTTATTCATTTCGTGTTGGATCAGGGGCAGATGAAAACTTTCAGCTTGAAAAAACTCAGGTTTGTGACAAAGCAACTGCCATGGGTGGACATAAGTCTCCTTCTCTGCTCAATTATGAAGCATCCACTTTCACATAAATAGATCCATGAACGTTTTCATTTTCCTCCTCTGAGCTGACATCTGGCTCAAAGCTATACAACTGCATAGCTCCAATATTGCTTGTCTTTTTTTATTGCTACGCTAATGTTAGTGTGGGGTTATGATGGGGCTGTAAGCTAGCAGGAGAGTGTAATCAAAGAAATCCAAGGATATCAACATTGGGTTACTTTCACACCAACAGTCCTGCTCACAACCCAGAGGTACATTTCTGATGAACTCCTTGCTGCTCTGCAGAAACTATATTTTAAAAAAAACAACACAGGCTTTTTGATTTTAGCTAAAAACTACACAATCGTAATTAAAAGACCTGGAAAGATTTTACAATAGATAAAAACATAACTGGAGTGGGACTTTAAAGAATGAATCCATACATTTCATGACTTAGCATTTTTGTGGCTAAAAAGTTCATTTTGTGTAAAGAGAGAAAGAAATCAAAACGACCAATGAAACTAACTTTGCACAGTCTAAGTAGTAGTCTGCACAGCTCAAGTTCAGGTCAAAAGGAAGTGATGTCATTGTAGAACTGTGCCCTGGCAGGTCAGGGAGACTTAAAGCAGCAACATTTCACAGAGTTTCAAAACTGAAATAAAAAGATCTGCACATCGTCAACCATTGGCGTAACAGTGCCAACATCCTCCAAAACGGCAGCACTACCATCCTGAAAGGAACAGGCTTCAGGTCAGGGGACTGGGGGTGGGGGGGGGCTTAATCAAGGGTTCTCCTGTTACAAAATTTCTTCCAGTTCAGCCAACAAGCAGAGGCAAGAGTGAAACGGCCGACAGAGACAGAAAGGGCACAAAAAGGACCAGTCTTTGTTTCCAGAGGAGTTTGAAACAAGGGCTGCAATGAAAAGTGCAACAGTAAACGCAGGTTATTTTTAAAAGGAAAAAGTTCTTTTAAATGGAGTTGTCATACAGAACAGAAGAGTCCTTGCATGCATCAACATTTTTGACTGGATATCTTTCTCAGCATTTATTATCTTCAAAACCTCAACCACCAGTGAGACAGTTCAGTTAAACAAAGTTTAACCTGTTTCCACAACCTGATACAAACATGGCGGGGTCTTTTTTTAGAAGGTGGCAGTTTATTTGTTATAAGTCGACTCCCATGAGTTAAAACCATTGACTACATATGAGAAGTGGACTGATTGACCTCTCCCCCCTGGTGTTCAAAGTACCTGCTAGCTCCAATAACTTATAATAACTCATTCATTCATTCATTTTCTGAACCGCTTTATCCCTTTCGGGGTCACAGGGCTGCCGGAGCCTAACCCGGCTTCTCATGGGCGAAGGCAGGGAACACCCCTGGACTGGTCGTCAGTCTGTTGCAGTCTTATAATAACTTTTTTTGAGAAATAGAAAACTATTACTCAGTCATTCTATATTCCAGAATAACTATTCTTACTTTGCTGTCTTTAACATGTTCTTGATAATCCTAATATTTTTCTTATTTTTCTGTAGTGCAAGTCAGGCAGGTTGTAAACTGGCCATTCAGATGTCTCAATAAAAGTAGGTGGTCTCAGATAAAATGTTTGAAACAGATTCTCCAAGCCTGCCTCAAGTGCTAGGGTGTAGACTTCCAACAAGCTGACTCCCGCTTGGCGAGAGTGGTTGTCATAGAGAAATTCCCTCAGACCAATTCTGACCAATTACTGCGTATTGACGACATCTGGCTCCAAAGTGGTGGCGTTCCTAACGCAAAAAATGGCGACTGAATCAACTTCATTTTACTGGAGCTGGAAGTAAATTATTTTCCATGAATGACGTCACACTGAATTGGTCCAGGTGTCAAAGACAGTCAATGGTGTAAATGATACTGTTAACTGCAGAAAAATTTAAATATTTTACAGAGCAAACATGTTAGCACTTCAGAAAGTTTTCTGTCACATGACCATGTGCTGAAAATCTGTCCTCCCCTAACAAAATCCCTTCTAAAATAAAAAAAAAAATAGAATTTTACCATGCCAGCGTTTGAAAGCTAAAATAACAAGGAAAGTTCCTTCAACTACAAAACTATTTCCTTCACTGTATCAAAACCTTAGTTTTACCAAAGTAAAAAATGACAAAAAATATGCTTAAATCAATGAAAAGCAGGACGCAGTCTATGATGGCTGGATAAAGGCGGAGCCAATACTAAATGATTCAGACTTATTAGCTTTTCAATAAGAGAGAGAACACAGAATAATTAACAATCTGTAGGAGAGGCTGTTATGAAAGGTAATTAAGGATAATAAATCGAAGGCAACGCTACGTCATTACATAACAAATCATTTTAATGAGCTAAGAAGTGTGTTGTAAATCAGACTTAATCTGAAATAACACAAAGTATAATGTTCTGCAGATTGTCACAATAAGGCCTTATAAATTAGCACTACATGGCTGCAGAAGAGGTAGACAGAAAAGGAGATGACCTCTTTGCAGTCCGGACATAAAAGAGAACGTTTAATGATTTTGAGCCCAAAAAATTCCAATCCAATATTTCTGCAATTGAATCTTTGTAGATGGTGTCATGTGTCAGTTAAAAACAAGCTGTAACAGATCATAGAAAAGAAAACCACCAAGGGAATTTTTAAGAAAGAAGATGCACGGAAAGTACTGCATTGAACCCAATGTCTTTTTTAATGTTGGTTTTCAAATTCTGGTGAGAACCTTATTCTAGAGAGATGCCAAGGTGATAAAAAACGAAATAAACAAGTTAATAGTTTACATTCAGGCCATCTCCAATATATATCTGTATATAAATAGTCTCTGTAACGTTTTGCTTTAAATATTTTACTTAACATCTTGTAGAACTGCATTTCGCTAGAGGACAAATTATTTATTTTCATTTCTTGCTTTACATGGTGCACTGGCCCCATAGCTTTGAATCACCAAGCCCAGGCAAATTTAGCAAATAAACCAGATCAGTGCAACACCAGAGTTCACCAAACCCTGTTTTGGCAAAACTAGCTTCTGTACAGTTTGTGTTATCACACCTAGGCGGGAAATGGCACGATCGCACCAGCCAAACACTAAGTACTCTGAGTTCAAAGAAACCTGAGAATGGTGTGAGTAGGCCCTTCAAACATCTCTCATAAACACATCTTCAGGAACAGATTTCAACGTGGAATTTTAATAAGTTTGACTGGAGTGAGTCTTGGTTCTCTTAATAAAAGCCTTCTTGCTACCAACGGTGTACCATATATTTGCACAGTAGCATAAACAAAATTGATGGCAGAGCAAAAGAGAAACAAAATAATTAGAGAATAAGTCACATGCACCTGTGCGGGGTCAACTGCTCGTTAGCTGCAGGTTTTTGGGTTGTCTGGACCCATGGAGCGTCGTAAACAGGAGCAGCAGCGTCGTAAGGGGAACACAGGTGGGACTTGAAGTTCCCTTGATTTGAGTATGACCACCTTAAGGGACGCCATGAAAATCAAACGTACAATTGACAATGTGGTAATTGTATAGTGAAGTATCTGTAAAGCTAATATAAGATACACTCACTTATGAAAAATAGGTGATGCTGTCAATCTTGCACCACAGTTTAGTCATTAGTAAAGTGGACGTACTGGTCCTTTGTCAACAATGTGCAAATGTGTGCACGTGATATACAAGTGGTGGGACTCATGGAGGATGTCCTCATAACCTACACTCTGTTCTGAATAGTTGAATTTCCTGACTTCCTGACATTCAGGCTCAAACAAGTAGCACACTAGGATCCCGTAAGGAGCCCGTATCCAAACGGCAAGCTTGTATCTCACCTACTTCACCCTTATACGTTGTCTAAGTGTTTGCTACAACTTGTCACCCACAACATGCCTGTGCCGAAAAAAATGTTTCCTCAAACATAGTTTGCATATTTACTTTTACAAATATATTTACACTATAATATGTATTTACTTCATTGTTCCACAGGCTCACTAAGCTAAGAAGTTGCCATTTTTTGCAGGCTTTCTGCCGTCCCTATACAGGTTTGACCATTTCTTGCCCGTATCCACCCTTTAGATACAGCGTATAAGAACAGAGTTTTCTAGAGAAAGGAAACATTTTGTCATAAAAAAAAGTTTGAGGAGGCTTTGAAGTTGTGATAATTGATTTGAAGCTTTAAGGCTTCAATTTGAAAACAGGGGACAGGGATATGTGCTGGCCTCCTGAGGCCTCACCAACCTCTTTAAAGTGGCATCTTTGACATAATCATCAATCATAATTATCAAAATCATCAAACATCCATCTGGTTTGGACTTTATATCACTGGTAATCCAAATCATCTAAAGTGAAAACCCAAGACAGTAGTTTCTTTTGTAACCACGTTTTCTACCGTCTACCAAACATCAGAATCCATTCTAAATTTGGGATCTTATTATCTTTTATGAAGGTCCACCAAATAAAACAGAAGCAGATGGAGCAAAACATTCATAGTGAAGGTGCCAAAGTCAGATTTTCTTCCAAAGGACAGTTTTTTTCCCTTCCTTGTGAGATGGACAACCTTACAGGGTTTCGTTTTTCCTGTTAGGCTATGATTGCTGTGTCACCTCACCTTACTCCTGTTCACGAAACAGCTGTTTGGTCTGCATGTTAGTCATGGGAGGTGTTCCTCTTTGACAGAAGATTGGTAGAAACGCTTTACAAATATCAAAACCACCGGTAAGCTTCAAAGGTGAGCAGAAAAAGTGAAAATAAATTGACATGTTGCTATAAAAGTCTACTGCATGCATGCTGATCCGTTATGACAGTTTTTATGGCAGTTTGGTGAGACCAT
Organism: Oryzias celebensis; assembly: GCA_014656515.1. Lineage (NCBI taxonomy): Eukaryota > Metazoa > Chordata > Actinopteri > Beloniformes > Adrianichthyidae > Oryzias > Oryzias celebensis. Next base: position 26,470,845 of record BNCR01000003.1, on the reverse strand, counting down.
AATAGGTGTATTTTCTCAGCAGAAGTTTTCAGATTGGCCAAGAAGATGTTGACCAATGATGTGAAGATGCTATTGTGCATCTCTTGTGCTTCTTTTAAGTTGTTTTAGTCCAATAATAAGACTTTCATACATTTTAAGATTTTTTAACACCAAAGTTAATTGTTTTTGTAACACAATTGTTTAGTTTAATGAGTTATTTTTAAATAAGTAAGAAGCCATTTCTGAACAAACTCCAAGCATTCGGTCATTGCTGTGCATTTCACTTTACAGGCGACGAGAAGAAGGCTGAACAGGAGAAAAAAAACAGAGAGCTCGGAAAAATAAACCAGACACAAACAGGGCTGGACACAGACAGACGTCCTATGCTCCGGAGAAAACTAACTCTGACTTCAGGGTCACGTTCCAACGCATTAGCTGGTAGGTGTGTGTGTGTGCGTGTGCCTGTGTGTGTGCGTGTGTGAAAGAGAGTCGATGTGTGCGCTCGACCAGCATGTTCTAAACTACACAAAAGACCCTCCTGTACTCCATCTGAGAAACCTCAATATTCTGTCTGGAGAAAAGAGGGGGTTAAAACCATTGGAGCTGGGATTAGATTTCAAAAAAAGGGGGCACCCCCCTCTCTGTTTCTGTGTCTAACACAGAAGTTACAATTTTTTTATATTAGAATGATGTGCATGGCAAAAGAACCACCGGCATGCTGGATCACTATCTCCCCAATCTAAACAAGTTTTTACTTTCCTAGAACAGAACGCACTTGAAGATGATGGAGGGGGATGGGCCTATATGGCGTGATTGCGAGGTTCCCACTCAGAGTTTAAGAATGACTGGTTTAAACACTGCAGGCTCTGTGGAAACCAGGAAACGGACTAATGTATTTATCCAAACACATATCTGCTGAGAGGCCCCATGGCCTCAATGCATCCCCTTTGACTTAACTTCATTTCCAAATCCTACCACCAACAAAGTGGAAAAAGATCAGGAAAATGGTGACTTTTGGGGAATCTTTTCAGAGCAGCTTTTCCTTCAAATAGAAGAAGCTTTGAGTGTTTGTCTCATTATTCCAGTGAGTGCTCTAAACATGGGCCATCAATCCTTTTTATATACAGGTACTTTAAATTATTAAACACAATTACTAAAGAGCAGAGCTTCCTTGCATTTGACATGCACAGTTTGCATTAACCTTGATCCACATTGTGAAATCATTGGTAAAAGAAAATTGTGTCTGACTGAACTCTGTGTTTGAGATTATGCTTTATCAAAGGAGAAAAATGCCATTCCTTACAATTCAAAGAATAACCTACATAAATATGAAACAAACTAACACAATGTTCCTTTGCTATAATGCGGTCTTGCTGTTTCGCAGATGTTCTTAGAGCAGTTTTGCATTTTTTTAAACTACGTTAACTTTGCTTCTATGTCCTGATTGGCTGTAGGCCTTTGTCAATAATTCATTGCCGTGTCTCCTGTGCAGAATACATTCAGTTTGCCAAATCTACATAGATCCTAAATTGCTAGCAAATCTGTGTTTTCCTTCCATGAAATCACAATTAATCACAATAATTTACTAGGTACTTTTTATCTGACAATATGTAGCTTTTAAACATAAAAAACAGGGCAAAGAGATCATTTTTACTTCCTTTTTAATGTCTGAAATTTTTTCATTTGTAAAGTGTTAACACAGATATCCCAGAAATGTAATTTATGTGCACAAAACATCAACAGGAAGATCAGCAGTACTCCTAAGAGTTTTAAATCTGCAGTTTTACTTAAAGAAAACAAAGATGCTGATATACAGCCATAAGGACCAATATTGTGTTTCTGAGGGAAGGATTGTACAAATTCGCTTCCTCCCACTCCCTTTCTATCATTTGATGCCTAGTTTTCCTATGTTTGACACGCTTTTATGGACGTAAACCTCTGTTGATTGATTGTGTTGCATATTTATTATTCTTGCCAGATTGCTTGAAACAAACTATATAAAATCAAAAATCAAATCAAATTATGGTCCATTGTATCAAAAAAAAAAGAAAAAAAAAAGTTTAATAAATAAATAAGACAAGCAAGCCAGAATTTACAACTTCAAATTCTTCTTTAAAGGGCCTCTATTATGAAAGGTCAACTTTCTGATTTTTTATGTGTATAAAATGTTCATTGCTCACTATAAACAACCCCAGAGCGGTATTTTGATCTGTCCATGTTTTTGCGAGTATTCCTCTAAAAACCTGTACTATGAGCACCAGCCCAACCCACACCCAACCTACAAAATGAGCAGGTTCTCACGAGCTGACATCACCAAAGTAAGAACAGCTCGTTCCAGGAAAAGTCTGAGATGCCAGCACCGCCCCCAGGCTAACATGCACGCTACCGTATATCTTCCAGTTGTGTCCCGTCTCCAATATATGTCAGGCGTTTGTGAAAGCCCCCCCCCCACATACACACACATACACCCCTCCCCTGGCCTGTGCACGTGGACGCCGGCTGTCTGTAGTGTTAGTGTTGTAGCATTTAATAAACACAAAATCATTCGATTTAGCGTTTGAACTTTGTGCTGTAGCATAAGGCCAAAGAACATTCTGGTGAGGAATCTGCATGAACAGCACAAGCATATGAGTAATAGTGGAAAGACAGCAGCAGAAAAAAGCTAACGATTTCCTGGTGGAGGGGTAAAGAAAACGAGCAGCGAATTAGAAGAACTAGTTTGGACATGGATAATTGAGCAAAGACGGAAAGCTGAGCGTCTCCAGGAAAAAGATTGACATGAAAGGATTTTTGATACAAAGATCAATGATGCTACAAAGAGAAAACACATTTTCAACTTTCACAGCCAGTGTTAATCAGAACACATTACAATGTTCTCATCATTTCAATAAATCCTTAAATGCTCAACTGGTGTTTTCTGCATTTTGTGAACAAATTTAAATTCAAACTGAACCCATTAACTGTCACCATTCTGTCTGTCTCTAATTAACGCTGGGTCGGCTGGCACATTTTTAGAATAAATGCCCGGGCTACTAAAGGCAGATACACAAAATGCACATCCATCTTTGCAAAAATGTGGACGTTTGTTTTCGTGGGAGACACCCTGCCGAGCCCGCCTCTAGACTGATGTCACGAAATGGGCGGCACCCACAAGGAGCGAAAGACGCACAGAGATTATTTCTTCTTACTTTCAACTATGAAAAAGTTCACAAAAAATTTCTCACAATTCATAAATTATTTGTTCTTTCGTATGCCAAAGGTAATATATAGTTTTCTACAGTTTGGAGCCAGATCCGAGCTTAGGCGAGGAAAACAAAGACGCAAATGGATCGATTTGTCTGCAAGTGGATGCATCAGAATGGAGTGTAGAATAGAATCAGCCCAGTGCGGTATGCATACCATAAAAGGAGGCAAAAGTGGTCTCTGGTTGAACACATGCTAAATGTCTTTGTAGTGAGAAGTAACAAATCAAATAAAGCCCTTTCTGCATAAACCAATGGTATGGAGCTATTTCTGTCATTGACCAATCTATGCCCTTTAATGCGCGACGCCCACATACAACTTTCTTCCCCTGACATGTAACTGAACAAGACTTGCAATGGCTGAGAGCAACACCTCAGATGTGCTCGTGACAAAAAAAAGAACGTTGGTCAGAGGTTTAACGGATCGGATCACTTGACGCGGTCCGGCACACAGGTATACTGTGGATCCCCCACCTCCCATCATTTAAATGCATTTTCCAATCAAACAGCATGCAATTTGCGGATCAAATTCGCGTCCACCGTCTATAATTTAACATGTGTCAAAGTCGCTGCATGATGCTTGTTCAAAAATGTGTCTATAAAAAAATACTAATAATAAATTGGACACTCCTGTCATGTGTGGGAGGAGTTTAACTCATAATACGCAGATGATGAGAGACCATAATTATTCATTTCCAGAGTTCTACAAAAACCATTGGTAAACACGTTTCCACGTCCGGGTTTTTGAGGCTATCCCGGGTTTTTCCTGGTATGTCTCTGTCCGGCTGCTGCGTGTGCTCAGTGAGGGCAGGGACACAGGGGGAGTTTAATGCAGCGGCAGGAGACACTGAAGACTTTAAAGTTGTAATTCTTCCATCCATCCATCTTATTTATTGTAAAGATGCAGGGCCCAATGATGCACTTATGTTTATATGAACACGTTTACTATTTTTTATACAGGAATTTCATGAGATCAAAGATTTTATTAGTGTTTTGTTTTTATAAATAAGCCTCAATGAAGACCTTTTTGATGTAATATATGTGTGTGTTTTGAAGTACATTATATGTTGTAAAACGATTCAAAACATATAGTTTAGCTTTAATCTACTAAGTTTGCATTTTTTCCCCTCTTATTACTGACCTGAAAAATGATCCGAACCGTGACTCTAAAATCTTTACATGATCTGAACCGTGGGTTTTGTGATCTGCCACACCCCTAATGTCGGTATTTGGAGATACTTTGGTTTCAGGACAGCCGACATTCTCCAAACATGGGTTCTATGCAAAACATGGTTAGTGTTAGTATTTTTGTTTTGCTATTTGTTCATTTATCGCAAGTCATACTGTCACAGTTTCAAACACAGATATGGCATTCGCAGATTTTTCTCAAATTGTACAGGCCTAACTTTAGGTTAAAAAACAACAAGAAGAAGAAAATGTTACAGTATAGATAGCTGGATGTTCAGCTCAGCCGTCTGCAGGGATCTGTGCTGTAGTTTATGTCAAGGCTGTCCAAGAATGTCTCTTTTATGATTTTATATATCTGCAATAAAATAACCTTTCTAACAAGCTTCAAACTTCAATTCCCTGCCTCCCTTACAGTAAACACATGAATATGCATGCAGCCCCCAGTTTTGGAATATTAAACTTTATCTCAATAAGAAATTCTCCCAAGAAAGACTGAACTCCATCAGGGCATTCGTTAAAGAAGATGACCATCTCTTTTTGCAGAGCTCCTGCAGTTTTCATTTTGACAGTCAAGTTTTAGTCTAAATCTCTTCACTTAAATGCCGTTTGAGTTTAGTCTTATTTTAGTCACGTTGACGGTTAGTTTTAGTCGGCTGAACATCATAATGTTACTTTTGACTAAACTATAGTGGAGTTTTAGCCAAAGAAAATATAATGTCAAAGTAAGAGTGTTTCTTATTGGGTTTACATAAAGCTCATGGCGTTAACATGTGAAACATAAGTAAAACATCAACAAAACATCAATTTTTTCTTTCATTCAAAAAGAAAAAAAAAACTTTTTTTAAAGAAATGTTACATAAATTAATATTAGTGCAACAGCAAGTCATTTCATAGAACTTTCTTTTGAAATTTCTTCGCAAATTCAAACATTAAAAAAATGTGTTGGTACCTGGGATGTCAACGTTAAGGCTTTAAACTATGTGATTAATTTGAAAAAATGTCAATTTTTTGATGATGCACACTTCCTGCAGGCACTATCCTGCTTATACCATGGTCGCTTAAGAAATAATAAATATTCAATTGATTTTTAGTACTTTATTCTTCTTATTTTTCAGATTTGGATCAATGTTTCACAAAAGGCGGACTATTTGATAGGTAATCTGACTCGTTTTCACGGTAACACAACCATGCATCGCTAAGGCGACAGCGAGCTTAAATTGCAACAACAAAAGAAAGTGATGATACGTTAAATAACGGATCAGTTCAGAGAGAAAGTTCACCGGTTGGTTGTTTTTGTCCAGATCATGAAGACATATAGAATATTGCAACCGGAACTTCAATTTAGGCATGCTTCCACACCCAGCAGCCAATCAGAATAGAGTATTCAGCCGGACCATTTAAAGAGCAGAAACACAAGGTTTGTTTCTTTTGGCTGTACATCAGCATCTTTATTTTCTTGGAGTAAAACTGTAGACATTAAAGTCTTTACAGTTCTGCTTATCTTACTGTTGATGTGATTTTGTGCACATAAATTAAACTTCTGAGTTAACACTTTACAAATTTAAACATTTCAGAAAATAAACATAAAGGGAAACATTTTCTCTCTGCCTTACTTTTGTTCAAAAGCTGAACAAGCTAATCAGATCTTAATTTTCATACTGTACTTCTGGGCTTATTTTCTCTGACGGTTTGAAATTTAAGTTGAAACATGAGATAAAATTGTGAAAATGTTCATGTCTGTCTGAGGAAAGTGTAGAAAGTGTGTGTTGTGAGGAGTTTTCCAGCCTTAAAACATCTGTAATTTTCCTTCTCAGATTTCAATTACTGAAACATATTTTTAGAACGTAACCTGCGCGATACACTACGGAACACTAAACATGTCTATATATCCACAGGACTGAAGACAACAGTTTTAGAAACTCTTGTCATTAAAGAAAGTTACTTTTGACACATCAAAATAGTGAAACAGGACAGGACTTTAATTTAGAAAACGGACAGAAGCAAATATGGAAATGACCGTAGGCTTCCTCCACAATAAATAAGGTTGCTGCTGGAATGTATGACCCTTCACAAAGGGAGGCACTCTGTTTATACACATCATTAAACCTTTAAAGCAATTTCACCACAAACATAGTAAAAAGAGTAATATAAGGTGACAATAAATTTGACTTCAATTTAAATAAAGCGTGGCAGAATTTCTCACTATGACCCTAGTCATAGAGTATAACGCATCAAAGATGCAGCGCTTCAGGAAACAAATGTAGAGATTCCTGCTGTTCTTAATGAAAGAGGACAAACAACAGAGTCAACAGGTCACAGCAACCAGAGCCACTAATGATAGTACACGTAACCCATAACAAGAACTAGTCTCATTAACTGATTGTTTCACTCCAGCGAGAACCAAAAAGAACCGGGGGAGCAGTAAACATCCAGAACGGAGTTTGACGGTTGAGAAAAACAAAACTTTGACGATACAATCTCTAAGTTTAGCTAAAAGCTTTTAGATCACTTTTTCTTACTGGCCATAAAACTGTAACATGCTCCTGATTGGCTTTTTGCTTCACTAGAACAGTTTGGATGATTCTGAACAAAATCCTACTGACCCACAAAAATTGCTAGACAAAAACAATGGGTCAGAGCAGATGCAAAAGCTTAAGAGTTTCAGGTCCGACTGCGTTTCCAGCCGTGCGCGTGTACTCACATGTGGACGTGCGGAGGCTGGAAGCGGCTCTGGTTGATGTTGTAATGTGTGAAGGCTTGTGTCGGGTTGGAGCTGTACTCGTCCACTGTGATGGTCACTTTGCCATGAGCCATCCTTCAGCTGTTGGGACATGAGATGCTGTTTGTTCACCGAGATTCAGCAGCAAACTGTGCGATGGTCATCCTTCAGTCGCTCAAGAAGCCCACGAATGCCTGCCAGCAGCAGCAACAGCAGCTACTCCACCAACTGACCGACTGGACCGCTACAGTCTGGACCACAAGCACAGACACAAACATATGAGTTTCTGGAGACACAACATGGAACTGCAGACATGAAAACTGTTGTTTTCATTAAGCAAAACAAAATAAAACAAATAAATGATACCTGTGCACGATGTATTGTATTCATGAAATGAAATAAAAACTTTACACATAACATTTTCTGAAAATTTAAATGAAACAAGGCAGAGAGGCTGCAGGCAAAAACCGTTGCAAGAATTGGTTGTAAGTTGAGCAGAATGTGAACATAAAACCGATTTGATAAAGTTTAAGAAGGATCCCACGAAGCCATCCATCCCATTCAAAGTGTGCCAAGAAAAGCATCTCCAACCTTTGCATCACTCACCCAGCTTTACTGCGCGTCTCCTTTTACCCTGAGCCTCCTTCCTGTCTGACCTCCTTAACTGATAGTAAAGTGTGTTTACCAGACGCTTTATACCCAAGCTGTGGATGCAGCCCTGCACCAGAAGGAAAGTCGTGAGGCACAAAGCTCTCACTTTAACAAGTCTGGGAGAAACCAGCATCACCAGCATCCACTGGACTGTCCTGGGATGCAATGATGGTGAAGCAAAGGCTGCTGCTAACTTTGACAAAAACGGCCCCATTTCCACCATTGATTTGTGGTTTCTGGGTCACCTGGATGCTCGCCGTGACCTAATCAATTCATTTGATCCAGAAAGGTTGACAAAAAAAATGAAAGCATTTGATTGGTGTTCAAGACAAAGAAAGGGGGAGCAGCTTCATACAAAAACCAGGATTGAAATCACTCTTTTTTTACAGCAGCAAATTCAAGATTGCAGTAGTGAAAATAAAATTTAAAAAAATGTTTTAATCATTTTAAGTGCACCACTTACAAGGTTTAGAGAGTAATCATTCCGCCTACAGAAAGAAAGCAACAAAAACCTGGATTTCTGCAGCTGCAGCGACTCAACAAATGAGCTTAATGTTGCAAATGTAGGCCGAAACACTGAGGACTGATTTAGTGCGCATGCAGCACGCAGCACGCTTCAAAGTCTCCTCAGTGCGCGTGTGTTTAAATGGGGAGGGGGGCTCCCTGCCTTTTCTACCTTATGGCTACAGTAGCAGCAGCAGCTAGCTCTCTAGCTTTGCTAGCTAAATGTGCGCCGGCGCTACATTCTCGCATCGCTCGCGACGAACCGCCTTTCGCCAACCGCAGCGGCCGCCGTCGAGAGCAGACAGCGTCCCGTCCGCCCGGTGGACGTTCGAGACGCACCGGTGTTCACCACAAAGCGAACTTCACGAGGAGAAATCCCTCTGGTAAGCGGAGAAGGCGAATAAATTGACCCTTTGCGATACCGCGCGTGCACACGTAATGACTTGTGCGCCGCTCGCGGTGAAACAGCCCGCGGCGGGGCGCGCATAAAGGAAGGTCGGCTCCTTCCGCCGTGAACTCTGCTCCCTTAACAACACAAGCCACTCAAAGGTGGTCGGTGTCACAGCCCCGCCGCTAACCTCCCGCTCCTTCTCGTAACTGACAAGCCGCCCGTGAAGTGACGGCTTTGTGTCAGAGTCTGTCTTTTATTCTCCTCCGCCCCCCTCCCGGTTAGATTTTAGAGCAAAGCGGAAAGGCTGCTATACCTTCGTTTGTTGTTTGTTTGGGGTTTTCTGCTTGTTAATGTGGCCGAAGAAACAGTGTCGGGTCGGGGTCGCGCTCTACGCAGCGGCAGCGGCGGCGGAGGAGGAACGTTGATCCATGCGGTGCCAGCAGAAGGACAGCGGGCGGGCTCGTTAGCGGCAGTCCGAATGTTGCGGTAGTCTGGGAGGGTAGGGCGAAACCTTCGACCCGGCGGGACCTCGGCTGGCTTCTGTGGCAAGAAACCAGACAAGGAGGAGAAGGAGCCCGAGAGGAGGACGAGAGACTATGCTGACAGACGGGAGGGGGGAGAGAGAGCAGCCGCGGTCTGTCGGAGGGGGAGCCGGGGTGCAGTGAGCCGGAGCTGCCGCTGGGGTCAGAGAGCAGGAGAGAGAGCACAACCCCCTGCCACCTCACGAGCGCGCGCCCGTCTGCCGGGGCGTACACGCGCAATGCCGCTTTCTCGCTGCATTCACGTACTCTCGGAAATAAGGCTTCCCGTTCAAATGCACTCCTAGAAATAAACACACTGAATCAAAACAAATGTCAAAAGAAGAGAATCGGGGAAGACTCTAAAGTCCCTCCATGGGAACTTAATATTCTTAAACTTAAAAAAATAAAAACAAAAAAAGATGGAAAGATGGACCATCCCCACCCCTTCCTCTGAAACTTTCATGTCTGCATCCACATGGTCCCCATCATGGCAGACTCCGGTGTCATGCAACCCAGCTGTTTAAAGTTCTACTCCCATCATATTAAGATCTGTTTTAAAAGGGCTCCCAGTGATTATTTACTTATGATTATTACATTGTTGGCCAGAAAAAAATGCTGTCATGTTCTAGGACAAAGTTTGCTCAGAGTGGCAGGAGTTCATCAGAAATTCACCTCTGAATTGTGGGTGTGACTGCTGGGGAAGTAATCCTCAGCTGATATCCTGTCATCCCTTTGCAATATCTCTTGCTAGTTTGCAGCCAATGCTGGAGGTAATGGATTACAAAAATGTAATTACTTTTGTCAGTAATGGAGGAACATAACAAATTACAGTTCAAGTTTTGGTAATTATTTACAATTATAGATATCATAGAAACCTTTGTTACTTTGGTTTCGAAGGCTCTGAGATTTTCTGTTGGTTAAATGAAACAAAACAGAGATTAATTTAAAACAGAACTGAGTAATTGGCGTATACACGCACGCATGTTTGCGCAGAGTTACCCGCACATGGTATTCTATCCAGTGCTCAGATATAGTCTATGATTGAGAAACACTGGCGTATTAAACTCTGCAAGCCAAAAAAGAAGCCTGAAATAGCTCCGCCCAGCTCAACATTTCAAAAGCCTCAATCAAGAGGGACAAAGTAAATGTTACTGCTCTGTTGGCTCACCTGCTGATCAAAAATATATGCCTATAAAAATGAGCTAATCTGAGCTTTCAATAAAATCCAAACAGCTGAGTATTAAAAAGTTGACCCCCTGCAGTTCTCATGAATACTAACCAATGGAGTAAACATTAAAATTTTACATAAAACTGTAAGAACATTTGTATTTGGTGTAAAATCTGACTTTTGATCAGGCTTAAGAAGTCATAGCCCCTTTTTTCTGATACTCATCTTTTGAGGAATTGAAACATTTAGTGCTTCCCAGTAGGCATCAAATTTGGGAACATAAAGTCAAAGGGAAGCTCTGATGTGTGCTTGTTTCAAAAGCTCATTGGCATGCTCCTTGCTTGGTGGTTCCAAAAAGGTTTTCACGCCTTATTTTTACTGTTTTTTTATTTTTTTTTCTGTATTTTACCATATTTTAGTTTGTATAATACAGTCTTTTAATATTTATCAAAATAATAAAGTTTCTATCCACCCAGTCTACATTCTGCTGTATTTGGGTTTTCTACAACACTGTTGGCATGACAGCATAATAAGTTATGCTACACTACTCACAATAAGTTAGGGATATTCTAAAACTCATGAGATGTCTTTAACGCAGTGTTTCACTTCACAGATTTTTGAAATAGGGAGGCACTTGTATTGTGGTGACAGACAAACGTCATTTTCTGATTTCCACATACTGGTCTTACAAATAAGATTTACTTAAGAAAATCCTCGTAACCGTTTGCACTAACAATTCTTAAGTAAATTTTACTGCGTTTATGAACCTACAAACTATCAACAACAATCTAGTAAAATTTACTCACTTCCACAAGTCACATTATGATACAATCTAAATAGTAAATATTAGTGATATTTCCATTACAAGTTCCATTTACTTAATTTCATTAAGTGAAATGTTAAAGTGAAAACTTTAGTGAGGAAGGAATTGAAAATATTATCTAAATTTACACTTTGCTTTAACTGTAAGTATGATGTGTTTTCTTATGAACCTTTTTGGATTTAATTGAGTAAATTTAACTAATATTTTCAAATATGTGTACCCCGACCCCATTTTCATAATAAATACAACAAAAAAACATACTTTGTATCTGTTTAATCATTAATCAGAAAGACTTTGATCATGTAATCAGTTTACATTTCCTCCGACACCAAATTAGTAACTAGTCTTTGTTCATGTAATCCGTTTACTTTCCCTCTAACACAACATCATTAAACAAACCTATCCTAAAAACTATCTTCAATGCTTGTATCTTTGGGGAGAGCTTAATTGAATTAAGTTCCATAAAGGTTTTTGAAAAACATCAAATATGTAGCGAAGTGCTTGATGGTATTCCAAATTCAGCTGTTAAATGTACCCCATGAGCAGAACACAGGCTTTTGCAGTATTTTAATAGTGGCAAAGGATCTCTTGTCCCTCAGGAGCAATTTTAACACTAACTGGTCTACTTCAGTAGCATGGACAACCAAGATTTTCATGATGTCCACAGAGCGACCACAGTAGGCGTCTTCCTATAACAACAAAAAATGACAATTACATTAAAGGCGGGGAAGTATGTAAAAATCTAGGATGTAAAATCCACTTCTGCAATTTCTCCTGAAAATTGTGAATATTATTGTAAATGTTTAGATCAGTAGAGACATTCAATGTTCCCACCACTGCACAACCTCTCGGGGACAGCACACACGGCACTCATGTCTCTCCTATGCAGTGCTATATATCAGCGTGAGGCTCATCTCCTCAGCTTCAGAATCTGGTGGAATTACGTTTCCAGCGCTGTTGTTTCCAACTGTTGAAGAGTAACCGGAATCAAAGGAATGGAGCTAAAGTTGTGATGTTAAAGCATTTTTTTTAGAACTTCTGTCAGTAAGCAGAATTTCAGTCTCTTTTTTTCCCACTACAAAAAAAAACCACTCACTAGTTTTTCTTTGAAAATGAGAAACATCACCAACACTTTATTTTTAAAGATTTGTTTACCTCTGGTGACTGTAACGCTGCACGTTCAGCTTGTTTTTATTTTATTAATCTAAAATTCAACATTATTTTGGGATTTCACAGCAAAAATATATCGTCCTGAGTTGTAGTTTTTTTACTACACTATACTATAACAATCACAAATTTGTGATTTTGGACGTCACAAGTACTCAGACACTCATTACACCCCTACAAATTATTGTGCAACAAAAAGTAATGCAGTAACAAAAATGATTTTGACTAAACCCACCTGTTTAATTTCTTTTTAAGATTGGCTTTAGCATGCTTCCAACGATTCTTCCTTTTGCCTCCATCAGACCAATGGTGTATATTTGTCCAAGTTTAGCATGAATTTCTGCTCCAGCAAAATGGTTCTTAACCGAATGAATTCCTATTTGATCCAAAAACTTAAAAAAAAAACAAGTAAAGTTAAGGTGCACAAAAATGTAAAAGAATTTCAAGTCTCTTATACCTCAGTTTTAAAAAATAAAGCAGGCCATATCTCCAGGAAAAACCTTTATGGCAGGACTGGACCTCACTACTTATAAAGGAAAAGTTCAAAGTTGTGCTTTTCCAATTTGTCATGAATAATTCTTCTTATCACAGGTACTGATGCTGAACATTGAAGATGCGGTTTAATTTTAGCAATAAGGAACATAACTGTTGAAGTGTCCTTAGGCAAGAAACTGGACCCCACAATGCCTCTGGTGGAAGGTTGTCGCCAGTGTTTGGCAGCAGAGCCACCATCAGCATGTGAATGAGACTGACTTGAAGGGTGTATTCAGACTGGGAATGTCTGTTGTTTCAGATATTGTCCACTTAATTTGGTCAGCATCCAGTCCTGAAGATTGTATTTGATCTGTATTCAAACTGCCGTCTACTGGAGACTTCTGTTTAGGACCAAAGCTTGTAAACAAAACCATGTGAGTAAAGATCTATTTAGTCATTAGCCAGGACTTACAAGACGAGTCAAAACTAAACGAAAAAGTTGGAGGTGCAGTGGTTTAAAGTCCTTTTCGAGATGGTTAACTTATCAAAACTTTACGTCGGAGACCTGCTGCCACAGAGACATTCTGAACAAAAGATATTGGCATCTGAAAATGCTTTGCTATCTTCTTATGACCTTCTACTGCTTTGTGAGCATCAACTATTTTCAGTTTCATTGTTCTGGACAACTGCTTGGACAAACCCATGATGCTGATTGTTGGGGCGAGGTCAGATGACTCTGATTCTTTAAAATGTTTGAGATTGAAATCACCTATTCTCTGCTAACGATGATTGTGAACAATCCATGACACTCAGGTCTCAGCTTTTCCAAAGGGGGCGGGGCATACTATAATCTCTGCAGATTGCGCACCCCAATATTTTTGTTTTCTGTTATTTTGAAATGGTAAATAATGGAAATAAAGCTTCATTTTTTTGACAAATTAAAAGAATGTCTCATCTGTAAACTGATACCTTTAGGAGATTTTTCAATCTTTCATTGAGCTATTTATACACAATAATATAACTTTTACCTGGGGTGTCCAAACGTTTTATCCCCACTGCATTCAGACTGAGGAATCTCAGAGCGAACCAAAGCTCAGCCGACTGGAAACGAACCGAGATCCCCCCAAAAAGATGGGAGCAAGAGCAGGTGTATTTAGACTGAAACTTTGCTGGATTATCAGGGGAAAAGAACTCTGGTACACTTGAGGCTTGTGTCCAGTCTGAATACATCCTAAAGCGCTTTGGGCTTTCAAAGTAGGGAGAACAAGCGATTTCGAAGTAAATGCCGTTTACCATTCAAACAGCCACGAACACACGACGTTGCTTAACAGAAGAGCAGCATCACCTGGTCATCGTGCACTTTTAAATTGTTAGTAGGCAGTCAGATGTTGCAGGTGAAATTGGCCTGTCTCAAAGCTTCATCAGCAGACTTGGATCAAAACACAGAGTTTGTGGAAAGGTTTGTGACAGACACAGGAGTGGAGCCCCACCAGTGACAGACCACAACCAAGACCAGTACCTATTAGGACCTCTGCACTCAGACATGGTTTAGCAAATGCCACACAGCTGCAGGCCTGTTTACCCGATGTGAGGGTTCCAGGGTTTACAGACAAACCAATCACAACTGACTCATCCGCTTTGACCTGAATGCTAGGCGACTGTTGCAGGTGATTCCACTGACACCAAGACACCGCCATGAACGTTTTCAGTGGTCTTTTTCACTTTTGTTTGCATGGAAATGGATGCAGAAGGAGCTTTTCTTTTTTTCAAATAAACACAAGTAGACAGTATCTTTTATTACTAGCATTATCAGTAAAGTTAAACAAGGTCTTTGACTGTACTATTTACTGTCAGTAACAGATTTGTGGCATTGAGTTTTGTGTTGAGTGAAAGAGCTGCAGGCATCTGACGCATCAGCCCTCCGCTGTGGAAGCCCAGATGTCAGTCAGCAAGCAGCAGAAAACTGGAATTGCAGAACTTACAACAGCTACCAAAGAAGTGGAAGAGATCGAATATACTGAAACCATTTCACCTAAATCACAACTGCAAGAACCAAAGATGAACATCTAAATAAAGTGTTGAATCACTTTCAGTAAACCCAGCAGATGGAAGGAGGCTTAAAGTGCATTAACGCAACCAGTGGTGGCTGGACATTTTTCTATCGTCTTTGGCTTTTCTTTAAATGGCAAAGAAGGAATGAAAGTTACAGATAAATCTTCTTTGATGCTGTTAATAAAAAATCATCACTAGTTCAAAGCACTGAACATTTGACCCATTGATGGTGGTTGCTAAAATGTCAGGGGAGCAATTAAACTCTCCAAAACTATTAATGTCAGGATCTATTGACTGGGGGGTTCTTTGTTTTATTGTTAACAAGTCATGTGTTAATGGGGCACAATGCAGAATGTCTGTGTCATGCAGTGTTATAGGTCAAAATTAAAGTCAGTTCGTGTTTGTTTAGTAGGTATGTGTGTGAGTTCTGTAGCTCTGAAGACTCCTGCAAAGGCCACACTTTACATTGAAGTTATTATATAGAACTCAATAGAGTAAAAAACATTTCCTTCTGAAGACAAATGGCAGGAAAAAAATGCTGCCCAATCACTGAATTCACCAGCAGTTTAAATTATTCAGAAAGAAAAAATGTGGGGGCCAAGGCTGTATCTTTTTAATATACTGATGGGATTTTTGATGAGAAAGAGCTGCGTTGGACGAGTCATGACGCACTCGTCTGAGAAGGTACAGCACATTTCCATGTCTGCAGGTTGAGGCAGAGCTACGTTTCTATAATTTAACCGACATGCTTCAATTTCTCAGGTCCATCACCATGGTCCCCACGGGCACAACAGCCCCGCAGGTTGTTTTCAATTGACTTTTGTCTTATCTGCAGAGGAAAAAAAACACACACAAAATTCCATCTAGCCAGAGAGTGTAAATGTGAAAGCAGGGTTTAAATTTGATGCAGCATATTCACATTTAAGCATTTGACCCACGTTTGTTCTCCACACTGTATGCAGAAACCCGATGTGAGATATGGGAACAAATGTCATAGAAGAAATGGCTTTTGCTATTATCACTTTGTTTTTCCCATGCTGCACTGATCACATTTATGCAGCAGAAAATGTAAAGGTTGGGCAGAGAATGTATGCTTTATGACCTTTTAGAAAAGTGGGTAAAATGATCAACTAAAAAAAGGTACAAATGTATGGTTTAATAGGAAAGGCAGAGAGTAATGTTTAGATGCTTGGATTTACATCTTTGCTGTCCTAAATCACCCAAGAGACTCATTGAGAAAAATCCCAACTTTTTTTCAAATGTAAATATTGTTTAGATTAATGGTAGGTAGACAGATGGTTAGTTTTGCTAAGGGTTCAGTGAAATAGATGATGTCCATTCCAATGAAATGCACACTAGAAAAAGTGTTTGCCCCTGAGCCTTAACTGCTCTCAAAGGACCAAGCTGGCGGCTGCATCTTTTAAAATATTACTGTCTTTTTCCTACATTTTTCCTGACTGGAGTGGATATTTAAAAGAAGGAAAATCTACATATTGGTTAATTTTACTACCACATTAAGTGCTTGTGTTCAGTGGAGCTTGAATAGAAATGGAGAATAGAAGTGTAGGAGAGAGGAATGGCATGGAGGGAGCGTACTTGCATGAAAGCCAAGTGTATTAATTCTCCTCCCTCCATTCTCCTGCTGCGTTATGATGGACTCAGTAATATGCAGGCTCACTTTCTGTGCCATAGGCTAGACAAAAGCTCACAGGAGACGACTCTGAATCGGTTTGCCTCTGCTTCTCCTGCCTAACCAATGAAAAACTATAAAAACAAAACCATTTTTCACTTTCCCCTGAGATCCTATTTTACCCAGCCTGTGATTCTGCTCCACTCTCCCTGCATGTGTGGGAAACTGTCAATACAATATAAATTAAGGTAAGACACTGCATTTTATATGGAGTGACTGTCTATTAAATCATGTTAATTGGTTAGATGGAAACCACTGGATGGCTGCACAGTGGTACAGTGAAAGTGGTTTGTGGTTATCTCAGGTGTTAACCCGAGCACCTGCACTCAGAAAGGCTCCTCACCTCATTATCACTGAGAAACTGTGGCTGTTTGACAACATTTCGATGAACAACGTTACCATTAAGTATTACTACCACCTCCTGCTCCAATTACAAAGACTGAAATTCACTTTGTAGCTAAAAGGATTTTGAATCTTACATGTACATGTTTTTATGGAATACATTTGCCGTGGTTAATTATAATGAGTCCACATCCAAACCCAAGTGCAGAACTGCACTGCTGCACTACAAAAAAACACAAGAAAATTGCTAAATTACTGCCATTGCATTTACATTTTAATGCATAGATTAAATGAAAAAATATTCACAAATATGGACAGAAAAAGATTAAAATATTTCTGCTTTTGGGTGTTTATCTTTTTAATCTTTTTCTTTGTAGAATTTACTCACTGATAAATGAGTCTCTTGCTCCATTATCTAATTTAGATGACTGTTAAACTGCCACCAGATGGCCCCCTCCTGCACCCCCACAGAGAGTCCTAATTATTCCTTCTGAAAATGTGTACGTGACTTGATAGATTTTTCTGTGAACATCAACAGTTTGTTTGTATATAGCAGTCAAGCTTGTTCTTCTGTCTTCAGTATTGTTCTTCTTTTTCAATATTTTTATCAATTCATTTTCCGCACACATCAGCCAATTTTAACTATTCAGCTATCAAAATGTTCAGCTTATTTAGAACCTTAGTACGGCATTTAGCAGTATTTTAGCAATATGTTGTATTTCAGCAATTAAGCAAAATTGTAGCATTTTTTTATGAATAGGTGGAAGTTTTCATTTGCTATGACTTCAGTTTACTTTGATTGAAAATAAAGCTTATTGGAAGGTTTTTGAAAACTTTGCAAAGTATTGATAAATTTATATTTCTTTGTTTCAGGAAGTTTCAGAAATCAATAAAATTGTTTTGTTTTTTTAAATATATCTTCTCTTGAGCTAGAAACACTGTTCAAACTTTTAAAGTATCTATGATATTGAAAAATAGCAGAAGCACTTAAGTTGAGTTATTTGTTTCAGTTTTTGAACTGCAGCTGTTAAAATGTAGTGTGGAGACCAGTGTTGTCAAGTTGTTATTTTGTTCAGTGTAGCTACTCTCTGTTACTCTTCTGGGTTCAGATTTGAGCACTTAATGAACGTGATTGGGTGAGCGTAGAGGGGGGCTGGAGCAGGAAACTATATAAGCAGTGTTGGGAGAAATCAAGCAAGTAATGGAAGAATTAGTTGGAGTTCAGTCCTATAGTATCTGGTGTGATTGTAGCCTATAGAAACCATTAAGACTGCATTAAATACTCTGTAGTGGAAAAGGTAGTCTCTGACCTATTTCATCCAACTGGACGCACACTGGTGTCAGAAGTAAAACAATAAAACTATAGGCTAACTGGGACAAGCTAATTCTGTAAGCACTACTAAACTGCTGGCGGAAAAAGCTGTAGAAAAACAAGACCAAAAAAAAAAATCAATACAAATAGCTAATAAAGCTAGTCAACTGCTAATATCAAGGCTTGGTGCCAAGTAAGTGAAAAACTGTTAAAAAAAAACAAAACGAAACAAGATAACGTAATGCTAGCTTTACCATAATTAGATTAACAAAAAACCTTAAGAATTACAAATTAGCTTTAAAAAGTTGTCATTTTCATTTGTTTGGCAAGTTTGTAATAAAATTAGCTAAATTTGCTGATACAGCTAGTTTAATGCTACATATTAGGCTAAATGCCCAAGTATGTTCAAAACTTCTGGAATACTGAATTTATCTGGGGAGCCCAAAATTTCGATCTCCACTGTTGTCTCTGATGTTGTAAACAAGGTGTCTGTGAGGAAGACGCTGAGGTGTGTGGATCCATAAGCAACCAGGTTTAATAAGAACAAGGAGTAGGCAGAGAACAAAGTCGTACAACAGGCAAAGGCCAGACCACAGGAGAAGGCAGGAGACGAGTAAACAGGCAAGAGTCGGTAACCAAAGACAGGAAGACAACAAACGCTTAGACTGTACAGCATGAATGCAAATACAAGACATGGAGCGAGTGACACAGCGAAGCTTATGTGGAAGGTGCTTAATGACAAAACGAGAGCCACCTGGGTGAACCATGGACCAGAAGCAGTGCAAGCAGACTGGTGATCAATACTCAGGTGAGTGTTCCCTCAATAAAACAACTTACATCTATTAGGAGTTACATTAAACTTAACCAAGTAAAACTGGTAAATGCTTGATGATGTGTATTTGTACAGTGCTTTTCTACCTTCCTTGAAGGTACAGTCCTTTACAGTCCTATTCACCCATTCACACACCGATGGCTGCTCTGCTGCTGAACACTGGCGCCAACCATCCACCAGAGGCTATGTGCCCAAGGACATTTGTAACCACCTAACAGCTGCTTTCTGCATAATCAATCACAGCTGTAAATAGAAAAGGAAAGATATAGCAGTACATTTTTTTTAAATTAAACACCATAAGATTAAAAAAATACATACTTTGTAGTTGGGGAGTATTTTTTCAATTCTATACCAATCCCCCTGTATTAATATTACCTTAATTAATAAAATAAATTAATAGGATTCAGAGATCTAATTAACGAAACATAACTGTGAGAAAAAATATTATTAAAATAACCTGTCACATTTGGTAAGCAAGTTATTAAAATAATGTTTTTTATTTCAATAATCAAAAATAATTTCTCCCACAACTTTTAAAAACATGGCTTAATAATAAGTGAAACATATAATATATAGAATAACTTTATTAGTCCTACAAGGTAATGTTCTCCAGCATAAAACAAGATTTAAAAAAGACATGGCTGACATCCACAGATCTAACTTCCAAAGTTGAAATATTTAGATGAGAACAAAATCTTACAACCAAACCCCTAAAAACCAACAGCCTCTGGCATTTGACGGCACTCTGAATCTCCAGGGTAGTCCATGTTGTCATGTGGAACAGGTGAAGCAGATGGTGGCTCTGATCCAAGGATGAGGGCACATTTTACAGGACAGTTTCTTAAGGATTTTTCTGACGACAAATCCAGAAATATAGACAGGACATTGTCTACAAGACCACCAAAGCAGGTGGGCAGGTAGCTGTATTCACATGGATGCAGGAATGCATGCTATTGATATTGATATTTGATAAACTCTGATATCAAAGCAGAGTACATATCTGCAGTTAAGAGGTAGACAGTCTCATCTTATGCTGCAGGTTTCCTGATCCACTTGGTGAGACACCACACCCAACCATCATATAGTGGTATATGCCTTGAAACTGCCCTGCATTAGGGTTGTTTTTTCACCGTTCTAAAAACAGATATATAAACCCAAACACATTTGCTCACATTATATAGTATTTCTACTGCTCATTTAGATTGGGATTGTATTTTGACTTGTGCAAATTCATGTTGGCCACACATAATACTTGCAGCTAAGATGCACATTGATGCATTACCTGCACAGCTTTTAAGTATTTCCAGGGCTATATCTTGTTGGATGCAGTTATTTAAGCCTAAAGTTCCCTTAGCTGCCATGCACCTTAGTGTGTGAAATTTGTTCTCTGTGATTAACCCATCCTTCTGGAGGAGCAGTGGTCTGCAAACACAGCTGCACTCAGAACCCATTTGGTGTTATTAACATTACCCTATCCGTAATCCTAACCCTAACCTTTCATATGTGTCTGTGCTGCAAAAAAAAAAAAAAAAAAAATGTTAGCACTGGCCATATGTATTTTGAAATTTACGTGTGAAAAGTCACTTTCTTTTTATGATTTTGTTATATACTTCTACTACATATTTTTGCTTAGATTGTATTTTTATTGTTAATTTTAATGTTTTGAGAAAAACAAATGCCACCTGTCCATGGACAACAGATGAAAAATAGTCTTAAAGCAGTTCTTATTGTTGTGTTTCTACCTGATGTCTTCCTGTCACCTCTGTATTCTATGTCAAAAGGAAACCTTGGAAATTGGATAAGATCAACAAGATAGTAAATGATAATACAAGGGAGGAATCGTTTTATGCCACATCCACTTCCTCACCCAAGAAAGACATCACTCTGACCAGCCATGAAGAAACCATCAGATTTTTGGCCATTGACTCACCTTGCTGTGCTGTGATCCCGGGCCCTTCCTGGATTGAGTGACCTGGTGATTGCACAAGCTCACCTGCACCTCTGCCTTCAGCTGACGCCTCTGTCTCCAGGATGGTACGCAACTGTACAATAAACCATGTATAAACCATGTAATAAACATGTAGCCTCAACCAAGATCTCTGTGGCTGAACTGGTCTTTGGGCAAGAGTCTTTGCCCCCACAATATTGGGATCTACAAGAAGCATTCAGCAAGAAGCATGCCACGTGGCTTTCTCCTCATCAGTCATACGACTTTGCCATCAACCTGTTGTCTGTACCACTCCTGCTAAGGGAAGGGTGTCCCCTTTTTCACAGCCAGAGACAGAAGCCATGCAGGCCTACATTCAAGAAGAACTCGAAGAAGGGGTTCATACAGCCATCCATGTCTCCTGCCTCTGCAGGTTTCTTCTTTGTTAAAAAGAAAAAAATCTCAATGAAGTCACGTTAAAATACCGATACCCATTGCCATTGTTCCCTTCAGCTCTGGAACATTACATCACCAAGCTGGACCCGTGCAGGGCCTACAACCTGATCCGCATTTGCGAGGGAGACGAATAGAAAACTGCATTCTCAACGACCACTGGCCAACATGAATATCTGGTCATGCCCTTCGGACTCTACAACGCCCTTTCCATGTTCCAGGCCTTTGTTAACAATGTCTTCAGAGAAATGCTGAATCATCATGTCATTGTTTACATCGACATTCTCATCTACTCTATGACTCTCGAGGAACATGTTACCCACATCCGGCTGGTTCTCTCTCATTGACCACAACCTTTACACCGACAGAGAGAAATGCTAGTTTCCTCAAACATCTATCTCCTTCCTGGGTTACATCATCAGTGCGCAGGGAGTGGCAATGGACCAGAGCAAGGTGGACACCATAGTCAAGTGTCCACAACCTGCCTCAGTAAAGGACTTGCAGTGTTTTCTGGGATTTCCAAACTTCTATAGGAGGTTCAGAATGTAAGCATGATGGCAGCTCTTTTGACTTCTTTGCTCAAGGGAGGTCCTTGTCGACTGCAGTGGACACCTGCGGCGTCTCAGGCTTTCAAGACCCTAAAAGAATCCTTCACACAAGCCCCCATTCTTCATTATCCTGATCCTGCTGTTCAATCTATTGTGGAGGTGGATGCCTCTAACAATGGCATTGGAGCAGTGTTGTTGCAACACCACAGCAGTCTCCTGAGATTTTAATGGAGGGGGTGGCTCAGCTATCCATAGTTCTCACTGATCATCGGAATCTGGAGCATATCAAGTCAGCCAAGCCGATTAATCCTTGTCAGGCACATTGGTCCCTTTTTTTTTTCCTGTTTTGCCTTTCAGATAACCTATCATCCAGGGTCCAAGAATGGAAAGGCCGACATCCTCTCCCGTCTTTACGATGATACAGCTGAGGTATTGGGTCAAGTGGACTCCATCGTTCCATCTTCATTGGTTCTCGGTCCAGTGCAGTGGGATATCATGATGGAGTTAACGGGGATCAATGCATCTCACTTGTCTCCTTCGTCCTGTCTCGCTGACAAGGTGTGTGTGCCCTTCATCATCAAGTTTTTCACCTTGTGCACAATGCCCGGGCTGCTGGACACCCAGGTATTGCTGCCACACTGTCACTCACTTCGAACAGTTTCTGGTGGTCTACCCTGCAGGCAGATATGGTCCAGTTTGTCACCCAGGGCACCACATGCCAGATGGCCAAAGTACCACGGCAGCATCCAGCCACCCTCTTGCATCCCCTACCGACTCCTCAATGTCCAAGGACACACATCACCATAGATTTTGTGATGGATCTGCCTAGATCCCAAGGTAATACCACAATTCTGACAGTCATTGATAGGTTCTCCAAGGCATGCAGGCTCATTCCTTTACCCAAGCAACTATGCACTGGCGACCACAGAACAGCTGTAACAGCATGTCTTCAGACAGTACGGTTTCCCAGAAGATTTAGTTTCAGATTGAGGTCCTCAGTTTACCTCCTGGGTTTGGCATGCTATGTGTAAAGGCCTGGGAATCAACATGAGCCTCACCTCTGGTTAGCATCCTCAATTCAATGGTCAGGTTGAACACTTAAATCAAGAGATCATCCGATTCCTCCGGACATTTTGTTACGACCATTGGGAGGACTGGAGCCGTTTCCTGGTTTGGGCCGAGTATGCCCCAAACTCTCTTAAAAAGGCATCTTCTGGCCTGTTGGGGAAGGACTGTCACCCTTTCAGTGTATGCTGGGAGTACAACTGTCCTTCTTTCCCTGGCCTGGGGCCCCATCGGAGCTTTCCATGTCTGCCTGCTGAAGTCTACTAGTGGACCTAGTGACAGTGAAACGGGGGTCACCAACGTGTTCTCTCTCCCCTTGCTTGTGGGGAAAAAAAGAGGCCTACCTGGTCAATGAGCTTCTGGAATCCCTCGGTCGGAAAGGATAACTGCAATATTTGGTGGGCTGGGAGGGGTACGGACCAGAGGAATGCTCGTGTGTCCACCCCTCCCTCATCTCTGACTTCCATTGCCGGTATTCCTTCAAGCCAGTTCCACCACCCTGTGGCCGGCCCCAGCGCAGAAAGATTCCTCACTTTCAGAGCAGCTCGCAGGGGAGGGACTCTGT
Source organism: Oryzias celebensis (assembly GCA_014656515.1). NCBI lineage: Eukaryota > Metazoa > Chordata > Actinopteri > Beloniformes > Adrianichthyidae > Oryzias > Oryzias celebensis. The sequence goes on along the minus strand of BNCR01000003.1, from coordinate 26,447,232 downwards.
CAGGAGTCATGACTCTGTCTCCCTCTTCAGCCACCAGAGGGAGCCATCCCCTGAATATTAACCTTCACCTGGTCTCTGCTGCTCACACTTCATCTTCTACAATGTGCACAATCAATGTATGACTACATTTATTCATAGCCTAGACCTGAGCTTCCTCTTTCATATTTTATATTATGGCACATAGAAAAAGGACTTCTTTTTATAGATCAGTAACCACTTTCAAGATTCTGGCTCAAAAACGAGATGAAAAGAGATCCTGCTAGGAGCCTCTCAGGTGAGCAGTGAGATGCAGGTGAGATCTGTCCCGTGTGGTCGATTACGAATGAAATGACGGGGGTGGGGGGTGCATAGTTGGGTAGACTCGCAACCATGCAGAACTGTGCACAAAAGGCAGACACAGAGAGAGACTGGTACAACTCATTGTAATGGAATACATAAATTCAGCCAAAGTGAACATGGAAACATTTAATAGTGCTTTGTGTTTTCAAAAGACTGGCTTATTTTCAGATTTGACAGCATAGCATTGACCACATAAATTGTAACTTATGTTTGTGTCATTTTTCACACTGTTGTCTGAATTCTAATAAAGCCAGGTCATGTCTTGAACCATGTTCATACCTTGCACAAGGTTATCGCTTTAAAAAGATATTATTTTATTTTAATGTTTTTACGTTTATTTAACCTAAGTCCTATTGAAGTTTTTTTTTCAGAAGAGCCCTGTTAAATGAAAGACAAGAGGATCTTGTTTGTGTGAAGTTATTCTTCCCTTTACATTTTTTTTTTGAGTGGAAAAAAAAGTTAAGTATTGAGTAGTGAATTACTTTTTCAAATAGGTAATGAGAAAAGTAATTTCATTACAATTTCAAAATCCAGTATCTAAGTAATCAATAACTTTTTTGAAGTAACTTACCCAACACTGGCTGCGGAGGAGAAACACTTCTTCACGTGGGAGTTCTCTGCAGCATAGAAGCTTACATTTAAATGTAAGTAATTACTCTTTGTTTTATATGACTTTTTAAAGTTATAAAACCGATTTTGTGTATTTTCTGAGTGCTAAGTTTTGTGTGTTGAAATCTCCAAAGATCTGAGCTTATGTATTTGGTCATACATAAGCAACATTGCGAAAAAAAAGCATTTCTTCGTTTTAAAAAATTTAAAGGAATTTACTCAAAACAAGACTATTGTTTTGAACTGTTTTTTGATGTGGAATTGAAAATCTTCTTACCAGCTCTGTCACTGTTTAACTGTGAAAGAAAAAAGAACTTTACATAAAGTGATTTATAAGACAATAGGCTGTGACCTACCAGTCCTGGAGGACTTTTACCTTTCTGGACTTTTAACAGGAGCTTTTCAGATAATTAATGATCTCTCTGACCAGACCATCTTGCTACAGAGATGTTTGACCTCTTGCCCTCAGTGAAACGATATTGCCATATCAAATGTTCAATGTCTCATCATGCTTGAATTTTTCTTCCCTAATGCTTGAATGACCTTTAAAATATAGAGATCACTAATTTTTTGTGGGAATTACCAAAAATAACCTATGATTGGTGAAATATGTGAACCAGTGAGCTTTGTTTTTACAATTTTTATAAATAATTGAACTTTGAAGCCTGAAATTACACTTCTCTTTCTTGTTTAACCCTTTAGCACCAGGAATATCAAATAACACACAAAAATAACATACCATATATTCTCCAATTGTGGCTGGTCTCTAATTGATGCTGGTTTCCAATAAATGCCGGGCCTAACAGGTATTCATTACTGTGAGACGCCTGCCTCTAATAGTGACTGGGCTCCTTTAAGATCTGCCGAACCCCTGTGGGGAATCTGTGGAACCACATTTTAGGGTAGATCCTAAATGTATCTGAGAATGGCACAAGCAGATGGTGATATTCAGTAGATGGCTGCTAAAAAAGGAGCGACAAGTGAACGCTTGCCAAGTGGAGGTGAAAAGAAAGCGAAGAGCTGGTTTGAAGATGGATTACTGAGCAAAGACAAGAAGGTGCCTATGTCTCCATGAAAATGATTGGCATTAAAGCAAAGAGGATTTTTGATACGGAGATTGATGATGCTTTAAAGAGAAAAGAAACATTTCAAATATTATGAATGTTGATTGTAATATCTAAATACAGTGGTTAATGCTGAAATTGCTCTTCCGCGTGTAAAGCCGTGATGGATGTCCGGCTTCCGTTAAAAATAAAGAAAATCAAAAGTAATGTCCAGGAATCAAAATGAAATGTTAAAAACTGAAGAAAAAGAAGAAACTGAAAAAGGTAGGTTGATGATGTTTGTCTATCATTTGAATTCCAATTGGCATGAAGTCACACTGGGTAAGCTCCATACAAATCACAAAACTTTAATCAAAATGTGGACATATGCATATGTGGGTTTTCTCTGAGCAATCTAGCATGGTCTAAAAATATGCATCATGGGTTGATTGTTGACTCTAAATTGTCCTCAGGTGTTATTGCATGTGTGTAGTTGTGTGGTGCGAGGACAGACTGGCACCTGTCCAAAGTGCACCCCATCGTTTCCAGACATTTGCTGGGAAAGGCTCCAACAACTCTATGACCCCAAAATGGATTGTGCGGGTGTAGAAAATGGATGGCTGTATAGACCAAAACTGTCATAAAGCACAGAACTTGTCCTTGTATGAAACTTCGTTGTCCATCAAAAAGTGTTAAAAAAAACACAGAAACTTTTTAGAGTTTGAAACAGTGTTAGAAAAGAGTTGAAAATGGATAATGTTGTTAGCTGGGTTGTGACTTCACCACATGGTTATGCAGAGACAAGCTGTAGATTAGCAAAATGGCTGATTCTAGCGAGGCAAGGTTTAATAGCTTATTAGAGCTCTAAACCGTGGGTAAGGTCAGAGAGGTCACATGACCTCACATGGGCAAATCAGTGTCTTCTATAGTGATGACTATTGAGTGGTAACTCTGACCTTTGACCTGTTGTAAAACTAAAAATTAGCTCTTGCAAATGATGGATTTGAATGTCTCACAACACATTTGTGTGAAAGTCTGTTGTAGTCACTGTGGTCATGCATGGCTCACTATTTCTTTTGTTTTATTCTTACATTTGTACTCATCAGGGCTTTGATGTAAAGCCATACTGTGACACTTGGCTGTTCATGTAAATCAGAGCGCTGTAGATGAAGCTGTAGATGGAGCAGGAAACCAGCCATCAAAAACTCAACTTGTCAGTTATCTTGAAAACAAAATTTCTTTTTTTGGTTAAGTATGTTCATTTTACTACAGTATTCTTTTCTTTTCCTGCTCTTTGGTCCTTCATACTAAGATTGTTGAAAGTCCCGATATTGCTTTGAGAGAAAGAAACATAGCAGCATACCTTTTTTACAAACACATGTTTGTTTTACAGCTGTTTGCTAAATCATTAGATTAGTCCTCATATTTCATCACTCCCCCACATTACCTTAGCAATAAGAAAATAGCAGATTTAACAGTTTTTGAGTTATCCTAAATTTTAAAAGAATTAATGGAAAAGCTGCTGTGTTGGGCTACATTATTGTTCAAGTGTGACTGTAGCAGACAGGTACCAAGCGGCTGAGGTGAGGACGTCATTTCTGGGTGAGCGTAACCAGTGTTTGGTCTTTGTCTTTGCTGCTTCTGTCAATGAGCGCCCGTTTTATTAAAATCTAACTTAGCGTTATCTTGTTTGGTATTCAAACATTATAAGTGTCTTCTTTAGCATTCTAGTGAGTAACTACTGTGTTAACCATTGCTGTCTAAGCAGTTTGCGACATAGTTACTTCCCCTTAGCCAAACACCGCTAGCCTTTGCTAAGTGCTAGCATGGCCTCCACCTCCTCTGCTTTTACTCCTCTGTCCTGCTCCATGTGCCAAATGTTCAGTGAAGATCCTGCCTCCTTTAGTGATGATAGTGGTAGATGTGTTAAGTGTAGCCTTATTTTAGGCTTGGAGGCCAGGCTAGGGCAGCTAGAAGTGCGGCTACGCACATCGGATGCTAAGCCTGTTAGCCAGATTATTACCCACAGTGCAGTTTGCAATACCAGAACGAAACTGCCGAGCACTCAAGCCCCTCCTGGGCAGCAGCCGGGGAAAACCCAGGATGGGTTTGTACCGGTGGGAAGGAAGCATAGTGCTAAACGTAAACACATAGAGCAACCGAAGCTCCTGCTACATAATAAGTTTTCTCCCCTCGGCAACACGCCAGATAAACCGTCAACTTTAGTTATCGGCTCCTCTGAAGTTAGACACGTGAAGCTCCCGACAGCTATAGTCAGGTGTTATCCGGAAGCCAGAGTTGTTGACATAGAAGGAAACCTTAAAATATTAGCTCAGAGTAAACCCAGGTTCCGTTGAGTTGTGATTCACTCAGGCGATAATGACTCCCGATGGAGACAATCAGAAGTTCTTAAATTAAACGTTGAATCTGTGTGTAAACTTGCTAAGTCGATGTCGGACACTGTTATTTTCTCTGGTCCCCTCCCAAACCTAGTCAGTGATGAAATGTACAGCCGCTTTTCATCATTTAACCGCTGGTTAGCCAAATGGTGCCCACAACATGGCATTAGCTTTATAGACAATTGGAGCGCATTTTGGGGAAAGCCCGGTCTCATGCGGAGAGACCACATCCATCCCACTTTTGACGGCGCTGCTCTTCTGTGTACGAACATTTCTGCTAGCATTAACCGTTCAACCTGACAACCCAGGGACAGGTTCTGGGCACAGAACAGCAGTTTAAAACTCTCCTCTGAGTTCCCTCTAGCGTTGGAGCAAACCCCAGCACAACACGGAGTTAGTCCAGCAGCTGCTAGCTTTAGCTAATGTACTGAAAGGCGAGTGAAAGGGGGAAAAAAAACAGAAACCTAAAAGTAAAAGCTCATAGTACACTCAATAACAACAAGCAAAATCATGATGTCATTAAATGTGGCTTACTAAACTTTAGATCCATTTCATCTAAGTCCCTTTTAGTCAATGAGTTAATCAATGATAACAAACTTAGCCTGCAAGCCCTAACAAAAACCTGGTTCAAACAGGATGACTATGTTAGGTTGAATAAAGCACATACACACACACACACACGCACACGCACACCCACACACACCCACACACACACACGCACACACACACACACACCCCATTATAATAACTAGGTAAGGAGGTGAGTTAGCAGTAATATCACAGTCTAGCTTACTTCCTTATAATAAAGCCAAACATTTTACCAACCAAACAGAATACTTTGTTCACAAGTGCAGGAAAGCAAAGTGGGAGGTGGGTCCTTTAGCCACTAAGCTCCTGTTTTATGGAATTACCTTCCAGCTCATGTAAGAGAGGCTGACACAGTTTCTACATTCAAAGTTAGACTTAAAACATTCCTCTTTGCACAGTATTATTGCCAGTCTGTATCCTTCTCCCATCCCCAATCCTCCCTTCCTCTCCCCCCTATTCGAACCAGGGTCTATATCCTTATCCCGCCACAGCTCCATCCACCTGTAATCTTCATTACATCACTTTTCATCTGCCAATGCTTTATTTTATTTTGTTCATCATGCCTCTGTTTGATGCAGTGCAATTCACATGTTGTCCCTCTTTCCCACTCCCCGATTTCTGATTCCAGGTGGATCGTCTGTGTTCCTGTCTTTGACCTCACCTTGCCTGTGCTCCTGCACTTGACTGTGACCTTGCCTTTGGCTCTTCCCGCTCCTGTCTTTAGCCGTGACCTCGCCTCTGGCTCCTCCAGCAACCCCAGCTGTTTCCACAACTCCTACTGGATGAAGCCCATCTGCTACAATATTCAAACATGTTGTTTATTTAAATATTTAGCTGATATCTTAACTTGTAGCTATTTATCTAGACGTGTTTCTTTATTCAATATATACTATTTTTTCAACCATTTAGTTGTAGAATTAATTAGCTCACTTTTCTTTAATAGTTCTAGCGCATCACCTGTCCGTCCAGGGTTGAGGATCTCTCCTTCATGTGGGCAACCCTGAGGTTTCTTAGTTTTTTTCCCCAAAAAAGAGACAGAGTTTTTACTCATGAGAAGGAGGGTGTAAGGGCAGAGATGTTTGTTCAGCTTAGTCTGTTTAACAACCAGCTATTGTTTACTTTTTCATGTTTGACTTTTTGTTCTTGCAATATACTGATGTCAGTCCAGTGAGACGGCTATGGCTGTGATATTGGGCTATATAAATAAAATTGAATTGAATTGTAGATCACTGAAATTCTGTCCTTTCCCCTTTTTATGTGAGAAGAAGCTCTTCAGACCAAACTTAATTCCAAATGTGATAGCCTGCAATTCGCCAACCTGATTAAAAGCTAACGTTCAACTCAGCAAGCCACTTATTATAGTGTACATCTCAATAAGCGGTAAAAAAACTGCACCAAGAAAAAAAACAAGTTTATTAGAACGTATTATCAGAATACAGTCTGAACAGAATAAGATGTATCAGTACAATCAGCTGATAGAGCTCAACGAGTTATATATAGGCTAGAGGTGGCATGCTAGCTTGTCGCAAACGTAAAGTTGGACGCCATAATGGAATGAGATAGAAGCCAGTTCAATGCTGTGGTACAATTGTTCAAAGAGAGCTGGAAAAACAAGGATGTGACTTTTTACAAGTAAATTATTACTGTCATCCAATGAAGGAGAACTTGTAGAATACATTTTAAGAAGATCTGAGTGAGTTTACTCAGAACATTGAACGTTTAGGCTAATCAAAGTCAATGGTAGCTTTAGACTTTGCATTAGTTCCATGTTTTCTGGCAGGACCACCTACGTTTTTTTTTGTTTTATGGAGGATGAACATGGTGGTATTTGTATGTGTGTGTGATCTCAGATGAGACCAGACGGCCCACTGAATTTAAGCATATTACAAAGCAGAGGAAAAGAAACTAACCATTATTTCCTCAGTAGCGAAGAGCCCAGCCCCGAATCCCCGTCTGGCAGGAGGACAGGGACATGTCATACGGAAAACTGCCTGCCCTGAGTTGTGCGGGTGCCTGAGTTATTCTGATAGAGACTGGGTGGGATCCACTAGCTGATCAGGAACCTCCCGCCCAGTGTTGCTGCCCCCCCGCCAGATGAATGCAAACTCCACTTGGACCTTGCCTCTCGGGTGCCGTGAATGAAGTGCTCAATGTGTTGAGCCGGGCTGTACTGTTCTCAGTCCGTTCTGGGCAGAGACCAGCCCATAGTCTAAACAACAGCCGTAAGCAGTCTGCGGCGATGTCGGACCTTGGAGTTTAACAGTTTGTGTAAATCTTTTTGTGTGGATTTGAATAAAATCACAACCATGCATCAGGTATGCATTGTGTTTCCTATATGATGAATTTATTTTGAGAAACTTTAGAAATGTCATCATATTGTAGCGGCCTTCGTACCATGTAAGCCTAGATGGAGCAGAACTCAGCTAAGCTAACTAGCGAGGTGCTAGCATCTATCGCCTAAACTCTTCTGGCAAAAGAATGAGCTGACCCGTGTCTCATACACCGCAGGACCCCGGGTAGCTGGAGAGATCAGGAGGCATAATAAAATGGCAGAGTCCAATGCACTGGGCAGAACTTTTTAATATGCCAGCTTAACATTACACACACTCAACAGATTGAACATTGCAAAGGTCTTGCATAGCAACAACCAACTCACTCATGGTTCAACAGAACTAAACCAAACACCCACAATGCACCGGTGCCGTGTGCAGGATCACTACACAGCCCCCCTCTTAGAGGGTTAAGTGTCCTCACAACCCTTAAACGTCCTCTAATACAAAGTCTTGCAAGTAGGCAGGTCTTTGCCGAACACGCACTGGCCTTCCCCGTGGCGTGTTACCTGGGCCAGGCTCGGTTCCAAGTCCATTATTATTGCTCTCTGTATCGGTGTTGAGGGTTATGGAGCCATCACTGACTTCTTCAGTCTGTTGCACAGGGGCCATGGGTCGGTATGGTGCCAACCGGTCTTTGTGGAGAACCACACGACGCCCACGACCTGGCAGGCGGACCCGGAACACCACATCAGAGATCTGGTTCATGATCTGCCCCGGCCCTTGCCAGTGATGTGTCAATTTGGGGGAAAGCCCCCGCTTCCTCGTTGGACAGTACACCCAGACTTGATCCCCAAGTGCGAGCGGCGGTCCATGTGCCCTGGAATCATACGCCCGCTTCTGACGGGCTCCGGCTTCCTGTAGAGTCTCTCGCGCTACTTGATGTACCTCATCAAGCCGCCCTCTCAGCCGCCGCAAATAATCCAGCTCTGGGCCACCCACAATCTCAGGCTCAGGTGGAGCTCCAAACACCAGATCCACCGGTGTTCGTAGCTCCCTTCCAAACATTAGGGCTGCCGGGATGCACTGGCTAGACTCCTGGACAGCAGTGCGGTATGCCCATAACACAAGGGGCAAGTGCTGGTCCCAGTCCCTCTGGTGACGGCTGGTAAGGATTGCAAGTTGAGTGGCCAAAGTACGGTTAAACCGCTCCACCAACCCATCACTTTGAGGATGAAGAGGCGTGGTCCTGGTCTTTTTAATCCCCAAGCGCTGGCACACCTCACTGAACAGCCGACTCTCAAAGTTCCGTCCTTGATCGCTATGTAGCTCCTCAGGAACTCCAAATCGGGTGAACATCTCGTCCACCAACCTCTGTGCTGTAGTGGTGGCACTCTGATCTGGGACTGCATACGCCTCTGGCCACTTAGTGAAGTAGTCCATGGCCACAAGGACGTAGCGGTTTCCAGTGTCAGTGGTGGGAAAAGGGCCTAAAATGTCCACACCAACCCTCTCCATAGGTGCCCCCACTAAATACTGCTGCAACGGCCCTCGTGAACGTTGGTTGGGTCCTTTCTGGGCAGTGCAGGTGTCGCAGCAGTGGACGTACAGTTCTGCATCTTGTCGACAACCTGGCCAGTAGAACCTTTGTCTGAGCCGCCGCACTGTTTTGTTGTTTCCGAAGTGTCCTGCCCCAGCTGAACCATGAATCCAATGGAGGACCTCTTGGCGAAGGTTGCGGGGCACCAGGAGTTGAACATGGTCAGCACCTGCACCTGGTGCCCGCCACCTCCTATAGAGAACATTGTTGTGAAGCTCCAGATTGTCCCACTGGGAGTGCAAAATCTTCAGCTCCGGTCCTCGGAAGGACACAGCTGACCAGTCTGGACGCCTCTGGTCTTCCAGCCAGCCTCTCACCTCAGCCAGCACCTGATCAGCCTTCTGTTGCTCCTTGAGCTGTTCTAAAGAGAATGGCTCCCTTTCAGACCTTGTCCCAGCTGGGCAGGCTGCGGCTGCCAAGGGTCCCATTCCTTGTCCCTCTTGGCGAAGGCAATGGCGACACTCATCGATGAGGCAGGGGCGCCTGGAGAGGGCATCAGCATTAGTGTGTTGGCGTCCTGGCCGATGCTGGACCTCAAAATCATACTCCTGTAGGATTTCCAACCACCTGGCCACCTGGCCCTCAGGCTGTTTAAAGTTTAACATCCAGGTGAGGCTGGCATGGTCGGTTCGTAGCCTGAACTTTGTGCCCAGGAGGTAGGGCCGAAAGTGTCTTACCGCTAAAATTACAGCCAGCAGCTCCCGTCTGGTGACACAGTAGTTTCTCTGCGGTCGACTTAAGCTGCAGCTGTAATAGGCCACAACCTTTTCACCAGTTTTGTCCGGCTGGGAGAGCACGGCTCCTACCCCCACATTGCTTGCATCGGTGTCCAAAGTGAATGGCTGACTGGGATCAGGATAAGCCAGCACAGGAGCATCAGCAAGGGCAGTCTTTAGCTGTTGAAAGGCTGCCGCACACCCCTCAGACCATTCAAAATGCTTGCCTTTTTCTGTCAATCGGTGCAAGGGGTTGGCAATGGTGGCAAAATCCCTAACAAAACGGCGGTAGTAGGATGCTAAGCCAAGGAAGCTTCGTAGCTCAGAGGTGTTTGATGGTGTGGGCCAATCTCTCACTGCCGCAACCTTTGCAGGGTCAGTTGCCACTCCATCCTCACTGATGACATGACCAAGGAACTGTATTTGGCGGCCCAGAAGGGTGCACTTGGTTGGATTTAGACGCAGTCCAGCCTGTCGAATCGCTGCAAAGACTTCATGCAGATTCTGGACAGCTTCTGTGAAGCTCTGCGCATGGACCAGCAGGTCATCCAAATACACTACGCAGCGAGTGCGGGGAATGTCCTTCAGAACCCGCTCCATAAGTCTCTCAAAAGTAGCCGGAGCATTACAAAGTCCAAATGGCATTACTTTAAACTGCCATAGTCCTTGGCCAATGGTAAACGCTGTCTTGGGCCGTGCCTCTGGTGCTAGCTCCACCTGCCAGTACCCGCTGCGTAAATCCAATGAGCTGAACCAACACGAGCCGGTCACATAGTCCAATGCATCATCAATGCGGGGCAAGGGATAGGAGTCTTTGCGAGTTACTGCATTAAGGCGCCTGTAGTCCACACATGGGCGCCAACCACCACCTTTCTTGCGTACCATAACCACAGGTGCGGCCCAGGGGCTTTCTGAGGGCTCAATAATGCCATTAGCTGCCATGTCTTTAATCAGTTCTTCAGCTGCATGGCGCTTCGCTAGCGGCAGGCGGTGAGGGCGAAGGCGTATTGGTTTAGCCTCCCCAGTGTCAATGTGGTGCTGGACCAGACCTGTTCTGGTGCAGTCCTCTTCACGAGCGGCAAAGATGTCCCCAAACTCCTGCAATAAGCACCGGAGCTGCTCCTTCTGCGTCCCATTGAGGTGAGCATTGCTGCGTTGCTCCAGCTCTTTAATCGCTGCCACAGTTTCAGGGGATGGGGCAGGAGTTAGAGAAGTGTCAGATGTAACAATTTGAACTCCATGACTTCTTTGAAGTTTCCGGGACCGCCGGTGGCGGTGACGTTGACGTGCAGGTTTGCTGCGATTGGCTGCAGTGCTCCTTTGCTCCTTAATGCGGCCTCTTCCTGACTGCAGTTGGATGACCTCGGTGCCTATGCAGAGTGAGGCTCGTGACACATCAACACATGCCCCCCAGCGACCCAGTAGGTCAAGTCCTATAATGCAGTCATCCCGAATGTCAGCCAGCCAAAACTCATGTTCAGACACATGAGCCCCAACTGCCACAGGCAACAATTTCTTCCCTGGCATGATGGTTTGTTCACCTGTCACTGTGAGGAGTGCAGTATTAGTAGGAACCCAGCCCTCTGGGAGGGAGCCTGAAGTCCCTGGTAATAGCCCCGTCTTGACAAGACAGATGGTGGACCCTGTATCTACCAAGGCACTGCAGGGCTGGCCACCAATCAAACAGTCCAAGTATAGTCCACGTGTTGGGCCACAGCGGCCGACAGATGGAGAGATGGTTCCCAAGGGTGTGATTTGGGGTGAGGGTCCCCTTACTGCCTCACCCCACTGGTGTTTCCCGGAGCAACCTGGGGTCTGGGACGGGGGTTCGGTGCTGGGCAGTCCCTGGCAAAATGCCCTGGTTCTCCGCAGCGGTGGCAGCAATTGGGAGTCATCCGGCGGCGTGGGTTTCGAACAACTTGTGCTTGGCTGACCTCTTCCTGCGCAAAGTCCTCCAATTTTTGGTCAGCAGCCCTAACCAGTGGTGATCTCTCAGCTGATCCAGCACACAAAACTTCCTCTGCTTGTTCAGCTCCTCTCAGGGCCTCTCCAAGGGTAATGGGAAAAGAGAGACGCACGTGTTGGCGCAGAGATTCAGGCGTCAGACCCCGCAGAAATGCATGAAGGCTTAGCTCTTCCCTGGCTGCACTTGAAAAGTTAGGGTAGCCATGTCGTATGTGCAGCTGAATATCAGCAGCATAGGCTCCCAGACTCTCTCCGCTACGCCGCCTCCTGCTGATCAGCTGCTCCCTGCTTTGCTCACTGGAGACTCGCTGCCCAAACCATCTGTTAAGGGCAGCAGTAATGGCTTGCAAGTCACAACGCTCTTCCGTAGATAAGTCCACTAAGACCTGAAGGGCTGGACCTTCCAGAGCAAGAGCAAGGTGTATAGCTGTCTCCTTGCTGCTCCATCCATCATGCAAAGCTGCCAAATCCACTTGGGCGAGGTAAGGCTCGAGGGGAGTCAGCCCGCTAAATCTTGGCAGCTTTGCGGGGGTTCGAGTAACGTTACTCCTCTGTTCTGCAGCCGGAGGGGTTAAGTCCGCCATTGAGGATTCTTGGACTCCTGCTTGAGTCGCTTGATAGGTTGGGCAGGGAGCACTTGTACCATCTGGTTGGCGATGCACCGAGGCTTTTTGTCTTGTGCCTAGTCGCAGGCGTTCCCGAAGCAAACTGTTCTCTAAGGTCAATCGCTCTATTTCGCTAGCTATCTGCTCCATCGTTGTGTCTTACGTATAGCAGCGATCCCACTTCTGACACCAATGTAGCGGCCTTCGTACCATGTAAGCCTAGATGGAGCAGAACTCAGCTAAGCTAACTAGCGAGGTGCTAGCATCTATCGCCTAAACTCTTCTGGCAAAAGAATGAGCTGACCCGTGTCTCATACACCGCAAGACCCCGGGTAGCTGGAGAGATCAGGAGGCATAATAAAATGGCAGAGTCCAATGCACTGGGCAGAACTTTTTAATATGCCAGCTTAACATTACACACACTCAACAGATTGAACATTGCAAAGGTCTTGCATAGCAACAACCAACTCACTCATGGTTCAACAGAACTAAACCAAACACCCACAATGCACCGGTGCCGTGTGCAGGATCACTACAATATGTTGCACTTTGTACAAAAATATGAATGCCACGGCCTGGGTCTTATGTTTGTGATGATCCGTTCTTTTCTTTTTAAAATCGTACCAAAATTACAATACAATATCAATTGATTAACTTTAAAAGAAAGCAAAAGAGACTTAGCATCTTTCTACGTGGACGCAAGTTTGTGTGCATATTATCTGGATTGTGTTTTAATGTGTTGGTCTGCATGCTTCGGACAGTCAGTTTATCCCTGTTTGTGTTTGCATAAGTGTGAGTGGACGTGTGTTTGGGTACAAAAGTCTCCTTGACTGCAGACAAAATGAATCAAATAATTCATATAAATAAAGAATGACCTCAAGTACAAACGAGATATAAACAAAGGCTTGTTTCCCCAAAGAATACATAAATAACCCTCCTGTTCAATCTGTTTGACACAAAAGTTCATGTTTGTTGTTCAAAACGGCTTGAATAAAATTTCACTTTCAGAACCTGCTGAATCCCTTTTGTGGTCATGGTACTGCTGGAGTCTGACCCTGCCATTGTAGGGCAAAGGTGGGATACACCCCGAACAGGTTATCAGCCCTTTGCAGTGAGGACAGGTAGTGCCTGTGGGGCATTCAACACTGTTCCCAGGTTTGATAGTCCCAGCAGTGCTTTATTCTGCAATTTCCATTATGTTGATTTTACATTTGCATCCACAGCGCACAGTATATTCACCTTTAAATACATTTTTTAGGCATTTTTATCAGATGGTATTAAAAAAATATGACATACTCTTTTAACAAATGTCTAGGAAGCTTCTTCTGTTCAGTTGTTTCTGCAAAACAATCACTCTTAAAACATTTATAGGCCCCAGTGGGTTAACTGTAGAGAATAAACCATCTTGGCCAACTATGATCTCTTCTGGTTTGTAAACGTCGTATTCTCCTCTTATTTAGCTCCTGCTTCGACCTCTGTGACCCCTCTGACTGCCCTCTGGCCCCTTGACACATGATAAGTGTCTGTGACCTCTGACCTTATTGTATAATTAAAGAGGCATGACCTCAGGAAGACCACATTGGAAATGTGTCGTTGTGGATTAGTGTGTTAGTATGAGGTAAGAGAACAGAGATGAGGGCATCAATGACTTTTTCAGAATGCTGATTCTGCACGCACTGTTGGTGTACTCATTGGATGTGTTTTTACAGAAAAGATGTTGTACAAAACAACATGCTCTATTAAGGCTATCTAACCTTAAAGGTGCTGTGACCGGTGTGAATGTAGCTTGAGAGGCACATGTGGTCGAAGGAACGTCACGTTTGATGTGACTGTTGAGGAAAGTCCATCATTGGGTATGGGGACAGGAGGACAAGCGGCCGTAGTAGAGTGGAAATGGCGGTCAGCCTCTGATTCCCACCTTTCCCAGATTCCCACCTTTCCCACCCATGTGTCAAAGTGTCCCTGGGCAAGATGCTGAACCCCACACCCCTGATGGAAGGTTGGCAATAGTGTTAAGCAGCGGAGCCACCATCAGTGTGTGAATGAGAATGGGACTGAAACTGGGACTTGGGCCTTTAAGCAAGGCAGAAAAGCGCTATACAAGTATTTACCATTTAATTCTACATGTTCTCTTTGCAGCTGTTTACTAACCCATTTATTCCCCAATTTTTCCCAGACATACAAATATTCAAATCATGTGTCATTATTGTCCCCTTGAAACAATCAATCATAATTTTCAAGAGGGCAAGTAACAGAACAAACATTCACACACCCATAAGCACTCACAGGGACAGTTTTAGAGTTATCAATCAACCTAGCAAGCATGCTTTTGGACCGTTGGAGGAATAAAGCCACGCTAAAGCCATGCATGAGGAGGACATGCAAACACTTTGACTTTTGATTGAAAAAAAAATATGCCACTAAGATTATAGTCTGATTATTTTTCGGATTCTGAAACAACGGTACAGTCAGCAGCTTCAACAGGACTGGCCAAACTGAGTCTGCTTGTTTCTTCTCCACTTGGTGCTGCTCGAGCAGTCGCTTTATTATAGATCTGAAGAGTTGCTTTCAACAAGTTTATGCAGCAATTATTTGCTGTTGTTCTGGATAAAGTGGGTCACCGGGTTCACATCATTGAGTTGTAATTCTTTTGACATTTTACATGCACTTAATTGTTGTTCATTCAATAATAAAGGTGGGAGAAAATGTCAAAGCAGCTTCTTTAAGGAAGGATCCCACAAATTGCTCTGCTTTTAGAGGAAAATGGAAAGCTTTCTCCTCAAATAAGACTCTTGACCCCAGTTTTTTCACTTGATTGATTGGACCAGAGGTTGAGTCACTTGTTTTTATGCGACATTTCGCCTAAATTGCTAGCTTAAAACATTTAATTTAGTCCACAGTTTTATCCAAAGGTAAGGTCTGCTGACACGCTGTTAGATCAACTTAATTCAGATGATTTTTGATTATGGATTTTAACATTATTAAGTGATCTATGTTCTTTAGGTAACCTTTGAAGCATTTTCCAATAGCTTTGACATTTTGATTAACGTGAGCAGTGATTCTGGAGATGGAAAAGGACAAACATGTTATAATGGCAGAGTTCAGCTTATATTGTGAGTGATGTAATTAAAGATTGTCTTTGTGCCATCTCCTTAAGTCACATCATTTACAAAGCTGTGTGTGTGTCAGCCCAGGAGGCATAAAATGCACTCACTGCATTCTTTAAAACCTGCTCTGTATCTGAAGTTTGAACCTTCAAAGCCTGTGTTTGTGTAAATTTCACTTGGGATCCAGAAGTAAAAAAATAAAGCAGTAAACTCTACCTACTGACTCTTGCCTATCTTGAACCAAAGATTTATCCTGTCCCGCAGCAGTCACTGTAAGGACCGTATCGCTTTTGCAATTCTTCTTTCTTACTGTGACTTAGAGCAATAATTTCACCCAGACCACAGACTCAAAAACTGACCAAAATGTGCACGTACCAAGTACGCGGTAAAAATGAATTTTTCACATAGTGAACACCATCACAGCAGGTGAAATCGTCAAAAAAATGAATTGAAATCTCTTATGGGACTCAAAAAAAAAAAGTGAAATGAAACAAGAAAACATGTCAGGAATTTCCAAAGGAAGCTCTGAAAATATTATGGGATGGCCACAAGACCTATGACATTTTTTTTGCACAATATGAAAAAAAAAACTTTTGTT
Source organism: Oryzias celebensis (assembly GCA_014656515.1). Classification (NCBI taxonomy): domain Eukaryota; kingdom Metazoa; phylum Chordata; class Actinopteri; order Beloniformes; family Adrianichthyidae; genus Oryzias; species Oryzias celebensis. The sequence goes on along the minus strand of BNCR01000003.1, from coordinate 26,431,393 downwards.
TAAACGATCTTATCAAAAGTACATGCCACCAGCTAGGTCTACTACCACAACCGAAAGTTAGTTAACCTGTGAGTTTTGGAAGAGGGCTCCATCTTGAAATAATACAAAAAAACACCTTTAGTACCAGCTAAAAATGTTAAGGATTTGATTTATTTTCTCTGCACTCCTGGAGCATCATTGGGAGGCTGCTTAGGAAAAACTATTGGAATGAGAAGCTGTGAATTTTTAACAGGTTTGTGTCGTGAGCTCGCAAAAGTGACATACAGTGTATGTGTATGAAAACTGACGGAATGTTGCTGTTACACAGTGTTGGTGGTAATGGATTACAAAGCAATGAATTACTGTAGTTTAATTACTTTTATCAGTAACGGAATAGCGTAGTGAATTACAGTTCAAAATTCAGTAATTAATTACAGTTACTGGACTACAGAAACTCTTGTTACTTCGTTACTTAGGTTTTGCAGGTTCTGACATTTTCTTTTGTTTAGATGAAACGAAACTCCAGATCAATTTAAAACAAAAAGGAGTGGTCTAATTGGCACATCCGGGCACACATGGGCGCAGAGTCAGGGATCGGTCAAAGTACAGGTATATCCTCAATTTGGCAGTCAAGGTGCTTTCCAAACCAGCTCAAAGATAAGACGGAAAGAGATGCTGTCCTGAAGGGAGTCCTGTCATCTCTGCAGAGCAGCAGGTGAGCAGCAGAGCAGAGATTCGCCCCGTGAACTGATGTGTCTGTTATGAATGAAACGACTCTAAAGCCGCTCTTTGATGTAAAAGACAAGAGTTCACTCCTTCCTGGGATGCAGAGACGATTATGTTTTCTATATTAATTCACTCTTTCTTTCTTTCTTTCTTTCTTTCTTTCTTTCTTTCTTTCTTTCTTTCTTTCTTTCTTTCTTTCTTTCTTTCTTTCTTTTTATCTTATTGGCATTTTAATACTAAACTTATTTTGGATAGGGCCTTTTGTGAGAATTTAGAATTTTTTTGGGAGCTTTGGAGGTGCAAAGGAAGTGGGCAAAGCTCAGATACGGGTGTTCTGTCAACAATACTCCAGTCATGCTACAGTCACTGTTAGAAAGGCCATATCCGCTTTGGAAAAAGACATTTCCCACCTTGAGATGGGTGGAGCATCCTCATCGGCTTTATGTGATCCAGCGTTGCAACAGAAGAGGACTGAACTGAGTTCCCTTTTACGGGAGAGAGCGAAGGGGGCGCTGGTTAGAGGACGCTACACCACCATCAGAGACGTGGACGCTCCCACATCCTTTTTCTTTAATTTGGAGAGATCTGTTTCTCAAAAGAAACAAATGGTTTGCCTTCGCCTTCCTGATGGGACTTTTACCAGACCCAGTTGCTATGAGAGATCATGCGGTGGATTTTTACAGCACTCTCTTTAAAAAGGAGGTATGCGACCACTGTGTGGTCCAGCTGCTGGAGTGGCTCCCACAGCTGAGTGAAGCTGACAGAGTCAGTCTGGATTCTCCAATCCTGTTGGACGAGATAGAGGCGGCTGTGCGTCAGATGACATCTGGGAAGTCTCCAGGGCTAGACGGGTTGCCATCAGACTTTTACAAGCATTTCTGGAGGTGCATCGGCCTCTATCTCCTGGAGGTGGTGCAGGATTGTGCGAGGACTGGCATGCTGCCTTCTTCGTGTCGTCATGCAGTTCTTTCTCTCCTGCCAAAAAAAGGAGATTTGACTCTGCTTAAGAACTGGAGACCTCTTGCTCTGCTATGTACGGAGTATAAGTTGATCTAAAAAGTTTTATCGAACAGGTTGGAGAAGTGTTTGGAACAAATTCTTCTTAGTGACCAATCCTTTAGTGTTCCAGATTGCACCATTATGGATAACCTCTTTGTTGTGTGTGATTTGTTTGATATTTGTAAGTCCTACGATGTCAATGTTGGGCTGATTTCAGTATTGTCTCCTCCTGCAAGCCTTATTTCAGCAGTTCAGAAGACCTTGGTGGACTTTTTCTGGTCTGGTCACCACTGGCTGAGGGCCGCCACCCTCTATCTCCTGGTTTAGGAGGGCGGATAGGGACTGGTTGATATCCGTTCACGTGTGGCGGCTATCAGGCTGAGGACTATTCAACGTCTCCTCTACCATCCAGATCTGCCATGGACGGATACTGCCCGTGTGCTGCTGCGGAAAGCTGGTAACCTGGGGTGTGACAAACACCTGTTTCTGGTCCAACATGCACACTTGGATGTGACGGGAGTTCCACCGTTTAATCAGTCCATCCTGGATGCTTGGAGACTTTTGCTTTGCCAAAGGAGTGCTGTTTTAACCCCTAGACTGTGGCTGTTTGAAGATACTCTGTTTGGCAGTGGGCTTCTCTCTTCACATACATTGTCTTCTGTAACCATGGGCTCCAGACTGAGGGAAGTTGGCTGTGTGAAGCTCGGACATCTCCTGGGGACATCCCTATCTGAGCTTGCTGCGGCTGCAGGTTTCCATTCCATCAGGATGCTGCAGAGGATAGTGGATGAGATTTGCCAGTCCTTACCTGAGAACCTGCCACGGTTTGTGAGAGATTCTTCAGTTGTTTCACGGGGTGGATGGGATGGATTTTCCCTTCCCTTCAGTGCAGGTCTCTCCATCCCATGAGGAGTGGGTGGAGGATGGAAGTAGACTGTTATCTTGGACATCCTCACAGATGGGGAATTTGGAGACAATGGGAAGGAAGACCCTCTATCTAGTGTCCGTGAAGGTTTTAAATGTGCGCTCCCTTGTCGACGTCAGAGTGTCGGGGTGGACTGGTTTTTTGGTGCCGGGTTTTCCCTGAGGGGCTGTTGGAGATCCCTGTACAAAGCTCCCGTGGAAAAACGGGCAGGTGACCTCCAATGGAGGGTCGTGCATGGGATCATAGCCACGAACAGATATCTGACACACGTCAATCCTGGCACAGGGGACAGCTGTCCGTTTTGTTCAGTTAGCGAGTCGGTGGTCCACCTGTTTGCTGAATGTCAGCGTCTGACGACTCTCTTTTCTTTTCTACAGGTGTTGTTTGAGGGGTTGGGGGAACGGTTTACTTTGGTTTGCTTCATTTATGGTGCCAAATATGAGACTCTGAAAAAGAGCGTTCACCCACTGTTGAATTTCCTTTCAGCTGAAGCCAAGCTGGCTGTTTGGATGTCCCGCAAAAACCGGATCCAGGGGACCGGGTCTGATGATGCTCTGTTTCTCTTTAAGAGACGTTTGGTAGCTCGGTTGGGAACAGAGTTCTTTTTTTACAGTCTTACCAATTCACTTGATGATTTTGTTAAAATTTGGACCATTGCAAATGTTTTATGTTCTGTCAGCAGAGACTTTTTGGTGCTGAATTTTTGATTTCATTTGTTTATCTTTTGTGCCTCTTGAACTCTTTCCCTGTCCGTTTAATTTTTAATTTGTGAAGTGCTGACCGATTATTAAAGGTTTTTTACAACTCAACTCTTTCTTTTTCTTTCTTTCTTTCTTTCTTTCTTTCTTTCTTTCTTTCTTTCTTTCTTTCTTTCTTTCTTTCTTTCTTTCTTTCTTTCTTTTTCTCTCTAAGCTGCACACCACTGATCAATATGAGTTTAAATGCGCTGGAGGAGGGGTGCATAGTTTGGTAGACTTGCAGCCGAGCAGAACTATGCACCAAATGAACATGGAGGCATTTAATGGTTCTTTGTGTTTTCAAAAGACTGGCTTGGTTTTAGATTTGATAGACATGAATATAGACATAACAATGTTTTCCACAATTGACTTTGAGCTGCAGCATAGACCACATACTGTATGTTGTAACTTATGTTTGTGTCATTTTTCACACTGTTCAGGTCATGTATTGAACGATGTTCATACCTTGAACAAGGTTATTGCTTTAAAAATACAGTTTATTTTATTTTCTTGTTATCTATTTACCTTTATATTACTAGATAAGTTCCATTTAGATTATATTATTATATTATATATATATATAATATTATATAATATTATATATAAAATATTATATTAGATTATATTATTACAAATACACACTTGCTTTGCCCAAGGAGTGTCAGTAGCAGACTTGCACGTCACACGACCACCAATATCCCTTGTCTCAACAATCTAATCACAGTCTGAAGTGAACAACATGCTGTCTTTGTGGCCTTTTATGGTCTGCCTCCTTAAAACAATGATTGTTGGAATTTTGCAGAAAGTAGAGCTACTTTTCACCTGCTGCCAGACAACAACCACACCACTGCTTCCTGTCTGATAAATCCTATTTCCTGTTGTGCTGTGTTCATCTATGTGCAGTCCTACCACCGGTTCTTCTGGACGTTCTGCTGAAAATGCCCATGCTGCACATTTCTCAACATCAAACCCACAAAGGAGGCTGAACGTAGTATTTTTGCCTGTTAATGCTTTCTGGTTGGTAAATCATGTCCCCATGCTATCAAGTTTGCACTTTTTATTCAAACTTTCATTAAATCAGTGCTTAAGAGAGTCTATTGTTAACATGATCAAAACTCATTTCAGGAGAAGGAGACCGTTCACAAAAACTGATGTGTGAAATTCAGGGTGTTTAGAGGAGGATGAAGGGACAAAAGAGTGAAAAAGGACAAATATACGACATTCAATGGGCACCTTAGTCAACTGATGCCTGCACAAGGAGCAAAAAGGAAAAGAGAAAAATCAATAAATTGCAATTAAACACAAAGCAAGCCTGTGTTACAGGAGTTTGTCATTAAATCCAGTCCCTCTGTTACCCCCAAACCCCACAACTCCTTTCAGGGCTGAATGTATGAGCTGCCCTTCAGGCTGCTGTCCTCTCTTCAGGTCATCTGAGCATTCCAGTGAGGAGGAGAGGGAGCCCACTGCTGGGGGCAAACGGGTGTAGTGGGGTATTGATCTAAAATCTGTCAGCTCTGCGTGTGGACGCAAGTTGCTTTGAAGACAAAGCAGTCACTGATGTCACTGCATCTTTTCAATCACCTGGTGAAAAAACTATTCTTTTCATAAAAAAAACAGCTTTGCTTTTTTGTCTCACACTAAACTGGGAGTAGTTTTACTTTACTGAATTAAAGAAACATGACATTTAAGACCCACTCTGATGAAAATGGTGTTTGAACATGTTCTTGTGGCATTTTTCTCATCAGGGAGGACAGATATAGAGAAAGTTAGGCTTGAAATTGCATTTCTGAGTATGTGCATTTTTTGTGTGTGTGTGCATTTGTTTGTGTGTGTGCATTTGTTTGTATGTGCATTTATTTGTGTGTGTGTGTGCATTTATTTGTGTGTGTTGCATTTGTTTGTGTGTGTGTGCATTTGTTTGTGTGTGTGCATTTGTTTGCGTGTGCATTTGTTTGTATGTGCATTTATTTGTGTGTGTGCATTTATTTGTGTGTGTGTGCATTTGTTTGTGTGTGTGCATTTGTTTGTATGTGCATTTATTTGTGTGTGTGTGTGCATTTATTTGTGTGTGTGTGTGCATTTATTTGTGTGTGTGTGTGCATTTATTTGTGTGTGTGTGTGCATTTATTTGTGTGTGTGTGCATTTATTTGTGTGTGTGTGTGCATTTATTTGTGTGTGTGTGTGCATTTATTTGTGTGTGTGTGTGCATTTATTTGTGTGTGTGTGTGCATTTATTTGTGTGTGTGTGTGCATTTATTTGTGTGTGTGTGCATTTATTTGTGTGTGTGTGTGCATTTATTTGTGTGTGTGTGTGCATTTATTTGTGTGTGTGTGTGCATTTATTTGTGTGTGTGTGCATTTGTTTGTGTGTGTGTGCATTTGTTTGTGTGTGTGCATTTGTTTGCGTGTGCATTTGTTTGTATGTGCATTTATTTGTGTGTGTGCATTTATTTGTGTGTGTGTGCATTTGTTTGTGTGTGTGTGCATTTGTTTGTGTGTGTGTGCATTTATTTGTGTGTGTGCATTTATTTGTGTGTGTGTGCATTTGTTTGTGTGTGTGTGCATTTGTTTGTGTGTGTGTGCATTTATTTGTGTGTGTGTGCATTTGTTTGTGTGTGTGCATTTGTTTGCGTGTGCATTTGTTTGTATGTGCATTTATTTGTGTGTGTGCATTTATTTGTGTGTGTGTGCATTTGTTTGTTTGTGTGTGTGCATTTGTTTGTGTGTGTGTGCATTTATTTGTGTGTGTGTGCATTTGTTTGTGTGTGTGCATTTGTTTGCGTGTGTGTGCATTTGTTTGTGTGTGTGTGCATTTATTTGTCTGTGTCTGCATTTGTTTGTGTGTGTGTGCATTTATTTGTGTGTGTGTGTGTGCATTTGTTTGTGTGTGTGCATTTGTTTGTGTGTGTGTGCATTTGTTTGTGTGTGTGTGCATTTATTTGTGTGTGTGTGCATTTATTTGTGTGTGCATTTATTTTTGTGTGTGTGTGCATTTGTTTGTATGTGTGCATTTGTTTGCGTGTGTGTGCATTTGTTTGTGTGTGTGTGCATTTATTTGTGTGTGTGTGCATTTATTTGTTTGTGTGTGCATTTATTTGTGTGTGTGTGTGCATTTGTTTGTGTGTGTGCGTTTGTTTGCGTGTGTGTGCATTTGTTTGTGTGTGTGTGTGCATTTATTTGTGTGTGTGTGCATTTATTTGTGTGTGTGTGCATTTGTTTGTGTGTGTGTGCATTTGTTTGTGTGTGTGCATTTGTTTGTGTGTGTGCATTTGTTTGCGTGTGTGTGCATTTGTTTGTGTGTGTGCATTTATTTGTGTGTGTGTGCATTTATTTGTGTGTGTGTGCATTTGTTTGTGTGTGTGTGCATTTGTTTGTGTGTGTGCATTTGTTTGTGTGTGTGTGTGCATTTGTTTGCGTGTGTGTGCATTTGTTTGTGTGTGTGTGCATTTGTTTGTGTGTGCATTTGTTTGTATGTGCATTTATTTGTGTGTGTGCATTTGTTTGTGTGTGTGTGCATTTGTTTGTGTGTGTGCATTTGTTTGTATGTGCATTTGTTTGTGTGTGTGCATTTATTTGTGTGTGTGTGCATTTGTTTGTGTGTGTGTGCATTTGTTTGCGTGTGTGTGCATTTGTTTGTGTGTGTGTGCATTTTTTTGTGTGTGTGTCCATTTATTTGTGTGTGTGTGCATTTATTTGTGTGTGTGTGCATTTGTTTGTGTGTGTGTGCATTTGTTTGCGTGTGTGCATTTGTTTGCGTGTGTGTGCATTTGTTTGTGTGTGCATTTGTTTGTATGTGCATTTATTTGTGTGTGTGCATTTGTTTGTGTGTGTGTGCATTTGTTTGTGTGTGTGCATTTATTTGTGTGTGTGTGTGTGCATTTGTTTGTGTGTGTGTGCATTTGTTTGTGTGTGTGCATTTGTTTGCGTGTGTGTGCATTTGTTTGTGTGTGTGTGCATTTATTTGTGTGTGTGTGTGTGCATTTGTTTGTGTGTGTGCATTTGTTTGCGTGTGTGTGCGTTTGCTTGTGCATTTATTTGTGCATTTTTGTGTGTGTGTGTGCATTTGTTTGTGTTTGTGCATTTGTAAGAAGTCCCTCAGAGCTCCACCTCCTTCACTCTGGCTGACCTCACTCGGTCACCTCACTCCACCGATCGCCAGGCTGGGAAACGTAACAAAGGATGTTTGACTGGTCGTCCAACATGACTATCAAGTGACAGAATTCAGGGCGAGGATAATGATTGGCTGATGGTACTTTTAAAAAATATATTTGATTTTTTTTGTTCATTTGTTTTTGCTATCTACCCACACTTGATTTGCAATGGATTCATTGATCATAATGGAAGGGTCATTAAGGAAGGATTGTGGATAAACGTATTGGGCACCCCTTAAAGGATTAACGGATTAAGCAATTAATCGATTTATCCAACCAAACTGTCAAATCAAATCAAGCTACGCCATTATAACATCATTTCAAAATGAAATAAATCGATCAATAACCGATCTTGGAAAATGTCATTTGGATAAAGACATGGTGAGTTAATTTTACTCAAATGTAAAAATGACCAAGTTCCATCACAGTGGACAACACAAATGTGATGCAATAGAAAATGATCAACCATCATTCCAGTTCAATGTGTGGAAGCACTTTGTATTTAGCAAAGACATTAGAACATTCTGCACACTGTGTGGTCTACAGTGTGCAGAATGTTCTAATAATGTTACTTTGGATTATTTTGATGTGGAAAAACAACAGGGGACTGAACTTGATCAAACTAAAATGTGAATGAATGTGACATTCATTCTTGTTTACTTGTTTGTTTGTACACACGTTTCATTTACACTTGATTATATAACAAGAAATACAATGAATCTGGAAAACCTCAGCTGAACTGTTCAGGACCAGGTATTGATCTCTGGTTGAAGTTTTGGCTAAAGATGTTCTGGTTCAGTCAGTAAATTGAACTGATATCCACTATGACTCATATCGTCAACCACAAACTATGAAATGAATCGAATTGTCGTCACAGCCCCATCACCCCTGCTGTCTCTTGATTCTATGAAAGCTGTGTTCTGTGGAACAGTATAACAGACCCTCAAACTGAAGTTATACATTCTATTTTCTTGAACTGCATCCACACTCACTGGCTCATCTGGAATCTACCCATCTGTGACCATCACACTGGTCACCATCCTCGGTCTCCACCAGGTTTCTCTACAGACTTCCAAGAGGTTTCCTGCTTTGCTTCATGTTCTCCTTGCTTCTGTCAGTTCCTGTGTTTGTCATCATTCCTCTCCTCCATATGTTCACAGTCTTTACAATATGATTTGAAGCTTGAAGGTCTGTTCTAGCGCATGCATTTTAAAGTCTCAGGACTTTAATGATGAAAGTCCTGAATAAATCCTAGTTCTCACATTTTCTAACATTTTGACAAGTTTCCAGGTCGTTGCCTGAAACCTCCACCAGGCGCAGCTCCGCCTGAAGTAAATCGAATAAATGTGTTTGCAGCGAGGCTGAAGCTATGCTCCTGACTTTCTCAGCTGGCTCTGTTCTTTCCTTGCGAAAGGATGCAGATCCAGCTTGCTCCAAAAGACATGTTCTTTGAAAACTAAATATTCTATAAAAAGAATGTAAGAAATATAAAGTAAGATGCTCCAGAAAACAGAGAAATGTGAGTTATTTGCAAAGCTCAAACAGAGACATTAAAGAATACTTTCAGATGGAAAGCAATGTCTGTTTTTCAACATTTTTAAAATGTTAGATGAAAAAAAACTGTTTTAGTTGAATAGCCCAAAAAGGATCAATTATCTTCAGAGATTAAACCACAAGGTCATGTTTTTTTAATTACTTTTTCCTCGTTTCCCCTTTTTCTCATAACACACGCACACACACACGCACACACAGACACACACGCTCACAAGCACACACACACAAGCACACACACACACAGAGCGTATGCTTCTTTCCACCTCCTTTCAACAAACCCAGAGGAAATTATAGGCCTTGCGCTTTCAGTAGACCTTGTTTCTTTTCTTCTTTTGACTGTTGTTTTCTCTTTCCCTTCATCTCCCTCCGATGGCAAATTGGATCCAGGGCTGGGATGGTGAGGCAGAGTGAGTAAATGAAATATTGATCCACTGCTCTGTGGCCTTGCCTTCACCTTGTCCTGCGTGCCGAGTTACCAGCTCTTCCGTTCTGCTTGTAATAGGAATTATTACAGGAGGCTGGGGCGAGTAATTACTTGGCATGGCAGCGAGGGCGCAGAGGAGGGGCCGTCATATATTTCCTTTAAAGAAGTTATTTATCACACTTGCTACCTTTGACCCAGAGCTCCCCTCTCCCCTCCTTACAACCAACCCCGCAGCCGCAGCCAAGTCTCTCTTAACCTTAATTCAATTCGGTTAAGCGTCATTAATCATACAAGGTGTCTTGGGGAGTTTGTCAAACGCTAGCAGAGCTGGCAGGCTTTGACGCGAACCACGAGTTCACACAAACTGGGTTTGGAAGACAGACGGGAGTCCGTCCCTCTTTTTGCCTTGATGTGTCTATTGATGCACCTGTTGTCTCAGTTTAACCTTCAACCACATGGCAGTGACACACCAACTTATATGTGCCAGCATCCACATGAACAGACCGTAGTGAAGCGGACGCCACATTATCAGGTATCACAATCATGGGCGTGTTCCCACATTTGAGCCATCCACTGGGGGAGCAGGAAGCTGCAGATACAGAAGTGCTCTGAAACCTCTTAACCCCATAAGGCTGAGGATCAGACAGGGAGGCATTGGTTCACATCTTGTGGTAGGATTTGAACCCACAACCCTTCAGTTTAAGAGTGGACACTCCACCGCTAGGCTACCTATTACTTCACTGGGTTTCAACGTGTCACTTTAAATTTGAAAAGCAGCTAGCATACCAGACAGCTGAATATGAATGTTCTCATTAACCCTTTAAAACCAGAGTTTTAGTTCCAGCATTGAAATTCTTTTGAGACTGAAACTCTTCAGCCGTTTAGCTGTAAACATAATTCCAGTGGATTCTGAAGTGGAGAAAAGCAGCTTTGCACTGAAATGCAACACTTTACGCTAGTGAAGTGCTGAGCCAGACAATGTAACTCGGCTCATTCTATCACAGAGAAAAGCAACATAGAGGATTTCCTATCAGAACGTGTTATTTCGCCTCGCTGGTGAAAGCTCCTGTATTATGTAAAGGATGGACTAATTAAAACAATTATTGTAGTTTGCATTTCGATATCAAACCAACCTTCGCTGTCTTCACTTTGACTTCACTTTTTGTATGCTAATGTTGATTAGCATTTTCATTCTATTACTTTACTCAGTTGATGCCATTTCACTTTGAGGCAGAACTTCAAAAACTTGAGGCCGAACTTCTGTGGGGGCAGAATTCAAACCCAAAACAAGGAATTTTTGCCTGGAAGGTAGAATCAAAAGCACGGACACCTTTCCGGTCTGGCAAAACTGGTAAAGAATCAGAAAATAACGAAGTAGTTTCCTACACCAGCAGCTAGGACAACAATAATCCATTCTAATCTGTTCATCTGACATTTTGTTTGTTGTTTGTTGTTCAGGGCGCTCTTTTTTCTTTGGCTGCTTTTGTACTTCTCCTCATTTTTTTCAAAGTCTTGCACACATTCTAAATCCATACCTCTGAGACCTGGATGGAAGCTTTCCAAGCTGGTGCTCTGTAATGCGATCAGTCCCAGCCCCTATAAATTCTATTACTAATCTTACTCTGCCACTCTATTACATTTCATCTCCATTTACAGACCTTAAGGAGCTTCAAAAACAGTTAGGGCTTTGACCTTGTCAAAGACAAGAAAGTCAACTAAGAGGGAGATGGAGAATGGACAGAAAAGAGAGGCTTGAAAACTCAGCATAGTTGTTTTTAACTTCTTGCTTTTTCAACCATTTGGCCAGAAACTCTCAAAGTCTTTGACAAAACCCTGGAAAGTCAATAGCTTTGCAAAATGCCTCTTTCTCAGAGCTGCTGTTTTGGTTTCATCTGACCATTTCTCCCAACCACTCTCTAAATCATGAAGGTGTTCATGGACAAACTTTGGGTATGTCTGCACATGAGCTTTCCTAAACAGGGCTACTTAACCAGCACTGCAAGATGTTACATTGTTGCAGCATAAAGTGTCACCAATGGTTATCTTGGTGATTGTGGTTCTATCTGCTTTCAGATCTTCAACTAACTCCTGCCGTGTTGTTCTAGACCCATTCCTCACTGTTCTCATGATCATGGAACCCCACCAGGTCAGATCTGGACTGAAGCCATGTCATGTTCTTGCATTTAGGCACAATTCCACCAACACTTGTGACCTTAAGCCCCAGCTTGATGCTGATGGTTTTGGAGTCCGTCCAGCTCTACGATCCTCTCCCTTCAATCCACTGAAAGCTCTTTAGTCTTTCCCTGTTGGAATGTTTGGAGTCTGACTGATTCTGTGGACAGGTGTCTTTTCTACAGGTGATTCGTTCAAACAGGTGTCTTCCATTCAGGTGACAGGTTGAGTAGGAGAGGCTAGCTCAGGGATGAGCAACTCTAGGCCCCGAGGGCTGCGTTCCTGCATGTTTTCCACCATTCCCAGCTCTGGCACACCTGAACCAGGTAATCAGTCATGAGCAGGGCTTGGACATCTGAAAATGATGCAGACACATCGGCCCTCGAAGAATGGAGTTGCCCATCCCTATGCTAACTGGTCTGTGTGAACCAGAACTCTTGATGGCTGTTGGGGAATCAAATACTTAGTTCCCTTAATGAAATGCATATACATTTATATCAATTATTTAAAGTCAATTTCGTTTCATCTTTGTGATTTTCAATCTCTCACTGTTTGAAAGAACCTACCATCAGGATGACAGACGGTCCATTTCTTTTGAAGTAGGCATACCTGCATAATCAGCAAGGGACCAAAGCTTATTTCCTCCATTGATACTCTTAACTTGTCATCTTCTGTGGCTCCTCATGAGATCACCGGTGGAGGGAACTCCATCCTGTGTTTAGCCAGGCACAGATGGTTCACAGCAATGGTTTAGGCCTCAGGCCGTGAGCAAACCATCATGAGGATAAGGGGATGCTGATGAGGAGGACACCCTGCCCAATTCACTGTTCCTCCAGGGAATGCCTTCAAATGCTGTCGTTTGTAAACATTCCATTTTTGGATCTGTGTTCTTCTGTCCTGTCCATTTGATGCTAGAATGAAGCGGGATGAGCCGGGCGGTGGAGGATAGAAGGTAGAGGACCAAGGATGTGGATCGTTACGTCAGTGGCAGTTTGGTGGATCGTTACTTTCCTAATCTATCCGTGAATCAAGATTCACAGATCAAACCAAGATTCTTACTGTTTATTTTATTTAAACATTTGCTATATGCATGTCTTCTTACTGGAGGTATGAAAATTAAAACAACATATCAGTTAATCACCATTGTGCAGATGTTTACTTAAAGGAGAAGATCAGAATCAATAAAACATTACAGATAAAAACATAAGGTTTTAGAACGAAAGAAAGGATGTTTGTCACTTTAATCAATGTCCCACTCCAAAGTTTTTCCTCAACTTCCTGGTTAACTTCAGCAGGAAACAATCGTACAAACATCACTGTTGTTTTGGATCATTGAATAAATCCTGTAACTGTTTTTCTAGCCTCAGTTTTTCAGTAGGTAGATGACAAGAAATTAGTAAATGAAGACACAATAACAGCTTAAAAAAGACTCCGTTACAACTAGAAAACACTCACAGTTCTTTCACCTAAACTGACAACAGACACGTTTTATAAACTTTTCATCTTTAGTGGAAAAACCAAAAAACTCCCTCAATTTTAGATGGACAGATGTGTTCCGCCATGGATTTCCTGCATAACATAACAGTCGTGACATCACAGATGACAAGATGTTTGCAACATGCTTCCCGTACTTAAATATTAATTTGACTATGTTAAAGCCAAAATCAGTTTTTCAGAATGCATTTTAATAAACTGAACTTCAGTCATTTTTTTTTCTTCTACAAAAAACACTCAATATTTTTACTTAAAAATGAGACGTTTCAGCGACACTTGACTTTGAAGGTTTATTTACTTTCAGTCAAAGTAGCAAATTCACTTTGTTTGTAAGTGAGGGATGATTAATATTTGAGACCTGAACCGTCCTTTAGTCTGTGTTTCACAGCTGCTTTTTGCAAAGTCTGTTACTTTCTGATAACACACACCTCAAAGGGGATTATCCCGCTTATGCCATGGTCACTTAAAAAGAAAGAAATATTCAATCAATTATTAGTAGTTTAATCTTATTATATTTTAGGTTTAAATCCTTTTTCACAAAATGTGGACTCTTTTTTTCTGTCTGGTGTGTGTGGGCGCTGTGGCCATGTGCTGTGGCTGAGCTGGCTCCTGGAAGAACAGATTCCAATAATATTGTTTCCTCACAGCAGAGCCGAGCCATGCGTCTCTTCTGTAAGTACAGACCTTTTTTGCAGCTGTGTGCATTTCATGTGGGGTCAGGGGGCAAAAGGATGGGTTGGTTTTAGGTTTTTGGATTTTGTTGTCTGTTTTTAATGATAAAACGCTTTGAGCTATAACACATGAAAAGGGCTTTTTTATAAATAAAGCTTGATTGATTGATTTGATATGTGATGTGACCATGCTGTCATGGTAGCAGCTACACAGCCACCACCAACCTTGCTCTGCAGCTGTTGGTGTACTGAGTCCTGATCAGCAATGGATAAAGATATTTCTGGCATATACACTTTATAGCATCATGTTAGCTGACCCAAAGCATCATTTCATCATTTCAGAGGAAAAGAGAACTCTTTTTTTTGTTCAGCTGATGAACCAAACATTTGTTTCAAAGAAGCAAAGTCCACAGGGAGTTTTCTAGATCGCTTTCATATGAACAAAAATCCACCATTAACTCTGATCGTTACAGGAGTATCAACAAACTATTTCTTTATTAAATTGTTCATTAGAATATTTATTAACTTGTGTTCAGAGTTTCTGTTGCTTTAGTAAAAATCTCACTTAAGCCAGTGCAATAATAGAACATTTAGACAATGTGACCAGAGCTTTTTTTATGTTCCCATTATCACTGCTCACTATCTCTTTTTAGTGGACACTGCAGCCAATCAGAATCCAGCATTCACCCACATCATGATATGAAAAAGAAAAGCAGTTTGTAGAATGTGTGTTAGTGGTGTACATGGGAGAGGATCAGGGTTGCCTTGGTGGTGTCAAAAACCCTTCCAACATGTTGCCAAGGTGGTTGTCCTTCTTTTTGCTCATTTTTTTCATAGGGAGAAAGCTTTCATGAAGTTCAATCTGGACAAGACTTCTTCAAAGCTTAAAACCAGGATTTTGTTTTTGCCAATAAAAACCAACAAACCATGTGAATGCAAGGCTGATTTTATTTGTCTGTTGCTGCTCCTTAATTCTAAGGGTTTTCTTTTTTAACATGATGGATTTCAGTGTTTCTAAAATCATTTCTGAATACACACATTTTTGTTTTTTCATTTTTGCTAGTTCATAAATTTAAAAAACCCTTATTAAAGTTAATGTCAAATACTTCTAATCATAATAATAATAATTCTTCCTCAAACTCTCAAAATTTAAAAAACGTGCATAATCCTGATGATAACAAACGTATAGAAAGAAAACTGAGTGGTACCAGGTGCAAATACCCCCACTGAGAAATCAAGGTCAAAGCTCAGGTTTGTAGAGGAAAGTTGAGGAGGCGCCTGAGTGTAAGCAGAATGTCGGATCTGCTGCAATTAAATTGGAGTTTTTACATTTTGGGTTGTGTTGCGTGATGTGCTGAAAGATGAACAACCAACATCATG
The DNA here is from genome assembly GCA_014656515.1 of Oryzias celebensis. Lineage (NCBI taxonomy): Eukaryota > Metazoa > Chordata > Actinopteri > Beloniformes > Adrianichthyidae > Oryzias > Oryzias celebensis. The sequence continues at coordinate 26,416,180 of BNCR01000003.1, read as the reverse complement.
TATCTTCAAATTAAAGTTTTTAAAGGCACACTCCAACAAAACTGTGTTTTTGATGTTTTTATGACAGAGGATGTGCTTAGAAAATTAAGAATAAAACTGCTTTTCTGAGTTTTTCTTTTATCACATCGTAGTGAATCAGGAGGAGACGAAAAAATGCCGTTTGAAGAAGCCTGTAATTCTTACGGAGAAACTACAATCGGCTTCAAGCTCCCAGTTCTGCTCCATTCTGATTTATCCACTCGCAGACAAATAGATCCATGATCCATGAGGGATGTTCTCCTCGTCTGAGCTGGTATCTGGATCAAACCTGTACGGCTCAGTAGCTCTGGTATTGCTCACCGTTTTTGTTGCACCGCTAATGGGACTTTGAGAGGCTGTTAGCTAGAGACAGAGTGTGGACAAAGAGGGAAGTGCGCAGTAAACCTGTGAGAACAGACTTACTGCGCACCAACAGTCCTGCCCATAACTCAAAGGTGAATTTCTGATGAAGTCCTGTCGCTCTGCAGAAACGATGCTGTAGGAAACAACAGAGGTTTTGATTTAGCCTAAAAACAGCATAAATACGGTTAAAACACCACTGGGTTGCACTAAGACTGCAGTGGGACTTCATTGAAAGCAAAATCTTTAGCATTTTCAATAGGTATGTTGTTTCTATACCGTAAATAAAATAAATATCCAATATATATTTTAAAATACAAAATGCAATTCAGCCATGCATTATTAAAATGACAATTCAATGTTACATTTGAATTTGAAAACACACTGTGAAAATGATCATTTCATTTAAAAATGATATTTCAATCGTTTTGTTTTATTTGAAACAGGAACACAAATAAACACAGCAGATTTGAAGTTATTTTAATTGTCATCAAATATCATTTAGACTTGTGATTGAACACTTCCATAGAAAGCATGTAGAAAGTCTACTGAGAAAACTCCGACATTTCACATCAGGTTGGAGTTCATTGTTTGCCTGCAGAGTCATTCAAAATCTCTAAATATCTTCCATGCTGCTTAAACGCTCATGAAGACTTTTATAGAAAGGCTTTCGTTCCAAACGGATCTAGATGGTTGAAGATGATGAAATCAGCTCAGAGCATGTCTGCTCTTCACCTGTATGAACTACAACCATCCAGCATTTGTTTCTGTTTCTCAAACAAAAGACTTATTGTTGATGCAGTTTCACAGACATCATTTGAATGCAGCCCCTCAGCTAATATTGATCTGAGGAAAATGAACTCAGCTCAGGGAAACCAAACAAAGGCAGTGGAGCTCTGCCACAATCACACAGACAGCTGAAGACAGGCCACAGGCGCTAAACTCTTCTGCTGCAAATTTCATCTGTTAATAAAACTCTGGAAAGGCCAACTTGACCTATCATTCAGCTAAACGACTTCTTAAATATTGTTTGATCTGCTTCAGTATGAACTTATGGTGTGTTTCAAACATTCCTCAAGAATGTCCTTCTGAGAAAATGTTCTTTAGAAAATGAATGGCACAGTTTACAAATGTTGTTATTTCCAGAGATAAACTGATGACCCCATGGTGCTCCAGGGTGTACCCTACCTTTGCCCACCAGTAGATGGGATAAGCCCCAGCAACCTTGTGACCCCAAAAGGGTTTCAGCAGTTTGGAAAATGAATGAATGGCTTATGTGCAATGCAGTAAAAGGAAAGTGGGATAGTTCACATGGCAGCAGCTCAATGCTTTTAGCATGTAGACATGGTTTAGAGGATCTGCTGCAGTTCAAACTGAGCATCAGGATGAGGAAGAAAGGACATTGAAGTGACTTTGAACGCAGCAGGGTTTTTGGTGTCAGACGGACTGCTCTGAGTTTTTCAGAAACTGCTGATCTACTGGGATTTTCACCCACAACCATCTCTAGAGTTTACAGAGAATGGTCAGAAAGAGAGAAAATATCCAGTGAGCAGCAGGTCTGTGGGCAGAAATGCCTTGTTGATGTCAGAGGTCAGACTGGTTCCAGCTGATAGAAAGACAACAGTAACTCAAATAACCACTGATTACAACCGAGGTCTGAAGAAGAACATCTCTGAACCCACAACACGTCCAACCTTGAAGCAGATGGACTACAGCAGCAGAAGAACACACCGGGTACCACTCCAGTCAGTTAACAACAGGAAACTGAAGCTACAATTCACTCAAACTCACCAAAACTGGACAATAGAAGATTAGAAAAACACTGTCTGGTCTGATGAGTCTCCATTTCTGCAGCATTCAGATGGTCGGGTCAGAATTTAGCGTCAACAACATGAAATCATGGATCCACCATGCCCTGTATCAACGGTTCAGGCTAGTGGTGGTGGTGTAATGGTGTGGGGTCATTTTCTTGGAACAGTTTGTTACCCTTAGTACCAACTGAGTCTGGTTCCAACACCACAGTCTACCTGGGTATTGTTGAGACCTCTGTCCTTGTTCTGAAACACACAAGAGTATTTCTTTTGGTCATTTATGAAGTCTATTTTTGTAAACAGTCTCCTTTAAAAATCCTTTTCAATGTTAATTGATTAACTAAATCAATGAGTGAAGGAAGCTGTAATATAAACCGGAAAGCATGTAAAACTGTTTAACATTTATCTTTATTAGACCCCAAAGCAAGCAAATCACAACATTCCTGATTTTTAGTTTTCTTACTATTCGTTTTTTCAAGAGTTGTTTTGGAAAACATATTAACCCTTTAACCCCATTGACGTCACCTGTGACAACTCATTAACACACTGATTTTTCCAATAAACATGATTCCAGCTGTTTCTGACAGGGAGAAAAACAGCTTTACGTGTTTGCACAACTGCCTTTCTCCACGTCAGAATAAGCTGATTTACACTTCACTGCTGTAAATGTTGAACATCAGTGCAAGGTTGCTTTTCTGTTCTTCAGAATCCACTGGAAAGATGGTGATTGCGTCAACAGCTGAAGAATTACAGTAGTTGAAAAACGCAGGAGCTAAAGGTCTGATGTTAAAGAAACACTGGAAACGCTAGAAAAAAGAACATGGACTGAATATTTAAAATACATAGAAACATGCTGATTTCAGCCTCAAATGTTGTAAAACACAACAACTCCTAAAAGGTTGATGCATAGAAAGCTCAAAGTTCCACTTTTTAGTTTACTTTTTTGATTCTTGTTTCACTTTTATCAGTATACCCTTTTAATTTTTCTCCAAAATTCTATCTAACAGAACACATTTTTCCTGAGGTAAAGGTAAAAGTGGATTATGAAAGAAAAAAATGTGTTGAAGCTTTATTTACAACAGTCTCACTGAGTGATGCCACAATTCCGTTTTCCAAGTAAAAGGGAATTTCAACTCTTCTTTTTAAAGTTTGAGTTGAAGCAGAGCTTCTTTTATCTCTGTGCAGCTCATGTTTGAATCATCTTGAAGCGGAGCACATGCAGTCGTCTGCTCGCTGACTGGTATTAAGGTTTCACCGCGGCGTGTGCACTCCCACTGAAAGTGCCTGATAGCGGGCTGATGTTCAGAGGGGCTTGACCTACTTGTGAGATCTTGAGATGTTTACCAATCTTGAGGGACAATTTGTATCCAAAAACCCATTAAAAACACTCAGAAAGAGGAGATTGATTAACAAGGTCAACCAGCCAATCAGCACACAGAATACAAAGTGCTGTAAAAAAAATCTTAAAACAGCATACAGAATTATAATTTAAAAAAATCTGCAAAACAGTGAAAGTGTGAAAGATGAACCTCCAAATAGAGAGTAGTATCCTAAAATGAAAAAAATGTTTATTTCTGCAAAACTAGAGTAAGTCTCAGATCGTTTTGCACATATTATGAAGCCACTCCAACATTTTAAAAGTCAGGAAATAATAAAGTTTGTGCTCAGAATAAAAATAAGATTTTATTCAGAAAACCTTCTTACAAGAAATATACAATTCTTGATTTAATTTCCAGAAAACATGTTTTGAGAACTTTATCAATTATTTCATGTTTTCTGCTGATTTCTTTCATTTGTTCCTGTTGAATGTGCTGTTTCCTTAAAGTCCCATTTCAACAATACGTTTTCTATTGTAAAATCCTTCCCAGTGATCTTTTAATTAGGATTATGCAGTTTTTTTTGCCAAAACCAAAAAACCTGTAACGTTTTTAAGACATATTTTCTGCAGCACAGCAGGAGTTTGTTAGAAATTCTCATTGTACAGGTTTGCCCGTCTTTTACCTGCAGACACTTCGTATCCACTTGTGAGGACAGTCATGACAATGATTTAAAAACCTGCTGCAATTAAATGGGAGATTTTGGCGTTGCTTTGGGTGTACGCAGGCGGCCTGCACAAAATAATGACATTGTAGATTGGTCGATGAGCCTGTAGGTTGAAAGTGTTTATGCACATTTTTCCTTTGGTATGCCGCTCTCCTACCTTCCTTTATGACCCAAAGGGCTCACAGTCCCTTTCACACACTGATGGCGTTCTGCTGCTGAACACTGGGGCCAACCTCCAACCAGAGGCAAAGTGGGGTTCAGCGTCTTGCCCAAGGACGCTTCAGCACATGGCCGGGAAGGGTGGGAATTGAACCTGCATTCTTCCGATCAGCGGTTGACTGGCCTGCCGCTGCACCATGGCCGCCCTGTAGTGAACACTTATAAAAACAAAAAGGAAAGTCAGGGTGAAGCAGGTGACGACCCTTTTAACCCCTCTGGAACCTGCAGACTGCACAAGGAGCCTGTTGATGCTGGTCAAGTGTGCCCTCTGTCCATGCAGCCAGTTTACAATTAAAGTGTAGTTTGTGTGGGCACCTCACGTACACTTTGGTATCACATGCACACCCCGTGCAGCATTTGCACGTGCTCAGTCAGGAGCCAGTACTGCTACTTTACTAATGACTGGATTGTGAAGCAAGGACACTGTACCAAAGCGCCAGCCGAATGTCAGACAACTTCCATTATGCTCACAAAATACTTTACAATACAGAAATATTTCATCAGGAAAATAAATGTCACTTGTGTAAATGGATTGGAACGGACTATAAAGCTTTAAAACTAGCACACAAGTTATCTAATTAATACACCCTTTACAAGACAAGAGAGCCTTAAAGATAAAGAGCCATTAGAATAGCAGCCCAACATATATACATATTTTTAATACAAACTGTGTTTTATCAGCTCTTTATTTTTACCCTCCTGAAGAACCGTCACCTCCTCCTTTGGTGAAAGTTGAAAACCTTTTGCTAAACAGGCGCTCCCACAGCTCTGAGTGCTTGATGATTGTTCAGATAATGCAGCAGTAATTGGGTCTGAGAGTGCATTTTTAATTTCCCTTGCGGAGGCCGGGGAAGCCTGTCCTTCTGACCCCGCTGCGTGTTGGACAGCCTTTCAGAGAGAGAAAAACTGACTTATTACTCCAGTTCATTAAAGTCATTAATAGTCATGAAATGAGATGCACAAGAGTCCAAAAGCTTTAATGCTACATCCACATTAATTAAACGCCTACAAGTCTGAAATAAAAGAGGCTGGGAAATCCAAACCCACACACATGAACGTACACACATCCAAAGCTGCCCCCCCACCTCACACACACTCCAACTGCCAGGACAGACGCCCTCCTGGTACTACTTCAGATTAAATCTGGTTTAATTAAACTGATCACATTAGGAAACTGATGTAGTTAATTATCTGGAAAATGGTGGAAGAGCTTTCTTTCACACCTGACAGAGGTGATGTAGAACATGGCCTGCAGAGGACGGGACTGAATGTGAAGCCACTGATAGTCAGTCCTCTGTTCAATCTTCTGTTCTCTTGAAAGAACGATAGTTTCTGCCGTAAGATAATTTGACAAAATTAAATGTGCACAAATCTGAGCACACATTGAAAAAAAGAACTTTTGGTTTTATGTTTAATAAGTATGTTTTTTGTTTTTTTTAATACAACTTATCTTTGATCTGAATAAATAATTTTACTGTTACGTTACTGTCAAAAATACATCATGGGGATGCAGCCACTTTATTAGGTAGACCTCGCTAGAACCTCTTTTGGACCCCTTTGCCTTCAGAACCGCCTTAATCATTGGTGTCATAGATTCTACAAAGTTCTGGAAACATTCCTCAGAGAGTTTGGTTCATATTGACATGACAGCGTCACACAGCTGCTGCAGATTTGTCGTCTGCACATCCATGATGCTGATCTCCCGTTCCACCTCATCCCAAAGATGATCTATTGGACTGAGATCAGGCGACTGTGGAGGTCATTTCAGTCCAGTGAACTCATTGTCACGTTCAAGAAACCAGTCTGAGATGATTCCAGCTTTATGACATGTAGTCCATCTGCTTCAAGGTTGGACGTGTTGTGGGTTCAGAGATGTTCTTCTTCAGACCTCGGTTGTAATCAGTGGTTATTTGAGTTACTGTTGTCTTTCTATCAGCTGGAACCAGTCTGGTCATTCTCCTCTGACCTCTGACATCAACAAGGCATTTCTGCCCACAGACCTGCTGCTCACTGGATATTTTCTCTCTTTCTGACCATTCTCTGTAAACTCTAGAGATGGTTGTGGGTGAAAATCCCAGTAGATCAGCAGTTTCTGAAAAACTCAGAGCAGTCCGTCTGACACCAAAAACCCTGCTGCGTTCAAAGTCACTTCAATGTCCTTTCTTCCTCATCCTGATGCTCAGTTTGAACTGCAGCAGATCCTCTAAACCATGTCTACATGCTAAAAGCATTGAGCTGCTGCCATGTGATTGACTGATTGGAAATTTGTGTTAACGAGCACCTTTACAGGTGTGCCTAATAAAGTGGGCGGTGATTGTATTTTTCATGTTTCTATTATAAACAAAGATGAGAAAAAAGGATGACAACTCTCTAAAGGAGACTTAAGAAAATGAAAATGAAGCCAGGTGACATTTTTCTATATCTTATGACAAGTTCATTATTATTGTTAAGCTCAGTGGCCTAGTGAAGGGTGTCAGCCCTCATTCTGGTAAGTTGTGGGTTCAAATCCACAGCTGAGAGCTGCTGTGTTTCACACACCTAGGTGTATAACAACTAATGGGATTAACTTTTAAACATTAACTAGGAACACAAAAGTCAAAGATCTTTCTTCAATCAATTACTCTTGACTCCTTAATGTTCACAGTCCTTCCTGTCAACATGAGGCTGTAGCATTCACCTGACCGTCATGCCTGCACTTCAAGGACAAACTTTGCATCAACATTACATCCAATCTTCGACTTAGATGCATTAAATGAAAACCTCTTAGCAGTTTTAGTCCTTGTAGCTTCAATTCCATGTTTTCACCACATCATCTATTTCTGATTCAGCTTCCTCCATCTTTCCAAGCTCATTTTGTGCAAAAAGTGACTCTGTGTGGCACATTCTGTTCCACGCATCAGGCTGATGCTCGAACATTGATCAGACACAACCACCTCCCGCACGGCAAGGATAGCAGGCGTTGCTTCAGCTCCTTCTCCGCACTCTGTCGTTTCGAAAAGGCCAAATTCTATAGAACACTCTTCCAACCGTCACTGGCTTAATGCAATGCAGGTCTGAGCGTCACTCTGCATGGCATGTAAGCTGAAGAGGTGCAAAGCACACACACAGGAATATCTGGTCACTCTTGTGAGGACTCTGCCTTTGGGTTTTTGGGATTTTTACGTTTATGTCATGTTCTGTTTTTCCTGTGAGTCTCCACAGATTCAGGTTGTTCATCCAGAGCTGTCTTCATGTAGTTAATCACCCTCAGTGTGCGTCTGCTTTTCAGTTCTTCCGTGTCAGGTCATCTGCTCTGGTTTGTCACTCTTTTGTTTCTCCCTTGGTTTTGTCATGCTTCAGGTAATTTATGAAATGTTTAAGTTTCTACCTCCGAGACAAGTCTCCTGAATATTTGGGTCTTCCATCTCCAGTCCCTGACATCCCTGAACAGTGTTTGGAGGTAAGCAATGTGAGAGGACATCTCCCTTCTCCCTTACTGCTTTGTAGTTCACACCTGTGAGAATTATCCTACAGACACTAATGACGATGAATGACTGTGCAACCCTGAGCAAATGAGATTTTTCCTCTTATTTTAGTCATTCTTTTTCTGATCTCAATGCCGAAATGTCTTATTCCTCTTGTCTGTCTTTTCTCTCTTCTCTTTCTTCCCCTTTATGCTTTTCCATTCCTGCTTGCTGTTAGAAGTTATGGTTTGTGGCTGGTGAGTTGACAACGCTACAGCAGAGGGCAAGATAAGGCTGTGACCTTTCTGACCGAAGAGGATGGAATGAATAAATTGACTCCCCTTGTGATGGGAGGCTAGAGAGGCGGAGGTGAGGCAAAGGAGCGAGAAGAGAGGGCGGCGTGTGCTGTCCCTTGGTACTTGGTGCCCTGACCACATCTGCTGTATCCATAACAAGGGCTTCAGGGGGAGGTGGATCGTCTACCCCCCCTCCCAAGGCCTATTATTGGATGATGTCACGAAATGAAGGCCTCTCACAGTAAGGCCACCATTCATCAGGCTGAATAAATCTGTGCACATATGTATAATAAGGGGGAAAGGGTGTTCTTAGAACAATACAGATGCATTCATGCAAATAACTTTCAGTTTGTTTACAGTAGGGCTGTTATTAAAACAAAAGTCTTTATTAATACAAAAGGATTTAAATACCAAAGCTAAAATACACACAAAGCACAGACACCTTAAAACACCACAATCGCACCACTAATGATTGCGTCTCATAACCCCGGGCTCACACTGGCATGGGGTCCAGCTCTGGTACGGACGCCAGAGTCTTTACGTAACTTGAAAAGTGCGAGATGCACTCACACTGCATCCAGTCTGGTTTGGCCTCTCCAGGACTCCGTATGCGTTTTGTTGGCTTCAAATTTTTGCTGGATGCCAAAGTGGGTCAGAGAACTTTCTTGTGAAGTTGAGGCAAATGAAACGACCTAAACAGAAAATGATGGGAGCGAGTTTAAAGTGCATCATGTCTTTCTTTTAAAATAAAACCTATTTCCAAATATATCAAATATGTACATTTAAGCCTTACATACGACAAAAGGGTTTGTGCTTCCCCATTATTTTAAGATGAGTCATGGAAAAAAATCCAATGTATTATATATATAATGAAAACAATCCCAAATCACGGTGGAATGACGGTTTGTTTGCTTCCTATATAAATGTTATAAAGTTAATGTTATATAAATGTTAATAAAGTTTATCACATGAACCTATGAGACTTCAGGGATTCGCGAGACAGTCAGCAAATCCCAACTGTGAAATGTCCGTAACACGCCAGGAAGCATTGCACAAAGCAGTGGTGCTCAAAACACAACAGCACCTAAACAGCAGAACACAAAACAGCAACCGAAACAGCAGACAAAAGCAGCTGCACGGACACATATATTATATCCAAGATAATAAGCACAACAAACAGGCACAAACACACGTGTACCTGTGCATGCAGCCAGGAGGACGACCAACAGGAGCCACTAGAGTGACATAACAAGATGCCCGGCTCACGCTGGGGCCAAAAGACATGTTGATCAGCGTCTAAGGCTGCAATCAGCGAATGAATTTCTGTGCCGAGGAGCATTTGAGGCTACAATCAGCTCAAAACAAAGCCACCGCGCTGAGTAGCCTGAGGCTGCGCTCAGCCGGTCCTGTTCACAAAAATAACTCATATTTCATAACAACTTGTTCTTTTGTGTGCCAAAGGTAATATATGATCATATAAAGTTTACTCTGAAAGGCTTAAGAAAAGCATGACATAGGCCCTTTAAGATTGTTTTAGCCCTGAGGAAACCCAAGCTGTGGAATCCAGTCACATGACTTGGACTCAAGTCAGACTCGAGTCATGAATTTGATGACTTTAGACTCGACTTGGACTTTCACAGCAGCGACTAGTGACTTGACTTGAACTTTAACTTCAGTAAATAGTGACTTGACTTGAACTTTAACTTCGGTAAATTGCGACTTGACTTGAACTTTAACTTCAGTAAATCGTGACTTGACTTGAACTTTAACTTCAGTAAATCGTGACTTGACTTGAACTTTAACTTCGGTAAATCGTGACTTGACTTGAACTTTAACTTCGGTAAATTGCGACTTGACTTGAACTTTAACTTCAGTAAATCGTGACTTGACTTGAACTTTAACTTCGGTAAATCGTGACTTGACTTGAACTTTAACTTCAGTAAATCGTGACTTGACTTGAACTTTAACTTCGGTAAATAGTGACTTGACTTGAACTTTAACTTCAGTAAATCGTGACTTGACTTGAACTTTAACTTCGGTAAATTGCGACTTGACTTGAACTTTAACTTCAGTAAATCGTGACTTGACTTGAACTTTAACTTCGGTAAATCGTGACTTGACTTGAACTTTAACTTCGGTAAATCGTGACTTGACTTGAACTTTAACTTCAGTAAATTGCGACTTGACTTGGAAATCAGCCCTCTGACTCAGGAAGACTTGCTGTTTCCCTAAAATCCAGAGATTAAAAACTATATTGACAAAGACCGGTTTCTGTCTCTGTGTGTGTGCATCACTGGTCTGTAGTGAGGGGATTCTTTTTCCAGATTTTACCCTTGTTACCTTCTATCTCTGGGTAACCACAATTGCAAATGTGGTAAACTACTTTTTTTTTATAAGGAACTCATTTTGGACTTTTGAAGTTGGGATGCAAGAGCTCAGACGCTTGCGGATGCTGATATAATTGCAAAATGTTGATAAATAAATGTAGTTCCTAAAAGCACACATGGTCTGTATAAATAACATCACTCTGTTGTTGAAGGACTTTAAACATTCAATGACTTGGAGGTGACTTGAGGCTGGTTGAGCTTTGACTTAGGACTCGATTTGGACTTGCCTGCTGTTGACTGGGGACTTGAGACTTACTTGTGACTTGCAAAGCGATGACTTGTTCCCATCTCTGGCAAAAGCATTCTGCATTGTATCCTGCATTTGCAAGTCTGTCTCACAAACGTAGTTAACAGAAGCAAAACCCATTTCCATGTTTGGACATCATGTTACAACTTTAAAACACGTATGAAAGGAATGAAACTCTACTGAAGCAGAAAAAGGGGTTTTTGTCAAACTCGTGTTACTCCTGTTACATTTCTTTCCATGATATCATTTTTAATTGAACTTATTTCGCTTGTTTTCTAATTTAACAGAAAAGAATATAAACAAATCTATGTCAAAAGAATCCAGTTTAAGAGGCAATGATGACTAGTCTTTTGAATACATAGAAAGTTGTAAAACTGTGGGCCTCCCTTCTGATCATGTGTGTGTGTGTGTGTGTGTGTGTGTGTGTGTGTGTGTGTGTGTGTGTGTGTGTGTGTGTGTGTGTGTGTGTGTGTGTGTGTGTAAACTGAGGTTACAGTTTATCCTCAAGCCCAGGAGTAAAACAACCTGCTGCCAGCATTGATGGTTTTTTCCTCAGAACCTGTGTGAATTGAGTTCAGAGGTCAGTAGTCACAGGCAATCATGAGTAAATGGAGCCTGTATAACATTAGAAAAAGAGCTTTGTGTGCTGCGGTGTTAAAGTGGGTTGTAGCAAGTAGGAAAGTACTGTTACAGGAAATATCTATGTTCCTTTCAAAGTGTGACGTTGGTGATGGGCCTTTGAACTATGACTGTGCAGTTTTTAGCCAAAATTGTCTTTATTATATTCATTTAAAAAAAAGAAAGCCTTTATTGTTTTTAAAACATATTTTATGCCCAGCGGCAGTAGTTCACTAAACCATTCTGGTTTGTGGGTGGGACTGTTGGCTTTTAGCAACCCCGCCCCCTTTCCCTCTCCGTCACTGGGAGCTCTGTCTCCGTGCTCGAGCCCAAGCTAGCATTAGCAGTGCAAAAATAATGACGGCAATATTGGATCAATCCAGCCGTGCAGTTTGGAGCCAGAGACCAGCTCAGACGAGGAAATTGAATGCATGCGAGGGGATGGAGGAGCGGAGTGGTAAGAGAGACTTTGACACGCCCGGTGAGTAGTTGCGTCACCAGCCACAGCTTTTTCAAGCATCCGGTTTCTGATGCAGCATGACAAGAATGATAAAACACTCAGAAACGCAGTTTCCATTAGGAGGAAATGCTACAAGAACATGTTAATGAAAGCAAGTGCTGTCATACGATTATTTATTTTGTGCAGTTAAAAATCATTTTTTGGTTTATCATTCTGGCTTGTATGGCAGGAATGGGCAAACTATAGCCCAGGGGCCACATGCAGCCCGTTAAACTAAATCTGGCCTGCCGAACTGGAATCAATTCTGTTGATAATCCTTAGTCTGCCCATAGCTGGTGCACTAAATAAAGAAATTGACCTTGGTTTAGGTGCAGAAAGTTATTCTGCTTTTATGTGGTTTTGGACAATTTGTGTTTTTCTGAGGTTCATGTGTGTTTTCCGAGTTGGAAAGTTATTTTCCCGATCATTCCAACACCATTTAAGTGCAGAATTTTTCTAAGTTTGCGTTTTCCCTGAGGGACATCAACGCATTGATGCAACTGGCATTAAAATGAAAACAAAAGCTTGCGTACTGTGATAAAAACTCCAAAATGTTTGGTTTTAAAATCTATGCATTTATTTTTAATCAAAATTGAAGTGTGTGTTTGAACAGGTTCTATGTTTTTCCTTCTCCTATGAGGTAGATTATCGACTCACTCCACGCTTCTGCTCCTGGTTATGCTCCTCTGCCAAATATTACAAGCCTTTGTGGCTTAAAAGTATTGTAGTAAATTCTACAATGACTGACACAGTCAACCAAGTATCTCTGGCTTTGTATTGTGACAACCCAAATTGTCAACATCACGAGAAGGATCATTATCCTCCCCCACCTTCTCACTCGTGATGCAGAGCAAACCAACACAATGGGACAAAATAATAAATGAAAACAATGTAAAGCAGCCAGACAACAGAACACATAATAAAACACCTACACTTAAACTTAACTTCAACAAAAGAAGTAAAGGAAATGGTGTCCCATAATTCCTAGTGCTGCCAAACGAGGCAGCAGGCACAATGTGTCTGTGACCACCATTACAGTATTTCCCACCCCTGCTTTATGGTCACTGCCTATGCGTCTTTGGCTGTGAGAGGCTCGATTGGTTACTGACTGTTCGTTTTGGCATGTGTGTAAATAGTAATTGTGTTTTCCTATTGTCTTGTTGTGGTGCCTCCGGCCATGCAGCTTTGCATCAAACCTGGCGAAATCAGGCTGAGTTTTGTGAGCTCTGCACAGACCAGCGTGTCAAGAAATGTCTAAGATGTAGAAACAGGGATGGATTTGTTGTTGAACATTGATAAAGCACTAAAACACACAAAAAATTGAATTTATAATATTGCATACATATGAAAAGTTTTTCATCAAACGTTTTCCTACTGTTGAGGATTCATTACAAATTCTTCCTTTAAGCCTGTAATCTTCACCAGGAAAATGCTTTCTTTGAGATTCACAAATCGTACGGACTCTGACCAGATGAGAGGCACGCTACTGAATCAAGCGTTTTGTGGACGTCTTGAAGGAAGACGATTCACAGCAGAAGTTTTTGTTGCTGGATCTACCTGGTATCATCTCATTCTGGCATTATCATCAAGCATCATTCCATCTGCTACCACTGGCAGAAAGAAGCCATAAGACATTAGCATAATGCAGTGTACCTTTATGCTAATTCACCCCCCCCCCCCCCCCATTCATGAGCAAGAGCCATTTTCCTCTTTACGTTCATTCTTTCTCCCCATTCTGTCTATAGCGTGAACAAGTGCTTTGCACCAAGCCGGCATGTCGAGGCTGTGAAAGATTATGGAAACAAAATAGGCTCTTAAGTCCCCTGAGCTATTCATACAGCAGTGTGAAAGTCTGTGATTGCAAGAGGAGCAACAGAAGCACATTACGGCTGAAATGATACTGCTCTCCTCCTCTGAGGGGTGTAACGTACAAGGAAAATGGATGGGAGCACACAAGGGGAGGTGAGGGTGATCAGTTGGGGGGGTTCAGGCCCTTCCGCTCATAATTCCTTTATAATTTTCCTGGCAGTGTGTGAATCACAGAGGACGACTTGATTAAAGTCTGCAGTAGCCGGATCCAGAAGCAGTGCAAACAGACTGGCTGAGCACCCACCTCCATCATATGTTAACTGTCTCAGGAGAAAGAGACAAAACTCTGTCTTCACACTACAGGACTTGTTTTATAACATATCTGTTATCTCAGCAAAGGGCTGAAATAGCTGGATGTTTTGTCTTATTAAGGTTTTTGTAAAATCGTCACACAACATCCAGCTGTGTGATGCAGAGCCTGTGACGCCTGCTTTACACATTCACTCCTAACTCGTGCAGTTTCACGGAGCGACTCCTCCCCCTTGTGTTCCCATAGGCTTGTCTAGAGAAATGATCAGATATTACTCATTTATTCTATTTGTCAGAATAACCATTCTTGCTCTGATGCCTTTTTAAATATGTTCTTGAGTTCCAGTTATAAAGTTATAAACTGACCAATCAGAAGCCTCAAGAAGAGTCTGTGCTCTCACATTGAACATTTGAAAGGATTGACAGATTCTTTCAAGCCAAACTCCAAGTGGTGGGGGTGTGGCCTTCCCACAAGCTCACTCTCGATGGGAGAGAATGGTTGCATAGAAACGTTGACTCAGATGGACTCGGACTAATCACTGCTGACTGACATCATCAGGCTCCAACATGGCAGGGGCAATATTGAAAAAAAGGTGACTGAACTGACTCAAATTAGTTATGGCACCATGCTTGACACTCAGCATGAAGGAATGGGATTTGGAGGGATTTAAACCACCAAATGGCTCCAGAGTGTGGCTGTGTCTGCAGCTCACTGCTGCCCCAGGGACTGGGTCCATGCAGAAAACTGATGTGACAAATGAAAGGACTTTAACTTTAGCTCCCATTGATTCACATCCCCCTTTTTTTCCTTGTGAAGCTTTGGTGAAATTTTAATTTTGAACTTGATGCATAACAAAGCATTGATAAAAAAAAATCTAATGGGGTGGGTCAGTTATGGTTAACTGCTAACTAATGCAGCAACTAATCCACTAAGTAATGCATATAATTGTCTGTTAACATGTCATTTAAGAGTTAAATAATGTCTAACTATGCATTAACTAATGTTAAGAAAGGCTACCTTATTATAAAGTGTTACGCTAAACCACTTTTATCCACTTTAAAGGACCAATATTTTTCAAATTGTATTTTTTTGAGCTTTTACGTGCATTTTAAATTCCTCACAAAAAAACAACAACCCCAAAGCAGTATTGTACTCCACACACGCATCTCTGAGCATTCCTCTGAAACCCTGCTCTCTGAGCACCAGCCCCTCCCAATCCATGAAAACAAGTGGATCCTCACATTGTAATGTAGAAAAGTAAGAATAGCCCCTTAAAGGAAGAGTCTTCGCTGCCAGCACCGCCCCCAGGCTAACACACACCCACCCACCCACCCACCCACACACACACACACGCACACACACACACACACACAAACACCGTGTATCCATGGAGCTAGCAGTGATTGGCTAAACAACAGGAAGCAGAACTGGAGGCAGCAGAGATGAAGATGCTGAGGTTCTCTATGAGAATGACCAGGATGGATAGGATCAGGAATGAGTCCATCAGAGGGACAGCACATGTTAGAGGGTTTGGAGATAAAGTCAGAGAGGTCAGACTGAGATGGTTTGGTCATGTCCAGAGGAGAGACAGTAAATATATTGGTAGAAGGGCTGATTCTAGAACTACAGGCAAGAGGTCTAGAGGAAAACCAAAGAGGAGGTTTATGGATGCAGTGAATGAAGACATGAAGGTATCTGGTGTTAAAGTAGAGGATGCAGACGACAGGGTTAAATGGAGGAAGCTGATTCACTGTGTTGACCCCTGAAGGGAAACGGCAAAAGGAAAAGATGAAGTAGCAGCAGGTCTGTTTACTATATTTTTGTTTTTACTCATATATGTAGAAATATAAAATAACGAATGATATATATGTAGTAGAAAAACGTTGTGAAATAGTGAGATTTTGTTGCAATTTGATTTTAAATCTGTGAAAGCTACATTTGATGTGCGTGCTAACACTTGAGCAGAGCTCAGAGAAAGCCAGTGACTCAGGTTTTAGTGTTGGATCTAATGCTGTCATGGATTAATAAAAGAATCTGTGAACCCAAATCCATCTGCAAAGGATGTGTGCATCCATGTTTGATTCTTCCCACTCCCTTTCAAGCAAGTAATGATCACTTGAAATGAAACAGTTTCAGTTCTAATTTTTTGCCTGTTTTGAAATAAGTCCATCCGTGTGCAAAATGCAAACGTTGCAGCACAAACTTTGATGTTTTTGGTCAAAATCCTTCAGGAATAGCCTCAGATCTAAACAGTAAGGGAAGCGGCATTAAAGACAAAACACAAAAAAGAGGATCTGAAAATAATCAGCTGTCTTTCAAAATAGATGCATAATTGTTTAATGTCAGTGAATCATTTACCATTAATGAGTTTTTCCCCAAAGGAGTCAGAAATGCTTTTTCTGTCTCTGCATGAAGCTAATACATGTAAAATGCCTTTTGAGGCTTTTTTTTAGATGTTTCTATTTAAAGAAAAGAAATAAAGTAAAAACATTTTCAACATCTTTATCTAGTTTTTACAAATATGAACGCTTTTTTTCTTTTAGGAGGTGCATTAGGTCTAAAAATAAAGAAAAGAGTTTGTTTGCAGAGACTGCCCTTTGGTGGAAGGTGCAGTTATAACAAGTGACTCATTTGATCACATTTTATTCTATTTATATATAACACTTTAAAACAATACTATAGAATTTGATATATTTGATATCTTATGAAATACTCATTCAGTTGCCTCATGTTACAAAAGCTTTATAGTCCAAAATGTAAATGGATGAACCAGTTAGACTCCCATAGAAAACAAAGTCTGTTATTATTACTTTAAGTGTTTTTATTGTTTCTTTCCCTAAATATAGAGCCACATTTTTTGCTTTCATGTTTTGTCTTCATTTTCACAGAGCCTTTTGCTTTTTGACCTAAAGTTTTATGACAATTAGAGAAGTCCATGAATCCAGTCAGAAACCATGACTTCACTTCCAGGCATGAATGTGCTACAGTTTGGAATTGACTTTCAGATCTTTGATCAAAACTCCAAGCCAAAGCCACGGCATAGCTGATATCTAAACAGATCAAACTGAGCCTTCAGAAAACCCAATACAGATTCTTACTAAAGCTAAAGACAAAAACTGCTGCCAATCTTTAGGATTAGACTGCCATCTGCTGGACTGCTACATGCATTTTTCACAAGCCAGTCAAAGGCCCTGTCTCAGAGCTGGCCAACCCTGGTCTGCAAGAGTCAACACCTTACCTGCTGTTTCGCGGACGAAACGCAGACACGCTGCCGAAGTCGGTTCTAGGATGACGCCATGAAACGGATGGCGCCCACGCTCAGAGCTGTAGCATGAGCAGGACAGGCGGCTGCCCGGGATAGTCCTTATTCAGTGCTTGGAGAAAAAAAGAGTCTGGCCCGGGTAGTAATTCAGTATAGAACCGCCACTGCCTCAAAGATTGAGGCATCTAACTTCCATGTAGGAAAAAGAGCTCAAGAAAGTAACTCCTATTTCATAAAACGTGTTCTATGGTGTGGCAAAGGTATTCTAATATCACAAATGGATACGTTTTACTCTGAAATGTTGAGCAATGGAATGATACAGGCCCTTCAAGTAAAGTTGATGTTGATGAGCTCTTGTCAGAAATAAATGAAACAAAAAAAAAATGGATAGAGGTGTCATGCACAGCTTCACAGTTAAATGGCACTGTCCAGACATGCTCACCAACCACTCTGTTTCTAACAGCATTGCCACATTTTGGGGGAGGTACATTTTCAAACCCCCAATGAATACAGTTTTAACAGCATTTATTATAAAAGTCTTAATGTAAATGTATTTATTTTAGAAATGAAATATGTTTTCAAGTCAAAAAAAGCTGAATGATTTGATGGTTGAATAATTTCCTCAGCTCACAGTAAGCTGAAGTTAAAGGAGCTGCAAGTGTTCAATTTTGACGAGCAAACATTTCTGGAATTTTGCAATATAGCATGACAATAATAACAACATTTATTTAGTAATAGCTACATCGTGTTACACAAAGAAAAGCAATTAAAAGGAAATAATAAAACTCAGACTTGCTTGATTTTTTTAACAGAATTAGTCTGAGAACTAACTAAGAAACAAATGAGAACAAAAGTGACGACTCCTCCAGAAAAGAAACCATTCATGCTATTGTGGTTCAGTCAACTTATGGTTGATGTTAAATGAGTTTCATAGCACTCATTAAACCCACTCTGATGAAAATGTGTTTTTCAACCTGTTCTTGAGGCATTTTTCTCTTGATGGAACAACATGAAGCTCACAATTGCATCTATGTGTTGTACATTTTCAAATCGTAAATCGGGAGCAGATGAAAAAAAGAAGTTTGAAAAATATTGTATTTGTCCTGTAAAAAATATGCTGGGCGGCCACAGGATCCCCGCTCTGCCCCATTCTGATGCGTCTTCATGTTCCCTGTCTGAGCTGCATCTGGCTGCAATATTGGTCACCATTTTTGTTGCACCAGTAATGTTGGATTGGGGGTGTGAGGGCTTGCAAGCTAGCTGAAGAACAAATAACTGTTAGATCTCAGCCCTGTGGAAGGGAAGAGGGGGGCTGCATCACGGCAACGTCCTGTCCACATCTACTCCTCCCGCTTTACAGAAAATATGTCCTAGAAGACTACAAGTTCTTCTGTTTTGGTTAAACCCATCATTTAATCATAATTAAAGGACCGCTGGGAACGATTTGTAAAAGCTAAAACCATTGAAGTGGGTCTTGAGCAGAGCAGAGCTCAAAGCCACAGCGATGGACTGTTCTGAATGTCTTCCAGGAGACCTGATCTGAATCCTGCAAAAGAACATGGAAGGAGCTCCTCCAAGGAAGTGGGAGAGACGGTGAGAGAACACAATACAAACAAACAGGGAAATTGTGCTTCAAACTTATACATGCACATTTTGGTTTCACCACTTCTTCATGCCTGTTTTATTTATTTTATGATTTAATTGGATAGACACCTCTACATTTTTTTACAGTTGACTTTGAAACAAATATAGAATGAATTGTAGATTATTTACAATTGTAATGATTGTTGTGATTTTTTTTTAAAATTAAAATAAAGAAGGTGACCAGATGTTTTTGTTCAAATTTGTCCAAAAAGCTTCAAAGTCTGCATTTTTGTTAAACCTTGGCTTGCTCTTCAAAAATTCAATTCTTTTCTTAATCTTAGTTGCATGAAGGCAAATGCCCCAGAAGGGAAATCTTGATCAACTAAAAATGTACTGAAATGCATTTTCTTCATGACTTTTGATGAGGCCGCTGTTTTTCACTGGGTGTTCACGGACTCGACCGCCTCCTCAGATGCCGGGTCAGCCTCCCTCTTGCTTCCTCTGTTGGAGCTGCAGTTAGGAGTGCAATTTAAGACATTTTCTGACATCTGCAATGTCTGAAAGTGCTTTCTGGATCCCAGGAGGGACGGGTTGTTCACTAGGGTGTACAGTAGCTGCCACCGACGACAGATTTTCCGACTGCTGGTCTTCTTATTGCTACTGTTCTGGTGAATCCCTGAAAGCAGAAAGAAGAAAAATGAAATGCAAACTGAGCTAAAAAGGGTCCAGAAACATCCTTCAAATGACAAAATAAACATGTGCTGGACCTTGAAAATCCTAAATCACGTTTCCAACATTTGTGGCATGTTTTTCATGGCGTCGTCATGGAATCATAAATAACGTGACGTGCTTTACATACAAACTGTGAGTCAGAAGATTATTTGTCAGTCATTCATTCTGCAAGTTATCTCTAGTGAACATTCAAGATCTCAAATCTTTTTTATTGGGACAACTTGGAGAATTGATGACAAACACTTTTTGTGTGGCTGTAAGTGTTTTTTTTTTTTTTTCTCATTTCTTCTTTTGACTTGATGATCTATCACCAGCTGTCTTCAAAAATGGAGCGCTAGCCTAAAGGCTAAAAGACCCACTCCAGTGAAAATCATGTTCTTGATGTTTTTAACATGTTCTTGTGTTTTTCTCATGATGGGGAACTTTTTTTAAAAATATATACATTTCTGAGTGTTTTTTTATTCAAACCATTGTGAATCAGGAGCAGATAAGAAGATGCTGTTTGAAAAAAATCCTATTTATCACGTAGAAAATACGCTTGCCGGACCACGTGCTTCCTGCTCCGCTACATTTTGATGCATCCAGTTGCAGACAAAAGGATCCATGGAGGTCTCAGCTTTCCTCATCCGAGGTGGAATCTGGCTCAAAACTGTTCGGCTGCATAGCTCCGAGAATGCTCGCCGTTTTTGTTGCACTGCGAATGTAAGGTTGGAGGTTTGACAGCCAGCAAGCTTACAGCTTACAGAACAGATAGCTCTCAGTTATAGGTGATGGGTCAGTCCCCACAACTGAGACATGAATTTCTAATGAACTCCTGCCGCTCTGCAGGATCTATGTCCCAGAAAACGACACAGGTTTTTAGATTTAGCCTAAAAATGGCATAATCATAATTAAAGGCATTTGAGAACAGATCAAAAGATGATTGTCTTTAAGCTAATTAGTGTTTCAAATGTAAAAAGAAAAAAAAATGCAATGAAAGCCTGAGCATGCAGCTGTAGCGCAGGATCAGGTCAGTCTTCAGATCTATGACTCCATGAGTGATTGTGCACGTGTATCTACACTACACATAGGCTAGAAGTTTGAAATTCAACAGTTTGGCAATCATTTACTGTGGATGTAAACGTGGGTCATCGATGGACAATTGTTGTTGGCGATGTATCGACTCCTGGAACTCTGGGATACGTTTATAAAGCATACATGGTATGTGTTCAAGTGCTATTATGAGGGGGTATAAGTATAGTGTTTGTGTTTACAAGAAGTCAGGGTCTTTCTACCTTCCTCTGCACTTGGTTTTTGTCCAGCTCTGTCACCCTCAACCATCACATCCAAAAGGAGTCCACAGAAAGCCTTCATCACTGGGTGGGACTGACTGACCTCCACGTTCAGGAAGTGAGTGTAGTAGCTGTAGGCTGAAGAGTATAAAATTACAAAATAAGGTCAGGAGTCCCTCCAGTCATCATCTCAACATCTTTGTAAAACCATTACCATTAAACAAGTTCTAAATTTATAAATATAAAAGGAGCTCGTCATTGCTCTTTGCCAAAGTTGTCCAAAAACTGAAAGTACCTGGATCAAAGGACTCTGCAGTCCGGTGGAGTAGACTGATGTCAATTCGAACAAAATGAATGATGTTATATAAAGCTGTTATCACCACTCGCCATATGACAACAATGAGGCCCACAACGACGTTGACCACGAACGTCAGGTATGTCAGTAGGAACAGACTCTCCCTGAAAGTCACCACAGAAAGACAGAAAAAAGCTAAACACAAGGATCTTTAGAGCTGAAGTCAGCTTACTTATCAAGACAGACAAACTGGGTCAACAAATGATGCAGGAAATGCATTTTTACAGGCTGGATGAACAGTGTTCTCACTATAACCACCGAAATTAGATTCTTTTTTGGAGCCTTTAGTTACCAGACTGCCAAGAACTATAGCAGGTGAACAAATAACAAGTTCACAACAAGTAAAGAATTCCAATGAAAAACAATTCAAAAATGTGTTTGTTGAATAATAGCACATTTAAAAGTTTTCTTTAATGATCAGAAATGTACAAACAGTTGTATCTATGTCTTTACAATAAATGCGTGGGCTGATAAAAATCCAAAACCATGCCATCCAAAAAACATGGAAAAGGTACCCAAAGAATGGACAGAGACATCATTTTATTATAGGACCCACTCCCAGCAAGCATCCTGATGTCGGCTTGATGTCAAAACTGGGTTGATATCTGACTCAGTTCGTGGACAACGTTATTTAAAGTTTTGTTTTCTTACCATTGTTTTAGTGTGGGAAATACATAAACAGCAGAAATTCAATCTCACATGAAAAAACAAAATGAAGAATGCTGGGTAATTCAGTTGACGCTCATTTGATATCAATTCGATGGCTGAATGTTCAACTTCAAACTGACTCCGTTTTATATCAAATTGACTTCCATGCTTCTTTTGTTTCTGAAAAATGTAGGCTAAGTCGATGAATTTAGGTTTAATGAAATCTCAGCATGTGGCTTAAAATGATTTTTGATGTTTCTTTTCAATTCAAACTGAATTAGAACAGACCCTAAAATTCAACGCTGCTGCATATCCATATAACAGTCGCAGCAGTGAGTCTAAAATATTCCAGATCTACCCAGTGGACAATCGATACTGAAATGATGTCAAATCAACGTCAAATCAAACTGACGTCAAAAGTTTGACATCATGATATCTACCCCTTTTTGATCTCATGTGAATTCTTAATTTGGATTGATAAAGTAATAAAACTAATAACAGAGGTTTACAACATACAAAAATGGTTTATTGGATTTTATATTATATTAACTCATCTTTTGAGTTATCTTAAACGCCTTCCCAGTGGTCTTTTGATTATGCTTGTGCCGATTTTAGCCTAAATTTGAACAATTTGTGTTATTTTCTAGAACATAATTTCTGCAGAGCAGCATTAGTTCATTGGAAATTCATGAAAAAATCTTCACGGATCTATTTGTCTACAAGTGGATAAATCAGAATGGAGTGGAGCAGAGAGTTTGTCCGGCTTTCTGCCCTGAATATTTTTGACAAAACAAATAGTTTTTTTTAACTTGATTTTTTCTTCTGCTCCAGATTCATGAGAATTTTAATAAATTAACACTCATAAATGCAATTTTGAGCTTAATTTTCTTAAATGGTGGCCTCCATTAGAAAAATGCAACAATGCCATGATAAAAGCACCAAAAACCATTGTACTTGGGATGACTCTGTAAACAGAAGTGCACAATTTGCACACAAAAAAGAAAAGCTGTTATTCCACAGATTTCTAATAAAGAATAAACATAATTAGAATATACTTTGTGGCAATCTCTGAGGTGGAACAAACAAAATACCTGTTATTGAGATCTCTGGTACCAGATTCCTTTTGGATAAAAAAAAACTTTGCAGTTACATGTTGAAGTGCTGTAACCACAATCACGGTGACCCAGGCTGGCCTAAGACAATGAAGAATAAAAGCAATGACTTTGATGAGTTTCTTCTACTGGTGTTTAAAAACATTTTATATGTAAGTAAAGAAAGAAAAAACACAAGCATGCTGGGTCACAGACTTACCATGTCTTTCCTGCAATTTCAAAAACAATGATGTTACGGCCATAAAAAATAGGGATTATGATTAAAAAAACTAGAAATAGGAAACAGATGAAAAACACTAAAGTCTGGATAGCCATTCCTGTGAAGAGAAATGAGAAAAACTCAATTAAAAGTTATTTATATATATATATAATTGTTTTTGCTCCCATTTGTCATGAGATGAACTCAAAGATCGGACACATTTTCTACAAACACACAATAAATGTTTGTTCCCAATTGTGTCTGTCTGAAACTGTGATGGTGAGCACAACTCCTTTGCTGAGATAATTCATCCCTCCTCACAGGTGTGTTATGTCAAGATTCTGATTAATGCACTGGTCACAGACTGGTCACAATAAAACGACACTGAAACATGCCGTTTTGTTTTATTGGGGGGGTCTAGGGACTCAGACAACCCTCCAGCGTGACCACCACTTTCCTCATGCAGAGCAACACATCTCCTTCACATGGAGTTGATCAGATTGTAGGTTATGGCCTGTGGGATGTTGGTCCACTCCCTTTTCAGTGGTTGTGTGAAGTTGCTGGATGTTGGCAGGAACTGGAGCACGCTGTCGTATCTGCTGATCCAGAACATCCCAAACATGCTCAATGGGTGACATGTCTGGTGAGAACTGGGATGTTTTCAGCTTCCGAGATTTGTGTACAGATCTTTGCAACATAGGGCCATGCATCATCATGCTGCAACATGAGGGGATGGCACAACAATGGGCCTTAAGGTCTTTGTGCATTCAAAATGCCATCAATTATATAACCTGTGGTTTTCGTCCAGAACATACGGCTGCCCGTGTAAGGTTTCTGTGGTTTAGCTTGATCTTTATGTTGTTTTTGTCACGTTCTGAGTTGTCCTTTGTCAGTCACATCAGTTTCAGGTTAATCATGATCCAGGGCTGTCTTCATTTCAGTTAGTTGCCATCAGCCTATTTAATTGTATGCTTTTCAGTTCATCCTTGTCAGGCCATCTGCTTTGCTTTGTCCCCTTTTTTGTTTCTCCTGCGGTTTTGTCACCCATCCATCCATCTTCTTCCACTCATCCAGGACCAGGTCACAGGGGCAGCAGTCTAAGCAAAGATGCTTGGGAGAACCAAGCTCCTACCAAGCTATTAGTCGGCACAGCCGCTTTTAGAAAGTAATGGATGTATTTCTGACGTGCGACCGAGGGATTCGACATGCATGAACAATGAGAGGGATGTGGTGGAGAGATTCAATAGTTTTTCAGAAAAAAAAAAAACATTTCCCGAGATTCAGTTTTCAGAGAAAAAACTGTAAGTTTTCTAAAAATGATAGGATATGTTTGGTTTTCTCTGCGGGCCAGTACCAACTGTCCCAGGAGGTTGGGGACAGCTGCTGTAAGGTATTTGGTCTGAGTTAGAAATGGGATTAATTTATGTTTAATTTGATTCCGAACACTTTATATTTGTCTGTTTGTGATGCTTTACCAAGACACACGATGGCAGCTTGGTATCCTGTTAAACCCATCCAGCACACCACGCCACGATACGAAGGGCGGATCGTCTTTTGGCTGTTGTTAATGTTGTATATTTCTCCTTTATGAAGAGACTTCAAATTTGATCTGAAGGACATTGAACAGCATGAGGTTAGCTTAAAAAAGAAAGTAACAACCTTCGAGAAGTTAGTATTTAAAATCGGTTAGGAGCTGTAGGAGGCACCTACCTGTGAAGAAGCATGGACCTCATGAGCATGAAGAGGCTGATCAGGCAAGACAGGGTTGTTGCACAGATGTAGCACACTAAGAGACAAAAGACGTAACTCTTATTTGTGAATATATCCTCTAAAAGGTTGTGAAAAATAAGTGACTTTGTCACCTTCCAGCAGCCAGGTGTAGAAAGTCACAATTTTGACAACCTCCATCCTATCATCTGACAATATAATCCCAAAGCCCAGCAACAGGAAAGCAATGTTTTCATCAATCCCTGCACGGACAATGTGTAGAGTGGGCACGACAAGAACGACCAGCAACAATGCCATCTAAGGAGTGAAACACAAAACCTGATTAATGCATTTGCATTTGACCAAGCCACGTTTGGACTGATTTCAAGCGTACGTGATACATGGCGACACAGGTGACAAACGCTGATATTGCCAGCTTTAGCGGATACCGAAATACTGAAAGACAAAACAGTTTATAAAAGTACAATGAAGTCTGTATCTATTCAGATTTATTGCTGTAAGTAAACAACACATAAAAAAACGTACCTTTTTCTGAAGTGTAAATATAACTCTTAGGCAGCTGCAGAACTCTCTGTGCCAATGATGACTTGTCTGTAGTAGAAGAACTGCAATAAAAAAAAAAATTAAAAAAGTGCCAAATCATGTTACATGTTTATCAGATGAATGACGGTTATCATGACATATATAATACCAAGTACTATATTTTCTTTTATAAGTTGTATGTTTGTTGGCCGTTGATTCTGTCATTCAACCTGTTCTTCGGGGTTCGGCCCTACTAGATTTAGTTATGGACTGAATGAGTGAAAAGAGTGGGGGCCTGATGTGTGTTGATGAAATTGAAACTTTTGGGTAGCGTTCTTCTGCATTGAGTTATTGCTGTATGCTGCAATGATATGTTCACCCCAGGGATGTGTTGCTCATTGTGTTCACACCCAACCAGCACCTGGCAAGCAGAGAGCAGCAGGGAGGGGCTTCTTCTTCTTTCGTTTTTCTACTGTTTACTAGCACTTGTCCCCCACCTACAGCTGAAAGAGGTTTGGTGCGAAATGTCAAATCAGTGTAAATCTCTTAAATCTTGGCCCAGGCTTTTTCTTTCACAGCTCTATTCCGATAAATGAAAGACGCCGTGCCATAGAATTCCAACATACCGCAATAATACATTTCTCCTCCATGAGTACAACGGTTGGCACGTCTGTGTTTTTAAAAGAACGCTGTCCACACCCAACTACCAAATCCGACTCCCTGATTGGTCAAAGTTCAACTGTTTGTCAATAAACCAGTCGAAGGTTCAGCTAGTTGAACTTTCAGTGTGCGTTCAGTGAACACCTGAATTGTAAGTAGAGTCCAAGGAAGAACTTAAAAAACCTGGGTAGCATAAACACAAGGGTTTTGAATGTGGTAGGCCCAAATGCCGGTTTCCAGGTGTTTACATAGACTTTTCATTCTATGCTGCCGCTTGAACAAAAGTTGCTGCTTGAAAGCAAGTGGCTACGGCCAGTGTGAAAGTAGCTTAAGGCATTGGTTACAGCCTACAATACCCACAAAATAAAGACACTTTAGATCACACCTCAGCATCTCCATGTGGGGAAGAGACGCTGCAATCCATTTAAAATGACTAGGGATGGACTTTTTGGGTGAAGGTCCATTAAAGGCTCGCCAGCAGTTTTTTGGCTGAATGCAGTCAAGAAGGGATTTCTAGTTAAGTCCAACTTAAAGTGAGTTGTTGAAGTCAAAACGGTTTGTGATATAAATATAGATTTCATTTCAATTTTAAGACAATGGGTTCACTGGACTCAAATGGCCTCCAAAGTCGTTAGATCGGAACCAAAGAGAGAACCTTTAGGATGTGGTGGAACAGCAGATTGGTATCATGGATGTGCAGACAACAAATCTGCAGCAACTGTGTGATGCTGTCATGTCAATATGAACCAAACTCTCAGGAATGTTTCCAGTACCTTGTTGAATATATGACACCAAGGATTAAGGTGGTTCTGAAGGCAAAAGGGGGTCAAACCCAGTACGAACAAGGTGGACCTAATACAGAGGCTGAACAGTGACAAATACAATACTAGTAATATAAAAAGTGAAAAGTGAAAAATGAAAAATGACTGGCAAAGGCAGTTTGAGGGGTCACATTTTTTCCCAACTGAGGGTGATTGGCCAAAGTTGTGGAAAATTTGCATTACAGTCATTCTTATTAAAGTGTCTTGAAAAAGAAATGTACAAACAAACAGAAACATATTTTACGATCTGTCATATTCCTGACTATTCAGTGTTGAACCTGGGCCTGTTTAGATGAACACAGAGCTGATATTCTGGCAGTCGTAAATGTTTTTAGACCAATTAGATGAAATTGAATAATTTCAATAATTTCAAACTGGTTGATAAACACTGTACTTATGTAACAGAAACGTAATTTGAGAATAATAGTGATTAAGGAAAAATAAAAAGTAATCCTACAAGAAATTACTCCGATTCCCCTCTCAAGTTCTAATTAACTGTTTATAGGTAACATCTAATTAATTGTTTGGCACTTAATGATTTTACAAGTGCAAAGAAGATACATTTCAGAATACTAAAGAATACTATTATATACTAAATATATACTAATATACTAAAAAATAGAAAAAACAACAATAATGTTATGTACGAAAATACTAATAAAGTGAGACAAATACAGTCCAATATTGTTAAGTAAAAGCAATGGTTTGTCATTTAAACCAACTGAAGTTAAAGTATGTTGCAGAAAAATTATCCCCAAGCTGCATTTTCAACACCCTCACCTGTAAGTATGAGGTAAGATAGCTGCCAAAAAGAAACTTATTCATAAATACAAAGTTGTGCACAAATTAATACTTTGGGAACAACTTTGCAGAAAAATATGAACACAACCTTTAGTTTTACGCTTCACACAACTGTTTTAAATACGTCTTTTCTTTGTCTTGAATACGAATTTCTCTTGTTAAAGTACTGTCAAAAATATGTCACGGGGTCACAGGCATAAACATCGAGTCCCGGAGCCTCGATTCATCTGAATGAGCATGATAGAATCATTTTTAGAATGTTATTGATCCCCTGACAGGAAAATTATCTTGATACTGTTGTTATACTGTTTTTGGGCACTACTTACAAAAACATATAGCAACTGAAAATGTGTTGCCAGATAAACCAGGTCAAACTTTAAACAATCAAGGATTGGGATGTGATTGTGACCATGAAGTGGTGCTTCAAACTTCAAAGTCACTCAACTCAGAATGTAGCTGGTTTATTAGGTAAACCCAGACATCTCTGCATTTGTTTTTTTGAATAAAGATAAACCAAGGCCACTTTCCTATCATGATGACAATCTGTATCCGCCATTGTAAGGAAGCTAGCATTGAACCAAACCGTTTCTGTACCGTGCCCAATTCACGAGTTTTACACCGATTTGACATTTCACACCAAACTCCTTCCCACTGTAGGTGGAGTAAATGCATTAGTAAACAGTAAAAAAAAAAAAAGTAGAAGCCCCTCCTTGCTTGTATAGTGTGAACACACATCAAATGTACACAAAACACATCAAAGTTGAAGCAATTTTCAAAGTAAGTCATTTTACTAAGTGTTACTTGATAGCTAAACTGACAGCTCATGTTATGTTTTTTCCCTTTTTATTGATATTAAATTGTCAACTGCATGAAAAATGTAAAACAATCAAATAAATGCTGATAATAAATCCAAGTGAACAAAATTATTGGCATCCTTCAGTTAATAAAAGAAAAACTTGATAGTCAATGAGATAACCTGAATCTGACAAAAGTAATAATAGATAAAAGTCCTGTAGAATGTAACCAATGCAAGTCAGACATGTTATTTAAACCATGAAGCCATTCTAGAGAATTCTTCAAAAATAACTAGACTAAAACGATGGTTCACTTAAAGACTGAAAACTGTGTGACCAGAGGGACATGAGGATTTAAGGTGTGTCTACTACTGTAGTTAGCATCATGTGTCTAGAATCTAGTAATCAGTCATTGGGTCTGTATTAAGGACTATTGGCGGTCGGTCACTTTGGTTTTTGGTGACTTGGTTTGTACCACTCTCAACATGGACCAGAGGAAGTGAAGGGAAGAGTTGTCCCAGAAGATTTCAAAGAAAGTTTTAGACAAGTCTGTCAAAGTTTCAGTCCAGAAAGCAATTCATAAGTTTGTGTCATGCATAATCTTTCACTTTCGAGTGCACAGTTGCTTAAACCTCTGCTTTGCCTTGTCTTACCTGTCTGAAGAAGACTTTTTCTTGAGAAGCAACTTCACATAGTCATTGTAGTAGCTGCTGTCAAGGTCCTGTTAGCAAAGACACTGTAAGTTTTCTAAAAATACAATGAAAGCCGTTCACATCTACACCAAAAATGCTAATATCTGTAAATCTATAATCAATGGGGTCAATCAACAAAAGCTGAAAATTATTAAACAAAAATACTGGGCATCCAACATGACAAAGCCATCTCTCTTTCATGGTTTAAAAAGCATTAAAAGATGTATGTTACACACTAAAAGGAGTAATAAAAATACCCATCTTTGTATTGTATTCAGCTTCAAGGTGTTAGCCTCCTCTGTTCAGGCAAAGCAACTTTAACAACATACACCTGACTGTTAATCCCATACTGAAACTTTCATCTGCATTCCCACCTCGTCATTCTTTGGCCCTTTGAAAAACAGCAAAGGAAACTTGACACAGAGATATGCCAGGCAGGCCAGATGAGGAAGACTTGCAAGGAGATTATAGTACTTATAGATCTGCAAAGAGAGAAGTTTTCTTAAAATTCTTCTTAACTTGTGAGTTTTTCATTTCCATGTATCAAAAACATTATAACGAAGTGTGTCAACGTTTAAACCGCTAACAAGCTATTGCACAAGGCTGCGCTTTTGACTCTGTGACGTTAAATATGGGAATGTTTCTGAATGTTCTGCAGCCTCGCAGAACAAACCTTCCTGACTTTACAAACTGGATGAGCTCCAAAAAAAATGAAGAGAAAGTGAAGGTTTTTGGTGTTTGTTTCAAAGAAGGGAAAATTGTGTACCATGCTTTGAGGTTTTTACTGGTGTTCTCCCTGCTTAGCAGTTCTGTCTTTTCTAAATTCCATCATTAGACTGGGAATTTTGAACGGATTACACTATTCCTTACAAAACTGAGTGGATGTTGTGCTTTGTATAACAAATTGCTGAAACAAATTGTGTTCACTATGCGAGGTACCTCTATAAAGTCTCTGCTATAAAAAAAATCAGCTTTTGATTAATTCTGAAATTCCTCTCATTGAATTAACTTGAAGGCATGGAAGACCACTTTTGTTTAGGAATTTTGCCTTCTGACCAGAAAAACAGACAGAAAAAGAAATATTATTTTATACCAAATCTCATGTGCATTTAATCAACACAGGACAATAAAGTGGTGATACATTTTAAAACGGCAATTGCCAAAGTTGCAAAATTTAGTATTGCAAGAAGCTATAATGTGAATAATGTCAATCAACTGACCAGGATGCCAGGACAAAACACTTCCACTTTAAAGTCATGGGCAGAAACATTAAACAACATTTTAAACAGCTGTTGGACCTTACTATTAGGATTCTGAGTCATAAAAGTGACCTTTTTTGTTATCTCTAGAAACTTTAAACACTTAGTGATAGAGAAAAAGTCTATTAGACTAAATAAGATTAAATATGTTCTGTTTATTATTGTATTCATCATACATTAGGGGTGATAATAAATCTGATCTTTTGGTAACAATAATACATAAGAAAGTCAGAACTGTGTCTTTTTCCATCCATTCTGAGTGATAAAGGACAAGGGTGACAAGAAGACCAAAGAGTTGGAGCATTAAACAGAAGTGGAAGAAAAAAAGACTTACAACAAAGATAATATGTATTTGCTGAAGACAGAGGATAAGTGGAAGTAGCATCTACAGTGAGTGTAAACCTGGCCTACAGGAAACATTTGACCTCTGTCATTTGTCACAGAGTATATGGGTGAACCTTGAAAATGAACCAAATCCTTTTTTTTTTCACCATTATACAAACAAATTCATTATGAAGCTGAAATTAAAAAGTCATGTCTTAACAATATGTTTTCAACACAAAACTGTTGCTTCACCTCTGGAGTCTTTGGACAGTCAAACTTCTGCCACACTAGAACCCCAAAATGGCTCAAAGAAAGTAGCGTCCCAAAGACAAAGCCTGTTTTGCGCTGCAGAGTCCCACAGACCACCAGTGGATAATACAGGACGGGATAGTAGAAAATAGCAACTATCTTCATGTATTCTGAAAGAGAAAAAGTGAGAAATCTGTCAATTAAGGGCTTTTGTCTGTGTGCTTTCAGGGCAAATCACTTCCATTTAAATGAAACATATAAATTGCAGCTCCTCAAGAACAAAACTCAACATTTTAACTGCCAATCATATGTGAGCACCTTTAATGCTCGCTGGTGTGTCTTGATAGAAAGGCAGAGGGTCTGGAGCAATCACCACTGTTGCAATTTTGCTGAAAATCAGTCCATAAACAGCCACAACAAGGCCCTTTTCCTGAGTCTGGTCAAGAAAGTTGGCTGGACTATAGAATCACACATTGAAACTTTAGGATGTTTTGTGAGAAAGGACATAAAAAAGTCTTTTGTTTCTTCTCAAGTTACCTGAAGATGCTGGAGGATGCTCTTGAGAATCCTTGACAAAACTTGTTTTTCCTGGTTAGAGCTGCTAAAATCAACATGATCACGAGCTGAAAGGAAGAAAGCATACAATGGAGGAAAAACAGTAAACAGGTGAAGTTTGATTGAGAACTAATGAATAAAGGGGGTGAGCACTGAAACTAGCGCTTTTATAAAAACTCAAAAGGGAGATTATTTTAGAAAAACTGATCATGAGGCTTATTCTTTGCATCATTAAAATCCTAGTAAGATCATCTGAATGAAAATTCTCTGAAGTCTGAATCTGTGAAAATGTGTTTCTTCAATCTAAATTCATGTAGCTATTAATACATTCTGGAAGCCAAACAACCTCCATGCAGCTGAGTAACAACATCACCATGTCACATATCTGAAGCCTCTTCCTTGATGAAATTGCATCTAAAATACCACAGTTGTGGTTCTGTCATTTACTACATGATTCTTCCTTACCTTCCATTCTTGTATTCCTTCATTCCAACACTTTTCTTATTAGGATTTCCGGTGTTTCTGTGTTTGTTTGTAGTAGTGTGTTTGTGTGCATTACTACTAGTGTGTGTAGACATGTTTTTATATTTGTGTGTGCTTAGATAGATGCCTGTTTGTTGTAGCGTGATTGTGCTTTTGTAGTGGTGTTTGTCTGTGTTTGTAGTGCTATTTCTGTGGTTTTTTTACTGTGCATTAGGGTATAAATATATATTGCAGGTTTGCTATAGCTTGTGTGTGATGAGGCATTTGGGTTTTTGCATTTGTTTTGTGTTTTTGAAGCAGGAATTTGTACATATAATGTCCGTTGGTCTGTAGTGGTTTATGTGGATTTACATTAGTTTGTATGTGAGTTTGTGTTAGTGTGTGTGTGGGGATGTAATAGTTTGTGTATATTTCTGATAGTGTATGTGAGTTTGTGTTAGTGTGTGTGTGGGGATGTAATAGTTTGTGTATATTTCTGATAGTGTATGTGGGTTTGTTGAAGTTTGCATCGTGTTTGTGAGTTTATATGTATGTAATAGTGTGCATTTGTAGTAGTGTTAGGAGTAAAAGTAGTTTGTAGTAATTGTGTGGCTTTAAAGTAGTTGGTGGGTGCACCTTTGACTGCATTTAGAGAACTGGATACCAACAGAAAGCCTTACCTCCAGAGTAATGAAGCCAGTTCAGTCGCAATTTTTCCAACATACCGATATCGCCATGTTTGAGCCAGACGAAATTGATTGGTCTGAATTAACGTTTCTACGGCAACCTCTATCACCAATCTGGGATAAGCTCGATATAAGTCCACCCCCCTTCCACTGAAAGCAGCTCAGGAAAACCTGTTTAGCTTTCAAGATGGGACACCACATGCTTTTACTGAGGCGTCTGATCGGTCAGTTTTTAAGTTGAATAACTTACGATAGAGAAAAAAATGATAAAAGAAGATATCAAGGGCCTGCACTATGGTACCTGGCTCAGCCATCCAAATGATCAGAATCAGGTGTCCTGATCACTTGGCTTCAGACTTGCAGACTGTGTTCCCAAACATTAGTGAATTCCAGCGTGGAACTGTGAAATATTCCACTGTCAGCTGTATCATAACAACAACAACTCAGCCATGAAGTGTTAGGCCATGTAAACTGATGGATAGAGGTCAGCCAATGCTTATAGTGCAAAGAGGTCACCAACTTTCTGCACAGTCAATTGCTACAGAGCTCCAAACTTCATGTGACCTTCAGATTATCCCAAGTACAGAGAGTTTCATGGAATGGTCTCTGTGGCCGAGCAGCTGCATCCAAGTCACACATCACCAAGTGCAATGCAAAGCGTCGAATGCAGTAAAGCACGTCGTCACTGGACTCTACAGCAGCAGAGACCTGTTCTCTGGAGGGATGAATCATGTTTTTCCATCTGGAAATCTGATGGGTGAGTCTGGGTTTGGAGGTTGCCAGGAGAACGGTACATTGCGGGTTGCATTGTCCAAAGTGTGAAATTTGGTGGAGGAGGAATGATGGTGGGGGCTTGTTTTCCAGGTCTTGGGCTTGGCCCCTCAGTTCCAGTGAAATGAACTCTGAATGCTTCAGGATACCAAAACATTTTGAACAATTCCATTCTCCCAACCTTGTGGGAACAGTTTGGAGCAGGTCCTTCCTCTACCAACATGACTGTGCATCAGTGCACAAAGCGAGGTCCATAAAGACATGGAGGACAGAGTCTGGTGTGGATGAACTGGACTAGCCTGCACAGAGTCCTGACCTGAACCCCAAAGATCCCCTTTGGGATGAATTAGAGCGGAGACTGAGAGCCAGGCCTTCTCCACCAGCATCAGTGTGTGACCTCACCAATGAGCTTTTGGAAGAATGGTCCAAAATTCCTAAAACCTCTCCTTAACCGTGTGGACAACCTTCCCAGAAGAGTTAAAGCGGCAAAAGCTGCAAAAGGTGAACTAACATCGTATTGAACTCTATGGGTCAGGAATAGGATGGTACTTCAGTTCAAATGGGAGTCAAGGCAGGTGACTGAATACTTTTGGTAAGATAGTGTATATCATGCTATTATTAAGCCTTTCAAAATAAACTATATCCATACATATAATATTGTGTTACCCATGGCACACTAAAGAACACATTATTTATGAAATATGAGTTACTTTCGTGAGCTTATTTTCCAACCCAGAAGTAAGATGATTTGATCTCTGAGACTCCGGCTTTCGCTCCTTGTGGGTGCAGTCCATTTCATGACGTCATGAAAACAAACAACATCTGAACTTTTGCGAGGTTGGACGTGCATATTGTGCATAGAAAAGTGAAAGCATTTTGCTGATCACCGCTAGGTCTGCAGAGAAACACGATGTGCGTTAGCCTGAGGGCGGTGCTGGCTGGGCAGACTCTTCCTGGAATGGGCTGTTCCCCCTTTTTGAGGGCACACTGTGAGGACCTGCTTGTTTTTGTGGATTGGGAGGGGCTAGTGCTCAGCAAAAAGGGTTTCAGAGGAATCTTCAGATTCCCAATTACATTACTGTAGCTTGTATGGCTTTGGACTAGTGTGTGGGTTTGTCGAAGTTTGTGTGTGTTGCTTTTGTGTATTTGTAGTAGTGTGCATTTTCCGTAGTTTGTGTGTGTGTTTGTTGTAGTTCATGTATGTATTTGTAATCGTTTTTTGGGTTTTACTCAGAAGCAGTGTTGAGTAGACTTACAGATATGGACAGGATGCATATGTGAAAGAGCTTGTCATCTGCTGTGGGGCTGCATGGTAAAATCACCCTGACAGAAAGGCAAAGAAAACAATTAAAAAGCAGCTCAAGCCATCTAAAAAGATCAAATCTGGTTTGTAACAGTACAATAGGTCAACACACAAAAAACTCAGCTCATGTTTGTTATTCTAAAGTAACTAGAAAACAGTTACTTAGCTTTTTGAGGAACAGCACCGTGTGAAAGTTGTCGTACTCACTCTTTAGGTGGTTTTGTTGGCTCAGCATCGGTGTACCAGCTGTTATAGTCATAGTACGAATATTCAAAGGGCTCCAATTCCACCTTGCTGTGATTCATTGCAGCAGCTGTAAAACAAAGGAAACAGGGAAAAAACTGACTCCAATAGTTTCTTCTGGTCCTCACTCAGTAATCTGCTGGAGCTGCAACCTGTTGGGGAAATGTTGCCCAAATACCAGCACAAATACCAGATCAAACAAGATTTTAGACTCAGATTATCAGCTGCAAAAAAGGGAGGGAGGGAGCAGAGCTTATGATTCAAAAGAAAGAATGAGAGGAACACTAAGAAAAAGAACCTCTTAGAACCAAAATATAAACTTGGGTTTTGAATGGAGGAAAATAATTGGATGTAGAGAATGTAGCATCTGTAACATGTTTTAATTTTGGAAACGGGTCCTAGATTTTCCTTCGATTTTCTGACTGATGTTACAAAACAAACAGTAATTAAAGAACTGTTATGTTCATCTCTTGGTGCTTGTTTATTCTATTTGAAATAGGTTACAATAAAGCAGTGGAATTAAAAGGACATTTTCACATGTTGTTTCTTTTTTCTTTAATTATCACAACCTTGTACTCCCTCGGTTTAATTTGGATACAACTGTGTGTGTGTTGAGATTAGGTTGTTATTTAGTGCTGCAACATGGGGTGAACCTGCCAGCCTGTCACTGCTTATGGCTTAAGAGACTAATCTTTTTACATGATGAAAATCTCTTGCTCAGAAAGGAACCCTTTGTGAGAAACAAGCATTGGAAAAAGCAGATTAAAAGTGCTGCCACATGAGGGAAGGATCATGTTGTTTTGAGGCATTTTTTAAATGTTGCTGCCTGTATCATAAGGGGGAGCCTCTTTTTAAAATTAAAACTCATATGAAAATGAAGAAGCCCTTTGATGGATTGATGACCCATCCAGAGTGTACCCCGCTTTTACC
This sequence comes from Oryzias celebensis, assembly GCA_014656515.1. Lineage (NCBI taxonomy): Eukaryota > Metazoa > Chordata > Actinopteri > Beloniformes > Adrianichthyidae > Oryzias > Oryzias celebensis. The sequence continues at coordinate 26,380,157 of BNCR01000003.1, read as the reverse complement.
CAACAGTAACTGGGCAGGCTTCAGCAACCCTGTGATTCCAAAAGGGAATAGCGGGTTTAGAAGATGAATGGATGAATGAATGTAGATAATGTGAGTTCCTACATTTGTATTAAGAGACTGAGTTCAAATGATGTTTGAAAAATACCTGGACACAAAAGGCTAGATGGAGCGGCTGTGGTGCAGAGGTAGAGTGGTCAGCCTCTGATCGGAGGGTCGCAGGTTTGATTCCTGCGTTTACCCCCCACCCCCATGTGTCAAAGTGTCCTTGGACAAAACACTAAACCCCTTAATGCTCCTTGATGGTTACAGGTTGGAGACAGTGTTCGGCAGCAGAGTGAATGGGACTGTGGCTCTAAAGCACTTCAAGGAAGGTAGTGAAATACTGTATTGATCCATGTGTGGATGTATTTGGGTTGCTATGATGCCTGCCATGAGCTTTCATGTTGTGGAGAGACAGAGTATTGGCCGGTAGTTGGATGGGACTGCACCCTTAGAGGGATCCTCTGGATCAGGATGGTTCACCCTTCTGTTAGCCATTCAGGGTCCCATCTCTTAGCAGCTGGTTCCCTTGTGCTGCCAGGCGTTCATGGAGTGCAGTGAGTTTCTTAAGCCGGTATGCATCTATCAGGTCAGGGCTCAGTGCTGTCCAGTTTTTCACAAGTGAGGCTCTTTCTTGGATGTCTGCCACTGTGATGATTACTGGATTCTGTTCAGGGAGGTTGCTGCGCTCTTTTCTCAGAGAGACCAGCCATTGGGCCACCCCATCTGCTGGAGAGGGCGCCAAATCGCAATTATTATTCATGTTTGTTTGTTTGCTTTTTAAAATGACATTTCTATACAGTTTGACACACTCATTTCATGTAAAAATGAAAAAGTAATAATAGGGTTTGGGTTAAATCAAATAACATAACTCAAAATGTTGACTTTAGCAATAATTTTGCCCGGTGCCCCTCCTTCTCTGACGCTGTGGAGTGGAGGGTGGGGGGTGTTGCGCTGTTAGTGCTTCTATAAAACATTAGAGAGCAAAAAGCAACAAAACAGGCCCTACGGAACAGCTTTAGGTGGAAAGAGGAAGGAAGAGGAAGAAAAACAATCTCAAATCAGAGGTTTGTCTGTTTTATTTACATTCCATTGTTCATGGCTAATCTTACTGATCTGACCAGCACAAAACAGATGCAAATTCTCGTTGGCCACACATAATACATGCAGCCAAGATCCAAACTGTTGCTGTGCCCGTATGTATTTTACAGTTTTTCTCCGTTGGTTTGGCTCGTTTCTTGAAACTGAAATGACATTCTCAAAACCACATGGAGAAATCTCCAAGCTAACTTGTACTTGTTCACAACAGAATGTATTTTCTCTTTGCTCTCATCCAACCTCAACTGTCTTCATGCATGTCTCAAGTGTGACAGTGAACTTTGCAAATGGTTTTGGACAAGTAGCATAGAGTTAGCACAGTGAACTTATGTTTAGCGCATTTTACAATTACTTAGATCTTGTTGATCTAACCTGATCAGCCAATTCTCAGTTTAATGGCCATTCTTTTTAAAACATGTCAGCAAGAGTTCAGTGTGAGAGCCGTCATGTGCACAAACATTAGTTCAGTTTTCAAAATTAGTCAGGAAAATGTATGAACATACATGCATTTCTTGGAAGAATTGTCCAATTCAAGACAATGAATGATGCTCAGGTGAAATGAAACCTTCACTAATGAAAGAAGAGTTTCTGCATCTCATAGGGCCAATCAGCCAGTTAGTTCTCTTACCTCCCAGGGGCTGCATATGATTGTGAGTGCTGGCAGATATGTATAAATAGACCAAGGCCAGTACCATTTAGTATGAACATGAAGGTACCTCACCAACAAAATGATGAAGGTGAACTTTCTGCTGGAAGAAGGGGAAGAGAAGCAGCTGGAGGAAGAAGAAGAAGAGGAGTGAGGATACGTGGTGGAATAAGAGGAAGAGTTCAAGGAGCATGAAGACACCCAGCTGTCCCTGATGAAATACCATTATAGACCATGTTGTCAACCATCACCTCTCAATGGCAGAGGCTGGTCATCCTGTACAGCCTAATGTGCCTTGAAAACAGGTATGTACTCAACAATGAAATTACAGAATTGTTTAAGGAAATACTGTATATTGTACTATGCATACTTTGCACAGCACAGTACTTTGACTTCTCTGTATAGGATTGTATGACAACCTCACAAGGGTGGCAAAAGAAAAATGATAAATGGTATCCAAGAGCAAGAAATTTGCAGAATGGTGATCACAAATGATGCCATCAATTTGAGACAGATCCATGATGCCATTACTCAAGACAACGCCACGTTTCAAAATATCAACTTTGTCAGTATCTCGACTATAGACCAGCTCTGGGAAAAAAAATCAGCTGACTATGGAGAACAGATATAGAGTTCCATTTAAGAGAACCAAGACAGAGTGAAAGACCTGCGATACCAGTATGTGCAGGTGAGTCAGTACTTGGTTGTCCTACGGTGCAGTCTTGCAATAAACAGTAGTTCCCAATTGTTTTAGTTTTCTCCTGAAAACATTCAGAATTTAGCTTTATAATAACTGACTAAAGCATTTTTCCTATTTTAATTATGTGTAATGTAATATTTCTTCTTTCTTTGTGTTGAACGTGCTCTGCAGTACTTGTGCACAGGTCTGTAACCTAGTTTTGAAATCTGTAGAGTAGTGGCTAGTTTTGGGTTCTACTGCACGTGTTGAGAAGAACATAGAGCAATCCTATGTCATGTTCTGTTGTATATGACTGCCTTCACTGTAATGACTTTTTCTCCTTTATCCCTTTTTTCAGAGAATGACATTGGAGGGTGATGAAACACCTCACATCCTCGTTTTTGTTGACGAGAGTGGTTTCAACCTGGGAAAGTGTCGCAGGCGTGGGCGTAACGTTATTGGCCAGCGGCCAAAGTGGATGTACCAGGTCAGCGAGGGCCCAATATCCCTTTGTGTGCTGCCATTTCTGAAAATGGTGTGGTCACACACATACCCACGTACCACAACACCACAGGCCCATGCAACACACAAAAGCTCCTCATTTTTTTGGACCGTCTTTGTTCGGGTCCCAGAAAATGAAAGGGGTCTTGATGAACTTCACCTACCCCACTATGTCATTATGTGGGACAATGTCAGATTTCATCGTAGGCCTGCTTGTCAGGGCCTGGTTTGCCACACATCCAACAATGCTGATGGTGCTACTCCCACCTTATTCACCTTATTCTCAATCCAATTAAGGAGTTTTTCTTTTTACTTGAAGGTGAAGAGTGTATGAACACGAGGTTCAAGACCAGAGGTCCCTGCTGCAAGCGATGGATGATGCACGCAAGGACATCCCTGGATCAGTGCTGGGGATGGTTGAGGCATTCATGTTGTTTCTTCCCTTGCTGCATTGCAAGGGAATATATCTGCTGCGATGTGGATGAAAATCTCTGGCCAAACAGAGATGACCTTGTGGTTGGCCAGGAAGAGGAAGAGGATGGCCACGAGAGGGAGGACACCAACAGTGACCAGTGAAGTTCACTTCACAGTAAAACGGCACTGATTGCATTTTTCTTTTGGTAGTGTTTCTACATTAGTCTTGTCTGTGATGTCCAAATTCTGAAGCTGATCTTACTGTAATATCCTTTGATTCTTTTATTTTACTTTTACACAAATGTATTCTGTTAGCTTGACCTCTTCATTAGTGACAAAACATCTAAGCATTCTGACCTGTAGTGCTTACACACAGCCAAAGGGACGATGCTTTTTGAGGGCACTGACTGTTCATATGAGAAATAAACTTGGTTTTGACCCACAAGCTAAACAGTTTTTGGAGAGATATGAGCATCTGCCGGTGATCCATGATGTTGTGCTGAAGCATTCATCATTCATCCATTCTTTTCATTTTTTTTTTCAGAACTGCTTTATCCCTTTCGGGGTCACGGGGCTGCAGAAGCCTAACCCGGCTACTCATGGGTGAAGGCAGGGGACACCCCTGGTCTGGTCGCCAGTCTGTCACAGGGGCCACAGTCACACACTCATGCACACTCACATCCACACCAATTTAGAGTAACCAATTAACCTATGAAGCATGTTTTTGGATGGTGGGAGGAAGCCGGAGTCCCCGGAGAAAACCTACGCATGCACGTGGAGAACATGCAAACTCCACACAGAAAGGTCCACCATTGATGATGCTGTTTCAAGTCCCCCCCCTGCCAGGACTTGAACTGGGAACCTTCTCGCTGTGAGGCATGAGCGCTAAACACTGCGCCACCGTGCAGCCCTTGGGGGCCTTGTTTTTTTTTGTTCATATTAAATTGCTTGTAATTGAATTGTTTTCAGAGCATGTGAGTGGCAGGGGGTGTGTCAACCACTCCAGAGACACCTGCACTCAATCCTCTCATTAGCTGCACCTTACTTAAACCAGTCTACCCACCACCACTGTTTGCCAGATGATTCCGTCAGGTTGTCCATGTGGATTCTACTCTTGCCAAGCGCCATTCCTGCCCAGTTGGATTACTCCCTGCCTCCATTTTTGATTTTTGGCTGCTGCAAAATAAATCTGTTACACCTTCTTCGACACTCTGCGTCGGGGTTCTCCTTCGCACCCTTAACAGGGTAGCACACACATGTATGTATGTATGTAATGTGGTGGGTCAGATTTCCTGAACTTCCATTCGTTTTCTTAACCTGCTGTATCCCTTTCGGGACAGCAGGGTTTCCTGAGCCCATCTCGGCTGCTGTTGGGCAAAGGCGCGTACATTTTTAAGTGCTCAAAGATACAACCAACATGCTGTTACAACAGAAACACATGATTCATGTTTAAAAACTATTTTTTAAAAGTCATGGATGAACAAATCTTTACCCAAGCGAGCCCAGTGAAGTTGGAGGAAGTGGCTGGGGAGAGGGAAGTCTGGGCATCTTTACTTAGACTGCTGCCTCTGTGACCCGGTCCCGGATGAGTGGAAGAAAATGGATGGATGGACAGGGGAATATGTCCGTGATAGTTTTATTGGATCTCAGTGCAGCATTTGATACAGTCGACCAAGCTATATTACTCAAAGGACTAGAAAACTGGGTGGGTCTCACTGGGCCAGCACTAAACTGGTTAAAAATGTACTTGGAAAACTGTTTATATTTTGTAATGACTATTAATATTATAATATTTAGTGTCAGTTGGTAACTTCACATCAGAGCCAATAGAAATTACATGTGGTGTTCCCCAAGGTTCGATCCTGGGGCCACTTCTATGTAATATCTACATGCTCCCACTGGCCCAGGTTATAAAGAACGACAATATTAGTTACCATAGTTATGCAGATGACACACAGATATATAGTACAATGACACCAGGAGACAGAGGACCTGTACAGGCTCCTGGTAAATGCATTGAAGACATTAATGACTGGACATGTCACAACTTACTTCAATTAAACAAAAACCAAACTGAGGTTGTTGTCTTTGGGGCTGAAAAGAAACGGTTGGAAGCCACTACAGAGCTTCAATCTATTCATCTTAACTCCACCAACCAGGCCAGAATCTTGGGTGTAGGGATGGACACAGACCTAAATTTTGAAAACACATTGTCAAGTGTATCCTAATTTTTTAGTGTGCTTTTCCCACACTTGAAAAGGGCTGAGCATCCAAGGTTGAAGGTCGATTTACTCAGACTGCCACTTTAGATAATTTTCCAAATCTTTATTTAATCGATCAGCAGTCAAATAGGTAAAAACCTTAAAACACACATAATGACAACAATAAATATTAACAAATTCAAATTCCATGTTCACAATACCAATCATTTTAATTAATAATAACTTTAAGGACTATAAAGTGCTTTAATTACTGGTGTATCATTTTTGACAATCTTATTTTGCAGTGAATTCACTTCCTCTAAAATCAGGTTTTTATCAAAGAGCAACTACCCTTTTAATCATCTTTCACACCACATATTTACACAATTATTTAAAAGAAGAGTTTCCAAAGTACACCCATGAGCTTAACATTCTGACTCCATAAACATGAAATTCTGACAGGTGCACTAAGTACGCACGAGCATCCTCAAAGCGCTCATCTAATCCCCACAACACGTCAAAGTGAACGAGAAAATAAGCAACTGCGCCATTTTTGACACTTGGACAAAGCCACTTCTTACCGGCTGCCTCTTCAACAGTAGATCTATGGATACTCAGTTGCACACAGGTAGGCAGGCACGCTTTACACACGCGCCAATGAAGTTTGTTTCTCATCGGTGCTTCTTTTCTGAACGAGGCGTGTTCATCGCCATTAAATGCCCAACACAGCTCAATCACCTGCTCCACAGTTCCACCTCACATGACCCTGTCAGACACCCAGCGCAACACACATTAAGGCAGCAACAAAATCAGCCTACTATCAAATATTTCAAGGATTAAAGATCTGATGTCTGAGGAGGACCTGGAAAAACTAATTCATGTGTTGATCTTTAGTCGACTTGACGACTGTAACAGTGTTTCCACAGGACTACCAAAAAAAAAAAAAAAACCTCAATCAGGAAACTACAGCTTATTCAGAACTCAGCTGCTTGTGTTCTCACAGGAACCAAAAGAGTAACTGACATTCCTCCAGACGCGATCAACATGAATCAGCTGATCTGCAGAGTATAGCAGTTTTGCACCAGTATTGTGCAGTAGTGTTTATGCTGCCAAAAAACCAGGAGGGAAGGAGTTTCCATCAGCGTTTTATCTTCAGAAAGTTAGCTAGTTTGGGAGATGATTAAAAGCACATGACTATGTATTCCCCCAAAAAAGACAGTTTGTAGTGCTTCCGCTGCAAGCTCCTCTCCCAGAAACCTCCCAAAAAAGTTAAGAACAAGTGAGGATGTTATTTACTGGAAAAACTGCCTCAGTCCAGAACATACAAAGAATTCGGGGTCATGGAAAGAACTGGAAACATTTTAGAAGTAATGTGAGACCGGTGGAAAGAGGTTCTTTAGATCTGGAGATGTGAACACAAGACATCCGGGACCATAGTTCAAGGGGGGTTGGCAGATTTGTTTTTCGTGGGGGGCTGGCAGGGTCCTCACTGTTCGTTAGAGCCAAGAGCCTCTGTTAAAAACAGATTAAAAAAGACCCCAGGAGTACTGTTATGGTTTGGTTTCTTTTTCTTTCCTTGTGGTTGTTTTGCGCTAATTTTGTCCTTTTGTTTTGTTTCTACAGAGCAGTGTGGGGCAGGGGGCGTGGCTATCTCTCATCCTGGGGCTGCCTCCTTGCTCACCTGCTCCTCATCATCATTTCCCCCCTCTACATAAGCATGTTCTTTGCTCCTTGTCCCTGCTGTCTGCTTAGTTGATGGCATGTCCTTCTGGCTGCTCCTCAGCTGCTCTGCTGCCAAACACTGGCGCCAACTTCCCACCAGAGGCAATGTAAGTTAGATAAATGGGTGGGCAAGGTGCGAATCGAACCTGCAATCTTTCAATCAGAGGTCGACCGCCCTAACGCTGCACCACGGCCCCCCCAACCAGTCAGTGCATGGCAAAGGCACCTGTGTGCGCATGTCACTGTGTATAGCAGCAGTTAGGCAAAGGCCAGTTCAGTGATTTACAGTAGGCACAGAAAGAATTAAGACCCCCTTAAATGTTTCACTCTTTGTTATAATGCAGCCATTTGCTAAAATAATTTAAGTTTGTGTTTTTCCTCATTAATGTACACACAGCACCCATACTGACAAAACACAGAATTTTGGACATTTTTGCAGATTTATTAAAAAAGAAAAACTGAAATATCACACTGTCCTAAGTATTCAGACCCTTTGCTGTGACACTCATATATTTAACTCAGGTGCTGTCCATTTCTTCTGACCATCCTTGAGATGATTCTGCTCCTTCATTTGAGTCCAGCTGTGTTTGATTCTACTGATTGGACTTGATTAGGAAAGCCACACACCTGTCTATATAAGACCATACAGCTCACAGTGCATGTCAGAGCAAATGAGAATCATGAGGTCAAAGGAACTGCCTGAAGAGCTCAGAGACAGAATTCTGGTAAGGCACAGATCTAGACAAGGTTACAAAAAATATCTGCTGCACTTAAGGTTCCTAAGATCACAGTGGTCTCCGTAATCCTTAAATGGAAGATGTTCAGGACGACCAGAACCCTTGCTAGAGCTGCCCGTCCAGCCAAACTGAGCTATCGGGGGAGAAGATCCTTGGTGAAAGAGGTAAAGAAGAACCCAAAGATCACTGTGGCTGAGCTCCAGAGATGCAGTCAGGAGAAAGTTGTAGAAAGTCAACCATCACTGCAGCCCTCCACCAGTCGAGGCTTTATGGCAGAGTGGCCCGATGGAAGCCTCTCCTCAGTGCAAGACACATGTAAAGCCCAAATGGAGTTTACTAAAAAAACACCTGAAGGACTCCAAGATGGTGAGAAATGAGATTCTCTGGTCTGATGAGACCAAGATAGAACTTTTTGCCTTAATTCTAAGCGGTATGTGTGGGGAAAAGCAGGCACAGCTCATCACCTGTCCAACACAGTCCCAATAGTGAAGCATGGTGGTGGCAGCCTCATGATGCGGGGGTGTTTTTCCTGCAGGGACAGGACGACTGGTTGCAAAGGAGGGAAAGATGAATGCGGCCAAGTACAGGGATATCCTGGACCAAACCCTTCTCCAGAGTACTCAGGACCTCAGACTGGGCTGAAGGTTCACCTTCCAGCAGGATAATGACCCTAAACACACAGCTAAAATAACCAAGGAGTGGCTTCACAACAACTCTGTGATTGTTCTTGAATGGTCCAGCCAGAGCCCTGACTTAAACCCATTTGAGCATCTCTGGAGAGACCTGAAAATGGCTGTTCACCAACGTTTACCATCCAACCTGACAGAACTGGAGAGGATCTGCAAGGAGGAATGGCAGAGGATCCCAAATCCAGGAGTGAAAAACTTGTGGCATCTTTCCCAAAAAGACTCATGACTGTTTTAGATCAAAAGGCACTGCTACTGAACACTGAGCAAAGGCTCTGAATACTTTCCACACCCTCTGTATATCAATGACCCAAGGTAAACTTTTTACCTTGGTTGCTACTTTTTGAAATGTAGAACTTTGATTGAATAAAAAAATGCACAGTAGCATTGTGGTTAGTTTTTTCAGGTTACAGTGAGAAAAACCTGGTTGAAATCCCAGCGGGGAACTTTCTGTGTGAAATTTGCATGTTCTCGCTCGACAGGTTTGGATTTTCTCCTGCTTCCTCCTGGTTAAAAAACATGTTTCATAGGTTAACTGATGTCTGCAAATTGCTCCTGTGTGTTTGTGTAGCCCTGTGACAAACTGGTGACCTGATTAGGACGCACTCCACCTTCAACAGTAGCTGGATCGGAACCAGCTAATCTGTGACCCCAAGAGGGATTCAGTGGGTTGTGAAGATGAATGGATGCAGTAAAACTGCATTATTTTTTTTTTTAACTTGTATTTTTTAAGTACTTTAATATAGGTGAAATTATCCCAATTTTAGATGTCTACAAGTAAATATGTAGTAGACCTCTACTGTATGTGTAGCTATCTTTCACAACGCTATTGGTAGACATCTACCAGAGTGACAATAGAAGCAGTATATGTATCTAATAGCCTAGTGGGAGGTTGTTGGAATCATTAACTGACTTTGCAAGGAGGCAGGGCTACATTTACAGGGTCAATTTTACTTTTCTTCTCTCTTACCCCTAATGCACATGTGGGCGTGATACCGAGTAGTTTAAACTGGGGAACTGGAACATTATGGCAGTGTGTATGCAGTGAGCTGGGTTGATTTATTGTAGGCGCTCCAGAAATTCCTACTCAATGTTACATTACAGCAGCAGAGAAAACAACAGACAAAAGCAGATGAGGATAAAAATATTAACTCATTACATTCTTACTAGCTTGAGATCAGAGAATCAAACCACCAGAAAGTCCTACTGACTACTTAAGAACTTTTATTTTCTCTTTCTTTTTATGCACTGTACATACAAGGAAAAATGATTGATTAATTGTTGATTTTTTTCAATTAAATCATGTTTTAACACCACAACAATGAAAGAGAATAACAAAAATAAAGCATACAAATGTTAGGATTAATGTGAAAGACTGATCTTAGATATCACAAAGAAGAAACCTAATGAGGTTTTTAAGTGAAGTTTGGTTAATTGGGCTTTTCTAGTAATGTTTCAGAAACAATGATTTAATGGGACAATAATTGTTCTCAATGTTTACACTTTGTCTGTCTAGGGCTTAAAAACGAATAGCTAAGTCAGTTTTTCATTATAAAAGTCAGCCAAGCAGACAAAGTCAAACAAAAAGTATCCTGTTTTTATCTTTGCTGTGAAAGAGCAAAAAAAAACAAAAAAAAAACGTTAGTAATATTTATTGTCTGAATGATCTTTTTCAATGGCCGCCTGTAGTTTTTTCTGATTGGCTTTCATTTCTAACATGATGTTGTGCAGGCCCTCAGCTCGCAGCAGGTTATCTCCCATCTGCATCAGAACTGACATCATCTCCTCCATCACCTTCATTATAACCTCCAGAAGGATGAGATGTCGGGTTTGCAGTTCAGCTACACTCCCCACCCCACACAGAAGCCCCAGATGCTGAACAGCTTTTCTAGTTCTACTCTGAAAGTCTGCAACAGATTTCCGCTTTATAGACAAGGCTCTCAGTTTATCCCCAATCTCATGAATTCTGCTGTTGGCCTTTTGGATGTCCATCTTGGCTTGGGAGATCAATCCCTCATAGTGAGACACTTGTCTGGAGTAGAATCTAAGCTGAGATTCACATCGCTCCACCTCTGTTTTTGCTCTGTCCACTTGACGAGAGGCTGAGTCCAGGTCTTGTTGGCCAATACCAATCATGACTGACCCTAAGAAAGAGCAAAGAAAATCCCCAAAATTCATTCTACTAGGCAGGTTTTTTTTAACCCATTGCTTAAGTCCCTTCTTTACATAAATGACATCACTCACCTGCAATCCACCCCCCAAATGGAACAAACATCAGGCCAATCCCAACATTCCTTAATCTTTCAGCTTCATCTCGTTTATGTCTCATGTCATTCAGGGTACTTTGTGCAGACTGAAGGTTTCTTCTCTCAGTTTCCAGAGCTGTGCTGTAATTTGTTAAAGAGGTCCTGTGGCCCTCAATCTGGATGTTTAAATTAGCTAACTCACCCTCTTTCTTTTGTTTTTGACTCTCCAAATTACCTTGTTCTACAGTGAGATGCTCAGTCTCCTGATCCAGACTCTGCAGTTCATTACTGGCTATCTCCTCCGACTGCTCCAAGTGCGTGTTCATTTTCTGAATTTCCTCCCTAATATTGTCAAAAGTCTGCGACCCAGGAAGGACAACGTCTGCATCCACACTGAGAAACATCTCAGACAGGTGGTTGAAGGAAAAGAGCCCATTTTTAAAGGGAACAAGTACAGCATGCACCAAGGTCTGCTGATCTTCGAATTTCTGCAGGACCACAGGTGGGCGGGGCGGGCAAATAGTCCTGTAAGACAAAGCAAAGGTCGTGCAATAGTCTCTGCTAATTTCCTTGTTGTTTAGCTTTGACAACAAAACAATACTCAAACAACTGAAGTTTAAGGGTCAACATCTTTGCAGATCAAAAACAGAACTGCAGAATAAAGCAATAACTGTATCTGTCAGAACACATCACTTCATTAACAGTGACAGAGAGCAGTTTCTCTTCAGTTTTTATTTCAGTTTTTCTTTTCGGTGCATTTCTCACAACAGTGTTAAGGTTTGCACCACTGCTAAGGCGTTTCTCAAGACAAATATTACAAGCTGCACAACATGGTGGATAATCTGCAAAAGCGCATCCCTTTCTCAGAATACGTCAATTGCTCAAAAGCAAGTTAGTAGTTAAAATGGGTAGTTAATGCTTCAAAAGCAAGTCCTGTAATCAAAATGGATCATTTGGTTTTCAAAAGTAAGTCTTTATGTGTCAGTGTTGTCAAAGTGACAAGTTATGACTCCAGCATCTTTGAACAATCAAGTCAGCGGTTTGAGCATGTTTTCATTGTGACAGACTACACTGAAAGTGTTTTCCACTGTCCTTTCAACTGAAGACTTGGATGGCCTTTTGAAAACTAGAATTTTATAAAAATTAAGACACTGAAGACCCTTTTTAAAGGGAATTCAAAGGGGGCTCTTCTAGGTTGTCCTGCAGTTCTTTCTGGTGTGCAGAAAACATAAAAAAAATGCTACATTTTTACAATACTATAATATGATACTCTTTTGTTTGCTATTACACTACAGCACATTATGCTACACCAAATCTGAGCTACAGTTGTAGTAAATTGTAAGACTACATCTAAAAGGTTACCAGATCATGTCTCAGTGGAAGCCTCTTGTATGAATATGACAGTGCAGAGCAAATTAGTTCGTGCTTAAAAATCATAAATTACAGTTAGTTAGCTCACCTGTTATCTTAACAAAATGTCTGAATAATCAAACTGATGGTGGTTCTCCAAACATTGTGGTGCACACTTTGAGTAGCCATTGTGAGGACATGACATTTACCACTTGATTCACAGGAGTTGCAAAGATTTGATCAGCAATCTAGCAATGCGGTTGGCCTCTTCTTTCATGCATTGTAGTTTGTACGTACAGTTTGTACTTCGTGCCAGTCCTGCCTCCTGGTTTACAGTATACATACTTGTAAAGAGGGGGTTTATGTGGATTCATCTGTGAGTGACTGTGAAGAAGAGGCTTATCATTGGTTTCAACTAATACTTCACACACCCCGTTTCATCAGAGTATGAAGTTCACCTCAGAAAAGTTATTTATAGACATTTTCAGGGAAACAATAAAACATTGTTTTAAAATGGATTAACAAAATGTTTGACAACATGTAACTTAAGTTTGTGTGCAATGATACAAGCAATGAAATGAAGATTATTAGTTGTATGAACAATGTCTGTTCAGCCTGTACAGGTATAGTCAATTTTGACAGACATGATAAAAACAAGTGAACAGCAATCAAAACCAAGTCAAAGGTGATCATTTTGTAGAGAGTTGTACTTACTCAATTGTTTTGTGTCCAAAAACATATGCTATTGGATGAAATTAATATCAAACTGCCACTAGGTTATGCCCAAATGACTACATGTTGTGGAGGTTGCACTGACTGTTGTGCAAATTTTAATTCTGTTGTGAGAAAAGTACCAAGGCAATTGAGAAAAACTGTGAAGTCACTGCTTAGCCAATGTTTACTAACTGAATCCATGAGCCATGATGGTCTAAAATGCAGATTAACATCATACTATGATGTTCAACACATACCTAATACAAATGGGCCGACGATGCATGACTTCTAAAAAGAGAAACACAGAAGTGTTAAAAGTATGATTAGACATTTAGATGGATGGATTGATCCATTTAGCTTAGTCTGTTTAACAACCATCTATTGTTTGCAGTTTTATGCCTGGTCTTATGTTATATCTTTGCAAATACCAGTGTAAGACCAACAAGACATCTATGATTGTGATTGAGTTCAACTCAAACCATATTTTTTTCTTTTGTAAAATCATTCCCTCCTCATCACTGAATACGGCAAGCAAAAGTGGCCAATAATCGTAAAACAAATGTGTGTTTTGTTCATGGCCAATACGCCGTTTTTTATGCAGTTTTTCCTGGCGATTATTAACCCCTTTTGCTTGCCATAGTGGGAGCTCTGTTTGCGGTCTTACAAGCAAGCTTATTGTGCCAAGTTAGCATTAGTTGCACAAGAATAATGGCAAGCAATATTGGATCAATCCAGCCGTACTGTTTTCAGTCAAAGGCCAACTCGGATGAGGAAAATGAATGCACGCAAGCGGACGGAGGAGCAGAGTGGTAAGAGAGACTTTTAAAAGTGATGTGTTGCATTGTCATGGTAACAGTTGCAGCTCAGCGCTGTCTCGCTCTTTCCTCCCCAAGCAAAGCAACTGTCACGAAATAATAAACAAGGCATAATTTCAGCGGGAAGGTTCGTCTCCTATCACATGTCTTTGTCCAGATGATGAAGCAAAAACTTGTATCAAAGAAACAAAGTCTAGCAGCAGGTGAGCAGCAGTTGAGCAGCAGGTGAGCAGCAGTTGAGCAGCAGTTGAGGAGCAGTTGAGGAGCAGGTGAGCAGCAGGTGAGCAGCAGTTGAGCAGCAGGTGAGCAGCAGTTGAGGAGCAGTTGAAGAGCAGGTGAGCAGCAGTTAAGGAGCAGTTGAGGAGCAGGTGAGTAGCAGTTGAGCAGCAGGTGAGCAGCAGTTGAGGAGCAGTTGAGCATCAGGTGAGCAGCAGGTGAGCAGCAGTTGAGGAGCAGCAGTTGAGCAGCAGGTGAGCAGCAGTTGAGGAGCAGGTGAGCAGCAGGTGAGTAGCAGTTGAGGAGCAGTTGAGCAGCAGGTGAGCAGTTGTTGAGCAGCAGGTGAGCAGCAGTTGAGCAGCAGGTGAGCAGCAGGTGAGCAGCAGTTGAGGAGCGGGTGAGCAGCAGTTGAGGAGCAGTTGAGCAGCAGGTGAGCAGCAGTTGAGGAGCAGTTGAGGAGCAGTTGAGCAGCAGTTGAGCAGCAGTTGAGGAACAGGTGAGCAGCAGTTGAGCAGGAGTTGAGGAGCAGTTGAGGAGCAGGTGAGCAGCAGTTGAGCAGCAGGTGAGCAGCAGTTGAGCAGCAGGTGAGCAGCAGTTGAGGAGCGGTTGAGCAGCAGGTGAGCAGCAGTTGAGGAGCAGTTGAGCAGCAGGTGAGCAGCAGTTGAGGAGCAGTTGAGGAGCAGTTGAGCAGCAGTTGAGCAGCAGTTGAGGAGCAGGTGAGCAGCAGTTGAGCAGGAGTTGAGGAGCAGTTGAGGAGCAGGTGAGCAGCAGTTGAGCTGCAGGTGAGCAGCAGTTGAGGAGCAGTTTAGGAGCAGTTGAGCAGCAGTTGAGCAGCAGTTGAGCAGCAGTTGAGGAGCAGCAGTTGAGGAGCAGTTGAGCAGCAGTTGAGGAGCAGTTGAGCAGCAGTTGAGGAGCAGCAGTTGAGGAGCAGTTGAGGAGCAGTTGAGCAGCAGTTGAGGAGCAGTTGAGCAGCAGTTGAGCAGCAGGTGAGCAGCAGTTGAGGAGCAGCAGTTGAGGAGCAGCAGTTGAGCAGCAGTTGAGCAGCAGGTGAGCAGCAGGTGAGCAGCAGGTGAGGAGCAGTTGAGGAGCAGGTGAGCAGCTGTTGAGCAGCAGGTGAGCAGCAGTTGAGCAGCAGGTGAGCAGCAGGTGAGCAGCAGTTGAGCAGCAGGTGAGCAGCGGTTGAGGAGCGGTTGAGCAGCAGGTGAGCAGCAGTTGAGGAGCAGTTGATGAGCAGTTGAGCAGCAGTTGACTAGCAGTTGAGAAGCAGGTGAGCAGCAGGTGAGCAGCAGGTGAGCATCAGTTGAGCAGCAGGTGAGCATCAGTTGATCAGCAGGTGAGCATCAGGTAAGCAGCAGTTGAGCAGCAGGTGAGCTGCAGGTGAGCAGCAGGTGAGCAGCAGTTGAGGAGCAGGTGAGCAGCAGGTGCGCAGCGGGTGAGCAGCGGTTGAACAGCGGTTGAGCAGCAGTTGAGGAGCAGTTGAGCAGCAGGTGAGCAGCAGTTGAGCAGCAGTTGAGGAGCAGTTGAGCAGCAGTTGAGCAGCAGTTGAGCAGGAGTTGAGGAGCAGTTGAGCAGCAGTTGAGCAGGAGTTGAGCAGGAGTTGAGGAGCAGTTGAGCAGCAGTTGAGGAGCAGTTGAGCAGTTGAGGAGCAGCAGTTGAGGAGCAGTTGAGCAGCAGGTGAGCAGCAGTTGAGGAGCAGTTGAGCAGCAGGTGAGCAGCAGGTGAGCAGCAGTTGAGGAGCAGTTGAGCAGCAGTTGAGCAGCAGTTGAGCAGCAGTTGAGCAGTTGAGGAGCAGCAGTTGAGGAGCAGTTGAGCAACAGGTGAGCAGCAGGTGAGCAGCAGTTGAGCAGCAGTTGAGCAGCAGTTGAGGAGCAGTTGAGCAGCAGGTGAGCAGCAGGTGAGCAGCAGTTGAGGAGCAGTTGAGCAGCAGTTGAGGAACAGGTGAGCAGCAGTTGAGCAGGAGTTGAGGAGCAGGTGAGCAGCAGTTGAGCAGCAGGTGAGCAGCAGTTGAGCAGCAGTTGAGCAGCAGTTGAGGAGCGGTTGAGCAGCAGTTGAGCAGCAGGTGAGCAGCAGTTGAGGAGCAGTTGAGGAGCAGTTGAGCAGCAGTTGAGCAGCAGTTGAGGAGCAGGTGAGCAGCAGTTGAGCAGGAGTTGAGGAGCAGTTGAGGAGCAGGTGAGCAGCAGTTGAGCTGCAGGTGAGCAGCAGTTCAGCAGCAGTTGAGGAGCAGTTGAGCAGCAGTTGAGCAGCAGGTGAGCAGAAGTTGAGGAGCAGCAGTTGAGGAGCAGCAGTTGAGCAGCAGTTGAGCAGCAGGTGAGCAGCAGGTGAGGAGCAGTTGAGGAGCAGGTGAGCAGCTGTTGAGCAGCAGGTGAGCAGCAGTTGAGCAGCAGGTGAGCAGCAGGTGAGCAGCAATTGAGCAGCAGGTGAGCAGCGGTTGAGGAGCGGCATTTAAAAGTTCTTTGTATTTTCAAAAGACTGGTTTAGTTTCAGATTTGATAGAAATGAATATAGAGATGAATATTACGTAACAGTATTTTCCACAACTGACTGAGCTGTAGCATAGACCACATACTGTATGTTGTAACTTTTTTTTGGTCATTTTTCACATTGTTGTCTGAATTCAAATGAAGCAGGTTATGTTTTGAACCATGTTCATATCTTGAACAAGGTTATTGCTTTAAAAATATAGTTTATTTTATTTACTTTTTGTTTCTTTATCTTTATTTGACCACAGAGTCCTGTTAAATGAAAGACCTAATTTGTTCTATAGCTGTTTTTCCCTTGAGAATTTGTAAATGAGTGGGTAAAAAAGTAAAGTTACGAGTAGTGACCTCCTTTTGCAAATAGGAAATTAGTAAAGTAATTTAATTACAATTTTAAGTAAAGTAATCAGTTACTTTTTAGAATTAATTTACCTAACACTGATTGTTACACCCCTAATATCCACATTTAGATAGGTGTAGAGTGCAGAGTGTAACCAGGACACCGAGAAGTTTAGGAGGCTTTTCGTATTTGGAAAGAATCTATTTGTTTTAGTGACTTTCAGGTGCAGACAAACAGGCCTGTTCTTTGATCCAGCACAGAGAGACAGAGAAAAACAATAAGCAGTTTGTTTTCTACAGCTCACGCATTCATTAGTTTTAGCTGACCTACACATCAAGCTCACAAGGTAGAGAAAAAAGTGAGCAACCGAATAAAACACAAATTACTGGCTACATTTAACACAAACCCTGTCTCTGTAAACACGTTAACCTTTCAGTACAAAACAAGACTCATACTGCTACACCCATTGAGTTTTAGGCAATATTAAGAAGTTAGTTTGAAGTAAACTCACCTGCTTAGGATCCTGATTTGTAAGATTCAAAGAATCTTCTGAGCTCACTTGTTCAGACTTATTGTGAGTCTGTGTCATTTCAGATGGTTTATAACCTCCTGTATCTGCATTCCTGAGAGTAAAGTATGTTTAACCCTTTCAGACACTCCAAAGATTAAAAAATTATGAAGTAAAAGAAAGATGTTTTGAAAAACTAATTTTTGCTTTGAGACTTTTTAAAGTTTCCAATGAATCTATCCTTCCTCCCATCTACCTCTAATCCAAACAAACATACTATGGGGTCAATTAAACAAAGCCTTCTGTCAATGGCTGTCAACTGATATTTTATGAATAAAAACAGGTATATTGAAGGTTTTTGCTGTTTATTCTTAAAGCCTAATTAAAGTTTTTAATGTACCTGTTTAGGAAAAACTCACTTTTAAGAAACATCTATTCATTTTAACACAAATCATCAGATTTCAAAATGTGCTGAAACCCAACATGTCCAGCTATGGCCATGAGAAATTTATTACAACATTCTCAAACTTCTCAACTAAACCATGATTTGGCTTCAACCAATGAAGTACTAAGCAATACACACTTAACTCATTTAATTGTTCATGCACATGTTATGGAAAATAAAATTGTAATTTCTTTATACTTTAAAACTGGGATAAAATACAAATGTTATTTAAAAACTAACAAAGCGTGCACAAAAAGATGGGCCTAGTCCTTGCTTTTACTGTCTTTTAGGCCCTTTCATAATGCTGCTGTGGAAAAAAATACACAATAAGACTACAGCTATATTTCTGCTTCTTAAATGCTCGATACTATTTTATCAGCTTTAAAATGGAATTACCTGCATTCAGTCTGGGTTATTTAATTTGAGTGGACACAAACAAGCAAAGCAGGAGGTAGGACAACCTGCATGACCTTGGCGTCAACTTGAGCTCATTAAAAAAACAACTGTCTGTTTGCTTCATTGCCAGAAAACTTCTATTTATTGATGATTGTGTGTTTTTGAATGTAGGTAAAAAAGATAATAATAAAAAAAAACAGGTCCAGGTTTCTAATCTGGTGGAGTGTATAATCATACATGAAAATGAAAATTGACCTAACCTTACAAACACTGAATTGTAGAGGATTGAGCCTGACAGCGAATGGAACTTTTTGAATCATTAAAAACACTGAAAACTTGACACTCCAGCAGTGTTGAGTTCCAACAGTAAAATAATAATTAACTTTTTTGTCAACATCCTGTGAATGAGCTAGGAACTAAAAACAAATTCTCTGAATGTCTTGTCATAGTTTAGACTGTTGCTGCTGTGCAGGATTTAACTGTTGTTTTTGCTGGAGAATTATAGTTTATTTCAGTGTGAGATTGAACATGCTCAGTAGCACTGCTTCAGGTGATAAAAAAGGTTCAATTCAAGGGGCCAAAATTTAGTTTTTGAGTCATAAGCCAAATTGGCAAGTAGACAAAACAATTAAAAACTGTTTTACACAGAAATACCTTTCACGTTTTACTTTTTTTTAAAACTTTTTCCTGATTTTTTTTAGAAAACGACATTGTATAAAAGTCATGTATAAATGGTATAAACTCGTCTTTGCTGTTATCTAACTGTAAACTCAAATTCAAACATGCGGAGAAAACAAGGACAGATTTACTAGAGATAATTCTGCCTCCAGATGATCACATTTTAGATTAAATCAAAACAAAAAACAGCCCTAACAGTATAATGTTTTGGGTTATTGTCATTATATATCATTATTGAAATTAAAGCTGCAGCTTTAAGGAGGTGGGAGGATTCAGCACAACATCTGAAAGTTTTCAGTGTAACACAGACTCTGTTTGCTACACAGACGCTGCTAAAACAGGGGATTCAGTTCTGTTATTAGTTAGAACATACAGTTTTTATGAATGTCCTATGAATTAATCTTGTATTCAGCGCATCTCAAAAGTCCAGTCTGTGAAAATACTGTCCGACTATAAACTGGTCTGTGACCACAAATAAGTGACACACAGAACAGCTAGTTAGCATAACTAGATCATAGCATTGGAGTCTAACAACAGCGCTGTTTCCAAATCAACACCTTTATTAATCTGTGTGCTGCAGTAGGTCTAGCAGCTTTATCTTCCAGGTCTGACTGGATTCAGCTGTCAATCGCCTCATGTTCCGCTGCTTCAACAGCCAAAGCTAATCGCTACACAGGTGAAATGTGGTGGGGGTGTCTCAAGGGTGTTTGTTTACCTCATGTGCAGACATTAGAGGAGGAGAGAACAAAAGAAGAGCTAATTAACATGCCTACGTTTACGCAAACATTTACTCGCTATGTGGCGACTAACCCTCTAACTTTTACTCACCAAAGAGGAGAAAGTGTTCAAAGGTGGCGAATAGTTTCGAACCCCTACAAAATAAAAGTCTATTGTGATAGGCTCATTTTTCTATCAAGAAAAAGTTCTATTGTGATATCGATAGTCAGATGATTGATAGTGCTGCCTCAGTTTTTAAAAACCCAATGATTAAAACACTGAATGATTCTAATCACTCAGAAAAAAAGTAAATTTATGTGGAACAGCATTGGCTCTCACAAATACTAAAATGCTTAAGTTGTAAGACACTTGTCAAAAAAATATCTGAAAAGGTCTTTCATCTGTAATGCAACAAGAAGTAGGATACATTTTGCTAAACATTACAAATTGTGATTTCAACATAAATACATGTTGCTTCTTCACTATGTCTCTTTTAGTATTTAGGATTAAATTGTTTTAATGTGGTTCATTACTGTGTCTTAACTACACAATCATCAGAATTTACTGCAACAGATAATGTGCTTCAGGCAATGAAAGGCAATATCATCCAAGAATTTCACATTTTTCACTTTTTTTTGTTCTTTCCAAAGAGTATCACTGATGGGTTTGCTTAACATCACCTAGCACTATAAGCATGTCAGCATGGGAAAAGTACAAACAAGTTTTAATTATATTTTCTGATATTTTTGCCAATAGCATTTCCCACAGATTACACCTTATGTCTATGACCTGAAGGCACAGATCACTGACACAATAATGATTCCCTGTCATCTAGGAGAACAAGGCAGGAGAAAACATGCAGAGGAATTTTGAGGTAAGCTAAGGCTGATTTATGTGTGTCTGTCTGAGTGTTTTGAGAGGGATTTTTAAGTGCACATAAATCTACATTTACTGGCCACTTTATTAGGTACAACTTGCTAGTACCGGGCTGGACCCCCTTTTGCCTTCAGAACCGCCTTAATCATCATCCACCACATCCCAAAGGTGTTCTGTTGGGTTGAGATCTTTTGACTGTGGAGGTCATTTGAGTCCAGTGAACTCATTGTCATGTTCCAGAAACCAGTCTGAGATGATTCCAGCTTTATCACATGGAGCCTTATCCTGCTGGAAGTAGCATCAGAAGATGGTACACTGTGGTCATAAAGGGATGGACATGGTCAGCAAAGATACTAGGCTGTGGTGTTGGAACCATGAACATTTAGTTCTAAGGGACCAGAACTGTTGACACAAGGCAGGATGTATCCATGCTTTCATATTGTTGACACAAATTCTGACCCGACCATCTGAATGTTGCAGCAGAACTGGAGACTCATCAGACCAGACAATGTTTTTCCAATCTTCTATTGTCCAGTTTTGGTGATCCTGTATGAATTGTAGCTTCAGTTTCCTGTTGTTAACTGACAGGTTCTTAGCTGACAGAACCCTGTGTGTTCTTCTGCTGCTGTAGCCCACCTGTCTCAAGGTTGGACGTGTTGTACGTTCAGAGATGCTCTTCTACAACCTTTAGTTGTTAGTAGCGGTTACTGTTGCCTTTCTATCAGCTGGAACCAGTCCGGTCAATGTCTTCTGGCAATAACAAGGCATCTTTGCCAATAGAACTGCTGATCACTGAATATATTGCAGGCTTGAAATCCGCAAGTTGGTGTAGTGCAATGACGTGTGGTGAGGTTCTCAACCGATGAGGCAATAACATCATCAGTCAGATTTTGCAACATGAACCCTACAGAGCAACGTATTCACCATTAGATTGGCTACAGCTAAAGTGCATTGTTTAAAGTTTCATTTCAACATTTTTCGTCCGTTTACAAACTGTAGCATGGAAAAAAAGCATGAAAATTGTTATTATTGGCTTACTTGTACTTATAAATGAAGTATGTTCAGCACTCTTTCTGAAGAAACGTGGATAACCTGTTTGGAGAAGTCTCTGTTCTTTCTTTAGTTTTAAGTCTCTCTGACTCAAAGGAGATCACAGCCAGTGACGTGTCTGAATAAGTCTTGAGTTTATTGGAGACATGAATCCAGTTAGTATCTTGTGTGCTTAAGTGAGCATTTTGAGGGCCACAGGTTATTGGGTGCACAAGTTTGTAAGGTATTGCAGCGGCGTGATAACATCCTCAAGGTGTCATTACTGCCATCACTGCAGTATAAGGCATTAGTAAGAATTTTAAGCGCCAACATTAGTATCTTGTGTGCTCAAGTTTGCATTTTGGGGCGCCTACATTAGCCGTTTGGGGGCAAAACTGACACCTTGATGACATCATCAAGGCGTCATCACTGAGACGTCATCCTCCATTTAGAAAACGATGCTGAACCATTTTAAAGAATAAGTGGACGACTGCACTTGACTTGCTACCACTAATTCTATTATTCTTTAGCCGCAGTGACACATTATCTGGGCTCACCAGCGCCCTCTGTGGTGAGGCTCTCGTACTGCAGGCCTTCCCGAGAGTTTTTCTAATGCACATTTTTTGCAGATAAAAAAGATTAAATGAATCACAAACTGGCACCAATGTAATCAGACATTTGGCGAGAAAAAAGAATGAGGTAATTAACGATAAAAGGTTTTATATAATGATAGAACAAATGAAACAGTAAATGCTATGGGTCAGCTGCAGCTCCAGGCAGTGTGTGCGGCACTGTCATGGATCTGTCAGCAGCTCCCACCTCCGACCACCGGTGGGAGCCATCGCTTGAGTATTGAGCGCCCAGCTACTTACTTCAACTCCCATCAGCCATTGCCTCAGTTTACTTCCTGCTCAGCTGTTTTCTATTGTTGTAATTAGCCACTAGCATATATACTAGATCCAGCCATCACTTCTTGTTTTGTTTTTTTGTTTTTTGCCTAGCAGACAGTCTGAGCATTTACTCCTAGTTTGTCTTCCTGGATCTCTGATCCTTTGCATGTTTCATCGTTCGCCTGCTCGCTATTGTGTTTTGACCCTTGCTTGGACTCTGACTACGGATATGTCTTATTCCTGCTCTACTCCATTAAAACGTTTGCAAATGGATCCAAACGTCTCAGCATCTTCATTACAGGCACCGTAGGGGTGCAGGTTAGGCCTGGGCGGCTGGTTCCTCACTTTTTATGTGAACATGAAAATTTGTAAATTTGCTATTTTTCAACCAAAAAAACCTAGAAACCCACACAGAAAAAACAATCATAGGATAGACATATCAAAAACAAAAATACTTGTTTTTTTTTTTTGTTTTTATTAATATATATATTTTTTTTAATTTAAATGTAATTTAAATTTTTAAGCTATATTTTGTAGTTTACACATCTGCACCTGGAGGGGCATGATTGGTAGGAACGGCTTCCCTGAACTGAATCCGAGCAGTGTTTTGTTGTTGGACTTCATAGTTTGTCCATAACAAACACCATGTTTGAGCACAAGGGTGTCCATCAATACACCTGGCATCAGGACACCCTCGGGAGGAGATCAATGATCGACTATGTAGTCGTTTCAGGAGACCTTTGACCTTGTGTGTTGGACACTTGGGTAAAGAGAGGGGCAGAGCTGTCCACTGATCACTACCTGGTGGTGAGTTGGATTCGTTGGGCAGGGAAGGAGGCCGGAAAGACTTGGCAAAGCCATACGTACTGTGAGGGTCTGCTGGGAACGTCTGGCTGAGCCTTCCATCAGGGGGGTCTTTAACCTCCATATCCGGGAGAGCTTCAAACAGGTACCGAGGGAGGCTGGTAACATTGAGTTTGAATGGACCATGTTCTCCACCTCCATTGTCTCTGATGCTGTTTGGAGCTATGGTCACAAGGTCTCTGGTGCCTGTTGTGGCGGCAACCCCCGAACCCGTTGGTGGACACCGGAAGTAAGGGATGCCGTCTATCTGAAGAAGGAGTCCTATCAGGTCTGGCTGCTTGTGGGACTCCAGAGGCAGCTGACAGGTATCGGCAGTCTAAGTGAGCTGCGGCTCAGGCTGTAGTAGAGGCAAAAACTCAGTCCTGGGATGAGTTCGGTGAGGCCATGGAGAAGGACTATCGGTTGGCCTCGAAGAGGTTCTGGCAAACTGTCCAGAGTCTCAGGAGCGGGAAGCAGTTTTCTGCAGGCACAGTTTTCAGTGCAGGTGGGGAGCTGTTGACTTTGACTGGGAACATTGTCAGGCGGTGGAAGGAATACTTGAAGGATCTCCTCAATTCTGCTGACACGCCTTCTGTTGAGGAAGCAGAGGCTGAGCCTTGGGGTGGGGCTGTCAACAAGCTCTTCTGTGGCAAGCCACCGGTCCGCCCTGAGTACCTCAAGTCTCTGGATGCTGTGGGAGTGTCTTAGTTAACACGTCTCTGCAGCATCAAGTGGCAGTCAGGAACTGTACCACTGGACTGGCAGACAAGGGTGGTGGTTCCCCTTTTCAAGTCGAATCTCAGATTCAAGAACAACAATATGGTTTCCGTCCTGGTCATGGAACTGTGGATCAGCTCCACACTCTGTCTAGGGTGCTGTGGGGTTCGTGGGAGTTCGCTCATCCTGTTCATATGTGTTTTGTGGATTTGGAGAAGGTATTCGACTATGTGCCCCGTGGTGCCCTGTGGAGGGTACTTTGGGAGTAAAGGGTCGAGGGAGCCTTACTCAGGGCTGTCCAGTCTCTGTATGACCAGAGCAGGAGCTTGGTCCACATAGCTGGCACTAAGTCAGACCTGCTCACAGTGCATGTAGGAGTCCGGCAGGACTGCCCTTTGTCACCGGTTCTGTTCATAGTCTTTATGGACAGAATTTCTAGGCGCAGCCAGGGTCTGGAGGGGGTCTGGTTTGGAAACCACAGGATTTCCCCCCTGCTCTTTGAAAATGATGTTGTCCTGTTGGCTTCATCGAGCCAGGACCTCCAGCATGCATTGGAACAGTTTGCAGCCAAGTGTGAAGCGGCAGGGATGAGGATCAGCACCGCTAAGTCTGAGGCCATGGTTCTTGACTGAAGAAAGGTGGTTTGCCCTCTTTGGGTGGGTGAAGTGCACCTTCTCCAAGTATAGGAGTTTAAGTATCTCTTGTTCACGAGTGAGGGAAGATCTGAGCGTGGGATCGACAGGTGTATTGGTGCTGCGTACACCATCATGTTGTCGTTGTACCGGTCCGTCATGGTGAACAGAGAGCTAAATCAGAAATTAAATCTCTCAGCTTACCGGTCGATCTATGCTCCAATACTCTCCTATGGTCATGAGCTCTGGGTCTTGACCAAAAGAACGAGGTCCCGGATCCAAGTGGCTAAAATGAGCTTCGTCCGTAGTGTGGCTGGACACTCCCTTAGAGATAGGGTGAGAAGCTCGGTCACCAAGGAGGAGCTCCGAGTGAAGCCTTTGCTCCTCCACATCGAGAGGAGCCAAATGAGGTGGCTCGAGTATCTGGTTCCGATACCCCCTGGATGCTTCCCTAGGGAGGTGTTCCGGGCATGTCCCACTGGGCTGAGGCCTCGAGGAAGACCCAGGACACGCTGGAGAGACTATGTATTTCGGCTAGCCTGGGAACGTCTCGGGGTCCCCCAGAGGAGCTGGAGGAAGTGGCCAGAGAGAGAGAAGTCTGAGTATCTTTTCTTAGACTGCTGCCCCGGCGACCCGCTCCCAGATAAGCGGAAGAAAATGAATGGATGGGATGGAAATATGTTTGATATATTTTAATTAGACTACTTTTGTTGGAGAGCAAGACGTTTCTGGGCTCTTTATAGGAGACATGGGAATTTAAAAGGATTCACAGGCATTATGACTTGCAGGCATTTTTTTAATTTGCACCCTCAAGTTGCCATTTGCAAGACTTGTCATGGAGTTGTGGTGGAGGACCCAAAATGCAGGAGACCAGGCTTGGTGGTTGAAAAGTAAAACATTTGATAAATAAACTGACACATGACAAAAACCATGGAGAAACAAAAAGGCTGCAGAGCAGAACATAATTAATTAATTAATTATTAATTTATTAATTTATTAATTTATTAATTTATTAATTAATTAATTAATAAATTAATTAATTAATTAATTAATTAATTAATTAATTAATTAATTAATTAATTAATTAATTAATTAATTAATTAATTAATTAATTAATTGATTAATTGGTAATTAATTGGTAATTATTGGTAATGGAATTAGGTAATGAACAGAAATGAAAAGACAGCTGTTGATTATGAATGTGAAACTGGTGACTGAGGGACAATTCAAAAATCAGAACTAAACCCAAACCAGAGTTTGCAGTCCTGACACTTGTACTACATTGAGTTTAAATAGTTTATCAACTTTATTTGACTTTCTGTCTAATGTCCTTTCTTCTCTTGAGGCTTTTATTTTGTATCTGTTCTATACAAGATGTTATATCTTTCTTTTTTTTATACAGGATATCACAGCTTTTAGTTGATAGCCTATTTAAAAGCATACTTTACTGAATGAAAATATCTGATCAGTAAAATTTTGCACTTTGTTGTTGACTTTCTTTCACACCAACTGAACCAATATTGTTTTTTCTGAAGAGAATCCCTGAAGGGTCTGCTTTATCACTTTGCATTTCAAGCATGTCATCACAGGGAAAGTACAAACTAGTGTTAACCTATATTTTCTGATATTTATGCCGATGGCACTTCCAACAAATCAAGCCTGCCACTTTCAGGCACAGACCACAGATTCAAAAGTGATTCTCAGTCTTCTCAGAAAACAAGCAGAACACTTTTGTTTTTACTTCCCATCTCAGAAGAGAAACTTCAGGTGATTCATTTGAAAGCCTTTTTGTGTATACCATAGCCTTTATCTTTTAATTGTGGCTGGTCTCTTATAAACGCTGAGTCTAACAGGTGCTTGTTACTTTAGACACCAGCCTCTAAAAGTGGCCGGGCTCCTTTTGAAACATTGTCAAATCTATCCAACACAAGAGGCCTTTAGCTCTCATCTGTTTTCTCAGCTGTGGAACAGGACAAGTAAAGAAAAAGAAGAAACAAGCCAACAACATCCTGGTAGATGTACAAAGAAACCAAGCGACGAATTAGAAGAACTAGTTTGAAAATGGATTATTAAGCAAAGATGGAAAGGTGCGCGTGTCTCCAGGAAAATGACTGGCATGAAAGCAAAAATAATTTCACTTCAAAGAGGAAAAAGAAACGTTTGTAGGCACTTCTAATCAGAGCATAATACAATGTTCTTGTCATTTCAATAAATTTGGAAATGTTCACGTCTGTCTTTTATTTCCATGGTCGCCAACCATGTGACAGTGCACCGTTAGCCCCCTTTTTGACTCACCACAAGGGTCTTCATGACCCTCCATGGTGAGCTGATCATGGGGCGGGAGTGGGGGTGTTCAGTTGTTTATAAGGATGACTGAGTGAAGAGCCATGTCTCTGCGTATAAATGCTGGCTTTAAATAGTTGCTTTTAGCTCATCTGAGCCAGATGCTCAGTAATGGATAGTTTTTGTTCTTTCCAAAGAAAACCACTAATAAGGCTGCTTTATCACACTGGATCTCAAGCTTGTCAGCACAGAGAAAGTACAAGCAAGTTTTAACCTATATTTTTGGATATTTTTGCCAATGGCACTTCCCACAAATCAAACCTAATACCTATTACTTTCAGTCACAGAGCACTGACAAATATGATTCCCAGGCAGAACAAAACTTGCAGGGGACTCATTCAGGCATGCCAAGAATGTTTTTGTGACAGAACTAGATTTTTACAGAGCCCCTAAAGAGACATGGAAGAAAAAAACATACAGAACAAACAAAACATACAGCCAAGGGAACCAAGGAATGTCTTAGGAAGAACATGTCAAGGTCATGGAGTGCTCCAGCCAGTCTCAATCCTCAATCCTATAGAAAACCTAGAACAACAAAATAGAGTTATCTGAGATGTTCAGTAGTTAGATAACTAATAGACATCATGTCTCAGGTGGGAAGAATCCACCCAAATGGCTCACTCACAATGTGCAAGGCGTGATGGAACACAACACAATTAGCTGTGGGAAAGTTGTTTGTCTGCTAGAGATCTAAATCACAATATATAATAGACCTATATGAACTGATGTCTATCAGATGCATAATGCATATCTATAGTTATGAGCTGTGAAACACACATGATTTAGATATCTAATAGATGTGTCAGTGCCTAGTGGGTGGACTGACAGAGCGTAACTTTCTTTATGGGTGGACAAACCTACAAAATCAGCAAAGGATCAAATAGTTATTTCTTCCACTGTATGTGTGTTTGTGAATTGATCTGTTGCTGTATTTTGTATTTGTAGGTTTGCATAGATATGCGTGAAGTATTTTTATAACCACAAAGAGTGAATCTGCTCTTTTGCAGACAGAAGCAGCTTCAACAAACTCGAATGCTCTTTAACTTTACTCGTACTTTTGTCTAACAATCACATTTTTTATGGATCCATTTATATGTTTTTATTCATTTATGAAATTGTATTTTAATTATTTTTGGACAGAGTAAAGGTGTTAGCCTTTTTGTAAAGTGCTTTGAATTAATGAACTGAAATATCTAAATCAATCAATCAGTCTTTATTTGTATAGCACTTTTATATAAACTATATAAACTTGACTGAAGAAAGGTGGTTTGTCCTCTCTGGGTGGGTGAAGTGCACCTTCTCCAAGTATAGGAGTTTAAGTATCTCTTGTTCACGAGTGAGGGAAGATCTGAGCGTGGGATCGATAATTAATTAATTAATTAATTAATTAATAGGTAATGGAATTAGGTAATGAACAGAAATGAAAAGACAGCTGTTGATTATGAATGTGAAACTGGTGACTGAGGGACAATTCAAAAATCAGAACTAAACTCAAACCAGAGTTCGCAGTCCTGACACTTGTACTACATTGAGTTTAAATAGTTTATCAACTTTATTTGACTTTCTGTCTAATGTCCTTTCTTCTCTTGAGGCTTTTATTTTGTATCTGTTCTATACAAGATGTTATATCTATCTTTTTTTATACAGGATATCACAGCTTTTAGTTGATAGCCTATTTAAAAGCATACTTTACTGAATGACAATATCTCATCAGTAAAATTTTGCACTTTGTTGTTGACTTTCTTTCACACCAACTGAACCAATATTGTTTTTTCTGAAGAGAATCCCTGAAGGGTCTGCTTTATCACTTTGCATTTCAAGCATGTCATCACAGGGAAAGTACAAACTAGTGTTAACCTATATTTTCTGATATTCATGCCGATGGCACTTCCAACAAATCAAGCCTGCCACTTTCAGGCACAGACCACAGATTCAAAAGTGATTCTCAGTCTTCTCAGAAAACAAGCAGAACACTTTTTTTTTTACTTCCCATCTCAGAAGAGAAACTTCAGGTGATTCATTTGAAAGCCTTTTTGTGTATACCATAGCCTTTATCTTTTAATTGTGGCTGGTCTCTTATAAACGCTGAGTCTAACAGGTGCTTGTTACTTTAGACACCAGCCTCTAAAAGTGGCCGGGCTCCTTTTGAAACATTGTCAAATCTATCCAACACAAGAGGCCTTTAGCTCTCATCTGTTTTCTCAGCTGTGGAACAGGACAAGTAAAGAAAAAGAAGAAACAAGCCAACAACATCCTGGTAGATGTACAAAGAAACCAAGCGACGAATTAGAAGAACTAGTTTGAAAATGGATTATTAAGCAAAGCCAGAAAAGGTGGCTCGAGTATCTGGTTCCGATACCCCCTGGATGCTTCCCTAGGGAGGTGTTCCGGGCATGTCCCACTGGGCTGAGGCCTCGAGGAAGACCCAGGACACGCTGGAGAGACTATGTATTTCGGCTAGCCTGGGAACGTCTCGGGGTCCCCCCAGAGGAGCTGGAGGAAGTGGCCAGAGAGAGAGAAGTCTGAGTATCTTTTCTTAGACTGCTGCCCCGGCGACCCGCTCCCAGATAAGCGGAAGAAAATGAATGGATGGGATGGAAATATGTTTGATATATTTTAATTAGACTACTTTTGTTGGAGAGCAAGATGTTTCTGGGTTCCTTATAGGAGACATGGGAATTTAAAAGGATTCACAGGCATTATGACTTGCAGGCATTTTTTTAATTTGCACCCTCAAGTTGCCATTTGCAAGACTTGTCATGGAGTTGTGGTGGAGGACCCAAAATGCAGGAGACCAGGCTTGGTGGTTGAAAAGTAAAACATTTGATAAATAAACTGACACATGACAAAAACCATGGAGAAACAAAAAGGCTGCAGAGCAGAACAGATGACCTAATTAATTAATTAATTAATTAATAGGTAATGATTTGATAAAGATTTTGTTCTTTAAAATAACGCTTGATCAAATAAAACTGTGTACATTATGTTCAAGGGGAAACGGGAAAGAGTGCATTATGTTCAGAGAGGAAGGGCAAGTAAATATTCAGAGATGATCCGTCCATTCTTATGTCTATGGTGGACGTGCTTACAGTTGGGGCCTCTTCCTCTGTGGACAACCGCATAGCCAGCCTAACGCAGCATCACAGGCAGAGATCCAGCTTTACCACGGCAAGGTGGTGATGTGTGTCCCGATCTAGAGCTGCAGCAGCTGAACCGTAGCCAACCCAGCCAAGGAGACCCTGGAACAAAAAATTTAAATATAAATATAATTAAAATCAAGCGTTTGATAAAAGCAACAAACAAAAAAACATGAAAATGAAAAATATTAAAATAAGCTTTAAATAATCCAGTTTAAAATCATAAAACAAGATAAAAAAGAATAGAAGCAAAATAAATGAACATAAATCCTAAATAAAAACGATAAATTCAATCCATTATTATTAAT
The DNA here is from genome assembly GCA_014656515.1 of Oryzias celebensis. NCBI lineage: Eukaryota > Metazoa > Chordata > Actinopteri > Beloniformes > Adrianichthyidae > Oryzias > Oryzias celebensis. The sequence continues at coordinate 26,349,757 of BNCR01000003.1, read as the reverse complement.
AAAAGTTCTAAACCAAACTGAAAATATAAGTGAAAACATCCAATACATAACCAAATAACTGTAAGAATGTAAAAGAAAAAATGATTGAGTGCTTTGATTTCTAGATAATCTTTGTCAGTAAATTATTTAACTGGATTGCGGGTAACTTTTTCATATTTATAAATATGCTTTAAAGTTTTAGGAATCATAAAGACTTTCTGTAGCAAAAGATTTGTAAGCTGCATGCATTCCTAACATTCCTCAGTAACTCCTACATTTGCATGGGCCCAATCAGGTTCAAGGGAATCCCACATGAATGTCCTGGATCCCTATATTAACTGTTTCTACAATCAACAGAGGACTCTCTGTACTTCAAAGGCCAGTGGTAAGTCAGTTTACATTTTATTTTTAATAATTATCCTCATTGTCTTAACATTAAAAATATATATTTCTTTTCTATATCAAAACTTGATTTTGACTGAAGAATATTGGCAGGCTCAGCTTCTGTGTTTAAATACAAAGCAGCTATATTAGGAGATAAAAGAATAGTTGCCACCTTTTCTGTCAAAAATCCCTTTTCAGCCACCATATTATAAACTGAACAGTTCAATAATTTTGAAATCAAATGTTTTCTTGTGTATTATAATACGAGAATCACATGTTCAGCAAAAATCCCCTTAAGACGCAGATTGCATTGAACGTATTTATTTACATTGTTGAATGCTGGATTTGCCAGATTTGACTGACAAAGCTCAGACAAATAAAGAGCAAGAGTACTGCAGCTCTGTAAATCTGAGCAAAAAAAAAAGATCAACACGTAGTGTGCGGAGAGTCAATGTGAGAACGCAGACATAGAGGTCAGGATTTGCTATCCATCTGGCAAAGAACTGCATGAAGACATATATACATGTTTGTGTGTGTGTATAATGTTCATCAAATTAAATGCATATTATTTATTGGCAGAAAATAATAATATTTAACTGAAATAAACTCAATAATTTTGAAAAAGGAGGAAGATTCCTTTAAACCTTAAATTGGTAAAGTTACTGAAAAGTGCCAGACATTATAAAAGTTTTGCAAACACAAAAATTACAATAAGTTTGGAAAGTAATTCAGTCAGATCATTTCAGCTTTAATGGTCTAATACAGTGATGTGTTCAGAAAATTACTGAATTAAGCTGCTAAATCAAGTCTGGTTTTGATTAAAAAAAAGAGTTATTAACAAAAATTTACAAACTAGTTGAAATAAATGTCAAAGGGGAAATCACTTTAATGCATAAATAAACAATACAGACCATATGTAGTTTGATTATAAAGGCTGAAGATGCTTTCAGACAGTTTACATTTGGAATGAAAGGCTTCTCTTGTCAAGAGAATCTGAAAGATATAGAAATGATGCACTTTACACACTCAGTGGTGCATAAATATGATGGATCTGTCTTTTTCATCTGCCTGTTCAGACCTGCTGCTGCAAGCTGTTTGAGAAGAATACCTTCTGTGAGAGCAGCCCGGAGAACTTCAACACCTACCACTGCACTTGATCTGCTTCACGGTAAAAGCTCTCTATCAATTCTTTACATTTAGTAAAACAAGAATAGGATAAGACTAGGTCATTTCATAAAAAGCATGTGATTTCATTTTTAATGACACTAAATCAGTCTTATCACAAACAACATTCATATTACAACAGGCCAAAATATATTTTCCATAAAGACAGCACTTTTGTTCAGCTTGGGTCTCCAAACGTAGTCCATCATTCACAGTGTCACAGTCCCATTCATGAAAGAAAAGTCTACCTCTGTGAGTTTCTGGTGCTCTTCAGCTTTAAAAAGGCTGTAGAGGTAGCTTTTGTTCTACGATCAACACTGCCCTCGAGTGGAAAAAGGTGGCCAAACACAAGTCAGAAAACAAGTTTTCACTCTGCAGTGAGGGTGAAATGATTCATTTTGACAACAATTTAATTCACATCATGATAGCCAGAATCTAACCTGCAAAAATGTGAGTTCAATACAAAACATTCTGTTACAATTTACATGAGCAGCAACTGCTGTAAAACAACACTAGACAGACGGAAAAGGAGAAAAAAATGGAAGCTCTGCACAGAAAAAGATTTTCTTTTCCTCATACCAAGAAGCCTCAGTCTGGTGTGCCACAGCATCATTGCCTGTACTCCAGCACAGTACAGGGGTGCTCTGACCGCTAAACATCACACAGGACAATATCAATTATGTAACAACAAGTTGAGACCCTTGGTCCACGACCTAGTGATGCTGAGACAAAAAAAAAAAAAAACAAACATGATGATGGAGGGATCTAGAGCTGAAGCTCTGTTTTTGCTGCTATCCATATAAATAACTCAAAAACATATGACATACCTTGGCAGCAGGTCTGAGGTGACATGTTCCACAGCTGGTAAACAGGTAAAGAGTGCCACCTACTGTACTATAAAATATAATAAACATGCTCACATGTGACAGATGAAGGAGTGTTTCGAGAATAGCCAGCAACAGTGAATAACTCCTTGCAGAGTAACACAAGTTGTCCCTGACTCAAACAGTCATGTCAGCTAAAATAAATAGGGAGCTTGTGCACAATTGGTTTGTCATCATAAGCCCACAAAGAGCAATAACCAAAATCTATGGCACTATGTCGATAAATGTCAAACAGATCTGCGACTCTGAAAAGAATTTGTGATTTAATTCAGGAGGAACCAAATAATCTTTTTTTTTTACATTTATAAACAGTCCATCTATTGGCGTTTTTTTTTTTTTTTTACAGAAAATGGATGTTGCAATTGCAAGGACCACACAAGATCTGACCACTGCAGCTGACATGCGGAACACCACCCAGATGCTGATGCAGCCCAATGCAAACTGGGAGGAGTATCTGGCTCCTGGTCCTATCTCTGTTGCAATCATGGGGGAGCTAGTCTTCATCTCCTCAAACTCTGACTTCTCCATCAATAAGAATCCCCCAAAAGACGGGTTCAAGTACATAAAGTACCCAGAGTCCTTTAGAGCCTGTCTTATGCAAATCTGTAACACAGGCTGGCACGCATTCAACACAGCTCACACGAACATGGATCAAATCCGCATCCATACAGCCAGTGTTCCAGGTTACATGAAGGCAGCGGTCAAGATTCTGTTTCAGAGTAATGATGAAATTGTTCAAAGTCTTCTCCCAAACATGCTTGACAACATCCGTAACATTGCAGACCAATGTGTGGTACTAGCAGACAATGTTGAAAAGCGGTATGCTGATGTCATTTACTTGATTCAGGAGCTGCTGGAAGCCTGTATCAATGCTGAATATTTTTATGGAGAAAAGCTGGAAGAGATCAAGATGAAAATTCAGGAGAACAAATTGAAGGAACAGACTTCAAAAGAGATCACAGAAAGATCCAAGAAAACATTTGAGACCATGTCAAAGCAGATGGAGGAAGCTCAAAACCAGTACAAATATGCAATGGATTCCCTTCCGTCAGGGTGGGAGTTAATTGGCATGGATGTAGTTGAGGGACTTGGACAAATTGTAACAACGTTAGGGAGTTCATGTGTTTTACTTAGTTCTGCAAACACTGACATTTCACGGAAGACAGCCTCAAAAATAGATCCCAACATCGAAGGTAAGAACGAAGACATGGTCTCAGAAATTACCATCTACAGTAGATCTGAACAGATACTTCAACTCACCTCAATTTTTGGAGAGTTCATCAATGACCAAGGCATAAACTGGAAAGAGCTCTATGACCAGAAACACAAGTCTACAAAGACCAAATGGACTGAAGATCAATTCAAGAGAATCTCTCAGGAGTTGGAGGAGATGCCAAAGAGCAAGGTAAGAGAAGATGCTTTAGCCCTCTGCAACAAGGGCATCGCCATATGTGGAGAACTGGCTAAGTATGCACCCGACCAGAAATGCGATGAGAAGAAAACTAGCGAAATAGCAAAGGAAACAAAGAAGCTGCGTGAAGATGCCATGAAATTTGACTGTGAGAGCAAAAAAAAGTGTGGTTCTCCAGCTTTGACCCCAAAACCTCCGATGAAATTTAAAGAGGAGGTGAACACCGGACGAAAGTCTGCCAGCCAGGTTACCACAGAGAATGCCCATTTACGCATTGAGCAGAGCCGAGAACAACTGAGGCAAACACGAGAGTCATATGAGACGGCAGTGAAGAACATGGAGAGAAACCAGAGGGAGCTGACTGATATCCTGATTGACATGCAGAAATGCAAAATCAAAGAGATCGACTTTGACACAACCATCAAAATGCTGATCAAAGGTATGGATGCAATGGGCCGAGTCAAAGAGCAATGGGAGAAGATGGTGCGCTTTTTCCAGATGGTGGCAAACATTGTGAAAACCAGCCTTGGAACCACACTGAAAACTTTTGTGAATACATCTGAAGATACAATGAAACTATCCTACAGCTACAAGCTATTTGCCAAAGACATCCTGTACAACCAGGCCTTTCAAGCCTCCAACATCTCCAGTCTGGTTCACATGATCTCAGGGACCTACTGTGAAGTGTCCAGCAAATACCTGATGGACAGAGTGAGCAGCCTGGGTAAACTCATGGCCATGGAGAAGGAGAAACCAGAGTTTATGCAAGAGCGGTTAAATTTGCAGCAGTCCTGCAAGGAAGCACAAGAGGGAATTTTGCAGTTGGTTCTGAAAAACAAGGCAGATTTTGAGAGGAAGACGGATGACAGGATTGCTCAAATCGAAAAAGGGCTGAAGGCCATTCTGCCCTCTACTCCAGCACAGGAAACTGAAAGGATCAAAGAAATAGTTCAGAGGGGTTTTGGGGATGATGAGAACAAATACTATTAAATATCAGTTTTGCCCCTTATCTCATTAAGTAGAGGATTTCTGAAATGGAAAAACCGTAGTCATTATTGGACCTTTCCAGCAAACAATCTCACATGTAATCAAGTTCATTTCAGTACATTCAATAAAGCATTATCTCTAGTGAAGTTTTCTATTGTTCTGTGCTTATTAACCACAGATGTGTTTTGTGTGTCTGTATGCATAGGTAGACCTATCATTAAACAAAGGTAAGCAATCGCCTGGGGCCCCCAACAATCTCGAGACTTGCAAATTAGGAGAAGAGGCAGTGTTGCCAGACTGGGCAGTTTCCAGCCCATTTGGGCTATTTTTTCTGACTTCATTGGCAAAAAAATACTTTAGGTGGACATTATTGAAGCTGGTTTTGGGACCCTTTGACAACTTGTAGCTCCTTTTTGACACATTTCAACTAAGAAACTGCGGTTGAGTGTTCGAAAATGCAGTTTATCTGTTTGATTTGTACGGGGTAAGGAAACTGTAAAAAAACGAAAACGTATTCATACAGAGAAAAGCATTGATTCATCTGAATGAGCATGATAGAATTAAACTTTATAGAATGTTATTGATCCCCTGGCAGGAAAATTATCTTGATACTATAGCTGCGCTGGAAAAAAAGATATAAACAGCCAAGTCCTGCCGCCTTTTAAAATTTTTTGCCAAGCGACATCAGTGGAGCGTAAAAATAATAAAACAGACCCCGAAGTGGAGGCAAAAAAAGAGATGTTAATAAGAGAATGATGAAAGAAAATAAAAACGCCCGAGCAGGCGGCAGAGGGATCCCCGCTTAGCCAGGCAGCAACCTGGGATAGGAAGGGTGGCGCACCCGCCACAGGCTCTGGCAGCACCGTGGAGCAAGCCAGCGGGTTAAGAAAATGGATGGAAATAACAAAGACAGCTAAGCTAACTCAGAGCTGAAGTAGACTAACTGGCAGCCGACCGGAACAATAGTTAAAAAAATTAAAAACAAAAAGACAGTTGGGTATTTTGATCCTACTGACTTTTTAAATTTTCTTTTTTGTTTGTTATTACTGCCGCAACAGTTGGCTGCCAGTTAGCATACTTTAACTCCAAGTTAGCTTAGCCGTTTTGGTTTCGTTATCCTCTTATTATCAATTAATTTCAGCAGACATGTTTTTATTTTACACAGTGAAAAAATAGAATAGAATATAATAGAATTCAACTTTGTTGTCATTGCACCTGCAGTACAGGACAACGGAATGCTGTTATATATATACATATATATATATATATATATATTTACAGTAGTGCAGTTGTAATCAAAATATATACAGAGGTGCATTATCCTTATAGTAGTGCAATGAGGATTGACAGGTATTAAATTAGTTACAGGTATGAAGTGTATCTGATAGTTTGGATTCAAGAGACAGATCAGGAGACTGAGTTCAGGAGTCTGACAGATGTTGGGAAGAAGCTGTTCAGGAACCTGGTGGTTTTAGTCCGTGCGCTCCTGTATCGCTTCCCAGAAGGCAGGAGGGTAAAGAGTCTGTGTGCTGGGTGACTGGAGTCTTTAATGATTTTCACAGCTCTCTTCAGACACCGCTTCCTATAGATGTCCTCTATGCTGGGAAGTGGAGCTCCTGTGATGCGCTGGGCGGCTTTCACCACCCTCTGCAACACCTTCCGGTCTGCAGCGGAGCAGCTCCCGTACCAGACTGTGATGCAGCTGGTCAGGATGCTCTCGATGGTGCAGCGGTAGAAGTTCACCAGGATGTCTGAGGACCAGTGGTTCTTCCTCAGAGTCCTCAGGAAGAAGAGGCGCTGGTGAGCCTTCTTGACCAGTTTGGAGCAGCCAGTTGTCCAGGTGAGGTCCTCGGAGATGTGGACTCCCAGGAACATGAAGCTGTTCACACGCTCCACCGTCATTCCCTTGATGTGGATGGGAGTGTGCGGGTCAGCGTTCGTCCTGAAGTCCACAATGAGCTCCTTGGTCTTCGCCGTGTTGAGCAGCAGGTTGTTGGTGTCGCACCACTCAGCCAGGCGGTCCTCCCTGTAGGCGGCCTCGTCGCCGTCTTTGATGAGGCCAATCACTGTGGTGTCATCTGCAAACTTAATGATGGTGTTGGAGCTGTCGGCAGGTCTGCAGTCGTGGGTGAGGAGGGAGTAGAGGAAGGGACTCATCACACAGCCTTGCGGTACACCGGTGTTTATAGTGATGGTAGATGAGCAGTGATTGTCCAGACGGATGTGTTGGGGTCGGCTAGTCAGGAAGTCCAGTAGCCAGCTGCACATGAGGGAACTGATGCCTAGGTCTGTGAGTTTTGTGATGAGTTTTGAGGGAATGACTGTGTTAAATGCTGAACTGAAGTCTATGAACAGCAATCTGGCGTAGGTGTTTTTATTGTCCAGGTGTGAGAGGACAGAGTGCAGCGCTATGTAGACTGCATCCTCTGTGCTCCTGTTCTGACGATATGCAAATTGGTGGGGGTCCAGGGTGGAGGGGATACAGGATTTGAGGTGTGCTAGGACCAGCCGCTCGAGGCACTTTGTGATGATGGGGGTGAGGGCTACCGGGCGGTAGTCGTTGAGGCTTGATGGTTTGGAGTTCTTGGGTACCGGTATGATGGAGGTGGATTTGACGCAGGTCGGTACCACAGCATGAGCCAAGGACAGGTTCAATATGTCCGTCAGTACCTCTGCAAGCTCCCCAGAGCACGCTCTGAGGACGCGTCCAGGGATGCCATCAGAACCGGCAGCCTTGTGGACCACGATCCTGCCCAGCGTCGCTCCTACATCGTCAGAGGAGAGAGTCAGTGGTTGGCGGTCTGGAGTCACGGCTGCTTTGGTTGCAGTTCCTGTATTCCCCCTCTCAAAACGGGCATAAAAGTTGTTAAGCTCGTTGAGGAAGGAGAGGAGAGGAGGTGGGGGAGAGGCTGGTTGTCTTGTAGTCTGTGATGATCTGGAGTCCTTGCCACATACGTCGGGGGTTGGTGAAGTGTTTCTCTACCTTCCCTTTGTAGCGGTGTTTGGCCTTTTTGATGCCCTTCTTCAGCTCAGCCCTGGCTGTGCTGTAGGCCTGTGCATCTCCTGACCTGAAGGCGGTGTTGCGGGCCTTCAGCAGGAGGCGGACGTCCCGGTTCATCAAAATGAGTGGAATCGTACGTCTACTCTGTCTTTCTAGGCTGTTTTCCACCATTTCTGGTTCTAAAACAACCCTCTGCTGCATTGTTTACACAATCGCGTGCTGTAGCCTGAAAACCATAAAATGCAACTAGAGATCTCTGTTTGTTCTTTTAAATATTTTTTATCTACTTTTCTACAGAGCTACGGCTATCAAGATAATTTTCTCATTATGAGATATATAAAATTCATAAAAGTTCTATTTTATTTTATGTTAATAAATAAACTTTAACACACATGCGCAGTTTGAAGAATCAGTGCTCCGGGACTCGATGTCTATGCCTGTGACCCCGTGACGTATTTTTGACAGTACTTTAACAGGATAAATTCGTATTCAAGACAAAGAAAAGACGTTTTTTAAACAGAACATTTGGGGATACAACTTTTTTTTTATGAATAAGTTTCTTTTTGACAGTCATATTACCTCATTTAACGTAAAGATGTACTATTTAGCTTGCTAACTATATATTTAGCAAGTAAATGTAACATTCATAAATACATGAATTAAAAGATGAAAAAACACATTTGAAAAACGAAACCTATTTTTTTCTCATAAAAGAGGCTAAATAATCAAAAATATTGCTGTTCAAATTTTACTACACAGGTTTACAAATGGCGCCCCACAACTATTAATTAATCCCTGATCAATATTTTCTGAATTCTTTTCTTGGGTCTTGTGATTTTTAAATGTCTGGGCTGGAACCCCATTACTATTTAGAAACACTGAGAGAGTTTAAATTATTATTTGAAGAGGGTTTTTTTAGGTGAATGAAATGAAGCAGTTTTCTGTAGTGTGGCTGTAAAAAATAGGAAGAGGCAAATAGAAAGGAAGAAATGTGTTGTCATGCTGCCAAAAGTGATGGAAGACAGACAAAATAGGCAACAGAAAAACAGTTCAAATGAACTCAAATTCAAGATCAAGAAAGTAAAGACTGAGAAAGGGATTTTTTTCTTTTGATTACTTTAGTAAAACCTGACATATTAAAGAAAGACAGATAATTGTCATTTTTCCTCTAGGAAGTGAGTCATTAATACACTTTCAATAAGTTTGATGTTTTTTCCAAGTAAAATAATGAATGTAAAATACATTTCTTTAACATTTAAAGGTGATTTCAGTTTTTAATGATAAAAAAAACTTTTGGATTCTTAACATTCGTGTTATTTTAAAGTGGAGCAGTAAGGAAGTTATTTGATGTCTTACCCTAGGTCAGTGCTATAAAAAAATTGATTGAACTGATGCATAGGGCACCATCCTGCTGTTCGCCTGGGGCCCCCAAACTCCTAAGTCTGCCTCTGTCTGTATGTGGTTAAATAAAGCCATATCTACATCCAAAACTTTGCTTGTAACAATACCTTAAGGCTTGTGGTCCATGACCTATCACTTCTATGTGGTGCAGTTTGGGGGCCCCAGGTGAACAAATAACATGGGACTCTCTACAACAATTGAATTCATCTTTTTTTTTTTTTTTTAATATGGCTCTTCTCGGTGAAAAGAAGGTTTCTAGATACTTTCCAAAGTAAATACCAAAGCAAAACTTCCTTCAAAATCAGATTACATGGGGAGTCCTAACCTGAGTATTGAGCTCCTTACCACAGTTCTCATCAGCCATTGCCACAGTCTTCTTCCTGTTCAGTTGTTTCCCATCGCTGTCATCATCTGCTGACATTTATACCAGCTCCAGCCTGCACTGCAGTGTGAAGTCTTGTTTTGTCTTGCATGCAGTCTGAGCAGTTATTCCCTAGTTTGATTCCTTGTTACTCTGACCTCTTGGCTGTTTATTGGTCTCCTGCCTCACCATTGTGTTTTTGACCATCGCCTGGACACTGACTTTGTTTCATGTCTTGTCCCTGTGCGACTCGATCAAAACGTTTGCATATGGATCCAAACGCCTCAGCCTCCTCATTACACATGCAAAACGACTTATATATGTAAAAAGTGTGGGTCGTCTTTTTTTTCTCTGCGGTTCTGTACCAACTATCACACGGACCAGTACCAGTCCACAGCCCGGGGACCACTGATTTACTTGATTCACTGTTACCCCAACAGAAACACAGAGGTGATGGATAACTTCCTGAGAGAAAAATAAACGTGAAGAAACATTTGAAAGTTTTTACAGGGCAGATGTTTTTGCTCTTCATGAAGAGCTTTCATTTAGCTCAATAAATTAATATTTGAATGTAAACCTTTGGAACAATTTTTGGTTTTACTGTAACTTTTCTGAAACATTTTATCGTTAGTTTTATTTAAAAAAAAACATTTAGGGTTTAGAGTGTTTGCATCAAAATCAGTCAGAAAGTCAGGTGCTACAAAAACACATAAAAGGTTTGATTTATTGAAGGAGACACAAATCCATAGAAGGTCACATAAAAACAAATCTAAAAAAGAGAAACATGAAACATTAATGTGAAGGAAAAAGTCTTAGCTTGAATGTTTTTTTTTAAATTAAAGTAGTCTTTTACATTCCTGCTGTTTATCTTTCATCCAGCAGAGGTCACCAGGTTTTATTTGCATGTGTTCTGCTCTGGGATGAATAAAAATACATATTTGAATCACATTTAGGATACAGTGTTGGGCTTTTTTGTTGACATCACTTCTGAGCCAAAAAAGGTGGTATTAAAAAATACAGTATTTTATAAAATTAAATAATTATACATTATTTATGGGTAGAAACATTTATCAAATATGATGTATACAATTTCTTACAGATGGTGAAAGGTTATTGATGAAACCGCAAAGAACATCTGTAAAAAAAGAAATCTGTAAAAGTTGAAAAATATTTTTTAAATATATTAATTTTCTTCTGTTTTAGTGAAGCATCTGCATTACATATCAAGTAAAAAAAACTATAGAGGAAAAAACAACAAAAATCAGTAATTATTTGCAATTATCTAAAGCTAAACTACAATCATGTTTGTTCTAGATTTCGAACATGTATGGAGTTGTGATATTATGCCTGAGTTTTTAGTGTTTAGGTTTTGTATATATATATATATACATATATACACATATATATATATATATATATACATATATACATATATATATATATATATATATATATATATTTCGAACATGTATGGAGTTGTGATATTATGCCTGAGTTTTTAGTGTTTAGGTTTTGTATATATTTATATTTATATATATATATATATATATATATATATATATATATGGATGGATGGATGGATGGATGGATAGATACACACACATATATAAGTTCGTTGACACAGTTTATAAGTTAAACCGCAAATTTAAGTTGTGGTTGAAAATTAAAAACAAAAAGCCCCCTCACCCTCTGCGGGTGGTTCCTCACAAAGAAGTGCAGAAAGAGTGCATTGTTTTAATCTAATTGTTAAATCCAGCAAAGCAGTTGCTGATGTTGTGCGAATGTTTTGTACGTAGATGATGTACGTGATTCATTTCAAAATCTTCATCACTGCTGCTCCTACGTTTCCTGTTGACAGTTGCCTTACCCCAGAGTAAGGACCGTGGCTGTCTCTCATCCTGGTGCTGCGTCCTTGCACACCTGCTTCTTGTCATTAATTTCTACCTCTTCAGAAACCTTTTCCTGGCTCCTTCACCCCAATAGATTATTTCTATTTGGTTGGCCCTCTCCTAGATCGGGTGAATGTATCGTTTGTCAGCCAAGCTCTCTGTCTACGCTGCCTGCCTGCCCTTTTGGTTTTTTTGTTGTTGTGACAATAATCTGTTAAAACTTGCCCCTTGAAAAGGGTGGTGTTTCGCCTATGGCTCTTCCAATGATAAACTATTGCCTGAAAAAGAGTCCTCGGTATTTATTATAAGTAAATCGACCTGGAATGGAGGAATATGGACAGTATTTTGGGTGTAATCTGAGCAGAATCAGTTTGCTGCTTAAAAGTCTCAATCTGCGTTAAGGGCTAGTACTGCACTTTTCTGGACTGAAATGACTGAGGTCTTTCCAGGGATCTGCTGTAGCCACTCCTCCAGTTTGGGGTTACAGCCCCGAGTGCTCTGATAATCACAGGCACCACTGTCACCTTCACCTTCCAAGCTTTCTCCAGTTCCTCTCTGAGTTCCTGGTATATCTCCAGTTTCTCATGTTCCTTTTTCTTGATGTTGCCACCACAACGACTTTGCTCTGTTCTTTACCCACCACTACAGTAGGACAGTAATAGCAATTTCCCTCAATGCTTCATTCAGTTTCCAGGAGACTTTCAGGTGGTATGTCACTCAAGTGTTGTAGTTGGTGTAGGGGTTGCCTGGTGTTCATTCTAGACGTGATCTTGTGTCTCATGGCAGTTGCTGCCTCGCTCAGCGTAATGGTGGTTATTGGAGCTGTGTTCCCAAGTTCTGGTTGGGAGTGTGGCATAGCCTCCTCTCTGACCTGATGTTGTGGCTCTCCTGTGGTTTTGCATTTGTATTGCATTCCAACAGAACCTTGTTCTCACATCTAGTCAATTTCTGTCTTGTTCCAGTAGCCCACTTTCCATCTAGCTGCTCATGGTTCCACAGCACCTTACGAAGACCTTGTTTGGTCGGGCAACGTCTTCCTATGGTGCTGGTCCTTACAATGGTGGCTTATATGTGGACACACTTGATGTAGAGTGTATATATAAAGATAGACAGACAGACAGACAGACAGACAGACAGACAGACAGACAGACAGACAGACAGACAGATAGAGATTTAGACAGATAGATAGATAGAGATTTAGATAGATAGATAGATAGATATTTATATATATTATAATTTTCCCAAACTTTGTGTCTCGTGTGTGTAATGGTAGGTATTTTTTATTCTTTCATCTTTGTTCTTCCAACACTATACAACATATATCTGTGGCTGTTCCAAGAAAGAAATGTTTCCACTGATGCAGCAAAGAAGGTCATTTTACTCTTTTTCTTTATTTGATACAAGTAACCTTTGAAGGTGTGAAGATATGACGTACACAGAGGAGTGTTAGTGTAGGTGTGAAGGAGGGAAGAGGAAGACTCACAAACACACAGAACACACAAAGTCACACTCACAGACTTACAAGCTCACAAACAGACACTAAGGAGTATCAAACACACTCACACAAACTCACAGACACACACAAGCTCACAAGCACGTGTACAGGTGTACCAGTACATACACACATCGCCTAACACATTCACAGACTTCCACGCACACTGGTTTGCACATGAACAGACTCACACAAACACACCCACACACTTAAAAGCATATAGACTAACACAAGCACAGACTCACACACACAAAAATCACATGCATACAGACTAAAAAGCCCACAAACACAACACAGGCTCAAACAGACTCACAATCCTTGTCCCTGGTGAACATGGTGCTTTTGTGTGGTTTGACATCTGCCTGTTTTGTTTACTTTTTTTAGCTTTTCATAAATGTCCATCATAAACAAACTGATTTTTTTCATCGTACACACCAAGCATTCTTCTGTGGCTCCATATGTGAAGTTTACAAAATAAAATATATGTTTTTCTTTCTTTACTGTCACTCAGAACCTGTAAACAGCTGATTGGTTCCTGTCTCTGTTTTTTTGGAGCCAAGTTGTGGAGCAGCAGTTTCATCGAAAGACCTTCCTCTTAACAGAAATTTCCTCCAGTTCTTTCAAGGAAACCCTAAGGCACTCCCAAGCTATTTCAGAGCAATCCTCCCCAACTTTAACTTCTTCAACACGAGGTGTGTCAGATCAACAATAGAACCAAAAGGATCCCCACCTGCACTGAAAATAAAGCCTGCAGAACACAAATTTGCTCTCCTTAGTTGCTGGATGAATCTTTGAGGCCAACTGAAAGTCTTTTTCTGTGAACTCCTCACAGGTTTGAGTTTTTGCCTCCACAACTCCAAGTCTTTCAGGCTTTTTTTTTCTGCCAAAGAAACTATCAGGACTCACCCATCCATATCTCCCCGCGACCACCAGAAGGAGCGCTCACCTGAACACTGACCACTTCACTTCAACTCCCAGCCTGCTCCTGTTCACCAGTTTTTGTCATCACCACACTGCTTAAGAGTTTGCTTCCCACTCCACTTTCTGCATGGTCTTGAACTGTTTACCCACGGTCATTCTAAGCCTTCTCTCTAGCTTTGCCTACCTGTATTTTAGCCTTAGCCTTAGCCTTAGCCTTAGCCTTAGCCTTAGCCGTAGCCTTAGCCTTAGCCTTAGCCTTAGCCTTAGCCTTAGCCTTAGCCTTAGCCTTAGCCTTAGCCTTCGGCTGTTATTTTTCACCTTGCTCCTGTGTTCTGACCCTCGCCTGCCTTGTGACCTTGCCTTGTCCTCTTGTGCCTTCTGCATTAAACTCTGTTGCACTCTGTTCTTAAAGGTACTGTCAATTGGTCCAATTCAGAATTTTTGAGATTGTGAGGGCCAGATAAGTAGTTTATAATCTCCATCTATATTGTATTTATTTACCACATCCCACCAATGTTTTTAATGTCGTTTCAACAACAAGGTTTTGTTCAGTAATTTCTAAATGGGTTTTCTCGCCCAGTCTTGCTTGTGGTGGACATTTACTATAGGTCAGTTCAACTTGTTTCCAGTGGAATGATATTCTGCTGAGCACCGATACACTACGTATCTTAACTGGGCTGCTAAATACCATTCTCAAAAACTTGGGAGACCTAATCCTCCTCTTTCTTTTTCTAGCTGGAGAGTTTTTAGTTTCACTCTTGGGTTTTTCCCTTTCCATATAAATCTGCACACTTGTTTGTCCCATTTTAAGAACTGATCCTCTGGGATCAGCACTGCAACAATAAGAACAGATGTAATAATCTGGGTAGCACATTCATTTTTATAACCTCTATTCTAGAGCTGAATTCCAAGACTAGGCTAGTCCATTTTATTACATTTTCTTTATTCATCATTGTATACATCCTCCTATAATTGATCTCATAAAGTTTATTAAGTTTTGCTGCCAGAAAAACTCCGAAATATTTTATTTTTTTTTGCATCCCATTTCAATTTTTATCTTTGTCTAATTGAATGTGCTGGTTTATAATTTGTGCAAAGTAATTGAGTTTTAGAAATATTTAGTTTATATCTGGATTTACCTCCAAAGTCTTTCAGAATTCGCAGGAGTTTTGGAAATGTTAAGTCTGGGTTCTGTAGCTTTATAATAATGTCATCTGCAAAAAGCCCAATTTTTTGTTCTTCCTTTCCTATCATCCCCCCTTTTATCTCATCGCACTGTCTGATATACTGGGCTAGGGGTTCAATGAATAAAGCAAAAAGGGCAGGGCTCAAACAACATCCTTGTCGTGTTCTCCTGAACAGCTCAGAGTTATCTGTCAAGTTTCCATTTATTTTAATTCTGGCTGTCGGCTTATGGTATAATGCTTGTATACATTTGATAAAAGGGTGACTAAAGCCCATTTTCCTGAGGACCTCAACTAGAAAGCACCAGCTGACCCTATCAAAGGCCTTCTCAGCGTCTAAACTAATTAAGGCTGCCGGAGTTTTAAGTTTATTGACCTCGTTTATAACATGCAACGTGCGTCTTATGTTGTCCTGCGTCTGACGTTCTTTTATAAAACCCGTCTGGTCCTCGTCTATCAAGTCAGGGAGAAAAGATTCCAGTCTTCTTATTATTATTGATGTGAATAGTTTATAATCAACATTTAAAACTGAGATTGGTCGATAAGATTCACAATACTCCTTATTCTTCCCTTCTTTTGGTAGGACAGAAATGATGAGGAGTACCTTCCATGATGGAGGAGTTCTGGCATTTTTAAGTGTCCAATTGAATGAATCTAATAATATAGGTGCTAAATCCTCTTTAAACACTTTGTACCATTCGTTTGGGTAGCCGTCGCTCCCTGGGCTTTTATTATTTTTCAGTCTGCCGATAGCTTTATCCAGTTCTGTTTTTGTAATTAGTGAGTTAAAGTCTCATTTCGAGTGGTTCCAATAGAAGGCAGATCTAAATTAGCCAAGAAGTCTAACTTCTCCTTCATCCACTGGCTCACTGGCATATAAAGTTTTATAATAATCTAAACATATTTTTTGAATTTTTCCTGGTTCATAATTTATATTGTTAGTGGCTGGGTGTCTGATTTTATGAATGAAGTTCCTCTTTTGCAGCGACCTTAAGCGCCTTGCCAAAAATTTTGCCTAATTCATAGTAGGTTTGTTTTGTAAACCTTATTTTTTTCTGGATCTCTTGTTTTGATATACTGGACAGCTGTTCTTTAACCTTTTTTATACTTTTTGCCAGATCGTCACTTCTGTCTAAGTGTTGTTGTTTCTCTAGCCTTCTTAACTGTTGTTCTAGTTTTTCTTTTTATTAAGGTAAGACATCCTTGATATCAGGTTCCCTCACATCACGGCTTTGACCTTGTCCCATATTATTATTATCTGATCATCCTTATTGAGGGTAATACAGTCTGCAATTTATTTTAAATTTTTTTGCAATTCAAATTCATTGTTGAGAATGCTAGTGTTCATTTTCCAAAGGGTTCTTCTTTGTTGGTTATCTAAATTTATAGTTACATATATAAAGTTATGGTCAGATATGTCTGCTGTCCCTATATTACAATTAAAAACCCTGTGTCTGTTATCTAATTCTAGCTATAGATTTCTATCTATCAGAAAGAAATCTATTCTTGAGTGAATCTTGGGAGCTCCAGAATAGTGTGTATAATCTTTCTCTGAGGGGTAAAGATCTCTCCACACATCACACAGACCTGCCTCATTAATAAGAGCACTGAGATTTTTAGATTTTATATTCTTATGTTTTTTTAAGGCTTGTTGTGTCTTTAGATTTATTTAAGATTGTATTCCAATCCCCTCCACAAATCAAAATTCCTTCACTCAGAGTAACAATTTTATCAAATAGCAATTTAAAGAATTTAGGACCCTCTTCTGGGGGCATACACATTTACTAATGTGACAAGGGTGCTATTGATTCTTCTTCTAACAATAACATATCTCCCGTGTTTACCTCAATCGTTTCAAAATTTACATTGTTTGATATTAATGTAAGTACACCTCTCCTGCTATTTTTATAAGAGCTGAAAAAACTATTTGTATACCTTAATTTAACAAATTTCCCATGTTCTTTTCTAGACAGATGAGTTTCTTGCATGACTATCACTTGTGCTTTGTTTTTCTTAAGTTTTGTTAACACTTTGCTTCTTTTAATCGGATTACCGAGGCCATTCACATTTATTGAGACTATTCTATAGTTACCTTGCACACTCATTTCTGTTGAGCATAATAACAGTTGAACCCACTAAAAACATAACAGCGAACAAAAACAATTTGAATTGTAAAACAAAAAAAAAAACATAAACACAAATATTGCAGGTACATAAAGATACCTGAGACTTCTACACATTAAGGGAAGTATTTCTCCCACCTGGACCTTGCTGGAAGGTCTGGGGTCGTCTCTCCCACAGGGAGAGGGCCCTATGGAGGGTTTGGGACAGGAGAAAGTCCCTTCTATCCTTATTGTCCAGCGTTGATGTCCTCACCTGATTATTAACATCTTCAGATTGTATCACTTCGTTTCTGACTGACTCTCTCAGCTTTTCCTTTACTCTCTGCCTGGTGGAAGGTATGGTATCTGGGTGAGGTGTTTCTACTCGTTGCCTTCCTAGCATCTCCTGCAGACGGGACTCCACCACATCGTCTTCTGTTGTCGAGCCCGGTACTTGCACATCGATTCCCCGTCTGCGCAGCTCGAGCCCGGCTGCGCGTGCGCTGCAGTACACCCGAACGCTGTCTTCCCAGTGGATCCGAATGTTTGTGAAGGGTGTTTGAAACCATATGCCGCAGTTCTTCAGAGCTTTCTTGATCGCTTGGTACTCCTTGAAATGATTCGGACAACTGAGATCTGAGATTATGCATCTGAGATTCTGGACAATCTCAGATGCATAATCGTGATCAAAATAAATGTTCCTGTCCTTAATCTGGATCCGTACCTTTTTCCAAGCTTCTCTCAATACCTGCTCTTTGGTGATGAATTCTTGAAAGTTGATGATGATTGGTCTCGGGGGTGTGTTGGGGCCTGGCTTAACTGTGGGGGTTCGATGAGCCTGCTTGATTTTTAGGTCCAAGTCCAGGGGTAATGCTAACTGTCTGAAGAGATCTGTAATGAACTGGAGCACAGACCTTTCCACGCTCCTTCCTCCACTACAAACAACCTGATGTTGTTTCTCCTGGATCTAGATTTGAGGTCGGTTAATCAACTGAGTGAGTGCGCGGGTTAACTCCGGTGTCACCTCTTGAACTTGCCCCTTTATACATATACGCACACATACATATATAGAAAAACATAGATATAAAAAGATACATACAAACATTTATAACATCATTTTGTTATACAAACATACACACAAGTAAACACAAACAAACACACACACTGACACAGTTTCTCCTTGTTCGTCATCTGAAGTTTCTCCTTATTCACGTATTTATATCTTTTTAAGTCTCAT